>JBBGZY010001326.1:485000-1085000 GCA_037952925.1 Lithobates clamitans
TTATTAACCGTTTCAGCCCCGGAAGATTTTACCCCCTTCCCGACCAGAGCACTTTTTGTGATTCGGCACTGCGTCGCTTTAACTGACAATTGCGCGGACGTGCGATCTTGCACCCAAACAAAATTGACGTCCTTTTTTCCCCACAAATAGGACTTTCTTTTGATGGTATTTGATCACCTCTGCGGTTTTTATTTTTTTGCGCTATAAACAAAAAAAGAGCAACAATTTTGAAAAAAAGCATTATTTTTTACTTTTTGCTATAATAAATATCCCCCAAAATATATTAAGAAAAATATTTTTTTCCTCAGTTTAGGCCGATACGTATTCTTCTACATATTTCTGGTAAAAAAAAAAATCGAAATAAGCGTATGTTGATTGGTTTGCGCAAAAGTTATAGCGTCTACAAATAGGGGATAGTTTTATGGCATTTTTATTATTATTATTATTTTTTTTTACTAGTAATGATGGTGATCTGCGATTTTTATCAGGACTGCAACATTATGGCAGACATGTCGGATAATTTTGACACATTTTTGGGACCATTGGCATTTATACAGCGATCATGGCTATAAAAATGCATTGATTACTGTAAAAATGTCACTGGTAGGGAAGGGGTTAACACTAGGGAGCAATCAAGGGGTTAATTGTGTTCCCTCTCTGTGTTCTAACTGAAGGGGGGAGGGGACTGTGTAGGGGAGATGACAGATCGCTGTTCATACTCTGTATGAACAGACGATCTGTCTCTTCTCCCCTCAGAGAACCGGAAACTGTGTGCTTACACACATAGATCCCGGTGCTCGGTGTGCCCCGAGCGATCGTGGGAGCCCGGCGGTCATCGCGACCGTCGGGCACTCGCATCGGCTCTGTGGGTAAGCAGGGGGCGCGTGCCCCTAGTGGCCAAAAAAGGAAGCGACGTAACATGACGTAACATGACGGCAATTCACGCAGCCGAGCAATGTTGCAGCAGTACAGCTGGTCGGCAAACGGTTAAAGGAGTAAGGAACATTGTCAGGAAAGGGGGTCAACTAAAAGACATAGTTCCCAATGCATACTTACGTAGATGGATCTGTGCCCAGTTGGCTCTAAGGCTGAGAACTGAGTGATCAAACACCGCTGATCACTCAGTGCTCAGTGAGCAGAGAGCTGGTGACTGTCAGTCACTGCTGTTTGCTCTGCCCCCCCCTCTTACTGGAGCACTGGGCTGTGGAGGGGGGCGGGCGCGGTCGGCTCAGACTCTTAGCAGCTCTTTGAGGGGCTGACCCGGGTGCCGGTCCAGGAGTGGATCCTGACCGTATGGTTGCAATTTTTCCCCAGCCTGGACTGGCTCTGTGACGTCAGCCAACAGCGGGCTTCAGCCTGCTGTCTGCTAAAAACGGGTCAGAGGAGTGCAAAATGAACTACAACCCTGCGATTCACAGAAAAAGTACAGCCAAACGAGCCCTTAGCCCATGTTCACATCAGGGGTGGATCCAGAGTGTAGTCTCGGGAGGGGCACTGCGGGCAATCTATCGGGGCAATGGCTGGTGTTGGCGCTTCAATAATCATGGCACCATTATTACTTGTTATATAAAAAGAAATAGTTCAACTTACCATAATGCGTTCAACTCACCATGCAGAAACAGTGGGTGCCCTGAGTGTGTCACTTGCCACGTCACTTGCCTTCAGATGCAGCTTGTCACTTGCCACATCGCCTACCACCAGATGCGGATTGGCACGTCATCTGCCACAAGTTGCGGATTGTCACTTGCCATGTCATCTGCCACAAGTTGCGGATTGTCACTTGCCATGTCGCCTGCCACACGTTGCGGATTGTCACTTGCCTGCTACAAGGTACAGATTGTCCCTTACTGTGTCCCAGAGTGAAGGCAGGCAGCAGAGAGATTACATAAACCTGTGGATGCACAGTGAGGGTGGAACTGCAGTGAGAGATGATGTAATATCTCTGCTCCCCCGCCTGCCGGCCCAGTGACTGGCCTGTCCGCTCACCAGCCAACTGGCCCATTCGCTCACTCACTCGCCGACTGGCTGACTGGCCCGCCTGCTCGTTCACCTGCCAGCCCACTGACTGGTCCGCCGCCGGCCTTTCACAAATTTCGGGGGAGGATCCGCCCCTGGTTCCCATTGGGCCGATTTGACATGTGCTTCATGAAGGTCTATGTGTCCCTCTGCCATGGTGGTAAGTGGAACTTGCAATTTCTCAATTCTTTGTGAATGGATGACCTAGTTGTGTGGGTGGAGCTATGCATAGCCCGGTCGTGCCAAATAAAAATAAATAAATAATTAAAAACAAAACAGGAGCCTGCAGGGAGCAAAAACCAAAGGTATAGCTAGGTGAGGGGTGGTTTTGAGGGCTGCAGACTCTGATCATGTTGGAACTGTCTGACGCATCAGTGTGCAATGGACCTTCACTGTCTAATATGGCTGGGGGTGGGTTGTTGACCAGGCTGTAACAGTGAACAAACGTGAGGTCACCAAGGCAAAATTAGGCTTTTACCTGCTCCCTTCAAAAACACCAACACTAACCTAAAACATAGCTGGAAAAATAAAAGATCGGGATTGACCTGAATATGAATGCAACATGAAACCTGGTCAGAAAGGTGGACTTAGCTTTCAAGCTACACTTGCAAATCGGTTCTTAAACAAACAGAGCAAAAATTAATTGTAATAGAGAAGACACAACACCCACCTCTCTGAACAGAGAAGACACAATACCTGTCAGAAACCATGAAATCAGACCGAAACAGAAATACAGTTAAATCACACTTGTTTAATAGGGATGGGCCGAACACCAGAACATGCGAACAGGCAAAAAATTTGTTCGAACACGCGAACACCGTTAAAGTCTATGGGACACGAACATGAAAAATCAAAAGTGCTAATTTTAAAGGCTTATATGCATTGTATTGTCTTAAAAAGTATTTGTGGACCTGGGTCCTGCCCCAGGGGACATGGATCAATGCAGAAAAAGTTTTAAAAAGGGCTGTTTTTTGGGGAGCAGTGATTTTAATAATGCTTAAAGTGAAACAATAATTCCTTTAAATTTCGTACCTGGGGGGGTGTCTATAGTATGCCTGTAAAGGGGCGCATGTTTCCCGTGTTCAGGACAGTCTGACAGCAAAATGACATTTCTAAAGGAAAAAAAGGCATTTAAAACTACTCACGGCTATTAATGAATTGTCGGTCTGGGAATACACATAAAAGTTCATTGATAAAAATCCCGAACCAAAATTTAAAAAAAAAAATGCATGGGGGTCCCCCCAAATTTCATACCAGGCCCTTCAGGTCTGGTATGCATTTTAAGGGGAACCCCGCTCCAAATTTTTTAAAAAAAATGGCGTAAACAGGTGACCCCGCCCCTTCTGACAATACGGGGACAGCCATAGGGAAGTCCCCGTGCATCAGAGGGGGTGGGGTCACCGATTGGCCCCACCCTTCATTATATAAGAGCTGTCACCTGAACAGAAGTGTCACATAGTGCGATACTCCCATTGAGGCGGATCGGAGGACGAAGCGGGGAAGAAGAAGCCAGAGTAAGATGCCGGATGAGAAGACCGGAGGAAGAAGTGGAGGAAGATAGAGGAATAAGCGGGGGAAGAACAAGATGGAGGAAGAAGAAGAAAACCGAAGGAAGACCAGAAGAGGATGGAAGAAGAAGTGGGGAAAGAAGAAGACATTATTAAAGGAATTGTCAAAAACCGTCTATTGTCTTTTTTTTAACATTTTTGACACTTTTTTGTGAAATGGTAGGGGTACATTTGTACCCCATTACCAATTCACACAGTGGGAGCCTACCATCCAATCATGGATGCGGAGCGGCCCGAAAAGAAGATGAAGATAAGAAGATGAAGATAAGAAGATGAAGAGAAGAAGATGCTGCAGTTGGGAGATGCCGGACAAGAACACCGGAGAAAGAAGGCATATGGAAAAATGCAGCGCATGTACAAATGAATATAGGTCTTTAAAATGGTGAAACAGTCAAGAAATAACTAATTGACCACAGGTGCCTTGAAACACAAACGTCCATAGATGGATGTAAATGTCCAACCGCACAGGAGGTATAAGTACTCCAAGGGGTGGTGATGGTCTGATGGTTGTCAGAAAACACCTGGCATCATACAGCGACTTCCCAACCGAGAAACCGGGTCCCAATGGGTCATTCAGAGAAAGTGCAAAAAAGCCTCTTACCAGATCCTGTGGATTCCCATGTCAGCGACAGGGAATCGCATGCGCAGTTTGTCACAAATGACGTGGAATGGGAGCTCAGGAATCGCCAATCTCTTGGATTGTGGTCTGTATGGATCTCGGCCGGCAACCGGATGGGTCCTCACAACGAACCGTCCTCACACCGAACCGTCCCAGCATGCATCAGAAGTTTCACAAACGGTCCCCCGAAAGGAGCAGTTGGAGGGACTGGATCTCATGCGGTAAATGTGGAAACAAAAAGAATGTGCCTCCACATGGTGCAGATAAAAAAGGGTGTTTTTATTGACAAAAACGACCATACACAAATAAAAGCGTGATCACGGTGGATAAAAACAAATGGGCAACAAAGAGAGTGGTGTATGTACCCGACGCGTTTCGACCTAGGGGTCTTCAACATGCCCCTGTTGTGTCTAAGGGTTGTGGGAATGAGGCCCTTGTCCTCATCAACATGGGGACAAGGTGCTTTGGTGGGCTACCCCAAAGCACCCTCCCAATGTTGAGGGCATGTGGCCTGGTAAGGTTCAGGAGGGGGGGCGCTCTCTCGTCCCCCCTCTTTTCCCACAGCCTGCTAGGTTGCATACTGGCAACAGCTGAGCAGCCAGCTCAGAGAAGGAAAGGCTGAGCCCAGCCCTGACAATACCCACCTCTCTGAACAGAGAAGACACAATACCCACCTCTTTGAATAGAGAAGACACAATACCCACCTCTCTGAACAGAGAAGACACAATACCCACCTCTCTGAACAGAGAAGACACAATACCCACCTCTCTGAACAGAGAAGATGCAATACCCACCTCTCTGAACAGAGAAGATGCAATACCCATCTCTCTGAACAGAGAAGACACAATACCCATTTCTCTGAACAGAGAAGATGCAATACCCATCTCCCTGAACAGAGAAGACACAATACCCACCTCTCTGAACAGAGAAGACACAATACATACCTCTCTGAACAGAGAAGACGCAATACCCACCTCTCTGAACAGAAAAGACACAATACCCACCTCTCTGAATAGAGAAGACACAATACATACCTCTCTGAATAGAGAAGACACAATACCCACCTCTCTGAACAGAGAAGACACAATACCCACCTCTCTGAACAGAGAAGACACGATACCCACCTCTCTGAACAGAGAAGACACAATACCCACCTCTCTGAACAGAGAAGACACAATACCCACCTCTCTGAACAGAGAAGACACAATATCCATCTCTCTGAACAGAGAAGACACAATACCCACTTCTCTGAAGACAGAAGACACATGACCCACCTCTCTGAACAGAGAAAACACAATACCCACTTCTCTGAACAGAGGAGATGCAATGCCCACCTCTCTGAACAGAGAAGACACAATACCCACCTCTCTGAACAGAGAAGACACAATACCCACCTCTCTGAACAGAGAAGACACAATACCCACCTCTCTGAACAGAGAAGACACAATACCTACCTCTCTGAACAGAGAAGACACAATACCCACCTCTCTGAACAGAGAAGACACAATACCCACCTCGTTGAACAGAAAAGACACAATACCCACCTCTCTGAACAGAGAAGACACAATACCCACCTCTCAACAGAGAAGACACAATACCCACCTCTCTGAACAGAGAAGACGCAATACCCACCTCTCTGAACAGAGAAGACCCAATAACCCACCTCTCTGAACAGAGAAGACACAATACCCACCTCTCTGAACAGAGAAGACACAATACCCACCTCTCTGAACAGAGAAGACACAATACCCACCTCTTTGAACAGAGAAGACACAATATAGATCTCTCTGAACAGAGAAGACACAATACCCACCTCTCTGAATAGAGAAGACACAATACCCACCTCTCTGAACAGAGAAGACACAATATAGATCTCTCTGAACAGAGAAGATGCAATACCCACCTCTCTGAACAGAGAAGACACAATACATGTCAGAAACCATGAAATCAGACCGAGACAGAAGTACAGTTAACAGAGAAGACACAATACCCACGTCTTTGGCCACCCATATCTTCTACCTCACTTTTGTTCCAGAGCAGCAGCCTTCTCTCAGTCTTTTTGGCATTCACCTCTTCTAGGGGGTGTCGGAAGCAATAAGCGTATATTGACTGGTTTGCGCAAAAGATATACCCTCAACAAACTTTGGGATATTTTTATGGCATTTTTATTTTTACTAGTAATGGCGGCGATCAGTGATTTTTAGCAGGACTGCGACATTGTGGCGGACAAATCGGACACTAAGTGACACTTTTTGGGGACCAGTGACACCAATACAGTGATCAGTGCTAAAAAAATGCACTTTCACTATACTAATGACACTGGCAGGGAAGGGGTTAACATCAGGGGCGATTAAAGGGTTAGGTGTGCTCCTAGGGAGAGTTTTCTAATTGTGCTATGTGGGGGATGGCTTAGCTGGAGGAAGAGAGAGATCTGTGTTCCTGCTTAGCAGAAACACAAGATCACCCTCTTCCTCTCTGACATAACGGTGCTCTGCCTCTCCTGTCAACGATCGGCGGCTCCTGGTGGACATCGCGTCCACCGGACCCGTTGATTGGCTCCCGCTGTGTCCAATCACAGTGGGAGCGGGTCGCCCCAGACCCAGAAGAAACAACAATGTACAGTTACATTGTTTCACACAGCCGGGCTGCCCTGCCACAATAAATGTGGTCCGGAAGCGTAAGGTAAAACCACTTCTCCTCCAACTTCATTTAGTGACCACATGTCTTTTTGTGTGACCTGAGACTGGGTATAAAGACAGGTAAGGTTCATATAGACATGGATGAGCAAGTTTGGGGTGGAGGAACATTATTGGCCTACACAGAGTCCTAACCTCAAACAGATAGAACACCTTTGGGATGAATTAGAGTGGAGACTGCGAGCCAGGTCTTCTCGTCCATTATCAGTGCCTGACCTGACAAATGCGCTTCTGGAAGAATGGTCAAACATTCCCATAGACACAATCCTAAACCTTGTGGAGGAGAAGAGTTGAAGCCGTTATAGCTGAAAAGGGTGGGCCAACTCAATATTGAACCCTACGGACTAAGACTGGGATGCTATTAAAGTTTATGTGTGTGTAAAGACAGGTGTCCCAATACTCTTGACAATATAATGTACATACTTGCATTTGTCCAACTTGGACAGCTATGAAAAAAATATCCCTACCTGGAATTCAGCTTTTAAGTATTATTATTTTATTTTCTGGTGATGTACAGTAAAGCTCTTAAAAGTACCCAAGATAAAGTGAAGTCCCCGTCCTTCTAACAAAGCCACTTTATTTAATTTATAATGGACTAATGAACTGGGTCTCCGAATAAATAACCTGAACAAACATTCCAATAATTACCGCTTCCAATTGTACTCATTCACTATTTATAAGAGATTTTCTAATCTTGTTCTTTAAATGAGTGTCAATATCCCCCGTTTATTCTCACTTCACCTAATCTGTGCTCATTTTATGAGTTTTAACTCCTCCCGTGCCTCCAGAGATGTTCCACAATCTGAAGGGTCCTGATCGCTTCTACACAGGGCCGGACTGGGAATAAAAACCAGCCCTGGAAAAAATGTCATACCAGCCCCATAGCATTATTATACCAGTCCAACATCAAAACCATCATAACGTCATTATTTCCTTGTTCGTGAAAGGGAAAACCATGTATTTTAAAGCACATTTGAAGAGTGTTATATATATATATATATAGAAGGCAGATATAAAAGCACATAGGGCTTTTTATATTTATATATATATATATATATATATATATATATATATATATATATATATATATATATATATAAGCAAATTCCAGTTAAGAGTGGTAAAATTGGTCCATCGTCAAGGGGCACCCCAGGAACTCCAGAGACCGCCTTCCACAAAAAGAATGGGGGGGGGTTACTGATATAAGGGGGAAACCTTTATATCAGTGCCCCCTTATATTATTGTATTCACTCCCCCCTCAGACTTGCCTGGCGGCACTGTCACTGACCTCCTCTTAGGTGCACCGTGCAGGGCTCAGCTAGATGGCTCCAGGTTGGTGACTCTGGTTTTATCCTATAGTCTCCTCTCCACAGTCCACACTTTTTACTTCTCCCATGACCCCCATCCTGGTGGCACTCCCACTCTTGACTCCTTTCCGGACTCCCCCTCAGAGACTGCAGACATGATATAAGACAAGAGATGGTCAGAGGTTGCGAACATGGTACTTGGTACAAGAGATGGCTAGAGACTGAGGACATGACACAAGAGATGGCTAGAGACTGTGGACATGATACAAGAGATGGCTAGAGACTGAGGACATTAAACAAGAGATGGCTAGAGACTGAGGACATGACACAAGAGATGGCTAGAGACTGAGATGGTCAGAAGTTGCAGACATGATACAAGAGATGGTCAGAGGCTGCAAGCATGATACAGTAGGTGTCAGAGGCTGCGGGCCTGGTACAGGAGATGGTCAGAGACTGAGGACATCATACTAAAGATAGTCAGAGACTGCAGACATGGTACAAGAGATCAATGCAGCCTCATCAGTGCCCATCAAATGCAGCCTCACTGTGCCCATCAATGCAGCCTGACTGTACTATCATTTCAGCCTCTCTGTGCCCATCAAATGCAGCTTTATGGTGCCCATCAAATGCAGCTTTATGGTGTCCATCAATGCAGCCTCACTGTGCCCTTCATTACAGCCTTAATGTTCCCATAATTGCAGCCTTGCTGCGCCCATCAATGCAGCCTTGCTGTGCCTATCAATGCAGCCTCACCGTGTCCACCAATGCAGCCTCACCATGCCCACCAATGCAGCCTCTGTGTGCCAACCATTGCAGCCTCTTTGTGTCCACCATTGCAGCCTCTGTGTGCCAGCCATTGCAGCCTCTGTGTGCACACCATTGCAGCCTCTGTGTGCACACCATTGCAGCCTCTGTGTGCACACCATTGCAGCCTCTGTGTGCACACCATTGCAGCCTCTGTGTGCCCGCCATTACAGCCTCTGTGTGCACACCATTGCAGCCTCTGTGTGCCCGCCATTACAGCCTCTGTGTGCCCACTATTGCAGCCTCTGTGTGCCAGCCATTGCAGCCTCTGTGTGCCCACCATTGCAGTCTCTGTGTGCCAGCCATTGCAGTCTCTGTGTGCCCACCATTGCTGCCTCTGTGAGCCTGCCATTACAGCCTCTGTGTGCCAGCCATTGCAGCCTCTGTGTGCCCACCATTGCTGCCTCTGTGAGCCTGCCATTACAGCCT
Organism: Lithobates clamitans; assembly: GCA_037952925.1. Classification (NCBI taxonomy): domain Eukaryota; kingdom Metazoa; phylum Chordata; class Amphibia; order Anura; family Ranidae; genus Lithobates; species Lithobates clamitans. The sequence goes on from JBBGZY010001326.1 coordinate 494,440, forward strand.
CTGTGTGCCAGCCATTGCAGCCTCTGTGTGCCAGCCATTGCAGCCTCTGTGTGCCCACCATTGCAGCCTCTGTGCCTACCAATTGCAGCCTCACCATTTCCTGGATCACACACAGCGGCCGATGTATGGCACGGACGGAGCTGGGTCTGTGTGTGTAAGGTGGCGCTGTAACAAGGTGGCGCCCCCCTAGACCAGCTCGTGTGATAGGCGGAACACTGATTCAATCAGTTTTCCATCTAGAAGACTATCACACGAGCCGGTCCAGGGGGGCAGGACCTTGTTACAGCGACGCCTTACACACACAGACTGAGCTCCGTGCCATGCAAGAGGAGGAGCTAGAGGACAGAGGGAGGGAGGGGAGCACTGTAGCCACCGCTCAAAGCGGCCCCAGGGCAGCAGGCCTACCGGGAAATTTCCTGGTATTCCGGTAGGCCAGTCTGGCCCTGCTTCTACAACATAAAAATGGGTTCCTTTTTTATACTAGTGGTCATTTTTATAGCACTATATAGTATTAAGTGCTTTTTTTATGTTTTTGTTACTTTTTTATTTAACTTTTGTCACTGACCGCCCCCCCAGCCCCCCCTGTTTTACTTACCTGAGTCCTGTATCCCCCCCCCCCGCCGGAGACGCGCTCTTCCCCTCTGCCCGTTGTCCGGCTCTTGATTGGATAGATTGATAGCAACGCAGCCATTGGCTCCTGCTGCTGTCAATCAAATCCAAAGATGCGGGCGCTGGAGGGGTGGGACCGAGTCCTACATTCGGCGTCTATGGATGCCGAATGCTGGACTCGGGAGCGTGCCCACAAGGTAACCCCCCTGGTAGAGAGCTTCAAATAGGGGGTTATACGATGCGGGAGGAGCTACCAGCGCTGCCAGGGGACCCCAGAAGTCGAGGATCGCTGCCACTCTGTGGAAAACGAACTGCACAGTAAAGGTAAGTATAACATGTTTGTTATTTTAAAAAAATAAAAGACAAAGCCTTACAATCACTTTAAATAAAAACCATTGCTTAAGAAGAAGTCCTTGGCACAAATCTAATACTTGTAGAACTTGTCTTCATATGTATTAAAAAAAAATATTAAACTCTCACCAGATTCTATGACCTCAATTGCATGTGGGTACAAAAGCTTGTGTATCAAAATGACTACATTGTCTTCTTTTTATATCTGTGTCTGGAAGACAACTTAGCTGTTTTGGAACACAAGCTGTTTGGACCCAGGTCTGAACCTGCAACCTCCGCTGTGTCTCGAAATGTCTCTTCTTGTTGAGCCAGCTGAGATGCTGTGCAATTCCTTAAAAGATCTTGCCTTAATCCTTGTTTCTCTTTGAAACATTGAACCCTTTGCTCTTCCCATGAACTTATATGTAAGCCATGCCTTTGTCCTTGTTTGCCAGAATATTGTGCTCTTTCCAGCTAATATCTCACTCTTGTCACTCCTGTTGCCATCTGTATCTCCACTACCAATCATTACCGACCTTTGGCTTGTTCCTCGACTATGCTTTGCTTGGTCCCAACCTGAAACCACTTGTTACTGACCTTTGACTTGTTTACTGACTAAACTTCTGCTTGATTCCTACTTGCGATATGTTACTGGACCCCGAGTTGCTCAGCTCCTGGTGGAGCAATCCTGAGGACTGCAAAGTGATACTAACATGGAACAAAACCCATCTGCTTAGGCTTAGTGCTTAGGCTCTGCACCTTGGGTGAGTCCATGAATAAAGTGAGTGATGATTGCGCTGTGATAAAAAGGGAAGGGGGGAAGAGGAAAGGGCTAGCTCAAATGTATAGAGAGGTGAGTGAAAAAATAAAAAAATATATTTAAAAAAGTATAATAAGCATGAGGGCTAGTATCATACTAGCACATGAAAAATATTGTAAATACTGAAACAAAAGAAAAGAAAGTTCTCAGTGCAAAAGGGCTAGTATCATACTAGCACATATGTGGTAACTCAGCAAATACTTATTGGTGACTCCAAGTAAATAAATAAATAGTGAACAATCCCACCACCTTGTAGTACAAAGTGCTCAAACAATGAGTCATTAGTTCCAAAAAGGCAAGTCCACAAGCCACAGGAAAGGGAAACAAAGTCTTCAGTGGGGACACCTCTGTGCTCGCAAGCAGCTCACCTTACTGCTGCAAGACAACAGCTTGTAATCCAATAACAAATCACCAGCAGGCAAGGGTCCCATCCAGTAGTTCAGGCGATTCGGGTGGTGGGTGTGCAGGATGGTGTATAAAATACATAAGCCGACAGTATATAGTATAACTCCGTGGCGGCCAGAGTGGAAAAAGGGGACGGGACACAGGAGGGGGGTGCACTCACTTTTGTAAAATGAGTGTGGGCGTCAATCCAACGAACGCCGAGTTCGTATACCTCAAAAGGGTGTCCTCAAACCGTCCCCATTTCCTCAATGCTCGTCACAATGGGATGAATAAATGTGGAGTGTTGGAAGAGAGTGCACATAGCGTGATCCCGTATATAAATCAGTTTATTAGGTTAAAAACAACATGGTGGGACTGTTCACCATTTATTTATTTACTTGGAGTCACCAATAAGAATTTGCTGAGTTACCACATATGTGCTAGTATGATACTAGCCCTTTTGCACTGAGATTTCTTTTTTTTTTTTCGTTTCAGTATTTACAGTATTTTCTATGTGCTAGTATGATACTAGCCCTCATGCACACTTTTTTTGATTTATTTTTATTTGGTTATATATATATATATATATATATATATATATATATATATATATATATTTGTACCCACACTGTATTTGTCACTCATTTTATAGCTTTTTATGCGTTTTAGACAATTTTGTTTCCTCAGTCTATTCGGATTTAGCGCTCTTGAGACCGCACTTTATTACATTTCATTATACTGTTATATTTTGTATAATTTTTTAAATTTTGCCTTTTTGGAACTGATGACTCATTGTTTGAGCACTATGTACTACAAGGTGGTGGGATTGTTCACCATTTATTTATTTACTTGGAGTCACCAATAAGTATTTGCTGAGTTACCACATATGTGCTAGTATGACACTAGCCCTTTTGCACTGAGAACTTTCTTTTCTTTTGTTTCAGTATTTACAATATTTTTCATGTGCTGGTATGATACTAGCCCTCATGCTTAATATACTTTTTTAAATATATTTTTTTATTTTTTCACTCACCTCTCTATACATTTGAGCTAGCCCCTTCCCCTTCCTCTTCCCCCCTTCCCTTTTTATCACAGCGCAATCACCACTCACTTTATTCATACCACTTTTGTCTGTTTGGATCAGCCATTTAGGTGTTGCAGCAGTGCCCCTTAGCATAGGTATTTCTGACAGCGCAGGAGTTTCTTCATCATTTATCTACTTGGGTGAGTCCATGTCATCTGCCAGGGTGATGTGCTTGTGTACATATCATGCTGGTTGGTGGGAGCCCCTCTAGTTCTATAGCATTTGGTCTCCGAGCCTGACCCCTAACTGCGACACAAGCTTTTAGGTATGTGCAATTCGTTTCATTCCAAATTCATTTTTTAACAAATTTCGACAAATTCGTTAATGCGGAAATAACCGAATTAACGAAAACACGTTTAACGAATATTCGTAAATTAGAAAAATCTGTACATTCGTAAATTCTTACATTCGTACATTAGTAAATTAGTGAATTCGTAAATTTGTAAATCCAAAAATCTGAAATAATATTTAACTAATAATAACTTAACTATTACTAGTAACTATTAAATTATAGGTATTGGAATTTCCTTTCAAATTTGGCTGTTAGTGAACATAACACATACAAATTTATCCGAAGTTACGAATGATCCGAAATAATGAATGCCGTATCCAAACGAATGGAACGTAATGAATTAATAATAATAAATAACAACAATAATAATAAAAACGTTTTATTATTATTATTTATTAATAATTTGTTCCGTTCCATTTGTTTAGATGCAGCATTCGTTTTGGATAATTCGTAACTTTGGATACATTCGTATTTGTTACGTTCACTGACAGTCAGATTTGAAAGGAAATTACAATACCTATAATTTAATAGTTACTATTTCAGATTTTCAAATTTTCGGGTTTTTTGGATTTTCAAATTTCAAATTTACAAATTTCCGAATTTTCGAATTTACAAATGTACGATTTTATGAATGTACGAATTGCGATCATAACGAATGACCTGAAAAACGAAAAAAAAAAACCCCAAAAAACGAATGAAACGAAAATGAACAAATTTTTTGGCTGTGCACATGTCTACAAGCTTTATTTGACCAACACACATTTGTGGTCATATAACCTAGTAAGATCATGCCAAATTCTGAAAAATACTGAAAGAAAACATCAATTGCACCCTCAATGTGCCCATCAATTGCAGCCACTGTGCCCATCAAATTCAGCCACTGTGCCCATCAAATGAAGCTACTGTGTCATCAATTGCAGCCACTGTGGCCATCAAATGCAGCCACTGTGCCATCAATTGTAGCCACTGTGCCCATCAAATGCAGCCACTGTGCCATCAATTGCAGCCACTGTGCCATCAATTGCAGCCACTGTGCCATCAATTGCAGCCACTGTGCCCATCAATTGCAACCACTGAGCCCATCAAATGCAGCCACTGTGCCCATCAAATACAGCCACTGTGCCATCTATTGCAGCCACTGTGCCCATCAAATGCAGCCACTGTCCTATCAAATGCAGCCACTGTGCCCATCAAATGCAGCCACTGTGCCATCAAATGCAGTCACTCTGCCATCAATTCCAGCCACTGTGCCATCAATTGATCAATTGCAGCCACTGTACCCATCAAATGAAGCCACTGTGTCATCAATTGCAGCCACTGTGCCCATCAAATGCAGCCACCGTGCCCATCAAATGAGGCCACTAAGCCCATCAAATGCAGCCACTGAGCCCATCAAATGAGGCCACTGTGCCCATCAATTGCAGCCACTAAGCCCATCAAATGCAGCCACTGTGCCATCAATTTCAGCCACTGTGCTCATCAAATGCAGCCACTCTGCCCATCAATTGCAGCCACTGTGCCCATCAAATGCAGCAACTGTGCCATCAATTGCAGCCACTGTGCCCATCAAATGCAGCCACCGTGCCATCAAATGCAGCCACTGTGCCCATTAAATGCGGCCACTGTGCCCATAAAATAGAGCCACTGTGCCCATAAATGCAGCCACTGTGGCATCAAATGCAGTCACTGTGCCATCAATTGCAGCCACTGTGCCATCAAATGCAGCCACTCTGCCATCAATTGCAGCCACTGTGCCCATCAAATGCAGCCACTGAGCCCATCAAATGCAGCCATTGTGCCCATCAACTACAGCCCCTGTGCCATCAATTGCAGCCACTGAGCCCATCAAATGCAGCCACTGTGCCCATCAAATACAGCCACTGTGCCATCTATTGCAGCCACTGTGCCCATCAAGTGCAGCCACTGTGCCCATCTAATGCAGCCACTGTGCCCATCAAATGCAGCCACTGTCCTATCAAATGCAGCCACTGTGCCCATCAAATGCAGCCACTGTGCCCATAAAATGCAGCCACTGTGCCATCAAATGCAGTCACTCTGCCATCAATTCCAGCCACTGTGCCATCAATTGATCAATTGCAGCCACTGTACCCATCAAATGAAGCCACTGTGCCATCAAATGCAGCCACTGTGTCATCAATTGCAGCCACTGTGCCCATCAAATGCAGCCACCGTGCCCATCAAATGCAGCCACTAAGCCCATCACATGCAGCCACTGAGCCCATCAAATGAGGCCACTGTGCCCATCAATTGCAGCCACTAAGCCCATCAAATGCAGCCACTGTGCCATCAATTTCAGCCACTCTGCCCATCAATTGCAGCCACTGTGCCCATCAAATGCAGCAACTGTGCCATCAATTGCAGCCACTGTGCCCATCAAATGCAGCCACCGTGTCATCAAATGCAGCCACTGTGCCCATCAAATGCGGCCACTGTGCCCATAAAATAGAGCCACTGTGCCCATAAATGCAGCCACTGTGCCATCAAATGCAGTCACTGTGCCATCAATTGCAGCCACTGTGCCATCAAATGCAGCCACTCTGCCATCAATTGCAGCCACTGTGCCCATCAAATGCAGCACTGTGCCATCAAATGCAGTCACTGTGCCATCAACTGTAGCCACTGTGCCCATCAAATGCAGCCACTCTGTCCACCAATTGCAGCCACTGTGACCCCCCGGTGGCATTTAACCAGCAGCCCTCCCCACTAGCTTAATCACTCATTGTCTGACCAGCACTTACCCCATCTTGGTGGCGGGTCAGGCAGCGGGTAAACACACAAATCCCTGTGCTGTCAGAGGAGAGGAGACAGATTGTGTGTTCCTACAAAGTAGGAGCAGCGATCTGTTATCTCTCCTAGTTAGTCCCAGTTAGAAAGCGGTGAGGGAACACACAGCTAACGCCTTAATTGCCCCCTAGTGTTAACCCCTTTCCTGCCAGTGACATTTATACAGTAATCAGTGCATATATATTTTTAGCACTGATCACTCTGTAAAAGTCACTGGTCCCAAAAATGTGTCAAAAGTGTCCGATCTGTCCGCCGCAATGTTGCTGTACCACTAAAAATCGCAGATCACCGCCATTACCAGTAAAAAAAAAAAAAAAAGCCATAAAAATGCCGTAAATCTTTCCCATAGTTTGTAGACGCTATATCTTTTGCGCAAACCAATTAATATTCGCTTATTGCGATTTTTTTACCAAAAATACATAGAAGAATACATATTGGCCTAAACTGATGAAGAAATGTGTTTTTTTTAAAAATTGGGGGGATATTTAATATAGCAAAAACTAAAAAATATTGTTTTTTTTTTTTTAAATTGTCGCTTTTTCTTTGTTTATAGCGCAAAAAATAAAAACCGCAGAGGTGATCAAATTCCACCAAAAGAAAGCTCGATTTGTGGGAAAAAAAGGGACGCAAATTTTGTTTGGGCACACTGTTGCGCGACCGCGCAATTGTCAGTTAAAGCGACGCAGTGCTAAATTGTAAAAAGTGCTCTGGTTAGGAAGGGGGTAAAATCTTCCGGGGCTGAAGTGGTTAATGAATAGGACACTAGTCGTACAGATGTTTTTGTACACTGGAATGCCTGCTGTGACACAAGTCCATTTACAGCCACTGGTCCATAGGAATGCATTAAACTTCCAAACAGGCCCACCTGTAAAACTGACAGGCAGACCTGATCAGACTGCTCTTGTGAAAGGGCCCTTAATCTTGAATAAAACAACAGGTTGACTTTGATATTTCTTTCTATAACTTTGTTTCTTTTTTTCCTTTCTATAACTTTCCTGTCTTCTCCTTTCTATAACTTTTCTCTTTTTATATTTTTTTTTTTTACTTTTTTACTTCTTTCCTTTATAAAACTTAGTTTCCCTTTTTTGTGTCTGTATAGCTTTGTTTCCTTTCTTTTCCTTTCTTTGGCTTAGAATTTTTTATCCTCCTGTAAAAACTTGGTTTCTGTTTTTCCTTACCATGACTTCCTTTTTCCTCTATATAATCTTCTTTACTTCATAAAACTTTGTTTCCTTTTTCGTTTTTTTTTCTTTTCTATAACTTTGTTTATTTTTTTCTTTTCTTATACTCTGCTTCCTTTTTTTCCTTTATTTTCCTTTTTATAACTTAGTATGTTTTTTTAGTATGTTTTTAAAATCTTTGCTTTCTATGTCTTTGTTTCTTTTTTATCTTTATCATTTTTTTCTTTTTTTATAGCTCTACTTCCTCCTTCCTTTCTCTAACTTTGTAAGCTTTTTTTATTGTTTATTTTTTATTTTTTTTAACTTTGCTCCTTCTTTCCTTTCTCTAACTTTGTTCACTTTTTTCCCTTCCTGTATAACTTAGGTTCCTTTTTTTTCTTCTTTTTTATATCATTTTTTTTTTATAACTTTGTTGCCTTTTTTCTTTGTAGAACGTTCTTTCCTTTGTTTTCTTTTACTTTTTATTTATTTATTTATTTTTTTACTTTTCTCCTTCTTTCCTTTCTCTAACTTTTTTCCTTTTATCCTTTATATAACTTTGTTTCCTTTTTCCTTTCTCTAACTTTGTTTACTATTTTCTTCTCTGTTACTTTGTTTCCCTTTTTTCTTTCTATAACTTTTTACTTTATCACCTTGTTTCCTTTTTTCCCCTACTATTTTTTTTTTTTGCTTTATATGACTTTGTTTCCTTTTTATCTTTCTATAGCTTTGTTTCATTTGTTTTCATTTCTTTAACTTAGTTAGCATTTTTTCCTTTTTTTATAGCTTTCTTTCTATTCTTTTCTTTTCTTTAACTTAATTTAAAGGGGTAGAACAATGCGTATTGGGACTTTGCATGAGGATAGTGGGGCCGTTCAAAACCCCTCCTCCATCCCGGTTCAGTAATAAAACAAGGGGAGAACAAGTGCGGGACTTTAAATAAGGCACATGGGAGCAGAAGTATAAATTAGATAAGAAATGCAATTTATTAATAGAATGATACAAAAATTCATATAGTTACATATTTAGGCACATAGCTCTACATATGTTGGCACATAGCTCTATAATGATAATCTGTAGTAAAAAAAAATGCATTCCATCAAGGACTTCTAATACAATCAAATAAATACATTAAAGTTGGAACGTTCATACATATAGGTTGATAATTGTGTACACAATACGGTAGTTGTAAGCTCTACGCCGTTTCGGGACCTTATAGCCACTCATCACAAGCATAACCGTAGTGACCACCTATGAATAGGGGAAATAGCAGTATTGAATAGTTTTGAAAAAATAGGTGGGTAAGTGTAAAGCATGAATCCCACATTATTTCTCTTATGCCTTGGACTTACAATAGTGTCTGCGCAGAGGCGGTGAGGCCAAGGATGCCAAGCCAGCCAACAATGCCAAGGTCCGAAGCTGAGGGGGCATATCCCGGCGGCGGCACCAACACAGAAAGCCCCCCAGGTAGGGTCTAGGTGTAGGGACAAAGTGGATGAGTGGGGGAGGTGACCCCTTTGGAGGGGAAGGACGTGAACAGAGTGTAAACCTAGAAAACAAATGTACAGAGTTAGTGGGTTTGTAGTGTGAAAGTGTTAGCAATTAGTGTAGAAAAAGTGGAGTAGGGAAAATGATAAAGGAGGCAGTAGGAAAGAAGATATACAAAAAGGGGGGAACTGAAGGAGAAAAGGGGAATGAGAAGAAGAGAAGAAGAGGAAAAGGAAAACGGGGGACAAAGGAGGAAAGCAAAAGGGGAAGCATAAGGGTGGAAACCGAAGGAGAGGGAAGACCGGAGCGGTCAAAGGAATGACCTAAAAAGGAAAAGGGTGAATAATAGAAGGCAAGAGAAGGGCATACCTGTATAGGTGTGGTTAAGGGCAATGCTGCCGACAGCCGTATGATTGCAAATAAGTTGTAATTAGCAAGAAAACCAGAGTGAGAGACCCCGCACTGGGAGATGATACTGTGGGGAGCGCCGCCAAAGAATGGTCCCCAGCGTCAAGCACCAGTAGCTTAGGGAGAGCGGGGGAGCGCCCCGACCCAGCCAGCTAGCCACACAGACTGGCCAGTCATGAGCAAACTTCCGAGCTCATCAAGCGCTGGAGAGTGGAGACTCAAACCGCCGCTATAAGGCGCCACGCTGGACACTGAACAGCCGGCGCGAGAAGCATGACGTCGACGCGCAGTGGGGAAGACCCCGCCCGCCCCATATCAGAGGAAGGGGGGCAGGGGGAATAACCACAGTGCGCGTCGCAGCTTCAGGACAAGGCAGAAAGGGCCGAAAAAAGCAAGCGGCAGCCAAAACCTTCAATGGGCATACATAATGGAAAAACCAATTTGGTCAAAAGATAAGACAAATAGGGTGATAACCCAGTAAATGTTACTTAATCGGAAAAATCAATATACATAAATAAAAAAGTTCAGAGTAATTTGTAAATAAATGAATTGTAGAATAGGCAAATAAAGATGGGGATGTTAAATAAAAAATAGGTTGAAAAAAATATATAAAATATATATTACTTGGTAATGCGACCATGTGCCTCCATCCCTAATTAGTTAATTTAAAGGGGTAGAACAATGCATATTGGGACTTTGCATGAGGATAGTGGGGCCGTTCAAAACCCCTCCTCCATCCCGGTTCAGTAATAAAACAAGGGGAGAACAAGTGCGGGACTTTAAATAAGGCACATGGGAGCAGAAGTATAAATTAGATAAGAAATGCAATTTATTAATAGAATGATACAAAAATTCATATATTTACATATTTAGGCACATAGCTCTATAATGATAATCTGTAGTAAAAAAAATGCATTCCATCAAGGACTTCTAATACAAACAAATAAATACATTAAAGTTGGAACGTTCATACATATAGGTTGATAATTGTGTACACAATTATCAACCTATATGTATGAACGTTCCAACTTTAATGTATTTATTTGTTTGTATTAGAAGTCCTTGATGGAATGCATTTATCATTATAGAGCTATGTGCCTAAATATGTAACTATATGAATTTTTGTAGTCCTTGATGGAATGCATTTTTTTTTACTACAGATTATCATTAATGAGCTATGTGCTAACATATGTAGAGCTATGTGCCTAAATATGTAATTATATGAATTTTTGTATCATTCTATTAATAAATTGCATTTCTTATCTAATTTATACTTCTGCTCCCATGTGCCTTATTTAAAGTCCCGCACTTGTTCTCCCCTTATTTTCTTTAACTTAGTTTCCTTTGTTTCCTTTCTATAACTTTGTTTCCTTTTTTCTCTTTCTATAACTTTGTTTCCTTTTTTTCTTTCTTTAACCATGCTGCCTTTTTTTCTGCTTTATATGACTTTGTTTCCTTTTCCATTCTCTGTATTTCCCTTCGGATTGTTAATTGTGTTTACCATTTCAATCTTTGTAGTATTTTTGTTACTTTTCATTATGTTTTTTTTTCCCTTTTTCTTCATTTCCATTTTGCAGCATTTTCTTCCTACAACTGGTTTCAAGATTTCATAGGTCTGTGAGCACAATGCAGGAAAGCACATGGCATGGATATAAAATCCATTTCAGCCACGGGAGCCGGCAATAAATTTTAGGATATATTTCAGAGAATAGGATTGAGCTATAAAGCTTCTAAGGAAATAATTTGTTAATAATTGTGTTTCATTCAAATAATCATTCCTAATATATGGTGATGTCCTGAGGGTGGAAGGTTGTATTTCACATATACTTCTTTGATGTAACCGACAACGTGAAGACAATTTCTTATTTCCACTCAATTTTCAGACTGGTGTGCTGCCAATGAGAAGGGGTGAATTCTATTTATACATTTCACTCATGTATATAATGACGGCAGGGGAGTTTTGCTGAGTACATAGACAATTGGCAGGCTATATATTTTTCTTAGTAAAGGTTTTATTTAAAGTGAAACTCAAGGCAGAATGCAGAATAAGCACCCTCCCTTCCAAATACTGTATATAAAGTGGATATAGAAAATAATCCCCCCCCCCCCATTTAAAATAATCACATTTTATTGCTTTGCTGCCTGGAATGAAGACAGACACAGCTTTTGTTTTATACAGCTGTATTTACTCAGTGCAACTTATAACTTCAAGTGAAAGATATAACACCAGCATGTCAGAAAAAAAAAAAATAAATAAAAAACAGAATCACTGAGTTGGAAAAAGGATCACCCCCTTATGTCAGTATGTTGTTGAACCACCTTCTGCTTTAATACCAGCCTTTAGTCTGTTGGCATTTGTCTTTACTAATTTTGCACATCTAGACTTTGCAATATTTGTCCGCTCTTCTTTGCAGAACTGCTCAAGTTCAGTTTTGATGGTGAGTGGTGACCATTTTTGGGCTGCAGTCTCCAAGTCATTCCACATATTTTCAATGGGGTTTAAGTCTGGGCTCTGACTAGGTCATGCAAGGACATCCACCTATTTCTCCTTCAACCCCTGTGTGCTCATTGTTGCTGTGTGCTTTGGGTCATTGTGGTGTTTATATTTTTTTCTCTTCAGTTTTCACATATACATATAATTTGTATATATTAAATATTGTTGTGCTTTTATTGCAACTTTTGCAGATATAGTGAATGCAGGCTCCTGGGGAGAGCAGATATAGTGAATGCAGGCTTCTGGGGAGACCAGATATAGTGAATACAGGCTCCTGGGGAGACCAGATATAGTGAATGCAGGCTCCTAGGGAGAGCAGATATAGTGAATGCAGGCTCTTGGGGAGACCAAATATAGTGAATGCAGGCTCCTGGGGAGACCAGATTTAGTGAATGCAGGTTCCTGGGGAGACCAGATATAGTGAATGCAGGCAACTGCAGAGACCAGATATAGTGAATGCAGGGTTCCTGGGAGGCCAGATATAGTGAATGCAGGGTTCCTGGGGAGAACAGATATAATGAATGCAGGGTCCTGGGGAGAGCAGATATAGTGAATGCAGAGTCCTGGGGAGACCAGATATAGTGAATGCAGGCTCCTGGGGAGACCAGATTTAGTGAATGCAGGTTCCTGGGGAGACCTGATATAGTGAAAGCAGGGTCCTGGGGAGACCAGATTTAGTGAATGCATGCTCCTGGGTGGACCAGATATAGTGAATGCAGTCTCTTGGGGAGACCAGATATAGTGAATGCAGGCTCCTGGGGAGACCAGATTTAGTGAATGCAGGTTCCTGGGGAGAGCAGATATAGTGAATGCAAAGTCCTGGGGAGAGCAGATATAGTGAATGCAGGCTCCTGGGGAGAGCAGATATAGTGAATCCAGGCTCCTGGGGAGACCAGATATAGTGAATGCAGGCTCCTGGGGAGAGCAGATATAGTGAATGCAGGCTCCTGCAGAGAGCAGATATAGTGAATGCAGGCTCCTGGAGAGAGCAGATATAGTGAATGCAGGCTCCTGGAGAGAGCAGATATAGTGAATGCAGGCTCCTGGAGAGAGCAGATATAGTGAATGCAGAGTCCTGGGGACAGCAGATATAGTGAATGCACAGTCCTGGGGACAGCAGATATAGTGAATGCAGGCTCCTGGAGAGAGCAGATATAGTGAATGCAGGGTCCTGGGGAGAGCAAATATAGTGAATGAAGGCTCTTGGGGAGACCAGATATAGTGAATGCAGGCTCCTGGAGAGAGCAGATATAGTGAATGCAGGCTCCAGGGGAGAGCAAATATAGTGAATGAAGGCTCTTGGGGAGACCAGATATAGTGAATGCAGGCTCCTGGGGAGACCAGATATAGTGAATGCAGGGTCCTGGGGAGACTTGATATAGTGAATGCAGGGTCCTGGGGAGATTAGATTTAGTGAATGCAGGCTCCTGGGAAGACCACATATAGTGAGTGCAGGGTCCGGGGTTTAGTAACACTTTAATGCCCCGTACACACGGTCGGATTTTCCGATGGAAAATGTCCGATCGGAGCGTGTTGTCGGAAATTCCGACCGTGTGTGGGCTCCATCGGACATTTTCCATCGGATTTTTCGACACACAAAGTTGGAGAGCAGGAGATAAAATTTTCCGACAACAAAATCCGTTGTCGGAAATTCCGATCGTGTGTACACAAATCCGACGGACAAAGTGCCACGCATGCTCAGAATAAATAAAGAGATGAAAGCTATTGGCCACTGCCCCGTTTAGAGTCCCGACGTAGGTGTTTTACATCACCGCGTTCAGAACGATCGGATTTTCCGACAACTTTGTGTGACTGTGTGTATTCAAGACAAGTTTGAGCCAACATCCGTCGGAAAAAATCCTAGGATTTTGTTGTCGGAATGTCCGATCAATGTCCGACCGTGTGTATGCCCTATAAGACTAAATATCCAGATTTTTTCCTAAACTCAACCATGACTGGTTCTCTTTAGCGCAATCATATCTGAATACAGGTTTGCTTTAAACCCAGGGCACCGTGTCATTAATTCCGCTGCAAAGTACCTTCAACTTTTCTCTCTGACATAATCAGGTTTCTAAATTGCACTTTGAAAATCAACATGTGTTTTTTATTTTAAACAAGTGCTGCTAAGACTTTTGTTTTATTGCTCTCTATCCATTACCTTAGATTTTGCATTTGCCACTAACTAGAATGCGATGGGAGCCGTATAATACTCATCTCTAGTAAAAGGCAGGATTTATTGTGATTGGGAGGTGTAACGGCTTTGTTGTAGTAACATAATGGAGCTCGATCTATCACGCATTGTACGGGAAAGCGAAACCGACCACGGCATAAAGAAAATGATAAACTTTATGAAAGCTTTACACCGAGCGCTGTCAGATCCCGGCAAGCTGATGCAATTACAGCAAACCAAATAAGAATATCTCATGTTTAAACCCCCGGCTTTTATTTTAAAACCCGCGTTTTAGGGATTTTTTTTTTTATTCTTTTTCCAAGGGATGGCGGAATAATTGTTTAAGATTCTTTAAATCCTAACCTAGTAAATGTTCAGATTAAATTACCTTCTGCAGGCAGTTTTAGAATGCAGACCTCGCCGCAATAAATATATCCGGGCGCATCTTAAAAGTAGATAAGAAAATATAAATAACAGACAATAAAAATAATGTGAATTATTTTTTCTTTGCTTATGTTACTCTTTAATGAATCTGCAATAATAAAAAAAAAGGCAGAAATATGAGAAAGAATAACTCTAGCTTTGCTTAACCCCTCCCAGCCCTTTAAGGGATTTAAATGCCGGGAGGCGGAGGCGGGCATTCGGGCCACGTGACTCCTGTGATTGGCTGTAACAGCAGTCTCATGATCAGAAAGCTGGCGATCGCTAGTATGCATCGGGAGCTTTCCGGTAACCATTTGCTACCGTTCACGGTAAGTGGTTTACACAGGGCCGCATATATGCGTCTGCTCGGCGTAAAGGCCCACGCGCTGAGAGGCCGCATATGTGCATTTGGCTGGCGTGAAGAGGTTAAAGTGATACTAAACACACACTGTTTAACCACTTTGAGACTGCCCACCGTACATATACAGCAGCAGGGCGGCACTATTGCGCGGAACGACGTACCTGTACGTCGTTTCATGCAATAGACGCTGTGGCCGTGCGCGCCAGCGGGAGCGTTTGCGCGGGCCACCCGTGATCACTGCACAGATGTACACAAGACGGATCCTCGTTCTGACAGGGGACAACATGGAGATCTGCTGTTCCTAGTGATCAGGGACAGCGATCTCTGTGTTGTCCCAGTGAGCCCATCCCCCCTACAGTTAGAACACACACAGGGAACACAGTTAACCCCTTGATCGCCCCCTAGTGTCATTTATACATTGATTTGTTTTTTTTTTTAGCACTGATCACTACATTGGTGTCACTGGTCCTCAAAAAGTGACACTTGGGGTCAGATTTATCCAATGTCGCAGTCCCGCTAAAAATCGCAGATCGCCGTCTTTACCAGTAAACACATCAAAATTATACCATAAGTCCATAAATCTATCCCCTATTTCAGTGTTTCTCAACTCCAGTCCTCAAGGTGCCCCAACAGGTCATGTTTTCAGGCTTACCATTATTTTGCACAGGTGATTTGATCAGTTTCACTGCCTTAGTAATTACCACAGCTGTTTCATCTGAGGGAAATCCTGAAAACATGACCTGTTGGTGCGCCTTGAGGACTGGAGTTGAGAAACACTGCCCTATTTTGTAGAACAGCGTCACACGACCGCTTAGTTGTCAGTTAAATCAGCGCAGTGCTGAATCGCAAAAAACGGCCTGTTTATTAAGGGGGTAAATCCTTTCGGGGCTGAAGTGGTTAATTTAAATTGTCCCTTCTATTTCTGTATGTGGATGATGGCTCTGTAATTATTAAAAAAAAACCAAACAAACAAAAAATCTAAGTATATTTTTCCTAATCGGTATCCAGCTGTCACATAGCCCAGCTCTCTCCCAGCCTGTCTGCAGGGAACATAAGCAGGAGGAGCTTCTAGTCTTCTAGACTTCTGCTGTTGGTCACATGTTCAAAATAAAAAAAAAAACAGCCTTTGTAATACAGAGTAAAAATATCAATAAACTGTTTTAAATTGTCATACAAATATATATTTGAAATTAAATCTTTATTACTTTTGTGGCAATAACATGGTGTGGGCGGATTTCTGCCAGTCATAGACTGTGTCACGCCCCTCCAGCCTGTGTCTTAGAGTAACAGGGAGGTGAAGCCTCCATCAATCAATATATAATATCCTGCCCCTATTGTGTTTACCTGGTTAGTGTGCATGGAGGAGGAGGGAGGGTGCCGTCTCTCATTTACCACTGTGTACACGCCCACATGTGTGACTCTATAGTCACATGGGCTGCTCAGATGTGATAGGGAGGAAGTGCTCAGCATGGATATTCCTGTATGGGGATGATGGCACTGTAATTATTTTAATTTAAAAAAATATCTTTTTCATAAACAATATACTGTACAGGTGTCACATGACCCAGCTCTTTACCAGCCTGTCTGCAGGAGGAGGAGCTTCTAGTCTTCTGCATGTTTAAAATAAATAAAATAAACAGATTTTGGAAAACAGAGTAAAAATAAATAATTAATATCAATACACTGCTTTAAATTGCCATAAAAAATATATATATTGTAAATCAAATCTTTATTACTTTGTGGAAATTACATGGTGTGGGTGGTCACAGGCTGTGTCACGTCCCTCCAGCCTGTGTCTTAGAATAACAGGGAGGTGAAGCCTCCATCAATCAAGATATAATATGCCGCCCCCATTGTGTTGAGCTGGTTAGTGGGCATGGAGGAGGAGGAGGGAGGGAGTGGGCTGTCATTTACCACTGTGTATACACCCACATGTGTGACTCTATAGTCACATGGGCTGCTCAGATGTGATAGGAAGGAAATGCTCAGCGTAGAAACTCACCGAATACTGAGCATGTGCAGAGCTGCCACCACAGCTGCAAAATCCCTAGCTGAATTGGGGACTTAGACAGGAGAGGGGAGATAGAGAGCAGTAGGATCAACCAGGTTTTTGCAGAATACAGGAAACAAATCTCATAGTGACCGAGTAAGTGTGAACAGCATGTAATACACTATTTACTGATAGTTTTTTTATGATGATGTGGGTTTGGTGACACTTTAAAGCCTGACTATGGGCATTTATTTTGTAACAGTCCCCCAGCAGGGGATAAAGGTAAACCAATAAAAAAAAATTGCTAAAAGTGGGTCTTTTTATATAGAAGGAGCAGAAGTGTACAATTTTACATCTGCCGAAATGAATGAACTCCCATGCATAAAGTGACATCATCTTGGCCTAGCCAATCAAAACGGCCAAAGATCGTAACCTGGAAAAAGTCTGGGGAGAAGATGTCAGGGCTGTTAAAGGACCTCTTGGATCTTTATTGACCCTAGTTCCCTTAAGTTTGGAAGCCCTTGATAATGATTGGATGTTTTTGCTTATTTTTAGTTTTAAATATCGTATTGTTATCACCTGTGGCCACGAATGAGGTCTATAAGGTCCTGAAGAAGCAGAAGTTCCCGCGAAACGCGTTGACCCTACTACGCTGACCATATCAATTTTCCAACTGGGATGTATTGGCGATAGGGTGATGCTGTAATCTTTGACCTTGTGTGTAACAAATTAATTGCTTTTATACATTTGAAAGTATTAATAGTGGTTTTACCTTTCTATACAGTAAAGATTGATGGTAAATTTTTAATTGTTGTGTATTTACTATTGGAGGTATACATAGAGTTCCATTTTTTGGTTTTTGCTTCTGGGGTGGAGGTAAGTATAGTTACACATTTTTTTTTTTTGGCAATTATTTTTTATAATTTTTTTTATTTTTTTTTTCACTTTTTTTCTTTATTAAACTTTACAGCTATTACAAGAAGGCTTACAAACCCCCTATGTGATAGCATTGGGCAGGTGACATGTCCTCTTTATGGAGACTGCTTTCCACTGCAGCTAATCAAGCACAGAATGACCTTGATTAGCTGCACCCTCAGCTTCAGTAGCTGGGAAATGACAGCTGTGAGCCTGAAACAGACAAAATACACATTGCTTCCGGGTTCTGAAAGGGATGCCAAAAGCAGGTATCAAGCAGGGTTTACCAAACCAATGGGCTACACCTTAAGGAATCAGGATCCAGACTGAGTAAATAAAGTTTATTAACATAAATAACGCCCTTCCAACATCAACAAAGCATAAACAATGTAAAAGTGAAAATGAATGTAATAGTGCAGCAAACCCAGAACAACTGCCCAACTAAAAAAATGCTATATACAAAATGAAAGGAGTTCACATGAACTGGGCAGATTCAGGACTGGGAACAAGGGGAGTGATGCAAGATACAGGGTACTGGATGCGGGGAGCAGCAAACTGGATACTAGGTGTGGGATACAGGGTACTGGATGCGGGGAGCAAGAAAACTGGATACTAGGTGTGGGGTACGGGGTACTGGATGCAGGGAGCAGGAAGCTGCATACTAGGTGTGGGGTACAGGGTACCAGAAGCAGGTCACAGGAAACAAGGCACAGGAACAAGCAGGGATACGGCTCATAGGTAGAACATTGAAGCACCAATCATCATCAAGGTAGGGATAAAATACCTTCCCAGCAGCCAGCATCAGGTGGATCCTAATTACTAGGATAATGAGCTGGCTGATGGGAGACACCTGCTGGTGGACACCAGAACTGCACCCTTCGGCTCCAGAAAAACAAATGTTTCCTGATCATCTGTTTCTCTAACTGTAGGAGCAGTTTTCTGTGGTCCCGACTGATGTGGGTGCTACACATAAGTGATCTGGCAGTTCTAAAAGGCTTCTTACCTTCCAAGAAGTTTTAGAACATACTGAGCTGTGCATGTACTATGTGCATGGGAGTTACATTATCCTGTCCTGGCCAGTCAAGATGGTTGAAGACCCTGAACCAAGAAGAAGCCAGGTTAAGGATGATGGTACCATCAAAGGAGCTTGTGGATATCTCTGGAGTGGATGGTTTAGTTCTACTTTAAGTGTACTTTAAAGAGGAACTTCATTCCCACCACCCTTATTGTTTTTTTTCCATCTTTACCTTTTTCCACTGGTATAATACAGAATTCACCTACTCGTGATCCTGTGGCACATTGTGTCCAGCACTGCTATCTGGGAACATACATATCCAAGGAGGCTTCAGAGCACAGAAGAGATCATTCTGGCCCAGGCCAGAAAGATGGACAGGGAGTGGAGCCTACCTAAAATATTTTTAAAAGTGTTACCGCCACCTTATAGTCAAATGACGGCTGGGTGTGACCGCTCTAGTGCTGAGTGGACATCATATGATGTCCTCCTATTTTTGCCACGCATACGCACCCATCAGCGGTGTCCCTAGCTGTTTCCCACTAGGCTAATTCTTCCTCCAGTGACTTCCTGACACTGGAGGGAGGCATCCCTGTAGCCAAAGACTTGTGAGTACAGACCTGAATGCAGGATCTGGGTGACCGTTGTTGCTGTTTACCCCGGGTGCATTAATACTAAGGCTTGCCTGGCCTGGAACATTGCTTATGATGTACCAGTTCTTTCCATTACCTGAGCTGTTCTTGAAGCAACTGGGTTAAGAATTAGCTGCAGAGCAAAGAATGCCCTCCTATTAATGTTCATCATTCTGGAGTATCCAACAAATCCTGGTGCCCTATCCAAGTTTTTTAGCAATAAATGTTAAAAAGGCAACCCCCAGACTGTTTCTTGTGCCAGAAGAGTGAACGTTGCTGAGTGCTTGGCCGATGCTGCACTAGTCAGAAAGGAACCTGGAACAAAATCAGTGGGCCCTTTCGTGGGTTAGCGCTGCACTCTCGTTTTGCATTCATACCTAAAAATACAATAAAATACAAAAAAATATAGTCTTTATGCCATTTTCCTCTTTGCTCCATCTACCCTTCAATCTATGTAAATATTTCATTTCCAGCTATATGGTTCATGAAATATCTTGGAAGCCAGGCCGTGTTTATTTTGGTCACCTTTATGCATCCAAATGAGCCAATCTGTACATTTCGGCAAGCTTAGTAAAATTATCCGAGAAGCGCTCGGTACCCAACTAGCGGAAAATGTTTTTCAAAGTTTCCAAGGGTGGAAGTATCTGTTGATAATCAGAGCGTTTGAACTTTTTGTCCTTGCAGACTAGTCTTTAAAGTTCCATACGTGATATATTTTGAGCTTTTAGCAGCTGGCAGAGACTAGATTTGAAATAACATTATTTTTGCATAAGGATGGGGAAAAAAAAAGTTTGCTGTTTCTATGGCGACCTGGAACGGAGCTGATACCGCTGTTAGTCGAGCTCTGAAATATTGTAAGTCTAGGTCTTGCTTTGGGTAGGCACAATTAGTCATACGTAAGAGTTTTGGACATTAATCATTTCAATGAAACTCTGACTCCCAAGGGATTTTTTTTAAAACCCAAATTAGCACATTTAGAAAACAAGTGGACATGTTCAGTACAACATGTTCTCTTTCTGCCCTTGACACAAAGTTCAACAGAGCAGTTAGAGAAAGAGAATGAGAGCAGGGGAACTCTGGCTAGATATGTAAAGATTCCTATCCTGATAACATCACCCCCCCTCCCAAGAGCCCTTAGCCTCCTCCCTCCCTTAGAGCCCTTCAACCCCCTTGTTCCTCCATTCCCCCCCACTAGATCCTATTAGTTCCATGCACCCCACAGAGCCCACCCAGATTCCAAAGCAGTCCTTCTCAGTCTGACACCAAGGGCATCTGACAGCTGACCCTCCTGTATAGGATTGGGACCCCATCAGTTCAACAGGAGGGCCCGGACAGCTATCAAACAGGTGGATGGGATACTGGACAGGAGTGAGAGATCGGTGCAGTGGAGGGTATTTACTGGAACCAATCCCATGTGGCTCTCCTTGCGGCAGCTGGGAGAATGACCTGGCGTTTAGCTGCTGCTGGGAGAGTGGGGATCAGTTCCATTTAATGGCCCACGTGCTGCACTGATCACCCCCTCCTGTCCACTATCCTCTTCCTTCTACTGCCGCATCCCCCCCAAAGTGCTGCTGGCTTTCCCTTCTCTCTTTCCCATTGACTGCTTCAGGTACACAGGGATGATATTTCAGGATGGAGAGGTGGGGGTAGGAAAATATTTAGGGGGGGGGTCTAGCTCTGGTTGGAGATGGCCGCTTGAACTGAGCTCTCCTGCTTCACGGGGCTTTAATCAGCACTTCAGGGACACTACGAGCCGCCAGACGATGGGGAAGAACTACGGGGAAGCCCCAACAAACCGCAGCCCTAAAGACCAACACCTGTAATCAGCGGGTAACATACCAACGATGTTCCGAATGGCAGCAGGAGAAGGATACGTGGCCTCTGGGACAGAGCCGCCATGCTCAGTAAGCAACGCTGTATCCTCACAGAAGGTGGGTGACAGTCTGCCTGTGCCCGCCGCACAAACTCTAATGCCCCGTACACACGGTCGGACATTGATCGGACATTCCGACAACAAAATCCCAATGGATGTTGGCTCAAACTTGTCTTGTATACACACGGTCACACAAAGTTGTCGGAAAATCCGATCATTCTGAACGCGGTGACGTAAAACACGTACGTCGGGACTATAAACGGGGCAGTGGCCAATAGCTTTCATCTCTTTATTTATTCTGAGCATGCGTGGCACTTTGTGCGTCAGATTTGTGTACATACGATCGGAAATTCCGACAACGGATTTTGTTTTCGGAAAATTTTATAGCCTGCTCTCAAACTTTGTGTGTCGGAAAATCCGATGGAAAATGTGTGATGGAGCCTACACACGGTCAGAATTTCCGACAACAAGGTCTTATCACACATTTTCCATCAGAAAATCTGACCGTGTGTACGGGGCATTAGCCTCACAGACTTACAACTTGTCCCAGCAGACATAAGATCCACCCTCTCGGCAGCTATAATGGACCTCTAAGCAGATATACAATCCATAGCTGCTTGGATGGGAGTAGTGGACCAGACCTCATCCCGCCATGCTGACGCCATTAGACAGATACAGAAATCAACTGACATGAATCTCTCCCACATCTTAGAAATCCATAGACACCCGGAGGACCTTGATAACCATGGCCGCTGCCACAATAATAGAATCAGGGGACTCCCAGAAACCATTGAGCAGCCACTCCTAGAACAAACTACTGCAGGCATTTTTAATGACCTTCTTGAAAGACCAGTAGACTCCCCAATAGAGATGGAGAGGATTCACAGAGCGATTCGCCCAAGAGGACGCAAAAACGTTCCACCAAGAGACATTATCTGTTGTCTGGTGAACTTCCCTCTCAAATGGGCGATCCTAAGGAAAGCAAGAGAACGCAATTGGGTTCTCTTCAACGGGTCTGAAATCAAATTATTTTATCTAATATCACTCTTCAACATAGCCGAGCACTTGGCCCGATACTGGATCAACTCCATAACAGAGGTATTCCATACAGATGGAAATTCCCATTCTGCTTATCAGCCACATGGAGAGGTCAAACTGCACACCTCCGCACCCCTGATGACCTGCAAGCCTTCTGAGACACCCTAAATCTACACGCAATTGAAGTTCCTGACTGGTATAGCTCCTTTTCCTACTCAGAACCGTGGATGGAAGTATCAAACAACTGCACACCAAGAGCACAAAGACAAGGAGATGCAGAAATCTCTCCTCCTCCTCAGCTTACTCCCAAAATTGGCGAGACGAAGCCCCAAGGAGCCCTGGTCTCTCCCCATCTAGTAGAAGTGATGGCATGGATACCTGAGCATTCCACTACAACATATCTCTACTACCTACATTAAAATCCTATTGCCGGAGACTACAGGAGGGCTGCTGCCCAATCCCTCAAGTTTTCCTACTCCACTATCTCCTCAACACGGGTACAAATCCTACATGCTCTGAATATTTTCATGTCTGTTTAACCATTCCTTCGAATTCCTTTTTTTCTTCAGTTACCCAGGAAGAACACTCTCTTAAAAAAGCACCACATGATCACTTAGAAGCCTTTCGAGTAAACCTGTCTCCAAAAACTGGGGTACTTCTGTTCCAGTTATAAGTGAGTTCTTATAATTCACTATTGTGGTTGCCAATTCATATTCTTAAGGGTCACTCACTCCCTCAATGGCTGCTAGACCATAGCACCTTGACCATTGAATGGAGACTTTCTTGTTTTCCAGTTTTTCGTCTTGCTTTCATAATTTACTTTGCCAATACAATGAGTCAAGCTTGCCTATTTAAATTGCATCCTATGCAATAACAAAATAAGAAGACATTGTGACTAGATTCTATTCCTTATCCCAGGTACCTGTTTTATGTTAGATTTTATGATAGCTGAAGCCATCATACTGTCTGCCAACATCTTGTAAATATATTCACAATTAGATCAAAAGCTTGCCTCTTGTCTCCGGACCTTTGTCCCCCGCGTTGGAGTTGAATATATTCCCTATAAGACCAATATGAGTTCTCAATGGACCTAAGGATAATGGTCAAAGAGGGGAAAAAAAGAGAGAGAACATATAGTACTAAAGTACCTTCCTAGTCAAACTCTCTCTAACCCTTCCCGGAAAATTACATAGAGAAATGACTTGTTTTGTTCTAGAATCTCTCCACTACTTTCCATTAATCATAACTCCTGTGGTAGACTAACAAGGTCTGTGAGGCCATGTCATACCTGACATATACAATGTTTTTCCTGTTATTAGTTCAAGAGGTTAGACCAGCCTTTCTCAACCTTTTCAACACAGAGGAACCCTTGAAATAACTTTCAAGTTGCAGGGAACCCCTGCTAAAAATTACTGTATCTACAACTCATGATATATTAGTGTCATTGTCAGTAGAAAGGATGCTCCTTACATGTGTGGTCATTGGGAAAAATTCCCACCTTACAGATAGCTAAAAGGATCAATGGTGTCAGTTGGAACTTATCTGAGAGGGAGACATTTCTCATTGCTCAAGGAACCCCTACCAACCTCTGGAGGAACCTTAGGGTTCTACGGAAACCTGGTTGAGAAACTCTGGGTTAGACTGATATCTCATACAATTCAGCATATTGTAAATTGGTACAAGGTTTAGCTGAGTACAATTAGCTCACACTCTTTATGATTTAACCATACCTGGCTGGAACTCTAACATTACACTGTTTATTACACAATTTACTTATAAGAAGTTATGTATACTGTTTATATGGTTTCTCAATAGAGTTTAACTAAACTTGTAGTTAGTTGTATTATGGGATCTAGCGCACCCCATCTTATCTAAGTCCTACTAAACAGCAATACAAAAAAATGAAAATAAAAACAAATAATACAAAGCAAAACAACCACACTATTAGTCTCACAACATACCCACATCCTGTTACTTAGGAAGATCACATCCTACCATGTCACTTTCCACACACCCGACTAGCTGCCATTCACTTCCCCTCTAATGCTTAGGATATGCATCAGGACTGAAGCATACAGTACTACCTCACCAACCATTCTTAACAAACCCTACTGATTGTCCCAACTTAGATTCATTGGCCAAGCCCCAAACTAGCAGGTTCGCGTACTTCTTTTGACCCACCTAGAAACCGCTCCCACACCGAAGGAAACACCTTCTTCCTCCTGACACTTACTGGATTCCACCCCCTCTCCTAACATTAGGTAGACTAGCAGGCCTATTTCTACCTCCGGTGATTCACCCCCCTACTTCTCATAACTTCTACTGCTCTCTTACCCTTCTCTCCTCCTACCCCCCTTTTTTTTTTTTTCGCTCTCTCTCATCCTTCCCTCCTTTTTTCCCCGCACAATAAAATACTTATCTTTACACCCGCTCACCCATCAACACAGTTCCATACTCTGCCTCTTCCTCCATTTACCCGATAGGTCATACTTCAAAAATTCCACTATGGCCTACCAAAACCCTTCTACCTCTCCTTTTTCGTTGAAATTAGTATCCGTCAATGCCAATGGCCTAAACATTCCAAAGAAACTATCTCAATATCTCAGACATTTCCACACGCTTAAAGCCGACATTGTATGCATACAGGAGACCCACTTCCTGACAGGCAAAACTCCTAAACTCACTGATAAAGAATATCCAAACGCTTACCATGCATCTAATGCAGATTATAAAATTAAGCGTGTCTCCATCTTAATTTCTAAACGCACTCCTTTTGAACTGATTGACTCTATGGCTGATGAAGCAGGTAGATATATTTTTCTCAAAGGAAAAATTGGCTCCCGCCCCATCACAATCGCAAACATTTATTCTGCGAACACTAAGCAAGTATCCTTTTTCCACCAAATAGATGAATTACTAATTTCCTTTTCAGCTGGGATCCTTATCCTCAGGGGCGACTTCAATGTCCCACTAAATCAAGTTCTAGACAGGTCCTCTGGCACCTCTTCCCTGCCATACAGGGCTCTTAAATCAAACTCCAACTTCAAAACCTCTCGCTTCACGATGCCTGGAGAACTCTATATCCCCAAGAGAAAGATTACACATTCTTCTCTCCCCTACATCAAAAATATTCCCAAATCGACTATTTTTTTGTATCCCAACCTGACCTAACCTTCCTACATAAGGCCACAATAGAACCCATGCTTTTATCCGACCATCATCCAATCGCCATCAACTTGGTGTTTCCAGAAACCACCTCTAGAACCAAAACCTGGAAGCTTAATACCTCCCTACTTAAAAACCTTGTTGGCACCCAACGTTTTAAAGCATGCGTTCAGGAACATTTCTCTTTAAACGACAATTCTGAAGCATCTCCACATTGGGAAGCCCATAAATGTGTCATTCGAGATGACTATAAAAACTGCCTCTAAAATCAAAAAAGAAAGACAAAATAAAATTTCAACACTTTTGTCTCGTATCTACGCACTAGAAGCAACTCATAAACGAACAATGGCCTCTACTACATATCAGGAACTGATCCACACCGGGCAACTCCTCCAAGAGGAACTAAACCTGAAAACTAAAAAAAACAATACATTTTAAGACATAAAATCTTTTATGAACAGGGGAACAAAAGTGGGAAACTTCTTGCAAAAGCAATACAGAGCAAGAAAAACAATGCCACAGTACACCATATAAAGGACAAACGTGGCACAACACACTCCTCCTGTATGTTGCGGTCGTTCAGGTGCTTATCTAATAGTTTCTTGAAACTATCAATGCCCCCCACTGAGACCACCACCTGTGGAAGGGAATTCCACATCCTTGCAATATTTCTACATTACATAAAATATCCCCCCCCCCGAGCTGACGCGAGTGCCTGGCGGTCTCGATCACCACCGGGCTCCTGCGATCGCCGCTGAGACACGGAGAACCCGGAACTGTGTGTGTAAGAAGTGACAGATCGTCTGTTCATACAGAGTGTGAACAGCGATCTGTTATCTTCCCTGCACAGTCCCCATCCCCCTTCAGTAGGACACACTTAACCCCTTCACTGCCCCCTATTTTTAACCCCTTCACTGCCAGTGACATTTTTACAGTAATCAATGCATTTTTAATCGCACTGATCGCTGTATTAATGCCAATGGTCCCAAGAATGTGTCAAAATTGTCGACGTGTCCGCCATAATGTCGCAGTCATGATAAAAATCACAGATCACCGCCATTACTAGTAAAAAAAAAATAAAAATAATAAAAATGCTATAAAACTATCCCCTATTTTGTCGACGCTATAACATTTGCGCAAACCAATCAATATACACTTATTGTGATTTTTTTTACCAAAAATATGTAGAAGAATACATATTGGCCTAAACTGAGGAAAAAAATTGTTTTTTTATATATTTTTGGGGGATATTTATTACAGCAAATAGTAAAAAATATTGCGTTTTTTTCAAAATTGTCGCTCTTTTTTTGTTTATAGCGCAAAAAATAAAAAACGCAAAGGTGATCAAATACAACCAAAAGAAAACTCTATTTGTGCGAAAAAAAAGGAAATCAATTTTGTTGGGGTGCAACGTCGCACGACCGCACAATTGTCAGTTAAAGCGACGCAGTGCCGAATCGCAAAAAGTGCTCTGGTCAGGAAAGGGGGTAAAATCTTCCGGGTCTGAAGCGGTTAAATGATGCAAATCCTCAAACAATCCAGGTTAATTCCAGGTTGTGAGGCAACAAAACACGAAAAATTGCCAAGGGAGGCATTTTGCAAGGCACTGTAGAGATGTCTTTTACTAGAGAGTTTCTCTCTTACCCTGGGAGGCTCTCAACGCACAACTAGCACCACATTCTAACCCCCTTCTGGACATATATGCGGGTGAAACATTTCCTGTCCAGACGGGATATTGCTCACCATTGGAAAAAGCCACTAACGACACTGGAGATGCTATGTTCCAAAAAGTCACCCCAAAGGCATCTTATATCATGTATCTATCCCTCTCTCTTTGAGGAGGGCTTCGCCTTTTCCTCTCCCTCATTCACAGCATGGGAAAATGACCTAAACATACGTTTCTGAGCCTCTGAATGGGAATCCATTTGCACCTATATACACAAGGGATCCCTAAATGTCACCACTCAAGAATTCCATTTCAAAGTTCTCACTAGATGGTACAGGACCCCCGCCCTCCCAAACAAAATCTCAAACTCAATTCCGAATAGATGTTGGCGTTGTGATGCTCCTGATGGGACAACTCTTTTTTCCCTCGTCATAGCACCCTAATAGCACCCTATATAGGTAGACAATAAATAAAAAACGTTAAAATATATAATACCTTGTTTTTCTTTCTCACCTGTGATCCACATCCTATAAGATGTAAATCAAAGAAAAATGGAAATATAACTCTGTTTTATCTTACAAGCATATTTTATCTTTTCCTACAACATTTTGTAATCTATTCGCTTTGATACATAACTGTTTAACATGTGGCACACGTGCCTTTCATGTTTATTCTCTTATTTGGTTCAATAAAAATTTATTAAAAAAAAGAAAAAATATTTACCAGACCCTTTTTGTTAGAGAAAGCCAACATGTTTTGAGGGTGGCCCCCACCTGGACAGCCCACGGGGGGTGCTGTTTCAGTGCCATGCCATGCCGCCAGGGGGGATGTTGTTGGCTTTCCGCCCCCCCCAAAAGAAGAACCCACCAGCCGCCACTGCTTGGTAGACTAGATTTTCTGTTCTTCTGCCTGGACTCTGAGTACATCCTCAGCCCCACTAACACACTAGGCTAAGAAAATGTTTACTGCACTGTAGAAATATAAATATCCTGCACACAACTAAGGTTCAGTATCAAAAAGCAAACATCAGACTGATTAGTGGTAAAGGAACCCAAAATATTGTAATTTGAGTAAATCTGGCAATTCACAAAACAAAATAGGAGGTAATGGCATTAGAAAACAGTAGCAGCAGTCATAATCAATACTGAGATAACTCCTCTGTAAACAATTGGCTATATCCACTTTACAGTGCATTCTATATTAATGGTAGCGATAAACTGTAAAATTCCTTAAAGAGGTACCTCAGCTATCTGAGCAGTCATTATCTCTAATTTTACAGCCGACTAGCGTTGGGGCCCAGTCTTTATGGTGGTGAACATAAGTATAATCCCAGTAAAGCCTGCATGCAGTACATAATGCTGCTAACTAAATGGCCAGGCCCTATGTGCTCAGTCTCTGCTAGCAGCAACAGATTAATGTGGAAGTGTCCTCTCACCAGTATCAGCTATACAGCAAAAGGGGGTCTCACTGTTCGGATGTCAGCTCACTTTTGGATTAGTCTGGAGTTACTTCAATCCCCAGCACATGGCTGCAAGTTTGTGGTGGTTTTATGTGCACAAAAGAGCCATGAGGTGCACACCTTGGTCAGAGAGAAAGTCTCTCGGTATTCAACCTGTGAAAATTACATTTCTCTCTCTATTCCCAGCTTGCACTGGGAATTGTAGTCCAATCATCTATTAACTGCCATGGTATTGACATGGAAAATTAGTTCATGGATGGTGGGAACCCCTCATAATGGGCACAGCAGGTGTACAGACCCGGGAACTCAGCACAGGGATGGGGGCCCCCTCATAATGGGCACAGCAAGTGTACAAAGCAGGGAACTTAACACATGCATGGTGAGAACACCTCATAATAATTACAGCAAGTGTGTAGACCCAGGAATTCACCAATAGAGTCCCAGAGGGATAGTAAAGACTGTCAGGTTGAATTAACAAAATTACAGGGTCTGTTAAAAGGCCACCACTCAACCATCTCATACTGACCTCTCCAGAGCTTCATTGTTGCTTGCTCTTCTGTGGCTGCTGCTGAAAATGACCATAGGTCATACTAGTGCTACATCAATAGTTCTCCTGAAGAAGCCAAATATTAGCGAAACATGTTAAGAATGTAACATCACTGTAGCTGTAAAAATGCCATTGTAGTCAGCCACAATACCGTTTTTTAATTTTATTCTGTTTTTAAATTGGATTATGAATAAAATTGTTCATGAATTTATACAACATATGAACATATTATTATTGTTTGAACATCTTAAAAGTCCAGTACCATTTTGATTTTCCTTAAAATCACTGTATTCTTCTGGTGGGATGGCTTCCCCCGCACCCCCGCCGAGAGAATACAATGGCTTGGCGGGGGGGGGGATTCCCTTGTCAACACTGTCTGTGCTAATGGGGGAATCAAGAAAATTTCTTTCCACAACCCCAATGCGAACCCCGGTCCAGGTTTGGGAGAAAGTCACTGCGGTGGTTGCCGCACCTGACGCCACCTCCCCCCATACCCCACTATGGGGTAACCCCAAACTTTCCCATTTCAGGTCTATCCCGGACCCCAGTGTCTGGGCAAGATTTGGAATAGTGAAGCTACAACAGATTATGCCTGCCGGGGCGCTACTCCTTTTCCCAGAACTGCGAGCAACATTTCAACTTTCCTCGTGGATGCTATTCCGATATTTGCAGCCGAAACATGCAGCACAAGCACAATTTCCCAGGCTAGTCTCCATGGTGCCGCACGTGGTGGAGAGGTTCCTCATCTCCCATGGTGTGGATAGAACCCTATCTTCCTTATATCTCCGTCTCACATGTGGAGACTCAGAAGGGGAGTCTCCCCTATTCCACATTTGGAGGGGGGACATTCCCTCCCTATCAGAGGAGGTCTGGGACCTAGCATTACAACAATATATACCAACAGTAATTTCTGCTAGAGACCGCTTTATTCAACTGAAATTTCTATGTAGGGCCTATTACACACCCCAAAGACTGGCCAGGATATACCCAACACAGTCAGAGATGTGTCTCAAGTGCCAACTGATGGTCGGAACATACTGTACTACCATGTTGCCTGGGACTGCCCAATCATTCAGGAATACTGGAAGAGGGTGGTCTCAGAGATCAATACTACTACCAACCTTTCATTATCAATGGACCCCAAGGTCCTCCTTTTAGGTATCACAGACTCAATGACTCACTCAACACACAAAAAACTATTATTGTTCTATCTGTGTTTCTATGCCCGGAAAGTACTCCTTCAGCACTGGAAGCTGGTGACTCCCCCCACGATGGCCCAGTGGCGTGCACTGGTGGACTCTGTGCCCCCCCTGTACAAACTTACGTACATGGGCCGCAAGTATCCCCAAAAATTCGAACAGGTATGGAACTGCCAGGTCGCTCAGCGTATAACGATGTGTGCATTGATAGGCAGGCTGATGGAAACCTGCTGTGGGTATGCAATAAACCTCGGATTCTCTGCTATAAGACAGGGAATGCAGAATACGCTTGATCACACTGTATCCTTTCCTGCTGGTTTATCTCCCCCCCCCGCCCCCACGTGTTGGCATCCCCCCTCAATCTGATTTTGCCCCAAAGGATAAAGAATTAATATAACTAACGCCCGGTCAAACAGGTGCGGTCCAAGCACCTTCTAGATCCTCATAAGAACTGCCCCTTCCCCCACCCCTATTCTTCCCCACTCCCTTTCTCCTCCCCCTTTCTTTTCTGAACCACCCCACTGTTTGCTGTATCTGTCTTGTATTATGTGGGCACTGATGAGGAGACACTGGTGGGCACTGATGAGGCTCTGATGAGTCAGCACTGATGGGCACTGATGTGGTGGCACTGATGAGTGGCACTGGTGGGCACTGATGAGGTGCCACTGGTGGGCACTGATGAGGTGACACTGGTGGGCACTGATGAGGAGGCACTGATGAGGCAGCAATAATAGGCACTGATGAGGTGGCACTGATGGGCCCTGATGGGGTGGCACTGGTGGGCACTGATGGGCACTAATGAGGTGGCACTGGTGGGCACTGATGGGCACTAATGAGGTGGCACTGGTGGGCACTGATGAGGCTACACGGATGAGGTGGCACTGATGAGCACTGATGTGTTGGCACGGGTGGGCACTGATGAGGAGGCACTGATGAGGCTGCACTGATGTGGTGGCACGGATGAGTCTTCACTGATGAGGTAGCACAGATGGGCACTGATGAGGTGGCACTGTTGGGCACTGATGAGGCATCACTGATGGGCACTAATGTGTTGCCACTGATGGGCACTGATGAGGTGGCACTGATGGGCACCAATGAGTTGGCACTGGTAGGTACTGATGAGGAGGCACTGATGAGGTGGCACTAGTGGGCACTGATGAGGAGGCACTGGTGAGGCAGCACTAATAGGCACTGATGAGGTGGCACTGATGAGGTGGCACTGGTGGGCACTGATGAGGCTGCACTGATGAAGCAGCACTAATGGGCGCTAATGAGGTGGAACTTGTGGGCACTGATGAGGCTACACTGATGAGGTGGCACTGATGAGGGGGCACTGATGAAAGGCACTGATGAGGGGACACTGATGAGGCAGCACTGGTGGGCACTGATGAGGCGGCACTTTGTGGGTACTGATAGGCGGCACTGATAGAGCCATACTCATAGGTGTGTAAACGTGAGCTGTTTTCAGATCCGTAACACAGAACCCAAAAATTGGCATCTGAGATGATGCGATTTAAGCGCTTACGCACGTATACCTAAATTAAGTCTAAACAAAGGGGAGAAATAAATTATTATTATTTTTAAAATAATTAAAAATAATTATGATAATAATTATAAATGATTATTATGAAAACAAGTTATGTAAGCATATGCATCCTTACACATCTATACGCAAGTTATCGTATAACGCAGGAAATGTTCTTTCTGTAATAACATCAGTAACATTTTTACAGCAATGTAAAAATACATACCGGAGGGGAGAGCGGGGGGGGGGGGGGGCATAGTTGGTATTTTAATTTAAAGTTAGGATTGGGTGCTATCGTAGCAAACCAATGTTGCATATGCATATCACAAGGCTGCCATCGTTTTTTTTTTCATAGCCCGCATTGGGAAAACACACTTGAAATAAAATAATATAAGTGAGAAAAATAAATTCCTTTATCTTTGCCGATGTTACACCAGCGTGTGTTCTTTTTTTGCTCCTATTAGCTGCTACAACCAGAAGCTTCTGAACAACTTCACAGTGTTTCCAGGAAGAAAAAGTAAACTTTATAATGAACCGTTGTTGGGTATGGTAGACATTCCGGCACGTCAATTTAAAGTTACATTGTTTAGACATGACAAAGAGATGTGCGGTTTTGAAGAGGTAATGAATAAGAAAGGAACGGGTCACTGGATGTCAGCGCTTCTGGGATTTCAGCAGGTGTGCAGGATCAATTCCTTTGAGTTTGTCTCCCTCACATGATCTCACCTAGCTCCAAGCCCCCGTTGTCTTTACCGATTCGCACATCATAAAAAGGGCAGATTTTTTATTTATTTTTTTTCCTTTCTCCTCGAAGCGTCGAGTGCTGCTGCTAAACTTTTTCGCTTGAAACTTGTGGTGCTCCCTGTTAATATTTGAAAAAAAAAAAAAAATCAGTCTGTCAAACTTTCCAAAAGTTTTCAAAGTCGAAAACTTAAATATATACATTTATTATGTTTTATTATGTTCTAATGTGAGCTGTGCAAAAGAAAAAAAAAAGCATCTGCCGTCATCGCCAACTCGAAGACCAGACTTTTTCTGGCACTTTTTGTTTACAAGTTTAAATCAGTATTTTTTTGATAGAAAATTACTTATAACCCCCAAACATTATACTTTTTTTTTTGTAGCAGAGACCCTAAGGAATAAAAAGGCGATCGCTTAATTTTTTTTATGGAAAATTGAGTCTAACTTTATGTATTTTTTTGTATCGTGATATTGATGTAATTGTAGAATAATAAAACTATATTTATTTTATTTTATAGGTGCCTGTGACAGGAGTCACTTTGGGTGGGGGGGTTTGTGAAACTTAGCTTACCTTGGAGAGCTCTGGAGACTCAGTGTCCAGCTCCCCTGGCCCCTATTATGTGTAAATCACTCTGCGTCCATTAGGGGCACAGGGTGACCGAGAACCCCACTATGATCTGTGCTATTTAGACACACTGTACAGCCACACTGGAATGTTGTAGATATGTACAGTGGGGATGGAAAGTATTCAGACCCCCTTACATTTTTCAATCTTTGTTATATTGCAGCCATTTGTTAAAAGCATTTTAGTTCATTTTTTTTCCTAATTAATGTACACACAGCACCCCATATTGTACACACAGCACCCCATATTGACAGAAAAACACAGAATGTTTGCCATTTTTGCAGATTTATTAAAAAAAGAAAAACTGAAATATCACATGATCCTAAGTATTCAGACCCTTTGCTGTGACACTCATATATATAACTCAGGTGCTGTCCATTTCTTCTGATCATCCTTGAGATGGTTCTACACCTTCATTTGAGTCCAGCTGTGTTTGATTATACTGATTGGACTTGATTAGGAAAGCCACACACCTGTCTATATAATACCTTACAGATCACAGTGCATGTCAGAGCAAATGAGAATCATGAGGTCAGAGGAACTGCCTGAAGAGCTCAGAGACAGAATTGTGGCAAGGCACAGATCCGGCCAAGGTTACAAAAATATTTCTGCTGCACTTAAGGTTCCTAAGAGCACAGTGGCCTCCATAATCCTTAAATGGAAGATGTTTGGGACGACCAGAACCCTTCCTAGAGCTGGCCGTCCGGCCAAACTGAGCTATCGGGGGAGAAGAGCCTTGGTGAGAGAGGTAAAGAAGAACCCAAAGATCACTGTGGCTGAGCTCCAGAGATGCAGTCGGGAGATGGGAGAAAGTTGTAGAAAGTCAACCATCACTGCAGCCCTCCACCAGTCGGGGCTTATGGCAGAGTGGCCCGACGGAAGCCTCTCCTCAGTGCAAGACACATGAAAGCCCGCATGGAGTTTGCTAAAAAAACACCTGAAGGACTCCAAGATGGTGAGAAATAAGATTCTCAGGTCTGATGAGACCAAGATAGAACTTTTTGGCCTTAATTCTAAGCGCTGTGTGTGGAGAAAACCAGGCACTGCTCATCACCTGTCCAATACAGTCCCAACAGTGAAGCATGATGGTGGCAGCATCATGCTGTGGGGGTGTTTTTCAGCTGCAGGGACAGGACGACTGGTTGCAATAGAGGGAAAGATGAATGCGGCCAAGTACAGGGATATCCTGGACGAAAACCTTCTCCAGAGTGCTCAGGACCTCAGACTGGGCCGAAGATTTAACTTCCAACAAGACAATGACCCTCAGCACACAGCTAAAATAACGAAGGAGTGGCTTCACAGCAACTCCGTGACTGTTCTTGAAGGGCCAAGCCAGAGCCCTGACTTAAACCCAATTGAGCATCTCTGGAGAGACCTAAAAATGGCCGTCCACCAACGTTTACCATCCAACCTGACAGAACTGGAGAGGATCTGCAAGGAGGAATGGCAGAGGATCCCCAAATCCAGGTGTGAAAAACTTGTTGCATCTTTCCCAAAAAGACTCATGGCTGTATTAGATCAAAAGGGGCTTCTACTAAACACTGAGCAAAGGGTCTGAATACTTAGGACCATGTGATATTTCAGTTTTTCTTTTTTTAATAAATCTGCAAAAATGTCAACAATTCTGTGTTTTTCTGTCAATATGGGGTGCTGTGTGTACAATATGGGGTGCTGTGTGTACAATATGGGGTGCTGTGTGTACAATATGGGGTGTTGTGTGTACAATATGGGGTGCTGTGTGTACAATATGGGGTGCTGTGTGTACAATATGGGGAGCTGTGTGTACAATATGGGGTGTTGTGTGTACAATATGGGGAGCTGTGTGTACAATATGGGGTGTTGTGTGTACAATATGGGGTGCTGTGTGTACATTAATGAGGAAAAAAATGAACTTAAATGATTTTAGCAAATGGTTGCAATATAACAAAGAGTGAAAAATTTAAGGGGGTCTGAATACTTTCCGTCCCCACTGTGTATGTTGTGTGTTGTCTCGTGCTGTTGTGGACTCTTTGCTATGATCGTTTGGGTCGGGGTTGTATTCCAATGTTCTATTGTGTCTGCCTTGGATATTATGGGATGTGTATGTAGATTAGCTGTGAGATTGGTGGGGGGCGAATTCCTCCCTACAGCTCTCCCTGCTGATAAGACTGTTTACTGATGAGAAATTTGCATACACCTGACCTGTGTGTCTATTGTGATTGGACAGTTTACCCCGCCTCGAATCCAAGGGTGGGGGGGAGTGTCTCTGAGTTGTATATCTGTGGTAACATGTGCTTGAATAAAAGAGTTTGATGTTGTTGTTATCTCCCTGCACTGAGTTACGGCTGCTGACTGGGTGGGCTAAAGGGTCTTGGATAGTGCTGGTTCTGGACAGAGGAAGCATTTATGGCGGACATAGTCCTGTTGAGGACAAGGGTTCGTCACAGTGCCTTTAAAGTCCATCATTCCAAATTTTTCACTGGAGTTTTTTTATGTCACACGGCTGTTTTGCAAACGCAATTTTTTTTGGAAAAAATACACTTTATCCACTTCAGCCCGGAAGGTTCACCCCCCTCCCCCACTTCATGACCAGGACATTTTTTGCGATACGGCACTGTGTTACTTTAACTGACAATTGCGCGGTCGTGCGACGCTGTAAACAAATAAAATTGACGTCCTGTTTTTCCCCACAAATAGAGCTTTCTTTTGGTGGCATTTGATCATCTCTGCGGTTTTTATTTTTTGTGCTATAAACCAAAAAAAGAGCTATTAACCAGTTCGCCTACTAATGCATTTTTTTTTTTTTTTTTGCACTTATGTAAAAATCTGCATTTTTGGCTATAAAAAACAAAAACACAACAATATTTTTTACTTTCTGCTATAAAACATATTCAATAAAAAAAAAATTTAAAAAATCAAATTTCTTCTTCAAATTAGGCCAATGTGTATTCTGCTACATATTTTTGTTAAAAAAAAAATTCCAATAAGCGTATATTGATTGATTATAGCGTCTACAAACTATGGAATATTTCTATGGAATTTTTATTTATTTTTATTTTTTAACTAGTACTGGCAAGACTGTGACATTGCGGCAGACAAATCAACACTAGCTGACACTTTTGACACTTTTTTGGGGACCAGTGATACCAATACACTGATCAGTGCTAAATAATATGCACTGTAACTGTACTAATGACACTGGCAGGGAAGGGATTAACATCAGGGGCGATCAAAGGGTTAAATGTGTGCCTAGGAGGTGCTTTCTAACTGTGGGGGAGGTGCTTGTACTGTAGGATGACAGAGATCCGCATTCCTGCTTAGCAGAAACACAAGATCTACATCTTCCCCTCTCACAGAACGACAATCTGCCTTGTTTACATAGGAAGACCACCGTTTTGTCTGCCTCAGGAAAGATCGATGAGTCCCGGCAAACATCAGGTCTGCAGGACCCGCTGATTGGCTCCCGCTGTGTCCAATCACAGTGGGAGCTGGTTCCTGGCGGCCTGCGCCCCAGAGCAGGAAGTGTGGAATCACGAATAGGTACGTGATTTCATGCAGAGAGGCCGCCCTGCTGGTCCTGCGGGTCCATATAGTAAACTTGGTGTTGAGTTATTCTCTTTACGGTCATCAAGAGGACAAGGGGGCACTCATTACATCTAGGAGGAAAAAAGATTTCATCTCCAAATACGGAAAGGTTTCTTCACAGTAAGAGCTGTAAAAATGTAGAATAGACTCCTGCCAGAGGTGGTTCTGGCCAGCTCAGTGGATTGTTTTAAGAAAGTCCTGGATTCTTTCCTAAATATACATAATATAACTGGGTACTGATATTTGTAGGTAAAGTTGATCCAGGGAAAATCTGATTGCCTCTCAGAGGATCGGAAAGGAATTTTTTCCCCTTCTGTAGCAAATTGGATCATGCTTTGCTGGGGTTTTTTTCGCCTTCCTCTGGATCAACTGTGGGTATAGAATTTTGTATATGGGATTGTTTGATATTTTTTATTTTATTTATTTATTTTTTTATTTCTTTTTTTAAATGTTTATGGTTGAACTAGATGAACTTGTGTCTTTTTTCAACCTAACTATGTAACTATGTAACTGTGCTGCAGTGAATGTAAGTGGGGAGGTCCAGAAGCAGTTAATGAATTAAAAAAACAAAACAAAACACATATTTACCCTGATTTTTTTTTGTAAAATCTGAGAGACGATGTTACGCCGCGTAAATAGATACCTAACACGTCACGCTTTAAAATGACGCACGCTTGTGGAATGGCGACAAAGTACGGTACTTAAAAATCTCCATGGGCGACGCTTTAAACACCTTTACAGGTTACCAGTTTAAAGTGACAGAGGAGGTCTAGCGCTAGAATTATTGCTCTCGTTCTAACGTTTGCACATGTGTGGAGTGTAAGCCGTTTACATATGCGTGCGCGATTTACGAATGCGTTCGCTTCTTCGCACAAGCACACAGGGATGGGGGGGCGCTTTACATTTTTTTAATTTATTTGTTTTACTTTTTATTTTTACACTGTCCCCTTAGATTTTTTTTTTTTTTTATCCATTTGATTCCTATTACAATGAATGTAAATATCCCTTGTAATAGAAATAAAGATGACAGGTCCTCTTTATGGAGAGACACCAGCACATGCTTTATGTGCACAATAACGCACTCTGTGGCATGTGAGCAAACCCTTAAAGTGGTTGAAGACATATGTAGCTCTACCCCTATACCCCCTATGTGATAAAAAATAAAGTTTAACCAAAAAAGAAAAAAAATATATAAAAAGTTTAAAAACTTAAAGGAGTATTAACAAAAAAAATAATAATAATAATAATAATAAAAAAAAAGGTTACACGTACTTTCTCTGTGTAATTGTTTTGCACAGAGCAGTCCCAATCCTCTTCTTCTTGAGTCCCCTGTCCGCCCTGCTGGCTCCTCCCCCTTGACCAGTGCCCCCAATAGAAAGCCGCTTGCTATGGGGGCACTGGTTCATGCTCGCCCCCCCCCAGCCCTGCTCTATGCGCCCATAAGGCACATAGAGCCGTGGCGCCTCGGCCCCGCCCCCGCACTCTCCTCATTGGCTCACTGGATGTGATTGACAGCAGCGCTAGCCGATGAGAAGAGGAAGTCCCGGGACAGTTGAGGCTCTCATGCACATCGCTGGATCAAGAGGGAGCATTTCTCTTGGTGGATCAGTACATGAAAGGTTTAGTACCTTCATACATAGAATGAAATAAGGTTAAAAACCTTCCGCCTTCGCAACCACTTTAAAGTTACAACCGAGCACTTTACAACCCCCCCGAAAAAGATACAAAACAAAAAACTGCTGCTTGCAGGATTTTGCCATACACATACAACTATTATTACAACCCAATTACTCCAGGCTTATTTTTTTTGTGATTGCAATATACATAAGCCCATGTTGAAAAGGGAATGTCTGAACCCCTGAAACGCGTTGCTTATCTAACAAAATATAATTTTGCACCCTTTGACCGTTGGTGTGATGCCCTTACTGCTTCCCATATAGTTGAAGGATACAATTCTGACAGGGGTTCTAACCCTTCCGTACTCCAACCAAAATGCAAAAAAAGACCCTAAAGTGGTTCTTAAGGCTCAAGGTTTGTTTTACCTTCATGCATTCTATGCATGAAGGTAAAAAGAACCTCTTCTGTGCAGCAGATAATACTTACCTGAGCCTGAACTTCTACCACCGCTGTGTATGAGAGCCTCGGGACTCCGGGGACTCCTCTTCCTCATTGGCCGAGACAGCAGCAGGAACCATTGGCTCCCACTCCTGTCGATCACAACCATTGAGCCAATGGGGAGACAGAAGGGGTGGGGCTGAGCCATGGCTCTGTGTGTGAATGTACATGCAGAGCCGCGGCTCGTGATCAAGCCTGCTTGGGTGCTCACATTGCAAGCTACTTGCTCTGGAGGCTCTCAGCAGGAGGGAGGGGCCAAGATCACCAGCGAGGGACCCGAGAAGAGGAGGTTCAGGGCTGTTCTGTGCAAAACCATCACACAGAGCAGGAAAGTGTAACATGTTTTTTTTTTTTTAAAGAAAGCCTTTAATATCACTTTAACCACTTGCTGACCGCACTATAGCAGAAAGACCGCTTCGGTAATTCACTGGGAGGGCGTACATGGATGTCCTCTGCCCGGGCATGCTCTGTGGTCACTGAGACCTTCAATCACAGCTGATCACAGATCGGGGAAAAGGGCCAATCACAGCGGCCCTTTACCACATGATTAGCTGTGCCCAAGTAAACACAAGCCGGTTATCAGTGCTGCCAATCAGTGCCCATCAGTGCCTCCTCATAAGTGCCCATCAGTGCTGCCAATCCGTGCCCATCAGTGCCCATCAGTGCTGCCAATCAGTGCCCATAAGTGCCTCCTCACCAGTGCTCATCAGTGCTGCCAATCAGTGCCCATCAGTGCCTCCTCATCAGTGCCCATCAGTGCTGCCAATCAGTGCCCATCAGTGCCTCCTCATCAGTGCCCATCAGTGCTGCCAATCACTGCCCATAAGTGCCTCCTCATCAGTGCCCATCAGTGCTGCCAATCAGTGCCCATCAGTGCCTCCTCATCAGTGCCCATCAGTGCTGCCAATCAGTGCCCATAAGTGCCTCCTCATCAGTGCCCATCAGTGCTGCCAATCAGTGCCCATAACTGCCTCCTCAGTGCCCATCAGTGGAGCCTCATCATTGCCCATCAGTGCAGCCTATCAGTGCCCATCAGTACCGCCTACTAGTTCTCATCAGTGCACCCTATTATTATTATACAGGATTTATATAGCGCCAACAGTTTATGCAGCGCTTTACAATATAAAAGGGAGACAATACAGTTATAATACTATAAAATACAAGAGGATTTGGAGGGCCCTGCTTAGAAGAGCTTACAATCTAATAGAACCCTATCAGTGCTGCTATAAGTAGAACCTAGCAGTGCCATCAGTACCACCTATCAGTGCCCATCAGGGCTTCCTCATCATTGCTCATCAGTGCAGCCTATCAGTGCCCATCAGTGCGGCCTACCAGTTCCCATCAGTGCACCCTATCAGTACTGCTATGAGTGCCACTTAGCAATGCCCATCAGTGCCACCTATCAGTGCCCATCAGTGCAGCCTCATCAGCGCACATCAATGAAGGAGAAAAATGACCTGTTTGCAAAATGTTATAATATACTATAAAAAAAAAATCAAAATGTTCAGCCTTTTTCATTTATTTAGCAAAAATAAAAAACCCCAGTGGTGATTAAATACTACCAAAAGAAAGCTCTATTTGTGGGAAAAAAAATGATAAAAATCTTATAGGAATACAGTGTTGCATGACCGCGCAATTGTCATTCAAAGTGCGACAACGCTGAAAGCTGAAAATTGGCCTGGGCAGGAAGGGGGGTAAAAGTGCCCGGTAGGTGAGCGGTACAGACTCCTCACAAGTTCTGCTACTTCTCTTTTATTCTAGGAGATTTGTTTTGCCGACTTCAGTTGAAGTTGTGTTTAACGAACAGAAGAAGCGCTTTAGAATAATAATAATAATAATAAAAAAAAAAAACTCATAGTACGCCTTTGATTTGTTTTACCTCTTTTTTTTTTTTCTTCCTTCGGTGTATTTAAAGCAGTTGCACAGGTCATGTTGTGCTAACGTTGCATAAAAACACCATTAGAGTCGTTCGTTCACGGACAGTTTATGCTAATTAGCACAATTCAACATTTTCCCGAAAAATGGAAAAACATTTCCGTACCTATACGCTAATTAAAACGGATGATTCATACGGTTCACCAGAACAAGAGTAAATTAGCGAATTAAGCTCCGGTTACAATAGACGGTGATTAGAGAGCTGAGGAACGAGGTGTTTGAAGTCGCTATATGGGGAATTAGGACGTCAGCTGAATGTGTTGTATAGGAGGGGTATAGAGCATGGATCTAGGTACATGGATGGAAACCTGCAATGAATGATCTTAAGGAAATCAAGGAAGGGAGCAAGGAAATAAAATGTTGGATACCTACCTTCCCTAGGTATAGACAGAATGCTGCTAGCCCAATAATTGTATAAAAAAGAAAAAGTTTTTCTCCCAAGGGCTTATACGCAGCTCAAAAAATTTAAAGAAGATAATAAAAAAATACCGTATATACTCGAGTATAAGTCGAATTTTTCAGCACATTTTTTTGTGCTGAAAATGCCCCCCTCGACTTATACTCGAGTCAAGCACTTTTCTGCAGCAAAAAAGTCATTTTCTGAACCGACTTTGGGGCCCCGTATCTCAGGGCCACTTAGTGCTAGGAACCCCAAACTTGGTATGCAAACCCAGTGGAACTGGTGCCACAACATATCCAAAGCTGAAGTTCCTAGCACTAAGTGGCCCCGAGATACGGGGCCCCAAAATCAGTTCGGAAAATGTCATTCTCTGCTGCAGAAAAGTGCTTGACATTTTCTGAACTGATTCTTGGGGCCCTGTATCTCGGGGCCACTTCGTGCTAGAAACCCCAAATTTGGGGTTCTTAGCACTAAGTGCCCCCGACATACGGGGCCCCAAATTCGGTCAACTGTGTCCATCTGCAGCAATGTCATTTCGAGACCCTTTGGGTTCAGAGACCCCACATTTTTGCTGCAGCTAGGGGGCATCTAGGAACCCTTAACTACCGAGTTTGAAGTTCGGGGGACCTATGGCTGCAAA
The DNA here is from genome assembly GCA_037952925.1 of Lithobates clamitans. Classification (NCBI taxonomy): domain Eukaryota; kingdom Metazoa; phylum Chordata; class Amphibia; order Anura; family Ranidae; genus Lithobates; species Lithobates clamitans. Next base: position 536,309 of record JBBGZY010001326.1, read on the forward strand.
TGGGCACAGTGAGGCATGCAAATTGGCACAGTGATGCTGCAAATGGGCATTGTTGACCCTCTTTTCCACTTACAGTAGCTGTGCATTTCTCACCCTCGTCTTATACTCGGGTCAATAAGTTTTTCCCATTTTTTTGTGGTAAGTTAGGGCCTCGACTTATACTCGGAACGACTTATACTCGAGTATATACGGTAAGCAAAAATAAGAATTATTGCTCTATTGATGTATAAAAAGATTGTGACTTTACGCAGTAATATCAAAAATAAAATATGTAATAAAACAAAGAATGAAATACAAGAGATGCATATATATTTAAAAGGATAACAACATGAGCTCTGGTGTACAATATTCTAATGGATGTCCAAAATACAACAATCACCACTGTGGATTGCCAGAGGGGGTGTCACCCAACGCGTCTCAATCTCTATTGGATATAAATGATCTTCTTCAGGGGGAAAAAATTGTTCCCAACGCGTTTTAATCTCTATTGCATATAAACGATCTTCTTCAGGGGGAAAAAAATATAAAAAAATGTGCATGTTAACCACTTAAAGACCAGGCCCTTTTTCTGACATTTGTTGTTTACAAGTCAACATCTGTATTTTTTGCTAGAAAATTACTAGAAAAGGACTTATTAAATTACGAGTTACCACCCGCCGTCGTTAAACGTCGGTACTTTGACGTTGAATACCATTGTTATGGCATAACCCCGGTATTTTCTGAAACGGCGGGTGGTCCGCTTTAACTGCTTGCCAACCAGCCGCCGTCATTGTACGGCGGCAGGTCAGCACGATCCCGTGAGCCGCCGTAGCTATACGTCGGCTCCTTTAAGCAGGATAGCAGGCGTACGCACCGCCGGGGGTGCCCATGTTTGTGGCCGACAGTCACGTCGACTGCCGGCCACGAGCGATCGCGGGCACAAGAGGCAGAATGGGGACGTGTGTGTGTAAACGTGTGAGAAAAGGAGTGACAGATCGTGAGTTAATAGCTAGGAATCACGATCTGTCATCTCCTCTAGTCAGTTCCCTCCCCCTACAGTTAGAAACACACACAGGGAACACAGTTAACCCCTTGATCGCCTCCTAGTGTTAACCCCTTCCCTGCCAGTGACTTTTGTACAGTAATCAGTGCATTTTTATAGCACCGAACGCTGTATAAATGACAATGGTCCCAAAAATGTGTCAAAAGTGTCCGATGTGTCCGCCATAATGTCGCAGTCCTGATAAAAATCGCAGATCGCCACTATTACTAGTAAAAAAAAAAAAATAATAAAAATGCTGTAAATTTATCCCCTATTTTGTAGACGCTATAACTTTTGTGCAAACCAATCAATATACTCCTATGGCGGTTGTTGCAATATTTTATGTCACACTGTATTTGCACAGCAGTCTTTCAAATGCAATTTTTTGGGAAAAAATACATTTAATAAATTGGAAAAAAAAAAACAGTAAAGTTAGCCCAATTTTTTTGTATAATGTGACAGATGATGTTATGCCGAGTAAAGAGATACCTAACATGTCATGCTTTAAAATTGCGCACGCTGGTGGAATGACGACAAACTACGGTACTTAACCGCTTAACCGTACTTAATAACTCAGAACCGCAAAACATTATATATATATTTTTAGCAGAGACCCTAGGGAATAAAATGGCAGTTATTGTAATATTTTATGTCACACTATATTTGCACAGCAGTCTTTCAAATACAATTGCTTTTGGAAAAAATACACTTTAATAATTTAAAAAAAAACAACGATGGCCCAATTTTTGGTAAAAGATGATGTTACACCCAGTAAATAGATACCTAACATGTCACGCTTTAAAATTGCGCACGCTCGTGGAATGGCGACAAATTCCGATACTCAGAAATCTCCATAGGTGACGGCTTAAAATTTGTTTACAGGTTGTCTTTTTAGAGTTACAGAGGAGGTCTTATGCTAGAATTATTACTCTCGCTCTAATGATCGTGGCGATACCTCACATGTGTGGTTTCAACACTGTTTACATATGCAGGTGCGACTTTCGCATGTGTTCGCTTCTGCGCGCGAGCTCGGAGGGCTAGGAGCGCTTTAAATGTATTTTATCCTTATTTATTTTACTTTTTTATTTTTACAATATCCATTTATTTATTTGTTTTTTTTATTACATTTATTCCTATTACAAGGAATGTAAACATCCCTTGTAATATAAATAATGATGACAGGTCCTCTTTATTGAGAGATCTGGAGTCAAAACTACCCCAGATATCTCCTTTTTCCCTTAAAAGCATAAAAAAACAAAAACAAAAACAAAAAACATTACTTAAAAAAAAAAAAAGATCTGTTTAAGCCCGAGAACCAAAAAAGTCGCTCTGGCCCTCCAAGGGCATATAGCAGAGTGGGGGCTATCTTGCCCTCACTTTCTGCCTATTCATCGGCCGCATCGGATCGGTTCCGGCCTTACTGGTGGCTCTCGCAAACTTGGAAACGACCGGGAAGTGGCAGGAGGGAGGGGCGTGTAACTCCCGCCGCCTGTAAAAGTGACCTTGGGGTGCATGATCACTTTTATCGGAAAGCCAGCCAACTAATGAAAAAAAAGATACCAGGGTTACAGCAGCTAGCGGTACTTAACGTCAAAACCTGACGTATATTTACGGTTGAGCAGTCGGCAAAGAGGCACAGCAATAAAAATAGGGATGCACTGATACGGGTATTTGCGCAAATGCTCCCGATACCGAAAACTGATACTTTGCAGTGCGATTTGGGTCCATTCAAAATCTTGCTGTTTGCAATAGGGACCATTTATGCATGTATACAAGGTGATCTTTAGGAGGATCAAAGGTTTACAGGTCAACCGAAAACACTTATTGGCCCATTAACTCACTGGCCCCAAAGAGCCCAGGCGACAATTTCAGAAGAAAGGAAGCCATATGAAGACATTGTGTCCTGTCTGCTCTTATGTTGCTTCATAACTTTGTTCTAATGATGGAATTACTTTGTACAGAAAAAAAGAAAAAAGAAAAAAAGCTCATCCAGAATCGCAGAACACTGAAACTAATGCCATTCGTAAAATGAAGTTACTCAGAAGTAGATAAAGGAGATGAGATATTGCCGAGCATTGTGGCCAATTCCCCGCGGCGTCTAAAAATAACAGACTTCCACGGCATGAAAGCAACTTTAGTTAGAAGTGAGTTATTCATTCATCCTGTAATCATATTGAAAGAAGACCAAGAAATGAATATATTCATTATTAATACCACAGTCTACTTAAAGGTTCAGTGTTAAAGAAAAAACAGCAAACGGCCTTTTCCACTTCCACAGATATGAACTGGCAGATTAAAATTTTCAAAGGACACGTGGAAAATGAATACCAAAAATTTGGACATTTAACTTCTACAATTGGAGGATAAATTAGAATGGGAACTATAGGGCTTTTAAAACTGATATATATATATATATATATATATATATATATATATATATATATATATATATATATATATATATATATATATATATATATATATATTATGTATATGTAAGACTCTGGGGGAAACTGAACGCCCTCCCTCGCTGTTGGGCTGTGACCTTAACTCTAAACTCTCTGAGATCCCAATGATGGGACATGTATAGCAATTCACAAACAGAGAGCAGGATCATCTGGAGCCAACCCATTCCTCCTTAAAGCTGAGCTCATGGACTGCAAGGGTTAACTGCTCTTTTAGGCTATTGGAACTGGGTACAGCACTTTTACTGGCCAGGGGTGTCCCTTATATTGGTGGTCATTGGGAAGTATGTACCTTCCATTGGTGATCAGTGGGAAGAATGCTCCTTACATTGGTGATCAGTGGGAAGAATGTTCCTTACATTGGTGGTCAATGGAAAGAATGTCCCTTCCATAGGTGATCAGTGGGAAGAATGCTCCTTACATTGGTGATCAGTGGGAAGAATGCTCCTTACATTGGTGGTCAGTGGGAAGAATGCTCCTTACATTGGTGGTCAATGGAAAGAATGCTCCTTACATTGGTGGTCAGTGGGAAGAATGCTCCTTACATTGGTGGTCAATGGAAAGAATGCCCCTGACATTGGTGGTTAGTGGGAAGAATGTCCCTTACATTGGTGATCAGTGGGAAGAATGCCCCTTACATTGGTGATCAGTGGTAAGAATGCCCCTGACATTGGTGGTCAGTGGGAAGAATGTCCCTTACATTGGTGGTCAATGGAAAGAATGCCCCTTACATTGGTGATCAGTGTGAAGAATGCCTTTGACATTGGTGCTCAGTGGGAAGAATGTCTCTTACATTGGTGGTCAGTGGGAAGAATGTTCCTTACATTGGTGATCAGTGGGAAGAATGTTCCTTACATTGGTGGTCAGTGGGAGGAATGTTCCTTACATTGGTGGTCAGTGGGAGGAATGTTCCTTACATTGGTGATCAGTGAGAAGAATGTCCCTTACATTGGTGATCAGTGAGAAGAATGTTCCTTACATTGGTGATCAGTGGGAAGAATGTTCCATACATTGGTGGCCAGTGGGAAGAATGCTCCCTACATTGGTGATCAGTGGGAAGAATGTTCCTTCATTGGTGGCCAGTGGGAAGAATGCTCCCTACATTGGTGATCAGTGGGAAGAATGTTCCTTACATTGGTGGCCAGTGGGAAGAATGCTCCTTACATTGGTGGTCAGTGGGAAGAATGATCCTTACATTGGTGGTCAGTGGGAAGAATGGCCCTCTACATTGGTGATCAGTGGGAAGAATGTCCCTTACATTGGTGGTCAGTGAGAAGAATGTTCCTTACATTGGCGATCAGTGGGAAGAATGCTCCTTACATTGGTGGTCAGTGGGAAGAATGTCCCTTATATAGGTGATCAGTGGGAAGAATGTTCCTCATATTAGTGATTAGTGGGGGGAATGTCCCTTACATTTGTGAAAAGTGGGAAGAATGTCCCTTACATTGGTGGTCAGTGGGAAGAATGTCCCTTACATTGGTGGTCAGTGAGAAGAATGCTCCTTACATTGGTGATCAGTGGGAAGAATGTCCCTTACATTGGTGAAAAGTGGGAAGAATGTCCCTTACATTGGTGGTCAGTGGGAAGAATGTCCCTTACATTGGTGGTCAGTGAGAAGAATGTTCCTTACATTGGTGATCAGTGGGAAGAATGTCCCTTACATTGGTGGTCAGTGAGAAGAATGTTCCTTACATTGGTGATCAGTGGGAAGAATGTCCCTTATATTGGTGATCAGTGGGAAGAATGTTCCTCATATTGGTGATCAGTGGGGAGAATGTCCCTTACATTGGTGGTCAGTGAGAAGAATGTTCCTTACATTGGTGATCAGTGAGAAGAATGTTCCTTACATTGGTGATCAGTGGGAAGAATGTCCCTTACATTGATGGTCAGTGAGAAGAATGTTCCTTACATTGGTGGTCAGTGAGAAGAATGTTCCTCATATTGGTGTTCAGTGGGGAGAATGTACCTTGCATTGGTGATCAGTGGGAAGAATTTACTCTCCTTGATCTCCATGGAACCCCAGTTGATATGGCTGGATAAGAAACCTGTGTCTGGTTTTGATTGCTGCCTGTGTCCCTATTGGGTAGAATCACCCTCAATTTGTCCTGGTAACCTTTATAACTAAGACAGCGATGAAAAGTCCAACATTTTTACAGTTGTCACTGAAACAAGATGTGAGGGAAATCCCGTTGGGACACCTGCTGCAAACACAACTCTAAAAAGTTTTTTGCCCCTCACTTTGGAGATCGTTACTTTTACTTCCTGTTGTTTCTTGTGGACAGTAAATCTCCCGATGGGTTTCCCTCTTTCCTGCAAATGAAGAGTGCTTGCAGAAAAAAATACGAGCTAGAAGAACACCATTTGAACCCAAGCTCCCTACAATGGAGTTGTACGTGGATCTTTACATGTTAATTCAATATGTTGTACAATAAAGAGAAAAGGTAATTTAAAAGTCCAAAACAAATTGGAGGAGAAACGCGAAGTGCGTTGGACACGGCTGACATTTCACGCTTGAATCGAGCAGAATCAAAGGCTAAAGGAGGCAGTTCTGTTATCTGCAAATGAATGAATGAACAACAGGACAATTTCATTCTCCTCACCCTGACGCAAACCGCGGAACGAGACCCCTGAAGTTTGATCTCAGAGTTTTCCTGGTAGAACGTTCTCTTGCTGTTTTGGCTCCACACCACTCAGGGTTCTTGCGGAGTTTTAATTTAGACGTATTTATATCAGGAGTGAGAAGTCAGAAACAAACCTAACAAAGTGATATTAAAGGCTTTCTTTTTATAAAGAAATAAATAACAAACATGTCATACTCACCTGCTCTGTGTAATGGTTTTGCACAGAGCAGCCCCCGATCCTCCTCTTCTTGGGTCCCTCGTTGGCATTCCTGGCCCCTCCTTCCTGCCGAGTGCCCCCCCCCCACAGCAAGCAGCTCCCAATGGGGGCACATGTGAGTTATTGCCACGCAAATGTCAGATCATGGGCAGTAATTCTAGCACCAGACCTCCTCTGTAAATTTAAAGTGGTAACCTGTAAGGTTGGGTTCACACATATGCGAATTGGATGCGAGTTTCCCTGCACGCAATTCGCATGACAGGCGAGTGTGACCGGCTTTCAATGGAGCCGGTTCAAACATGCCTGGGGCGGACACGATCCAGATTGAAAAAGGGTCCGGGGAGTAGACATGTGCAATTCATCACGTTTTGAATTTGTTTTTTAACAAATTCGTTCATTCGTAAATATCTGAATTAACCAAAAGCTGTTTAACAAATTTTTTCGAATATTCAGGAAATTCTAATATTCAAAAATTCGTAAATTCGGGAATTCGTAAATGTGGGAATTCGGAAATCCGGAATTAGAAAATCCAAAAACCGGAAAATTCAAAAATCTGAAATAATAACTAACTAATAATAACTTAACTAATACTAACTATTAAATTATAGGTATTGGAATTTGCTTTCAAATTTGGCTGTTAGTGAACGTAACCAATACGAATTTATCCGAAGTTACTAATTTATCAGAAGTAGGGATGAGCTTCGTGTTCGAGTCGAACCCATGTTCGACTCGAACATCGGCTGTTCGACCGTCCGTCGAATTGCGAACGATATGGGCCGTTCGCGCCAAATTCGTGTGGCGCGTCACGGCCCATAATTCACTGCGGCATCGCAGTGCATTGCTGGCTGATGATTGGCCAAGCATGCACTATGACCCGCATGCTTGGCCAATCACAGCGCCGTCAGTAGAGAGAGCTGTAATTGGCCAAAGCCAGGGTGGCTTTGGCCAATTATGGCTCAGGGGATTTAGTACACACCCCACACTATATAAGGCCGCCTGCACGGCGGCCCTGTGTAGTGTGTGTTCCGGTGTGCTGAGCGATAGAGAGAGAGAGAGACAGTGTCATTTGATTTGAGTTAGATAGATTAGGCAGAACAGTCAGTCAGTTAGCTGCACTTACAGTGTATTGTGTATATATATGCATCCCAGGTGTTGCATATATATATATACACTGTATTCAGTTTAGCTAGATCCGTTCCTGTTATCTTCTATCTAGACTATTTACATTCAGTGCAGTGTGTCCTGCTCACAGTGTTCAGCTAGATCCGTTCCTGCTATTCACATTCAGTACAGTGCTTCCTGCTCACAGTGTTCAGCTAGATCCGTTCCTGCTATTTACATTCAGTGCAGTGCGTGCTGCTCACAGTGTTCAGCTAGATCCGTTCCTGCTATTTACATTCAGTGCAGTGCGTCCTGCTCACAGTGTTCAGCTAGATCCGTTCCTGCTATTTACATTCAGTGCAGTGCGTGCTGCTCACAGTGTTCAGCTAGATCCGTTCCTGCTATTTACATTCAGTGCAGTGCGTGCTGCTCACAGTGTTTAGCTACATCCGTTCCTGCTGTTTACATTCAGTGCAGTGCGTCCTGCTCACAGTGTTCAGCTAGATCCGTTCCTGCTATTTACATTCAGTGCAGTGCGTCCTGCTCACAGTGTTCAGCTAGATCCGTTCCTGCTATTTACATTCAGTGCAGTGCGTGCTGCTCACAGTGTTCAGCTAGATCCGTTCCTGCTATTTACATTCAGTGCAGTGCGTGCTGCTCACAGTGTTTAGCTACATCCGTTCCTGCTGTTTACATTCAGTGCAGTGCGTCCTGCTCACAGTGTTCAGCTAGATCCGTTCCTGCTATTTACATTCAGTGCAGTGCGTCCTGCTCACAGTGTTCAGCTAGATCCGTTCCTGCTATTTACATTCAGTGCAGTGCGTCCTGCTCACAGTGTTCAGCTAGATCCGTTCCTGCTATATACATTTAGTGCAGTACGTCCTGCTCACAGTGTTCAGCTAGATCCGTTCCTGTTATCTTCCTACTGACAGGCAGGCTTGTCTGGTTACAGTATATAAAGCTACCTGAAGAAAATTACAGGTGTTCTTTTTGATCCTATTAGTACCACGGTCAGGCAGCTAGACTATTTACATTTAGTACAGTGTGTCCTGCTCACAGTGTTCAGCTAGATCCGTTCCTGTTATTTACATTCAGTGCAGTGCGTCCTGCTCACAGTGTTCAGCTAGATCCGTTCCTGCTATTTACATTCAGTGCAGTGCGTCCTGCTCACAGTGTTCAGCTAGATCCGTTCCTGCTATTTACATTCAGTGCAGTGCGTCCTGCTCACAGTGTTCAGCTAGATCCGTTCCTGCTATTTACATTCAGTGCAGTGCGTCCTGCTCACAGTGTTTAGCTAGATCCGTTCCTGCTATTTACATTCAGTGCAGTGCGTCCTGCTCACAGTGTTCAGCTAGATCCGTTCCTGCTATTTACATTCAGTGCAGTGCGTCCTGCTCACAGTGTTCAGCTAGATCCGTTCCTGCTATATACATTTAGTGCAGTACGTCCTGCTCACAGTGTTCAGCTAGATCCGTTCCTGTTATCTTCCTACTGACAGGCAGGCTTGTCTGGTTACAGTATATAAAGCTACCTGAAGAAAATTACAGGTGTTCTTTTTGATCCTATTAGTACCACGGTCAGGCAGCTAGACTATTTACATTTAGTACAGTGTGTCCTGCTCACAGTGTTCAGCTAGATCCGTTCCTGTTATTTACATTCAGTGCAGTGCGTCCTGCTCACAGTGTTCAGCTAGATCCGTTCCTGCTATTTACATTCAGTGCAGTGCGTCCTGCTCACAGTGTTCAGCTAGATCCGTTCCTGCTATTTACATTCAGTGCAGTGCGTCCTGCTCACAGTGTTCAGCTAGATCCGTTCCTGCTATTTACATTCAGTGCAGTGCGTCCTGCTCACAGTGTTCAGCTAGATCCGTTCCTGCTATTTACATTCAGTGCAGTGCGTCCTGCTCACAGTGTTCAGCTAGATCCGTTCCTGCTATTTACATTCAGTGCAGTGCGTGCTGCTCACAGTGTTCAGCTAGATCCGTTCCTGCTATTTACATTCAGTGCAGTGCGTGCTGCTCACAGTGTTTAGCTACATCCGTTCCTGCTGTTTACATTCAGTGCAGTGCGTCCTGCTCACAGTGTTCAGCTAGATCCGTTCCTGCTATTTACATTCAGTGCAGTGCGTCCTGCTCACAGTGTTCAGCTAGATCCGTTCCTGCTATTTACATTCAGTGCAGTGCGTCCTGCTCACAGTGTTCAGCTAGATCCGTTCCTGCTATATACATTTAGTGCAGTACGTCCTGCTCACAGTGTTCAGCTAGATCCGTTCCTGTTATCTTCCTACTGACAGGCAGGCTTGTCTGGTTACAGTATATAAAGCTACCTGAAGAAAATTACAGGTGTTCTTTTTGATCCTATTAGTACCACGGTCAGGCAGCTAGACTATTTACATTTAGTACAGTGTGTCCTGCTCACAGTGTTCAGCTAGATCCGTTCCTGTTATTTACATTCAGTGCAGTGCGTCCTGCTCACAGTGTTCAGCTAGATCCGTTCCTGCTATTTACATTCAGTGCAGTGCGTCCTGCTCACAGTGTTCAGCTAGATCCGTTCCTGCTATTTACATTCAGTGCAGTGCGTCCTGCTCACAGTGTTCAGCTAGATCCGTTCCTGCTATTTACATTCAGTGCAGTGCGTCCTGCTCACAGTGTTTAGCTAGATCCGTTCCTGCTATTTACATTCAGTGCAGTGCGTCCTGCTCACAGTGTTCAGCTAGATCCGTTCCTGCTATTTACATTCAGTGCAGTGCGTCCTGCTCACAGTGTTCAGCTAGATCCGTTCCTGCTATATACATTTAGTGCAGTACGTCCTGCTCACAGTGTTCAGCTAGATCCGTTCCTGTTATCTTCCTACTGACAGGCAGGCTTGTCTGGTTACAGTATATAAAGCTACCTGAAGAAAATTACAGGTGTTCTTTTTGATCCTATTAGTACCACGGTCAGGCAGCTAGACTATTTACATTTAGTACAGTGTGTCCTGCTCACAGTGTTCAGCTAGATCCGTTCCTGTTATTTACATTCAGTGCAGTGCGTCCTGCTCACAGTGTTCAGCTAGATCCGTTCCTGCTATTTACATTCAGTGCAGTGCGTCCTGCTCACAGTGTTCAGCTAGATCCGTTCCTGCTATTCACATTCAGTGCAGTGCGTCCTGCTCACAGTGTTCAGCTAGATCCGTTCCTGCTATTTACATTCAGTGCAGTGCGTGCTGCTCACAGTGTTCAGCTAGATCCGTTCCTGCTATTTACATTCAGTGCAGTGCGTCCTGCTCACAGTGTTCAGCTAGATCCGTTCCTGCTATTTACATTCAGTGCAGTGCGTCCTGCTCACAGTGTTTAGCTAGATCCGTTCCTGCTATTTACATTCAGTGCAGTGCGTCCTGCTCACAGTGTTCAGCTAGATCCGTTCCTGCTATTTACATTCAGTGCAGTGCGTGCTGCTCACAGTGTTCAGCTAGATCCGTTCCTGCTATTTACATTCAGTGCAGTGCGTCCTGCTCACAGTGTTCAGCTAGATCCGTTCCTGCTATTTACATTCAGTGCAGTGCGTCCTGCTCACAGTGTTTAGCTAGATCCGTTCCTGCTATTTACATTCAGTGCAGTGCGTCCTGCTCACAGTGTTCAGCTAGATCCGTTCCTGCTATTTACATTCAGTGCAGTGCGTCCTGCTCACAGTGTTCAGCTAGATCCGTTCCTGCTATATACATTTAGTGCAGTACGTCCTACTCACAGTGTTCAGCTAGATCCGTTCCTGTTATCTTCCTACTGACAGGCAGGCTTGTCTGGTTACAGTATATAAAGCTACCTGAAGAAAATTACAGGTGTTCTATCCCAGCTTAGTGCAGCTACAGGCCATTAGTATGTCTGGAAGGCCAAGAAGGAGAGGCAGACAGTCACAAGCCAATAAGAGAGGGCAAGCAGGCTCTGTGTCTAGTGCTGGTCGTGGAGACGGTGCATCCTCATCAGCACGTGGCCATGGGACACGCTTGGCCTTTTTTTCGGCAGCTGGTCGTGTTGAGCCGCAACATGCGGAAGACTTGGTCGAGTGGATGACCAAGCCGTCCTCATCCTCCTCATCCTCTCTCACCCATGCCCAGGGTGCTTTGTCTGGCAAAGCAGCGGCCTCTTCCCTCAGCTCAATGTCATCAGTGACTCCTTCCCTAGCCCCACCATGTCCTCCTGAGGATTCCCTCGAACTGTTTGACCACAGTGTTGGGTACATGCTCCAGGAGGATGCCCAGCGTTTGGAAGGCTCTGATGATGATACTGAGCTCAATGAAGGCAGTAACATGAGCACGGACAGAGGGGGTGCCCAAGAAGGACAGCAATCTGGCAGTCATGCTCCCCCTGCTGCAGCATACTGCCAGGTTTGCTCCAGTGATGAGGAGGGAGGGGATGATGAGGTCACTGACTCAACGTGGGTGCCTGATAGGAGAGAGGAGGAGGAGGAGGAGGAGGAGGAGGTGGCACATCACCAACTAGGCAGGATGCCCTCCAGGGGCCAGCCTAAGGGCAGCACATTGACTGCATCACACCCCAAAGCTCCACATGTGCAGGGCGCTGCAGTCTCTGCGCGTTATTCAAAAAGTTCTTTGGTGTGGGCCTTTTTTGAGACGAGTGCATCAGATCGCACCGCTGCTATTTGCAATATATGTCTCAAGCGTATCTCGCGTGGCCAAAACATCTCCCGCTTGGGTACCACATGCTTGACCAGACATATGTTGACCTGCCATGCAGTTCGTTGGCAAGCGTATCTAAAAGACCCACACCAAAGAACAAAGACGATCTCTCCTTGCTCCTCATCAGCTGAGATTTCCAACCCCACTAGACCTTCAGTCTTCTCTGCGACCTGCAGTGAGAGGAATGAAGGTGTAGAATTAGGTGTGTCACAGCCAAGTACTTATGGGCAATCTGCTTTGGGTACACCGACGTCAGATTGTACCAGGCAAATTTCCCTGCCCCAGCTGCTGCACCGCCGAAAGAAGTTTGCTCCCAGCCATCCACATGCCCAGCGGTTGAATGCTAGCTTGGCAAAATTGCTAGCACTTCAACTGCTGCCTTTTCAGTTGGTAGACTCTGCCCCCTTCCGTGAGTTTGTGGAATGTGCGGTTCCTCAGTGGCAGGTACCCAAACGCCACTTTTTCTCACGGAAGGCGATTCCGGCTCTCTACCGGCATGTGGAAGGCAATGTCCATGCCTCGCTGGACAGGGCGGTCAGCGGTAAGGTGCATATTACCGCTGACTCATGGTCCAGCAGGCATGGACAGGGACGTTACTTAAGTTTCACGGCGCATTGGGTGACTCTGCTGGCAGCTGGGAAGGATGCAGGACAAGGTGCAGTAGTGTTGGAGGTTGTTCCGCCACCACGCCTCCAAAATGCTGATTGTGACACACCTCTCTCCTCCACCCCCTCCTCTTCTTCTTCCTCCATGGCCTCTTCCTCGGAACCAGCGGTGCTCCGTAGGCGTTCAAGGGGCTACGCAAGTACGCAGGCCAAAAGATGCCATGCGGTGCTTGAGCTGGTGTGCTTGGGGGACAGGAGCCACACTGGGGCAGAGGTTCTGTCAGCTCTGCAGGGGCAGGTTCAGAGGTGGTTGACGCCACGCCAACTTAAGGCAGGAATGGTGGTTTGCGACAATGGCACCAACCTCCTCTCTGCCCTCCGACAGGGACAACTGACCCATGTGCCCTGTTTGGCTCACGTCCTTAACTTGGTGGTGCAGCGGTTCTTGGGCAGGTACCCGGGCTTACAGGATGTCCTGAGGCAGGCCAGGAAAGTCTGTGTGCATTTCCGCCGGTCATATAATGCCAGTGCTCGGCTGACGGACCTCCAAAAGGAGTTTAACCTGCCCAAGAACCGCCTAATCTGTGACATGCCCACCAGGTGGAACTCGACGTTGGCCATGCTGCAGCGGCTGCACACGCAGCAGAGGGCCATCAATGAGTACCTGTGCGACTATGGCACCAGGACAGGGTCAGGGGACCTTGGTTTTTTTTCCCCACGCCAGTGGGCCATGATCAGGGATGCATGCACTGTCCTGTCACCATTCGAGGAGGCCACGAGGATGGTGAGCACTGACAGTGCATGCATCAGTGACACTGTCCCCCTTGTCCACCTGTTGGAGCACACGCTGCGTGGGATAATGGACAGGGCACTTGAGGCAGAACAGAGGCAGGAAGAGGAGGACTTCCTTAGCTCTCAAGGCCCCCTTTATCCAGACAGTGTTCCTGCGTGCCCGCCGATCACACAGGAAGAGGACGAGGAGGAGGAGGAGGAGGAGGAGGAGGAAGATTGTGTCAGTATGGAGGTGGAGCCTGGCACTCAGCATCAGCAGTCTTTAAGGGATCAGTCCCAAGGAACACATGGACTTGTACGTGGCTGGGAGGAGGTGGCTGCGGACGTTGTTGTCCTTAGTGACCCAGAGGACTCCGGACCGAATGCCTCAGCAAACCTACGCTGCATGGCCTCCCTGATCCTGCAAAGCCTGCGTAAGGATCCTCGTATTCGTGGTATCAAGGAGAAGGACCAATACTGGCTGGCAACCCTCCTTGATCCACGTTACAAGGGTAAGGTTGCGGACCTTATCTTGCCATCGCAGAGGGAGCAGAGGATGAAACATCTTCGGGAGGCCTTGCAGAAAGGTCTGTGCAACGCGTTCCCAGAGACTGGGAGGTTACAAACTCCTGTTTCTGGACAACGTGTTGCTGAGGCTTCGGTCAGTCAAAGAAGGAGCGGTGGAGAAGGTGGCCGTCTGACCGATGCGTTCAGACAATTTTTTGGTCCGCAGCCCCAAGGTATGATCGGTTCCAGCAACCATCGCCAGCGTCTGTTTTACATGGTGCAGGAATACCTAGGGGCAAGATCAGACTTGGACACCTTTCCCACCGAAAATCCTCTGGGTTACTGGGTCTTGAGGATGGATCACTGGCCAGAGCTTGCACAGTATGCAATTGAGCTACTGGCCTGTCCTGCATCCAGCGTTCTTTCGGAACGCACATTCAGTGCTGCTGGAGGCGTGGTAACCGATCACAGGGTGCGTCTGTCCACCGACTCGGTCGATCGGCTGACCTTCATAAAAATGAATCAGTCTTGGATCACCACCAGCTACCAAGCACCTGATGCAGATGTAACCGAATAATTTTTTTTGAAATCTCAGATCCCTTCAAAGACTGCCTATGCTGATGCTGAGTGACTATCCCTGAGTAATTATCCTCTTCCTCCTCAATCATCACGCTGATAGCTTGTAAGAACATTTTTGGTTCTGGGCGCCACCACCAGTGCCTAAGGCACAATTTTTCAGCCCCTGTTTAACAGGGGCGTGTAATTACAATTTTTGATGTAATACTTTGCAGCAGGGCTCGTTCCTGCATTCCAACTAGAGTGTCTGTGAGGGGTTGCAGTGTTGTGGCACCAGCACCAGTGCCTAAGACCCAATTTTTCTGCCCCTGTCTAACAGGGGCGTGTAATTACAATTTTTGATGCAATACTTTGCAGCAGGGCTTGTTCCTGCATTCCAACTAGAGTGTCTGTGAGGGGTTGCAGTGTTGTGGCACCAGCACCAGTGCCTAAGACCCAATTTTTCTGCCCCTGTCTAACAGGGGCGTGTAATTACAATTTTTGATGCAATACTTTGCAGCAGGGCTTGTTCCTGCGTTTCAACTAGAGTGTCTGTGAGGGGTTGCAGTGTTGTGGCACCAGCACCAGTGCCTAAGACCCAATTTTTCAGCCCCTGTCTAACAGGGGCGTGTAATTACAATTTTTGATGCAATACTTTGCAGCAGGGCTTGTTCCTGCGTTTCAACTAGAGTGTCTGTGAGGGGTTGCAGTGTTGTGGCACCAGCACCAGTGCCTAAGACCCAATTTTTCTGCCCCTGTCTAACAGGGGCGTGTAATTACAATTTTTGATGCAATACTTTGCAGCAGGGCTCGTTCCTGCGTTCCAACTAGAGTGTCTGTGAGGGGTTGCAGTGTTGTGGCACCAGCACCAGTGCCTAAGGCCTAATTTTTCAGCTCCTGTTCAACAGGGGCATGTAATTACAATTCTTGATCTAATATTTCACAGCAGGGCCCTGTGAGGGCTTACAGTGTTTTGGCCACAGCAACACCTAAGGCCCAAATTTCTGCTGAGTATATAGGGTAGGACCCTACTTTCAAACATCTAACTTACAAACGACTCCTACTTGCAAACGGAAGGAGACAACAGGAAGTGAGATGAAATCTACCCCTAAGGAAGGGAAATTCTCTCCTGTAAGAGTTAATATGGGAAAACAATTTTTCCTTTCCACTGATGCTTTCCAATCCTTGTTCCACAAAAAAACACAAATTTTCAAAAAACATTTTTCATTGGGACAAAAAAGTGAGGTGAAATCTTCTGAAGAGGAGGAAAGACGCAAAACAAATGTCACAGGGGTGATAACCCTTCCCTATGTTTTCCAAAAAGCTTAGAAAAGATTTTTTGGCTGGAGCTAAACACATTAAAAATGTTCAAAATTACAAACAGATTCTACTTAACAACAAACCTACAGTCCCTGTCTTGTTTGCACCGCCTGTATACTGCTGTTCAGAGTATATAGGGACCTTTCCTTATTTTAATTTGGGTGCGGGGTTCCCCTTAATATCCATACAAGACCCAAAGGGCCTGGTAATGGACTGGGGGGTACCCATGCCGTTTGTCTCACTGATTTTCATCCATATTGCCATGACCCGACATGACATTAAACCCGCAAGCAGTTTTAAATGAGATTTTTTCCTTTAAAAATGACATTTGGTGCAGGGACTGTTCTAAACATGGGAAACACGCGTCACTTTACAGGCATACTATAGACACCCCCCAGGTACGATATTTAAAGGAATATTTCACTTTTTTTTTTTTACTTTAAGCATCATTAAAATCACTGCTCCCGAAAAAACGGCCGTTTTTAAAAGTTTTTTTTGCATTGATACATGTCCCCTGGGGTAGGACCCGGGTCCCCAAACCCTTTTTAGGACAATACCATGCAAATTAGCCTTTAAAATGAGCACTTTTGATTTCGAACGTTCGAGTCCCATAGACGTCAATGGGGTTCTAACGTTCGTGCGAACTTGCGGTCCGTTCGCGGGTTCTGGTGCGAACCGAACCGGGGGGTGTTCGGCTCATCCCTAATCAGAAGTTACTAATTATCCGAAATGACGAATGCCGTATCGAAACCAATGGAATGTAACTAATTAATAATAGTAAACAAAAATAATAATAAAAACTTTTTGTTATTGTTATTTATTATTAATTTGTTCCGTTCCATTTGTTTAGATGTGGCATTTGTTATTTGGGATAATAGATTGGTTGGATCTAAGGTATAGAGATTAACTTAATGATAAGTCTAATGGAAAAAGGTTGAACCGACGCGTTTCATTAGATATTAGCTTCCTCGGGACAAATACTGGGTAGGGGCTGGTGAGCCTGTATCCAGGGGTATAGGGACACCCAATGAGACTAGACAGACACTAAAAAACAGAGGCTTCATATCTGATGTATATGTGTATCAGATCGATGGGTATACATGGATGACGCGTATTGCTGTAGCAAACCCGCTAGGTAGCAAAGGGATTATAAACCACTGTGAGGCAGAACTCTATCATGCAAGTACCTGGTGTATAGTAAATGCAAAGCCAGCAATGTAGCAAGATAGGAATCCAGACCAAAAATCTAGATAAATTGTCATAGAATAAGGAGTAAACCGTCAGAAAAGATACCGAAATGTAGATTCTGGGCCCTGAGATACTATAACAAGGTATCAGATAGATAGAGAGAGTTCTCCAAGTTTTGGAGAACAGGGCAACATCTAAATCCTATAGCAGTGAAGGCGAACCTTGGCACTCCAGATGTTTTGGAACTACATTTCCCATGATGCTCCACTACACTGCAGAGTGCATGAGCATCATGGGAAATGTAGTTCCAAAACATCTGGGGTGCCAAGATTCGCCTTCACTGTCCTATAGGTATGGCAAATGTCCCAATTAGGGAAGCCTATTAGTAGGGCCCTGGCAGTTTACGCCGAATAAGAGGTGGAGGGTCCTTAAGTCATGCTCAGTGCTACACAATGTGTAATGTGTAACACTGTGAGGACAGCTCCACATATCTGAGCATGACTTAAGGACCCTCAACCTTTCTATACCTTAGATTCAAAGTCTATAACTGCATTATTGGGTAACTGGTATCCGTGTCTATATAGGGCAGTGATGGCGAACCTTGGCACCCCAGATGTTTTGGAACTACATTTCCCATGATGCTCATGCACTCTGCAGTGTAGTTGAGCATCATGGGAAATGTAGTTCCAAAACTTCTGGGGTGCCAAGGTTCACCATCACTGATATAGGGTGTTGATTGTACGTTTTCATGTTTTTTAACTATGTTGTAATAAAATGTATAATTTTTTAATCAGTTCTCCTCTCATTATGTGCCCACAAAGTTCACCTTTTTTTTAAGCCCTTAAATCCTTACATATATATACTGGATGTTGGCATGGTGAGCGTCTTCCCTTCTTATATACATATATAATGTTTGGGGGTTCTAACTAATTTTCTAGCAAAAAAAAAAAAAACTGATTGTTTCATCTAAACAAAAAGTGCCAGAAAAGGCCTGGTCTGCAAGTGTTTTTTATTATATATATATATATATACAGTATCTCACAAAAGTGAGTACACCCCTCACATTTTTGTAAATCTTTTCTTCAATCTTTTCATGTGACAACACTGAAGAAATGACACTTTGCTACAATGTAAAGTAGTGAGTGTACAGCTTGTATAACAGTGTAAATTTGCTGTCCCCTCAAAATAACTCAACCCACAGCCATTAATGTCTAAACCGCTGGCAACAAAAGTGAGTACACCCCTAAGTGAAAATGTCCAAATTGAGTCCAAAGTGTCAATATTTTGTGTGGCCACCATTATTTTCCATCACTGCCTTAACCCTCTTGGGCATGGAGTTCATTAGAGCTTCGGAAGGTTGCTACTGGAGTCCTCTTCCACTCCTCCATGAGGACATCACGGAGCTGGTGGATGTTAGAGACCTTGCGCTCCTCCACCTTCCATTTTAGGATGGCCAGTCCATCACCGTTGCCCTCAGCTTCTTTAGCAAGGCAGTGGTCGTCTTGGAGGTGTGTTTGAGGTCGATCATGTTGGAATACTGCCCTGCGGCCCAGTCTCCGAAGAGAGGGGATCATGCTCTGCTTCAGTATGTCACAGTACATGTTGGCATTCATGGTTCCCTCAATGATCTGTAGCTCCCCAGTGCCGGCAGCACTCATGGAGCCCCAGACCATGACACTCCCACCACCATGCTTGACTGTAGGCAACACACACTTGTCTTTGTACTCCTCACCTGGTTGCCACCACGCACGCTTGACACCATCTGAACCAAATAAGTTTATCTTGGTCTCATCAGACCACAGGACATGGTTCCAGTAATCCATGTCCTTAGTCTGCTTATCTTCAGCAAACTGTTTGTGGGCTTTCTTGTGCATCATCTTTAGAAGAGGCTTCCTTCTAGGATGACAGCCATGCAAACCAATTTGATGCAGTGTGCGGCGTATAGTCTGAGCACTGACAGGCTGACCCCCCACCCCTTCAACCTCTGCAGCAATGCTGGCAGCACTCATAAGTATATTTCCCAAAGACAACCTCTGGATATGATGCTAAGCATGTGCATTCAACCTCTTTTGCCGACCATGGCGAGGCCTGTTCTGGGTGGAACCTGTCCTGTTAAATTGCTTTTTGGTCTTGGCCACCGTGCTGCAGCTAAGTTTTGGCAATCTTCTCATAGCCTAGCCCATCTTTATGTAGAGCAACAATTCTTTTTTTCAGATCCTCAGAGAGTTCTTTGCCATGAGGTGCCATGTTGAACTACCAGGGACCAGTATGGAAGAGTGAGAGCGATAAGACCAAATTTAACACACCTGCTCCCCATTCACACCTGAGACCTTGTAACACTAACAAGTCACATGACACCGGGGAGGGAAAATGGCTAATTGGGCCCAATTTGGAGATTTTCACTTAGGGGTGTACTCACTTTTGTTGCCAGCGGTTTAGACATTAATGGCTGTGTGTTGAGTTACTTTGAGGGGACGGCAAATTTACACTGTTATACAAGCTGTACACTCACTACTTTACATTGTAGCAAAGTGTCATTTCTTCAGTGTTGTCACATGAAAAGATAGAAGAAAATATTTACAAAAATGTGACTGAGGGGTGTACTCACTTTTGTGAGATACTGTATATATATATATATATATAATATAGTGAGTAAAAGGAAAACAGAGAGCATATAAACATTTATATAAACTGATTCCTGTGGTTAGGGAAAAGCCTGGATCCGCGGGCTGTCGGTGACCCTCCTGAACGCCCTCTACCCCGATCAGGCGGCACAGAGATGAAGCTGGCGAGTTCCTATCTATGTCCAGCTGATACCTTGATAAGCTCACGCCGGGTCCCCGATTGGGAGAGGTTATCGCAGAGCTCAGCGTACGAGGGGAAATAGTCTTCTCTGTGGAATAGGATTAATCCCGTTATAGAACTGGGAAGATTTAATACCGCCGATAAGGACCGAGTTTAACTTTCTTCACAGCCAACTTAACGATATTTAAAAGGAAGAGAATCCATCTTCTCATAGTAATCCAATTTTTGAATTTTAAGGTGAAGTTTTTTTTTCCAACCTGCAATTGCTGAAGTTGTTATAATTGCCGGCCGTTATCAATTAGCAGGAACATTCCCTTTTTAAAATGGACGTATTCTATACAACAGCCCCCCTCCCCATTTCTTTCATTTCCTAATATTACATATAGGAGCTGTAAACCCAATCACTAAAATCTCATAGAAGCTTTACCACAATACTGTCATTTCAAAAGTAATTTTCAATCTTTTTTTTTTTTTTTTAACTACTTTGAGACCTTTCTCTGAAATTTGTTGCTTTACAAGTTAAAATCTATTTTTTTATCAGAGACTCTAGAGAATCAACGCAATATTTTATGTCACACTGTATTTGCGCAGCGGTCTTTCAAATGCAATTTTTTGGGAAAAAATACACTTTAATTAAAAAAAAAACAAAAAAAACAAACAGTAAACTTAGCCCAATTTGTATATTGTGAAGGATGATGTCACGCCGAATAAGTAGATACCTAACATGTCATGCTTTAAGGATTGTAAACATCCCTTGTAATAGAAATAAGCATGACAAGTCCTCTTTATTGAGAGATCTGGGATCAAAAAGATTTCCCTCTCATTTACCTTTAAAAGCAAAAAAAAAAAAAAGTAATTTTGACTTTGAAGTGGAGTTCCACCCAAAAAAAAAATTCATTAATGTGCGTGAAAAAAATAAAAAATAAAAACATTTGGAAATTCTTTTTTTTTTTACTTACCTTTTTATGCCTGTTGCTATGTGGTCCCTCAAAATCTGCCTCCTTCAACACCTGGGCTCCTAACGTCACTTCCCCCAGCGCAGGAAGGGAGATCACCTCTCCACCTCCCTCTAGGCGATAATCTGGGACACGTTACAGGTCCCAAATGATTGCGCGGCCAGTCCCGGCGCAGCTCGCACATGCGCATGTGCAGTGGGTGCCCGGCTGTGAAGCCACAGCCAGGCGCCCACAGTTAAAATGCCGGCACCGCTGAGCGGAGGGGGAGACGAGTGGGGCTTCGTTCCCCCACATCACTGGACCCTGGGATAGGTAAGTGTCCGATTATTAAAAGTCAGCAGCTGCAGTATTTGTAGCTGCTGATCTTTAAGCTTTGGGAGGGGGGGGGGGGGGTTCATCTCCAAATAGCACTACATTGTGCATTAAAGCTACTTTGCTGCCCAAATCTTTCAGGACCACAGATACAAAATACCATTTTATATACAGTATCTCAAAGAAGTGAGTACACCCCTCAAACTTTTGTAAATATTTTCTTTTATCTGTTCATGTGACAATGCTGAAGAAATGACACTTTGCTACAATGTAAAGTAGTGAGTGTACAGCTTGTATAACAGTGTAAATTTGCTGTCCCCTCAAAATAACTCAACACACAGCCATCATGGTTCCCTCAATGATCTGTAGCTCCCCAGTGCCGGCAGCACTCATGCAGCCCCAGACCATGACACTCCCACCACCATGCTTGACTGTAGGCAAGACACTCTTGTCTTTGTCCTCCTCACCTGGTTGCCACCACACACACTTGACACCATCTGAACCAAATACGTTTATCTTGGTCTCATCAGACCACAGGACATGGTTCCAGTAATCCATGTCCTTAGTCTGCTTGTCTTCAGCAAACTGTTTGCGGGCCTTCTTGTGCATCATCTTCAGAAGAGGCTTCCTTCTGGGACGACAGCCATGCAGACCAATTTGATGCAGTGTGCGGCGTATGGTCTGAGCACTGACAGGCTGACCCCCCACCCCTACAACCTCTGCAGCAATGCTGGCAGCACTCATACATCTATTTCCCAAAGACAACCTCTGGATATGACGCTGAGCACGTGACCTCAACTTCTTTGGAGGACCATGGCGAGGCCTGTTCTGAGTGGAACCTGTCCTGTTAAACTTAGGGATGAGCTTTGAGTTCGAGTCGAACTCATGTTCGACTCGAACATCGGCTGTTCGCTAGTTCTCCGAACAGCGAATAATTTGGGGTGTTCACAGTAAATTCAAAAGCCGCGGAACACTCTTTATAAGTCTATGGGAGAAATCAAAAGTGCTAATTTTAAAGGCTTATATGCAAGTTATTGTCATAAAAAGTGTTTGGGGACTTGGGTCCTGCCCCAGGGGACAAGAATCAATGCAAAAAAAGTTTTAAAAATGGCCGTTTTTTCGGGAGCAGTGATTTTTTTAATGCTTAAAGTGAAACAATAAAAGTGTAATATTCCTTTAAATTTCATACCTGGGGGGTTTCTGTAGTATGCTTGTAAAGGGGCGCAAGTTTCCCGTGTTTAGAACAGTCTGACAGCAAAATGACATTTCAAAGGAAAAAAGTCATTTAAAACTACTTGCGGCTAATAATGAATTGGTGGTCCGACAATACACATAAAAGTTCATTGATAAAAACTGCATGGGAATTCCCCACAGGGGAACACTGAACCAAAATTTAAAAAAAAAATGACGTGGGGGGTCCCCCTAAATTCCATACCAGGCCCCTCAGGTCTGGCATGGGTATTAAGGGGAACCCCAGCCAAATTTTTTTTAAAAATGGCATGGGGTCCCCCAAAAATCCATACCAGACCCTTATCCGAGCACGCAACCTGGCAGGCTGCAGGAAAAGACGGGGGGATGAGAGAGCGCCCCCCCTCCTGAACCGTACCAGGCCACATGCCCTCAACATTGGGGGGGTGCTTTGGGGTAGCACCATGTTGATGGAGACAAGGGCCTCATCCCCACAACCCTTGCCTGGTGGTTGTGGGGGTCTGCGGGTGGGGGGCTTATCGGAATCTGGAAGCCCCCTATAACAAGGGGACCCCCAGATCCCTGCCCCCC
This sequence comes from Lithobates clamitans, assembly GCA_037952925.1. Classification (NCBI taxonomy): domain Eukaryota; kingdom Metazoa; phylum Chordata; class Amphibia; order Anura; family Ranidae; genus Lithobates; species Lithobates clamitans. The sequence continues at coordinate 559,205 of JBBGZY010001326.1, forward strand.
CCGTGTGAAATGGTAAGGGGGGTCTTCTGAGCCACAGGGAAGTCCCCGTCAAGTCCCCGTGCGTCAGAGGGGGTGGGATCACCGGGTGGCCTCGCCCTCCATTATTTAGGAACCATCAGAAGAGGAGAAGCGTCACACAGCGGGAGCCTCCCATCATGCTGGATGCGGAGCAGCCCAGAAGACGAAGGGAAGAAGACGCAGCGGAGGAAGTTGCCGGATGAGAACACCGGAGCTAGAACCAGAAGAACCAGAAGAAGCAGAAGATGGAGGAAGAAACCAAAGGAAGATAGAGGATAGAAGAAAGAAGAAGCATTTAAATAAAGGAATTGTCAAAAACTGTTTCTTGTCATTTTTAACATTTTTTACACTTGTTTTGTGAAATGGTAGGGGTACTTTTGTACCCCCTTACCATTTCACACAGGGGGGGAGGGCCGGGATCTGGGGCTCCCCTTGTTAAAGGGGGCTTCCAGATTTCGATAAGCCCCCCGCCCGCAGACCCCCACAACCCCCACAACCACCGGCCAGCGGTTTAGACAATAATGACTGTGTGTTGAGGCACACACAGGCCGGTGAGGCCGCCTAACCTCAGGCTCAGGCAGATGCAGGTGGACACTGGACAGGCTCCTCTCTCGGACGCGTGGTGTGGTGCTCATGCTCCCTTCCCTCAGGCTCAGGCTCTGAGCCATGTGGCACTGGAGAAGATGGAGGGTGGGAGGAGGTGGGAGGAGCTGGATCCAAAATTGAGTCATTAGGCACGGATTGGCGGGGGGAGGAATTTAAATCCTCCCCCGCGCTAAATGCTGGGGCCTCACGTCGCTCTCTCCTTGCGACATCATGACGTCACTGGTTGCTAGACGGCAGGCGGCAGGCGATCCTAGCAATCAGTGCAGCGGCTGCAGTAGAGGCCAGCGGAGGATCTGCCTGCCGCCCTGGACGAGCACTACGAGACCCGAGGCTTTTTTGGGGGCCCACTCAGGGCTACAGCCCGGGTCAGCCTCAGCCTGCTTCCCAGGGCACGCCTACAGTTCTCACTGTGTCGCGGCACACAGTTTAAGAAACACTGGTATATACAATATAAAAAATAAATATATAAATAAATATAAATATATCTATATATCGATAGATAGATAGATAGATAGATAGATAGATAGATAGATAGATAGATAGATAGATAGATAGATAGATAGATAGATAGATAGATAGATAGATAGATAGATAGATAGATAGATAGATAGATAGATAGATTGATAGATAGATAGATAGATCTCTCTCTCTCTCTCTCTATTTTTATGGTAAAAATCAGGGTAACAAACACACATTTTCATTATGCCCATCTATGACAGAATATTTAATTTTCGCATTAAATTTTCTTCAGAAATCTTTCCAAAGTGTAGAACTGTGCTCCATCAGCCATTCCACTGATAATAAAGTCTTCCCAGCACACCTTTTTTTTTTTTTTTTTCTTTGCGCCATCATCCCCCACCTCCATACTTTTTGATGTAGGATTGCATGTTTAACATCCATCTTTGTTTCATCATCTTAAATGACTAATCAATGTTCTCAAATTGCCAAGTGTTTCAGTAATCAAGCTTTGAATTAAATTTTGTACGTTAGGCTGTTATGGAAGGCGCTCGGTGTAATTGGTAGGCGTCTGGCTGAATCTCAATGTATCGCACATTAAATCACCACTTATGTTAGATTATGATTTATGCGTGCAATTAAGGTAAGCGCAAGTCTAAGAGGAACTGTTAGCGAACTACTTAAGTAAATAAACTTCACATATGTTAAAAAAAAAAAAAAAATGAGTTCAAACTTTGGAAGGGTTCATAAAATACAGCGTTTCTGAAGGATTGACTTAAGGTGGTGAAATACACTTCTCTGAAAAGTTACCGCTCAGAGGGGTCAATTCACTAAGAGATAAATACCGCATTCATTTTTGCCTTAACATAACTCTTGCGGTATTTATCTCAAAAGTAGCCAATGCATAAAGAAAAAATGCGTTAACTAATATTAATAAATATAGTCTGTAAATATTTTATATAAATAAATATAAACTATTGATTTTGCAATATTTAGCACTAGAATTCTGTGGGTTTTTTTTTTTTATGTTGTCCTATTGGAATTTTTTTCCCCACAGACTAAAGTCTCGTACATACGATTGGATTGTTGGCCAACAAACCCGTGGAATTTTGTCCAACAGGCGTTGGCCCAAACTTGTCTTGCATACACACGGCCACACAATTGTCGGCCAACAATTACGAGCATAGTGACGTACTACGTTGTTTTGCAGCTCTTTAGCGCCACCCTTTGGGCTCCTTCTGCTAATTTCAATTTAGTAGAAGTTTGGTGAGTGTTGATTTGCGCTTTTCATTTCGCACTTTTCATTTCACGCTTTTCAGTTTGTTTCTGAACGGCCGTTCGCCAACCAGCCATGTTGCGGAATCGGAGGAGATAACGTGTTATTTATTATTGGCCTTGGAGTTATTGCTTTGACATTATTTTTTTGGTTAAAGAATAATGATTTGATTTGGTAAATTTTCTATATTTTTGGATGCATAGAATGCATTTTTTGGTTAAATTCTATTGGCAGATAGCATGTCTAATTTTACTTGTTTTCTTTTTTTAATGCACAATAAAAAAATAGTGTAGAATAATACTTGGCTGTGTGTTTTACTTCAAATGACAGTTTGGGAGTCGGCAGTTACATTTAAAAAAATACAATGTAAAATTGACAAGAGACACCAACATAGTCGTATCTTTGATCTTAAAAACTACGGGATAATGGTGTTGTGATAACTTGACCAAATAAAAAAAAAAAAAGCATAATAATATTATTCTTGATATCACTAGAAAAAAAAAGCATTTGAAAATGTGTTTGCAATAACTCCATCATATCATCAGCAAAGCAGCTTCATTATTATCCCATTAAAGAAGAAGAGAATTGTGCGCTGCATTTCCAGATCTCATAATTTGCCGCGTCACGAATGTTAATTCTCCATTACGAACGCGAGTTTACAAAACCGACCGCTTCTGGCTCGAACTTGCTTCCGAGCATGCGTGTTTGTGCTTTGGACTTTTGTCCGACGGACTTGTGTACACACGCTTGGAAAATCCGACAACACACATTTGTCCGCAGAAAATTTGAAAACCCGCCATCCAACATTTGTCCGCGGAAAGTCCGACAACAATTGTCAGATGGAGCGTACACACGGTCGGATTTACCATCAACAGCCTGACATCGAACATTTCCAGTCGGATAGTCTGATCGTGTGCACGCGCCTTAACACTGCACCAGTGTGAGTTTCTCTATGAATGAAGGCACACAGGAATATTGTGAAACTATAAAAACATTCTACTATGGCTATATTTAGAGAACGACCTCCCTCTGGTAAAATGTCACAAATTATTTATATTCCTGAGCTAGGGAATTTCCACTCTGATACTTTAAAACATAGAAAAGCAATGGCAGAAAAAAGACCAAGTGGTCCATCGAGTCTGCCCCATTTTTTTTTTTTTTATAATTTTTTTCGTTTTTTGTTTTAGTTTATAAATTTTTTGTTTGTTTATCAGTTTTGAATGCACTTACTGTTTACTAAGAATAAATAATGATATTTGAAGCGCTTCACAATGTGCATGAAAATGAATATATAAGAATAAATATAAATAGTCAAATAAATCCAGCGGTGAGTAAAAAATTCCTAAAAAATCCAGCAATCAAAATAGTGTAAAATTATAAAAAAATTAAAAATTAGTGACACCAAATGTGTAAAAAATTCACATAAAAAAATCCACATAAAAATAAATAAATATATAGGGATGTATTCAGAACGTTCAATTATACAGGTGTAGAATCCTGATTGGTATAGAGCTTTTGATCACTAGCAAAGCTGTTTAAAAACACTTGCTTAATTAAGGTGCTCATTGATAGTACCAATGTGTTTTTTGCTTCTATTCACAACCAATGTGAGAATCATAAACAGGCAGATAAGAGAAAAAACCAATCATTGTGCAATAGTTAGGATACCAAGATACACAGGCAAACTTCAATCCACTCACGTGTGCCTTATAATGATAAGGCATATGCAGGTTTTACTATAGCAGTCAGCCGCCTTAGACAGGAGCAGATTCAGTGCAGTACACTGTGTGAAACTGCTGATCTGCACAGTGTCCTTGGCTCCTCCCACGCGTTACATCACAGTCACGTGACTTTTTCATCCTTGAAAAACTACTCATCTCACTGATGAGACTTCACCTCTGTGGAGACACGTCCCAGCCTAGCAGCGGTTCCGTTTTACTTCTCAGACGCTACAGCGGCTCCCCTGTGCTGACGTCATCCTCCATCAACACACAGCTCCGGCCAGACTGTTCTCCGCACGGCGGAGCTACACATCTCCACACGGCGGCCACTTCACTTCTACTTCAGCCCGGTTATTCCTCATGGCGCCAAGGTCTTCACCATATGAGGCAGCTCTGAGCCCTCTTACCTGCCTGTGAGTACTTTGACATATCTCCACCACCTTGCCTTCATTCACCTGCTTTGAGCCCATATGTTTGCTTTCACACTTTACACAGCAGTCTCCGTATACTTTCATTAGATGGATCTCCGGTGGTAACCTCCTGCTGTTTGATGCCTCTGTCACCTTTTTGATGTCTATTTGATCACTTACAACATCACCAAGAGTCTATAATTTTTTAATAGTTTTTATCGTGTGCTTTTTTGTTTTTAAACAGAGCCTCTGAACCTGGTTTTTTTGCAGTAAATATTGTTACTTTGGACTATTGCTAACCACTGGCTCATTATTGGTTCATTAAAAATCATAAACTTTTATACTTGTTGTATTTTGTTTTCCAAAAATAGCCCGAGCGCTGGACATTTTATATGTTGCTTCCTGACTGTAGGCAAGACACACTTGTCTTTGTACTCCTCACCTGGTTGCCGCCACACACGCTTGTCACCATCTGAACCAAATAAGTTTATGTTGGTCTCATCAGACCACAGGACATGGTTCCAGTAATCCATGTCCCTAGTCTGCTTGTCTTCAGCAAACTGTTTGCGGGCTTTCTTGTGCATCATCTTTAGAAGAGGTTTCCTTCTGGGACGACAGCCATGCAGACCAATTTGATGCAGTGTGCGGCATATGGTCTGTGCACTGACAGGCTGACCCCCCACCCCTTCAACCTCTGCAGCAATGCTGGCAGCACTCATACGTCTATTTCCCAAAGACAACCTCTGGATATGACGCTGAACACATGCACTTAACTTCTTTGGTCGACCATGGCGAGGCCTGTTCTGAGTGGAACCTGTCCTGTTAAACCTCTGTATGGTCTTGGCCACCGTGCTGCAGCTCAGTTTCAGGGTCTTGGCAGTCTTCTTATAGCCTAGGCCATCTTTATGTAGAGCAACATTTCTTTTTTTCAGATCCTCAGAGAGTTCTTTGCCATGAGGTGCCATGTTGAACTTCCAGTGACCAGTATGAGAGAGTGAGAGCGATAACACCAAATTTAACACACCTGCTCCCCATTCACACCTGAAACTTTGTAACACGAATGAGTCACATGACACCAAGGAGAGAAATGGCTAATTGGGCCCAATTTGGACATTTTCACTTAGGGGTGTACTCACTTTTGTTTCCAGCGGTTTAGACATTATTGGCTGTGTGTTGAGTTATTTTGAGGGAACAGCAAATTTACACTGTTATACAAGCTGTACACTCAGTACTTTACATTGTAGCAAAGTGTCATTTCTTCAGTGTTGTCACATGGAAAGATGTAATAAAATATTTGCAAAATAGCGAGGGGTGCACTCATTTTTGTGAGATACTGTATATCTATGTTTGCATCATGCCTATTTGAATCCACTTACTGCTGACTGACTCACTAACTTTGCTGGAAGTCTAAGCATCAACCAATCTTTTGGTAAAATAATACTTTCTACTGTAAGTTTAGTTTAACCACTTGCCTACCAGACCAATTTGACATTTCTCTCCTACAAATAAAAATCATATTTTTTTTTGCTAGAAAATTAGAAAACCCAAACATTGTATATGTTTTTTTAGCAGAGACCCTAGAGAATAAAATGGCAGCCGTTGCAACTTTTTTTCTTGCATGGTATTTGTGCAGCAATTTTTCAAATACATAAAAAAAAAACACAGCTTCAAAATTGCGCATGCTCGTGGAATGGCACCAAACTTTGGTACTTAAAAATCCCCATAGGTGTTGCTTTAAAATGTTTAACTGGTTACATGTTTTGAGTAACAGAGAAGGTCTAGGGCTAGAATTATTGCTCTCACTCTAACATTCGCGGCGATACCTCACATGTGTGGTTTGAACACCGTTTACATATGCGACTTACGTGCGTGCGAGCTCACGGGGACAGGGGTGCTTTACATTTTTTTTTTTTATTATTATTGTTTATTTTACTTTTATTTTTCTAGTTAGACACTTTCTTTTTACATTTTTTTTATCACTTTTATTCCTATTGAAAGGGATGTAAACATCCCTTGTAATAGGAATAAGCATGATCGGTCCTCTTTACAGTGAGATCTGGGGTCAATAAGACCCCACATCTCACCTCTAGGCTGGGAAGCCTGAAATGAAAAAAAAAAAAAAACAATCTCAGCTTTCCAGCTGAGACGGCGCCATTTTTTAAAATGCAGGGCTCTGACGTGACGTCATAACATCGTACCTGGCCTTCGAACGATCATAGAGACTCCAGGGACCATCTGGTCCATCAGAAATCTCTATCGTCAGCATCCAGCGCCAGCGGTTCCCTTCTCCGACTCACCGATATCAGGGGTGATTTGGTAGAAGCACCGGACGGTGGCGGGAGGGGGGGCACATCCCCTCTTGTCACCTGTAAGAACGATCAGGCGGATGAACAGCCGCCATAATCATTCTTATGACATAGGGAATCACTGGTGCTAAAAGAAGATATCTGAATGATGTCTGTAGCTGCACCCATCATTCAGATATCATCACTCAAACCCGGCAACGTCATATGGCGTGCGGCGGGCAGAAAGCAAATAAAATTTCCTCCAGAGTTGCCCTCATTGTTATTTTGTACAACCCTAAAATCTCAACTGCCTACACCAGGCATCACTAAATTTGGACTGCCATGGTCATGCTATTTAGGAGCGTGGTCTCTCTCTCTCTCTCTTGCCTAGCTGTCTTGTAGATCCCTCTGCCAGTCCTCGCCCCCACCCAGCCACCACCACTGGCGTCCTGACTATAGGGCAAAAGGGAGGAAGTCATGACAGCTCTGGACGGAGGAAAGGGGGCTGGCCAAGTTAACTTCTCAGTTTAGCAAGTGGGTGGTTGGTTGCTAAAACACAGGGCGGTGCTAGCAACCAATCACCAGATAGTTAAGATGAAATGTTGGGCAGCTCCCGCCATCGTTCCAGGATTACCGTGCCCCCTACCCTGCATAGGGAAGTACCTTGAAGGGTGCTGAGGACACTGCCTTTAAGGGGGCTGTGATGTGAAGTGTTTGACCATGATGTAAAGGGGAACTGGGATGTAAAAGGGGGACATCTTGATGTAAAGGTGGGGCTTGGATATAAAGGGGGGGGAGGGATATTGATGTGAAGGAAGACTGTGAAGGAGGAACCTTAATGTAAAGGGGGGGAGGAGGAATCTTGATGTTAAGGGAGGACTGGGATGTTAAGGAAGCGGGGCTGTGCTGTAAAGGGGGATCTTGATGTGAAGTAGGAACTTTGGTGAAAAGGGGGACTGGGATGTAAAGGGGGATATTGATTCAGAGGGGGTCTATGATATTAAGGAAGGGGGACTGTGCTGTAAAGGGGGATCTTGATGAGAAGGAGGAGCTTTATGTAAAGGGGGGAATCTTGATTTAAAGGGGGACTGTGATGTAAAGGGAGGGGGCTAGGGTTGCCAACTCATCCCTTTAAACCCGGACACATATGAATTACGCAGGTTCTGGGGCTGATTAAGGTGCTAATTAAACTCACTTGGTGCCTTATCTGTATTAAATTAACCTCAGAACCTGCGTAATTCATATGTGTTCAGGTTTAAAGGGATGAGGTGGCAACCCTAGAGGGGGCTATGCTGTAAAGTGGGATCTTGATGTGAAGGAGGACTGTGAGGGAGGAATTTTGCTGTAAAGGGGGGACTGGGATGTAAAGGGGGAGGGATCTTGATGTAAAGGGGGATCTTGATGTGAAGGAGCAGCTTTGATGTAAAGGGGGGCTTTATGTGAAGGGGGGGTCTTGATATAAAGGGTGACTGTAAGGTAAAGGGAGGGAGCTGTGTTGTAAAGTGGGGTCTTGATGTAAAGTAGGACTGTGATGGAGGAACGTTGATGTAAAGGGGAGACTGGGATGTAAAGGAAGCGGGCTGTTCTGTTAAGGGGGATCTTGATGTGAAGGAGGAACTTTGATGTAAGAGAGGGGCTTTATGTAAAGGGGGGGATCTGTTCTGAAAAAGGTGGATCTCGATGTGAAGGAGGACTGTAAGGACTGTGAGTGAGGAACTTTGATGTAAAGGGGGGACTGGGATGTAAAGAGTGGGGGGAACCTTGATGTTATAGGGGAACTGAGATGTAAAGGAGATAATCGTTATGTAAAGGGGGGTTGTAATATAAAGGGGGAAGGGGGGACTGTGATGTGAAGAGGGGCTGTGATGCAAGGGGGAGTGTGATGTAACGGGGGGGGGGGGGTTGATGTGAAGGGGAGACTTTAAAATAAAGGGGGACTGTGATGTAAATGAAGGGGGCTGTGGACACTGCTATGAAGGGGGCCTGTGATGCAGGGAGAGAGTGTGATATATAATGGGGAGATTGTGATGTGAAGGGGAAACATTAATGTAAAGTTTGGGATGTAAATAGAAGAGACCATGATGTAAATGGGTACTAGGGTGTAAGGAAGTGGGACTGTGTTGTAAAAGGGGATCTTGATGTGAAGGAAAGACTTTATGTGAAGGGGAGAATCTTGATGCAAAGGGGGGATTGTGATGTGAAGGAGGACTGTGAGGGAGGAACTTTGATGTAAAGGGGGATTTAAGATGTAAAGGGGGGGTCTTGATGATAAGGGGGGAATATAATGTAAAGGAAGTAATCTTGATGTAAAGGGGGGTTGTAATATAATGGAGGGGGGGATGCTGTAAAGGGGGGGCTTTTATGTGAAGGGGGCTGTGATGTAAAGTGGGGCTGTGATGTGAAGGGGGGGTTTATGTAAAGAAGGGAATCTTGATGTAAAGGATGACTGTGATGTAAAAGCAGGGGGGCTGTTCTGTAAAGGGGGGACTGTGATGTGAAGGGGGGCTGAGGTCTCTGACTGACAGATAAAATATTTAAGCCCAGCCCCTGGATTTCATATGGATCAGGCACCAGTTCAGCCACTGATAATGCAGCTGATGATATCAAACATAAATACAACAGTAGTAAAAATGATTACATTTCTCTCTAAAATTTTTTAAATCATTTTCGCTATTGTTTTATTCATTATTTTAGTTATCTATTTTTTTTTTCACATGTATCATTATTATTTCGTTTGTGAACATTAGTGGCACACACATGTGACTCCCTAGTATATACTAGAATTGATCTTGCCTGTTTTCAATTGCCTATTATTAATTAGGACAATTAATGGGTGGAGCCTGTGATATGCAGAGCCACTATATATTTAAACGTTTTGTGTCTAAATGGTGTTATGATTAAGGCCTCATAGGCTGAAACACGTCAACTATGTTTTATCTGTGGTTGTGGACTGTGGTTTCTGAATAAAGATGAGGGTTTTTAAAGATCAACGCTTGGTGTGTGGATCATCTTTCTATATAACAGAAGGCTAGACAATATTCTCGTTGGCTGGATGTGTGCTAGCCTAAAGCACACCATTTTTACAGGACCACCTCAATACCAAGCGAAGGGAAAAAGAGTGACAGAAGTACAGTTAAATCACACTTGTTTAATAATAAAAGTAAAAAGAATAAACGTAGTCAAAACATAGCCAAAGTTCAGTAACCGGAATAGATAGTCAGCAAAGCCAGAAGTCAGGGATCAATGTAGTGGAACAGCAAGCAGGATCTGGAGCCAGAAGGGATGTCAGCAAAGCAAGTCTTGAACAGGATTGCAGGAGATAGTTTCTGTGATGTTGGCCAAGGCGAAGGTAGAGCACCTCTGGACTGGACGGCTTAAGTAGGCAGGACTGACGAGCAGGATATCATCAACAGGTGAATTACTGTGGAGAGATAGGAGCTGGCAATTAACAGACAGCTGAATGGCCAGTAATAAGGAGATCCGGCAAAACTGCAATCCTTGAAGTATCCTTTATTGGTACAACAGAGTGACAATAAAACAATAAAGCTGATGCATTTCGGCAATAGCCTTAGTCGTAGTTTCGACTAAGGCTATTGCCGAAACGCGTCAGATTATTGTTTTATTGTCACTCTGTTGTACCAATAAACGACACTTCAAGGATTACAGTTTTGCCGGCTCTCCTTATTACTGTTACATTGGAGTGTGTTGGGACACATCGAGCCTCGGCACCTGTGAGTGGACCTGGTGTATGGATTGAGTTGTCCCTGCAGAGAGTGCTGTTACCTTTCTTCTTTTCCAAGCTGAGCGGCCAGCTCAGAGAAGGAAGGGCTGAGCCCAGACCTGACAAAGAGAAATGTCAGCCTGTCCAAGTATCAGACCGATACCAATTCAAGAGAAGTACCACTAGACAGGAGTGTTGCTAGGTATAAAAAAGATCTCAGGCTAGAGCCCAGAGCAGCGTAGTAAGAAAATCATACGCTTGGGTGGGCATACACATGTCTATAAATCAATATACGTGTACATGCGTGTATATATCCCCAGAGAGCCCCCAACTTACATCAGGTTTCCCAGAGAGCCCCCCACTTACATTAGGGTCCCCAGAGAGCCCCCTCTTACATCAGGGTCCCCATAGAGCCCCCCACTTACATCAGGGTTCCCAGAGAGCCTCCCCCTTAAATCAGGGTCCCCAGAGAGCCCCCCCCTTAAAATCAGGGTCCCCAGACAGCCTCCCCTCCCCTTGAGGAACCCTGCAGAGACTCAGGACTATGGGCCCCAGATTCAGGGCTATAGCCCCAAAAGCCACCCCCTAGCGACGCCACTGCCATTAGATGTGATCACTGTGATTTACATTATGTTTAGCCCAAGTGTGGTTAGCAGGAGATATAGTCAGGCAAACAGCCCAGTAGTAACGATTGGATTTCAAATCTGCAAATTAAAAAAAAAAAATGAATCCAACGCAATTTTACTTCCGATAATTGCAGTAGATGTTGTGTTTTTCCAGTCTCCTGAGGTGTAAAAAGACAATAGCTTCCCTAAGCCCTGTCTCTGCAAAGAACTAAACCTGGATGAAACAGAGAAGGTCAGGAGGGGAGGACAGAGGTTAATACCAAATTCCATAGTAAACAAGTTATGGTCACTCAAAACCACCACTAGATGTCAGCATACTTAAAACAATGGTAACCTCACACATTTCAATACAACACAGAAATAAACACACATAAGTAGTGCAGAACATTCATTTCGATTTTGGCCTACTGTTCTGCTTTAAACTGTAATTGCTGTAGGTGCAGTAATAAATAATATCATTAGATTGTCACGGTGCGCTGTGTAGAGAACACGGGCAGATACGTCTTTTAGCATCCAAGTTAGATGTTACATGTTCAATTTACAACCATCACAAAATTCCTGTTCCTGAGGCGGTTCTGCTGCTCTAATCACCTTAATTAACATCTGTATTGCTAAATCTGAACATCTGGGGCTGCAGCTTTTGTTCCACCTCAATAAATGCTACTAATTAAAATCACAAGTGCCTCGTTCTTCTGCGAGTCCGGAGTGAAAACATCTTAAAATGCCAGAAGATGGTGAGAAGACAAAGAGGACCTGTATAGGAGATGTACCACATTTCTTCAATAATACCTCAATGTAGCTTCCAAAAACAAAACCATTGAAGTGCATACTGGGATCCAAGATGATGCGTGAAGATTCTTCTTTTAGGGCTTGTTCACATTTAGCGGCTGGAGGGCGGTAAAAATCTGTGGATTCAAAAGCGCTCTGTCAGAAACCATGAAATCAGGCCGAGACTGAAGTACAGTTAAATCACACTTGCTTAATAATAAAAGTAAAAAGAACAAACGTAGTCAAAACATAGCCAAAGTTTAGTAACTGGAATGGATAGTCAGCCAAGCCAGAAGTCAGGGATCAATGTAGTGGAACAGCAAGCAGGATCTGGAGCCAGAAGGGATGTCAGCAAAGCTAGTCTTGAACAGGATCACAGGAGTTTCTGTGATGTTGTCCAAGGCGAAGGCAGAGCTCCTCTGTACTGGACGGCTTAAGTAGGCAGGACTGACAAGCAGGAAATCATCAACAGCTGAGCAACTGTGGAGAGATAGGAGCTGGCAACTGGCTGACAGCTGAGCTGCCAGCTCCGAGAAGAAAGAGCTGAGCCCAGCCCTGACATGCTCAAAATAAGTGAATGCAAATAAATAAAGGTGAATACAACATTCTCATTAAAAAAGTGTGTTTCATAGTGTAGAACCCTTCTCCTTAACAGGGGCTACTAGCCTAAATTTATTGTATGGCCTGGGTGGTAGTCAACCCAGGCTAATTGTAGTTCTTCGCCTGGTTTTTCCATAAGCTTCAGTTGGGTTGTGAGTTCTGACAGTTGCCAGTAGGTGTCACTAGTATAGCTCCCAACTGTCCCGGATTTCGAGGAACTGTCCCTGATTTGGCAAAGTCCCTCTTTCCTCCTCGTTTTTCCCTCATGTTGGTCTGATCCATATAGTTGTATATAAAATGCACTTTTTATCTTCAAGTGTTTCCCGGTGCTAAACCTTTCATCCAATTTCTAAATGGCTGCATTTGTAAATTTCAAAAGCCAATATAAAGGAATAGTAGATTTTTAAAAATAAGCACTTGTGGGTTTAACCACTTCAGCCCCGGAAAGGATTTGCCCCCTTAAAGACCAGGCCATTTTTTGCGATACAGCTCTGCGTCGCTTTAACTGACAATTGCGCGGTCGTGCGAAGCTGTACCCAAATAAAATTTACGTGCTTTTTTTCCTACAAATAGAGCTTTATTTTGGTGGTATTTGATCACCTCTGGAGTTTTTATTTTTTGCGCTATAAACAAACAAAGAACAACAATTTTGAAAAAAAAAATAAAACATTTTTTTTACTTTTTGCTATAATACATATCCAAAAAAATAAAAATAAAATGTATTCATCAGTTTAGGCCGATATATATTCTTCTCCATATTTTTGGTTAAAAAAAATCAAAAATAGGCATATATTGATTGGTTTGCGCAAAAGTTATTGCATCTACAATCTATGCGATAGATTTGGGGACTTTTATTTATTTTTTATTGTTTTTACTAGTAATGGCGGCGATCTGTGATTTTTAGCAGGACTGCGACATTGCGGCGGTAACAAATCTGACCCCAAATGACACTTTTTGGGGATCAGTGACATTATTACTTTAATTAGTGCTTTAAAAATGCACTTATCAATGTAAAAATGACACTGGCAGGGAAGGGGTTAAAGCACAACTGTATTGAACTACAAAAGATATGTAAAAAAGTTGAATTTTATTAATAACATACAAAGAACATGGGGAATGGACATGGACATTAAAAACATCAGATATAGGCATACAACACATGTAATAACACCATTAAGGATCCTATCCTGCAGTTTCCTATGTGATTCTGTATACTTTTAACAATACATTCAATGTCTAGGTAAAAGGAAAGGGTGGACTTCCCCTAGAGAGTTTGAGATTGAGGGAGCACTGCAGGTCTGATAATCCAGAGTGGTGTATTCTCCAATTGCTCTACATGTTTCACGTTGACAAAGAACGCTTACATATCTTTTGTAGTTCAATACAGTTGTGCCTTAAAAGTCCCATTTTTAGTCCCTTGATGCTTCTAACACATTATCGGGGACGTTGGCACAAGTGACCTTTAAGTACCTACAGAGTCACCCTGTATATTAGGTACTTCAGTACTAGGATCTCCCTTTCGCTAGGGAAGGGGTTAACACTAGGGGGCGATCAATGGGTTAACTGTGTTCCCTTAGTGTGTTCCAACTGTAGGGGGGATGGGCTGCCAGGGACATGTCAGAGATCGCTGTTCCCTATAACTGGGAACAGTAGATCTCTGTCATGTCCCCTGTCAGAACAGGGATTCGTCTTGTTTACAAAGGCAGATCCCCATTCTGCCTCTGTTCTAGGCGATCGCAGGTCACCGGCGGACATCGAGTCCGCTTGACCCGCCCGCAACTGCACGAGCCGCCATACAGCTCAGGCAGGAGAGCGAACCTGCCGCCGTATAACGACAGCAGCTGGTCGGCAAGCAGTTAACTATTTTTTTCTTTGTTTAATTCTCCTTTAAGGGTACGTGACAGGGGGTGTGTCCTATGCCTACATACGTTTGCTATTAGGTGTCCCTCGTTCCCATCTCAAAAAGTTGGGAGTTATGGTCACTGGTGCCACTGGTCATAGTATGAGGTTTCATAAACAAGAGTTCTGAATATTTATATTCTCTTCGGCCAATCCAATAGAAGTATTAGGCCACTGGTGCATGCTGGGGAAGATGTTCATACTTAGGACAGGCCATGTGCTCTCTCTCTTCCCCCCCAGGCTGATGCCTGGGGAGGTGCTGCAGGAAGGAGCTCTGCTGTTAGGCCCAATAGCCTGTTTTGGGACCTAACATGTGCTGAATATGATCCTGGAGCTGCCCTGCCTGGTGTGAACGAAGTTGGGCCAAGGAGAAGATCCAGGGGACAACCCTTGATAGAGACAGCCAGGAAGAAGGCTAGCTTCTCACAGGTCCTGGTGACTCACTTGGAGGACGCACTGAAATTTGAGGAAGCGCTTACAGGGTTGCCGGGTCGGCTTAAAGGTTCTGACACCGGGCTCCATTCACAAAGCGGTATGGTTCTCCTTAACCACTTCATGACCAGGCCCTTTTTTGCGATACGGCACTGCGTTACTTTAACCACTTGCTGACCAGCCGCCGCATAGCTCCCAACTGTCCCTGGTTTCAAGGGACTGTCCCTGATTTGGAGCAATGTCCCTCTGTCCCTCATTCCTCCTCATTTGTCCCTCATTTTGGTCTGATCCATATAGTTGTATATAAAATGCACTTTTTATCTTTCAAAAAGTGTTTCCCCAGTGCTAAACCTTTCATCCAATTTCTAAATCGCTGCGTTTGTAAATTTTAAAAGCAAATATAAAGGAATAGTAGTGGTAAGAAAAATCACTTGTGCATTTAATTAACCTTTTTTTGGTTAAATCTCCTTTAAGGGTGTGTCAGGGGGTGTGTCCTATGCCCATGTAACTTTTGAAAGTAGGTGTCCCTCATTCCCACCTCAAATTGTTGGGCGGTATAGCCGCTGTCGTTATATGGTGGCAGGTCGGCTCTCCTGTGTGAATGGCCTAACTGGATGGCGGCAGTTGCGGGCGGTCTCGCGCATACTCGATGTCCGCCGGCGGACCCACGATCGCCTAGTACAGCGGGGATGTAAAAAAGGCGGATTCCCATTCTGACAGGAGACATGACAGATTTCTACTGTTCCCAGTCATCAGGAACAGTGTCATGTCCCTGGTAGCCCATCCCCCCTACAGTTAGAACACACCCAGGAAACACACTTAACCCGTTGATCGCCCCCTAGTGTTAACCCCTTTCCTGCCAGTTTCACTTTTACATTGATAAGTGCATTTTTTATAGCACAGATCAATGTAATAATGTCACCGGTCCCCAAAAAGTGTCATTTGGGGTCAGATTTGTCGGCCACAATGTCGCTTTTCCACAAAAAATCGCAGAGCAACGCCATTACTAGTAAAAAACAAAAAGATTAAATAAATGTCTCATAATCTATCCCATAGCTTGTAGACGCAATAACTTTTGCGCAAACCATTCAGTATATGCTTTTTGCAATTTTTATTACCAAAAATATGTAGAAGAATACATATCGGCCTAAACTCAGGAAAAAATTTGTTTTGTTAAAAAAAAAAATTGGGGCTATTTATTACAGCAAAAAGTATAAAATGTTGTGTTTAATTTCAAAATTGTCCCTCTTTTTTTGTTTATAGCACACAAAATAAAAACCACAGAGGTGATCAAATACCACCAAAAGAAATCTCTATTTGTGGGAAAAAAAAGGACGTCAATTTTGTTTGGGTGCAACGTCGCACGACAGCGCAATTGTCAGTTAAAGCGACGCAGTGCTGTATCGCAAAAAATGGCCCGGTCATTGAGCAGCCAATTCTTCTGGGGCTGAAGTGCTTAAGAACTGTTCGGGGCTGGCAGCCAGTGAGACCCTTCGGCGAGAGTGGACCTTTTTTTTTTTTCTTTTTATCCGGGGGTCAGCCACGTGATTGATGATGGATCTACACTGGGGGAGGGGGGACATTTATTTTTATTTTTAAAATAAAGACTTCTCAAAAACGATACAATACAAAGTAGCAGCGCTGCTAGTTTGTATTGTATATTTGTATCTGTCTATATCTCATGGTTTTAGCAGCTGCTTGTTTTGTATTTACTTAGCGTGTTTTTTTTTCACTTTTTGATTATTTTCAAATCTGTCTAATGTGTTTTTTTACACTACACATTTTTTTGGGGGGGTGAATAAGTAGGGGTACTATGTAACCCCATACTTATTCACATGGGGGGGCGGGATCTGGGGGCCCCCTTGCTAAAGGAGGCTTCCAGATTCCGATAAGCCCCCCACCCGCAGACCCCCACAACCGCTGGCCAGGGTTGTGAGGAAGAGGCCTAAATCCCCATCAACATGTTGGAGGCATGTGGCCTGGTATGGTTTAGGAGGGGGGGATGCTCGCTTGTCCCCCTCCTTTTCATGACCTGCCGGGCTGCCTGCTTGGATAAGCCCCCCACCCGCAGACCCCCACAACCACTGGACAGGGTTGTGGGGAATAGGCCCTTGTCCCCATCAACATGTTGAGGGCATGTGGCCCTTGTTAAAGGGGGCTTCCAGATTCCGATAAGCCCCCACCGGCAGACCCCCACAACCACTGGCCAGGGTTGTGGGGAAGAGGAACTTGTCCCCATCAACATGTTGAGGGCATGTGGCCTGATATGGTTCAGGGGGGGGGGCGCTTACTTGTCCCCCTCCTTTTCATGACCTGCCGGGCTGCCTGCTTGGATAAAGGTCTGGTATGGATTTTGGTGGGGACCCCACGCCATTTTTTGTTTTAAATTTTGGTGTTAGGGTTTCCTTCAAAAATCCATACCAGACCTGAAGGTTCTAGCAGAATTTCTGGCTCATCACTCACCTTTATGTGCTTACCTTTCTATACTGTGTATATACCCGGGATCTGTTAGTCGAGGTTGATCTCCATTATGCACCCACTTTTCAAACTACCGCTACCATTTCCCATAATCCGTTTCTATTCATACAGTTGGCTGTCTTTACAGCTTCTATATTTTTTATTGCTGCTTGTTAGGAATACGCTTAATACTATCTCGTTCTTCAATCTCTGCTTTCACTTTTGTGGAAAATAATAATTATCCTTGAAGCTTGATATGATAAATATATAGGATTTCTGACACAACGTCTTTAAGTGGAGTTTCTGCAAGTCAAAAAAAATAAAATACATGTAGTGCGGCGCCCTCCTAGATAGTATACAACGCTGGGGAAATGTAGTCTGGCTCCTCAGTAACCAGTGGAGCAGTAGTTGATTGCTTTAGAAGTTTTCAAATCAATTTTGAATAGTTTTCTAATTTAAATAGTTTCAAATTCGAAAAGGTTTTCCTATTTCCAAAGAGAACAAAATATAATAGAAAACAAAGGACTAGAATAGAAAAAAAAATAGAATAGAATAGAAAAGAATATAACAGAAAATAAAAGAATATAATATAATACAGTAAAACAGAACAAAATAGAAAAGAACAGAATAGAATAGAATAGAAACGAACAGAATAAAATAGAAAGAATATAACCATCTTTTGAAAATCGAATGTCAAATAGAATAAATTCGAATTCGAATACGTAAGAGAAGAATAGAATAGAAAAAAATAATAATAGAATAGACTATAATAGAATAGAAATGAATAGAATAATAAAAAAAAAGAATAGAAAGAATATAACTAATTCCCAAAATTCAAATAGAATTAATTTGAATTTGGATAGGATAGAAAATAATTGAATAGATTAGAAAATAACAGAATAGTATAGAATAGGAACAAATAGAATAGAATAAAATAGAAAGAATATAACCATCTTCTGAAAATCGAATTTCAAATGGAAAAAATTTGAATACATAAGAAAAGAATAGAATAGAAAAAAAGGAATAGACTAGACTATAATAGAATAGAAAAAAAAAGAATTTAAAAAAGTCTAGAAGGAATATAACCAAAATTCAAGTAGAATTAATTTGAATTTGGATAGAATAGAAAATAATTGAATACACTAGAAAATAACAGAATAGTATAGAAAAAAATAACAGAATAGAAAGAATATAACCATCTTCTGAAATTCGAATTTTGAATTGAATGCATTTGAATTTGAATAGAAAAGAATAGGGTAGAATAGAATAGAAAATAAAATAATTGAAAAAAAATAGAATACAATAAACTAATAGAAAAAGAATAGAATTAAAAAAACAATAGAATACAATAGAAAGAATGGAACAATTTCCCAAAATTCTAACAGAATCAATTTGAATTTGAATAGAATAGTAAAGAATAGATTAGAATAGGAAGATGGTTATATTCTTTCAACTATTCTGTTATTTTCTATTCTAATTCTATTCTATTTAAATTGATTCTATTTGAATTTTGGGACACATTTTTATTCTATTCTATTGTTTTTTGAATTATATTCTTTTCTATTCTATCCTTTTCTATTTGAATTTCAGAAGCTGGGTATATTCTATTTTATTCTATTTTTTTAATTCTGTTCTATTCTATTCATTTCTCTTCTATTCCATTCTATTCTGTTCTTTTCTATTTTGTTCTGTTTTGGTCTATTATATTCTATTCTTTTATTTTCTGTTATATTCTTTTCTTTTCTACTCTATTATTTTTTTTCAATTCTATTCCTTTATTTTCTATTCTATTTTATTCACTTTGGAAATTGGAAAACTATTTGAATTCGAGAAGTATTTGAATTTGAACTTGAAAACTATTTGAATATGAAAACTATTTAAATTCGATGACTGTTCGAATCGATTCGAATTTGAATTCCAACAATTCTAATCGATTCGAATACAAATAAACGAATTTAACGTATTAAACGAATTTAACTAAACTAATTTATGTAAATAACGGTTCGAAACAAAACAAATCTTTTCATTCTGCACATGTCTAGTAGCAGCACATGTATTATAATGGATAGGCAGAGGGCAGATGAGCCTGAATATTTGCTTTGCTAACACTGAACCGCCTCTCAGCCAATCAGGAGGCGCAGATTTAATACCCACCACCTGATTGGCTGAAGGCACAGGCACCGTGATTGGACGCCTAACATAACTGAAGAACGGGAGGACAGAAAGCCATGGAGGACACAGGAGCTCACCATCGTCACCTGCTGCATGTCCCACAGCTCGCCGCCGTCACCCGCCACCAGGATGGGGTAATTGTGTGCCGGTCAGACTGCGAGTGGGGGGGTCACAGAGGCTACATATGATGGGCACACAGGCTACATATTATGGGCACATGGGCTGCATATGATGGGTGCAGAGGCTGCATATGATGGGTACACAGGCTACATATTATGGGCACATGGGCTGCATATGATGGGTGCAGAGGCTACAAATGATGGACACAGAGGCTGCATATGATGGGCACACAGGCTAAATATGATGGGCAAGAGGCTACATATGATGGGCACAGAGGCTACATATGATGGGCACAGAGGCTACATATGATGGGCACAGAGGCTACATATGATGGGTACAGAGGCTGCATATGATGGGCACAGAGGCTACATATGATGGGCACAGAGGCTGCATATGATGGGCACACAGGCTACATATGATGGGTACAGAGGCTGCATATGATGGGCACACAGGCTACATATGATGGGCACAGAGGCTGCATATGATGGGCACAGAGGCTACATATGATGGGCACAGAGGCTACATATGATGAGCACAGAGGCTGCATATCATGGGCACACAGGCTACATATGATGGGCACAGAGGCTGAATATGATGGGCACAGAGGGTACATATGATGGGCACACAGGCTACACAAGATGGGCACAGAGGCTACATATGATGGGCACAGAGGCTACATATGATGGGCACAGAGGGTACATATGATGGGCACAGAGGCTGCATATGATGGGCACAGGCTGCATATGATGGGCACAGAGGCTACATATGATGGGCACAGAGGCTGCATATGATGGGCACAGGCTACAGATGATGGGAACAGAAGCTGCATATGATGGGCACAGAGGCTGCATATGATGGGCACAGAGGCTGCATATGATGGGCACAGGCTACATATGATGGGCACAGAAGCTGCATATGATGGGCACATAGGCTGCATATGATGGGCACAAGCTGCATATGATGGGCACAGAGGCAGCATATGATGGACACATGCTGCATATGATGAGCACAGAGGCTGCATATGATGGGCATAAGCAGCATATGATTGGCATAGAGACTGCTTATGATGGGCACAGAGGGCGCATATGATGGCGCAGTGGCTGCATATGATGGGCACAGTGGCTGCATTTGATGGGCACAGTGGCTGCATTTGATGGGCACAGTGGCTGCATTTGATGGGCCCAGTGGCTGCATTTTATGGGGCACAGTGGCTGCATTTGATGGCACAGTGGCTGCAACTGATGGGACAGTGGCTGCATTTGGTGGGCACAGTGGCTGCATTTTATGGGCAACAGTGAGGCTGCATTTGATTTTGATTTTTCAGAATTTTTCAGTTTGTTTGCGCCCCCCCAAAAAAATTGAGCACCAGTCTCCACTGCTTAGCTGCCATAGTGCTGTGTGCTGGGTGTCCAGTGCACCCCTGTGCCTTTAAGGAGGGTGGGCTCCCTCCAGGCTCACCTGGCCCTTTGCCAATCCATTATAATGCATGTGCTTCCATTGTGGAGGGTCTCAAAATTTTGACTTAGGACTGCAGATAATATTGGGGTGCCGTGAAGTGGCTCTGCAGCTTATGCATGTATTTGCAAATGTGTGCAAACTAAACCCCTTGTTTTTAATGCAAACTGTTAGACAGGACAATTCGGTTGAATGCAGGCCACTTGATAAGTTGAGCTGGGAATTTTCTTTGGTTTGACACATGTAAGCAGGGCCCGGGCTGCTCTTTGCACAGGCTAGGTAAAACATAATTATGATGTCACTGCTGCTTTCACAAGGTCAAGTCTGGGTTTGGATTTATATCCTTTGTGGCTATTGCAGAATTCTTTTTAAATTGAAGTGTTGTGTGCCCGGAGTTCAGATTTAACAGACTAAAAGGGACCAGATAAGAGAAATTCATTGTTAGGGTTTTCATACACTTTAATTGGCCAGCAGGATCTGAGTTGTAAGGTTGTCACATTTTAGAATGACTGTTGTCCCCCTTCTCAGGGTCCATTTGAAACAATACAGTGTCTTGAAAAAGTATTCATACTCCTTGAAAATGGAAAATCTGTGATAGGACCTTGTTATCGGAAATTCCGACCGTGTGTGGGCTCCATCACACATTTTCCATAGCAGTTTCCGACACACAAAGTTTGAGAGCAGGCTATAAAATTTTCCGACAACAAAATCCGTTGTCGGAAATTCCGATCGTGTGTACACAAATCCGACACACAAAGTGCCACGCATGCTCAGAATAAATTAAGAAACAAAAGCTATTGGCTACTGCCCCGTTTATAGTCCCGACGTACGTGTTTTACATCACCACGTTCAGAACGATCGGATTTTCCGACAACTTTGTGTGACCGTGTGTATGCAAGACAAATTCGAGCCAACATCCGTCGGAAAAAATCCATGGATTTTGTTGTCGGAATGTCCGATCAATGTCCGACCGTGTGTACGGGGCATTACACATGAATATGCTTTGATCAAAACCATTCCATTGTAGCTCTGGCTGTATGTTTCGGGTCGTTGTCCTGCTGGAAGGTGAACCTCCGCCCCAGTCTCATGTCTTTTGCAGACTCTAACAGGTTTTCTTCTAAGATTGTCCTGTATTTGGCTCCATCCATCTTCCCATCAACTCTGACCAGCTTCCCTGTCCCTGCTGAAGAAAAGCAGCCCCATAACATGATGCTGCCACCACCATGTTTCACGGTGGGGAAGGTGTGTTGAGGATGATGTGCAGTGTTAGTTTTCTGACACACATAGCATTTTACTTTTAGACCAAAAAATTAAATTTTGGTCTCATCTGACCAGAGCACCTTCTTCCACATGTTTGCTTCTTAAGCCCCATACACACTATCAGATTTTCTGCTGAATTTTTCCTTCAGATTTACCAAAACCATGTAGTGCAAGGGCCTGCCTGATTGCATACACATTAAAACACCTAAGGTTTGACCTCATATTATATGGTTTCGGTAAATCTGAAGGAAAAATGAAGGAAGAAAATCTGGTAGTGTGTATGGGGCTTTATGGTTTTCTTTCACCAATGGCTTTCTTCTTGCCACTCTTCCATAAAGGGCAGATTTGTGGAGAACACGACTAATAGTTGTCCTTTGGACAGATTCTCCCACCTGAGCTGTGGATCTCTGCAGCTCCTCCAGAGTTACCATGGACCTCTTGGCTGCTTCTCTGATGAATGCTCTCCTTGCCCGGCCTGTCAGTTTAGGTGGACGGCCATGTCTTGGTAGGTTTGCAGTTGTGCCATACTCTTTCCATTTTCCGATGATGGATTGAACAGAGCTCCGTGTGATGTTCAAAGCTTGGGATATTTTTTTATACCCTAACCCTGCTTTAAACTTCTCCACAACTTTATCCCTGACCTGTCTGGTGTGTTCCTTGGCCTTCATGATGCCGTTTGTTCACTAAGGTTCTCTAACAAACCCCTGAGGGCTTCGCAGAACAGCTGTATTTATACTGAGATTAAATTACACACAGGTGGACTCTATTTACTCATTAGATGACTTCTGAAGGCAATTGGTTCCGCTAGATTTTAGTTAATGGTATCAGAGTAAAGGGGGCTGAATACAAATGAACTCCACACTTTTCAGATATATATTTGGAAAACCATTTATCATTTTCCTTCCACTTCACAATTATGTGCCACTTTGTGTTGGTCTATCACATAAAATCCCAATAAATTACATTTACATCTTTTGGTTGTAACATGACAAAATGTGGAAAATTTCAAGGGGTATGAATACTTTTTCAAGGCACTGCATCTGTTATCTTAGGAAAGTTTCAGTTTTCTGGCCGCTGTGCAAAGTTTGCTTTGACCGAGAGAGAATGAAGCCTCGGTGCGGGAGAATTTAGAGCCATGATCACCGATGTCGCGGGGATTTATAGGGCTCAGGAGACTGGAAAGATTCATCGATTCTCCGCTGATCTTCTCCTTTGTCAGGCTGACCTTTAGAAATAAAGAAAGAGCAATATGACCTTGCCGTCGCAAACTGTAGATATAAAATTTCAAAAGAAGCAACCGCCTGCGAAGCAGATATTTCACCTGAAACGTACCGCCGGCGATAAATTATTCCAGGGTGTGTAAATCTGCAACGTCAAGATGACACGGGATTACAAATAATGCGTATTGCGGACTAGAAAATAATATTGAATTGCTATCATCATAAATGTCATACTTGAGGTGGCTCTAAGTGTGGAAGAAAGGAACATTTTGAATAGTCATCCAATAACAATATTTCAATGAATATAAAAGACACAAACTAATGCTGCTTCGTTCATTAATACAGTGTTCCTCAACCGGGGTGCTACAGCACATTGGTGTATCACCTGGGCTCTCCTGGGGTGCCGCCACCTAGTTTGCCCTGGATGAGCATCATGAGTACCGGGTTAGGTTCATCCAGAGCCCAGGGCGAAGTTGCAGAACTGCATCCCTCTCCCACAGTCACTGTTAATGCTAGCTGCCCTGTGCCCATTCTCTGACCCCTTTGTTCTGGCTGCCCATGGTTGGCATAGAGTGTGCACGGCACACACATGGTCAATCACTTGATTTCTAGCACTAAGAACGCTAGGTGTGTTTTTCGTGTCAGCTGTCACAGTGCGACAGCAGGTCTGGAACATGCGGTGAGGGGGCACCCCCTCTCTACCACTATGGCATGGGTGGCCCACCCTTGCCCAGTCCTGGTCATGAGTTACCATGGCGCCACCAGAACCATAACAACTAATGACGCTGCAGGCCAGGACACAAGGCAAGTTTCCTTGGCATGGTGATGGCCGCCGGCATGTCCACACCATGGTGATGCATGGTTCTGTCTCTGATATAGCGCAGGAGGCATGCAGAGCTGCCCCCAGCATTCAGGGGATGATGGAAGTCTGAAAGGATGAAAAGAAAGCGATTGTTTGGGACTTGATAAGAGGTAAAGACCATCTAGGTCATATATCTCCACCCCTATCTAATGAGAGTTGCGGGGAAAAAGGGAGGACAATAGGAACAGGTGGGACTTTGTGTGAAGCATGCAGTCTCAGGGACAAACAACGATCAATAATATTATAATTGCTTATACAAGTACAATAGGACCATGAACGGCAAGATCAATAAATGATAGTGGTAATGTAACCCCTGGATAATATCTTAGATATACCTATGCATTATAAAATACACAGTCTCAGGGACAACCAACTATCAATAGTAAAAATATATTTATTAAGATACAATAGGACCACGATTAGTAAGATAAGAACAATATTTAATAGTGGTAAGTAATATAGTCCATAAATGTCATCTATATACACATACATATTGATTGTTAACATATCAGAACAGTGTTTAAAATAATGGAAATGACCTCCAGACTTACTAGTCTGCCAAGTGTATTAGGAAGGAGACCCTAATTAAGTTATCTCAATCCTATACCACAAAATGGATATAAAGTGTAAAACACATAAGATTATGAGATATAATATGTAAATCCAGACACGGCTTCAACTAGCTCGACGCGTTTCGTGGTTTGGTATTACCACTCATCAGGAGCAAGCATGTGATAATGATCTGAAACGAAAATAGACAATTGTCCAATGGTTGACATATAGCGGAAGAAATGATATACACATTGGGATGGGACCAGTCCCATAGTAGTACTTACAAACAGGTCTGCTGTGTATAGGAGGCATGGTAGGGCGTTGGATATCGGGGGCCCAGATATGCCTCCTCCAGACCTCCTCCACCTCCCAGCCTCTGCCACGATTCTGGTGTAAGAAGGTAGGACTTTGATGTGAAGAGGAGACTTTGTGATTTCGTCGAGCACCTTGTTACCTGCAAGACTTTTAAACCAAGCCAAAAAAGTAAGTTAACAACTGTTTGATTCTGGCAGCTAGACCTCAGTTCCTTTTCGACGATAATCTATAACCTTAATACTTACCTATTTTTCCTTTTTAGGGGTTAATCCCTTTGGGTTAGACCAACTTTTTTGATCTTCCCTGGTCCAAAAGTATCATATTGATACCAAATTAAGGACTATTGGTACTCTCAAAGAAGGAATTGCTCAGGTAAGAATTGTTTGCAAAATCGATTGTTATAGGTATTGAGAAAAATTCTTGATTTATATAGGAAATTCCCGTGACAAATTATATTTTGTAGATGGCACAGTCCCTTTGAAATTCGCTGCCAGTATATGAATATGAATTTTTGTAATATCAATTTTTATTAGTTGTTTGCACCTTAAGCCCGGTTTCACACATGTGCGGTGCGAACTTAAGCTCAGGTTTCACTGGGGAGATAGGAGTGCCAGCGAGGGACCCAAGAAGAGGAGGATCTGGGCTGCTCTGTGCAAAACCATTACACAGAGCAGGTAAGTGTGACATGTTTATTTTTAAAGAAAAAAAAATGAGACTTTAATATCTCTTTAAGCTGACTTGACCACCCTCCCAGGACATTCTGCCTGGGGATTGGCCAAGTTACCTCAAGTATTCAGATCAGTCCTCCTGGCCTCCGCCTACTAACTTCTAGAAGTTTCTCCAAACTTGCAGATCCAGGGGAAGGTACCAGAGACCTGCCTCTGTTAGCCATCCAGCCTGACCTGCAGTAAACCCTGACCCAGTTTCAGACTTACAAACTAACCATACGTCATTACATAAATTTGCCTACATTAACACTAGTAGCACACTCCCAAGACATGCTGGTAGGTTAATTGGCTTCTGTCCAAAAATTGGCCCTAGTATATAAATGTGAGTTGGGGACCTTGGATTGTGGGCTCCTTGAGGGTAGGGATTGATGTGAGTGTGTACTCACTCAGGTTGAACTGGATGGACTGGTGTCTTTATTCAACCTTACTAACTTAAAACTATGTAACTATGTAAAAGGTGCTATATGTATAATAATAATGTCATAATATTATCGTAGCTCCCAAATGTCCTGGATTTGTTGGGGCTGTTCTTCATTCGGAAAAAAAGTTCCTCTGTCCCTCTTTCTTAACTCCTTTGTCCCTCATTTTGGTCTGATCTATATAGTTGTGTATACAAAAGGCACCACTTATCTATCAAAAAGTTTTTCTACAGCAGTGCTAAACCCTTCATCACCATGGAATATGTCAGAGTGATATAAATGTATGATAATAACAATAATTATAGTGTGTGGCTGTGGTGGTGACATTAGAATGTTTGCTTTTCTGCATGCAGACTTGGTTGACGCAATCTGCTTTGTACATCACTGTGGAATATGTCAGACTGATATAAATGTATAATAATAACAATAATAAATGAATAATAATAATAGTGTGTGACTGCGGTGGTGACATTAGAAAGCAAGCTCTTTGAGCACAGACTGACATAAATGGTACAATGTCTATAACATGTATAGTAATAGTTATTATTTACTATTCTTCATTCTTTTTTTTTTTTTCTTGGGGATGAAATTATTCTTTATTTTCAAATAATAAAAAAAAAAAGCCAAACAGCGTGTGTCGGATTTTTTGGCATCTCCTACCGGGCACATACTCCATTAAGCTTCAGCTGCATTAGCGATTCTTGGCACGCGCTGTCGTCTCACGCGTACCTCCTCACCTGGATTATTTCTTTGTAGCATCTTGCTGACGCTCGGAGATTGTCCCAGGTGAATAGTTTGCTACTTCCTGATATTGTCTTTTTTATTGTCTCTCACAGCAGCTCGGAATTATTTGCAAGCCCCAGCACACAGCTTCCCCGGCAGTTTTGTTTGTACTTTGCAGATGTAAAGGTTGAGCTTAATACACTGCGGGATCCCCGCGTGGCCACTTACAGCACCATCTTTTAATTTTATAAACTTGCAGTAATGTATGAACGCCGCGCGTCTGGCAGAACAGGTCAAAGACTTCTATTTACTTACGAAGGAGCAGCGAATTGGTATAAAAATACAAACAAGGTGAATTCTGGAAGAGCACGGGGGCTTTACAAGGGAGGGTGTCAGGGGAATATGTACATGCAAAACAGCATTAATAAACATGAACGATGGAGAAGGTCATTTGGGCGAAGCCAAAGGACTGGACAAAGATGGCGGGAGGATTCGCTGGTTAGTTAATGGTTTTATTACAAATGGTTTTTGCTTCAGATTCGACCAAAGGCAGATTAAACTCTATGGAGGCCCCTAGGCATTGGAAAACTTGGGGCCCCCCTTTGCAGGTTTCTGGAGGTTTCTCGTACACGTGTTCTAGTGGGATAACATTAAACTAAGTAGTTGGAGATGACCATCACCATAGGTCCCAACTATCCCTGATTTCGAGGGACTGTTCCTGATTTGGAAAAAATGTCCCTCTGTCCCTCATTCCTCCTCATTTGTCCCTCATTTGTCTGATCCATAAAGTTGTATATAAAATGCACTTTTTTTCTTTCAAAAACTGTTTCCCAGCACTAAACCTTTCATCCAATTTGTAAATTGCTGCATTTGTAAATACCAAAAGCCCATATAAAGGAATAGTAGGGGTAAAAAGCACTTGTGGGTTTAACCAATCATTTAAGTGGGCGTGGCAAGGGGTATGTCCTATGCCTACATACTTTTACTAATAGCTGTCCCTCATTCCCATTTCAGAAAGTTGGGAGGTATGCCATCACTACTGTACACTCACCGGGCACTTTATTAGGTACACCTTGCTAGTACTGGGATGGACACCCTTTTACCTTCATTCTTGGTGGGATGGATACAACGAGGTGTTGGAAACGTTCCTCAGAGATTTTGCTCCATAGTGACATGATATCATCACGCAGTTGCTGCAGATTTATCGGCTGCACATCCATGATGCCAATCTCCCATAGCATCACATCCCAAAGGTGCTCTATTGGATTGAGATCTGGTGAGTGTATAGGCCATTAGAGTACAGGGACCTCATTGTCATGTTCAAGAAACCAGTGGTGAGATGATTTTGAGTTTTGTGACATTATCCTGCTGGAAGGAGCCATCAGAAGATGGGGACACTGTAGTCATAAAGGGGTGGACATGGTCAGCAACAATACTCAGGTAGACCGGTGGCGTTTAAACCATGATCAATTGGTACTAAGGGGTCCAAAGTGTGCCAAGAAAATATCCCTCACACCATTACACCCCCACCACCAGCCTGAACCGTTGATACAAGGTAGGATGGATCCATGCTTTCATGTTGTTTACACCAAATTCTGACCCCACCATCTGAATGTTGCAGCTGAAATCCAGACTCGTCAGGCCAGGCAACGTTTTTGCGATCTTCTATTGTCCAATTTTGGTGATCCTGTGCGAATTGTAGCCTCAGTTTCCTGTTCTTAGCTGACAGGAGTGGAACCCGGTGTGGTCTTCTGCTGCTGTAGCCCACCTGCTCCAAGGTTTGATGTGTTGTGCGTTCAGAGATGGTATTTTGCATACCTTGTTTGTAATGAGTGGTCAATGTTATTTTGATCCGTTGTCGCAGTGAGCACTTAAATGGCATGTGGCCCATAGGCCAGTGCCTACTCTGCCTATTCTGGATTTGGCCAGACCACAGCAAATACATATTTAACAATGACTGCTGATTGGCTAGGGGGGCGTTGGAGCAAACTTCAATTTAGGGTATTGGTGTAGGGGTCCTCTGGCCATTTTTAGGCAATGATGTCATCACTATGCCCTCCCCTTCCCTTATATTTTCAATTACCGCTTAGGAAGTGGCCCTTCGCATCAGGGCACTTGTTTTTTTATTTGTTTTTTTCAGCGGGTGTCATTCATTTGGATTGACGAGGATCTACATTACTGGATGATGAAATAATTGGCAATGAATACAGAGCATGAGACATTCAAAAAAAAAATGTATTTTTAGTTTCTGTTGACCTTTTTTTGTGAATGAGTAAAGCCTCATACACACGATCGGATTGTTGGCCAACAAAAATGTGGACTTTTGTCCGAAGGGCATTGGCCCAAACTTGTCTTGCATACACACAGCCACACAATTGTTGGCCAACAAATACGAACATAGTGACGTACTACGTTGTTTTTCAGCTCTTTAGCGCCACCCTTTGGGCTCCTTCCGGTAATTTCGTGTTAGTAGAAGTTTGGTGAGTGTTGATTCACACTTTTCATTTTGCGCTTTTCAGTTCATTTCCGGACGGCCGTTCGTCAACCAGACATGTTGCGGAATCGGAGGAGATAACGTGTTATTTATTATTGGCCTTGGAGTTATTGCTTTGACATTATTTTTTTGATTGAATAATAATGATTTGATTTGGTATATTTTCTATATTTTTGGATGCATAGAATGCACTTTTGGTTAAGTTCTATTGGCAGATAACATGTCTAATTGTATTTGTTTTCTTTTTTTAATGCACAATAAAAAAAATGTGGATAATAATAACAATACTTGGCTTTGTGTTTTACTTCAAATGACAGTTTGGGAGTCGGCAGTTACATTATAAAAAATACAATGTAAAACTGACAAGAGACACCAACATAGTTGTATCTTTGATCTTAAAAACTACAGGATAATGGTGCTGTGGTAACTTGCCCAAAAAAAAAAAGAAAAAAAAAAAAGCATAATAATATTATTCTTGATATCACTAGAAAAAAAAGCCTTTGAAAATTCATTTGCAATAACTCCATCAGTATCACCAGCAAAGCAGCTTCATTATTATCCCATTAAAGAAGAACAGAATTGTGCGCTGCATTTGGAGATTTTATAATTTGCCGCGTCACGACTGTTAATTCTCTGCTACGAACGCTGGTTTACAAGACCGACCGCTTCCGGTTCGTCCTTGCTTCCGAGCATGCGTGTTTGTACTTTGGACTTCTGTCTGACGGACTTGTGTACACACGATCGGAAAATCGGACAACAGACATTTGCCTGCGGAAAATTTGAAAACCTGCAAGCCAACACTTGTCCGGGGAAAATCCGACAACAATTGTCCGATGGAGCGTACACACGGTCTTATTTACCGCCAACAGCCTGACATCGAACATTTTAGTCGGAAAGTCCGATCGTGTGTACGAGGCTTTAGAGTGATCTTTAGAGATGTGCAGGGTGAAAAAATAGGTTTTGTTTCGGATTCGTTAAGTTGGTCATTTCGTTTTGCTATATTTGTTGTGTTAGACTGATTCATTTTCGGAATTCATTTCATATATTCAGATTTGGTTAATATATTTATTATTTTGGAATTGATTCACATTTTTCTATTCTATTTCTTCCTGTTCTTATCATCTTCTTAATTCACTTTTAAATCTTACTGTATTTATTGCAATAATTATTTACATCTCAAATGAATTTTCAAATTCAAATTCCAAATGATTTTCAATTTTTTATTTATTTATTTATTTTCCCTTTCCCTCTCTTCTTCCGCCCCCTCCACATTTCCTTCCCTCCCCCCTCCCTATCCCCTTTCCCGGCTCCCCCCTCCTCTTCTTTTCTTCTTCCTCTTCTTTTTTTTTACTGTATTTATTGTTTCCAATCTCAAGTAAATTTGCAAATTACAATTCATTAAAAAAAAATAAAAAAATGTTATTTCTTTTCCCTTTCCCTCTGTTCTTTTCTTCCCCTTCCACCCACCCTTCTCCCCCAACCTTCCCCCTCCCGCCTTTTTTCTTCCTCCCCTTTCTATCTCTATGTGTAGCTGTTCCTTTTTTTTTTTTTTTTTTATTCCACCTATGTCCTGTGACCTTTCACTAGCATGTTGGTGTATTTTCTTGATTTTCTAGACCATGATTGGGGCTTAGGTGGGTCTGTGTTTATGCCCCCCATGCCCGCCCCAGGGAGTTTTTTGGTGCTTAGTCCTCCTGGTATCATCTCTGAGGCATGGCCTTTGGGCCCTGTTGGTAAGTGTTTCAGTGATCACCATTATGATCTATTATTACCATATCTATAAATTCAAGTATATATTATTATCTCATAGCACCCAACTGTCCCTGATTTGGAAAAAAGTCCCTCTGTCCCTCTTTCCTCCTCATTTGTCCCTCATTTTGGTCTGATCTATATAGTTGTATATAAAATGCGCTTTATTACTTTCAAAAAGTGTTTCCCAGAGCTAAACCTTTCATCCAATTTCTAAATTGCTGCATTTGTAGATTTTAAAAGCCAATATCAAGGAACAGTAGTGGTAATAAAACTCACTCGTGGGTTTAACTAATCTTTTTTTTTTTTTTTAATTCTCCTTTAAGTGGGCCTGACGGGGTGTGTCCTATGCCTACATACTTTTGCTAGTAGGTGTCCTTCGTTCCCATCTCAAAAAGTTGGGAGGTATGTAGTCTATATTGCAAAAACATTGTCCTGTATATTATTGTAGACAGTCTTTGGCTCATTCCCTCCTCCCGAGGAAGCGAAGAAAGTCGCGTAACACGTAGACGGCCGACCGGATATTGTATTCCCATTCATTACCATCTGGAATTTGTGATATTTGACCCTAGTGGTCATTGATCAATCAGAGGAAACAAATGTGATCCAATATGAGCTAAAACTTGCACAACTCCCACTTATCAATTTTTATTTTGTACATTTTTATTCTTATGTGTGATAAATTTCTTTAATAATTGTAAAAAAAAAAAATGTTCATATTTTTAATACATTGTACAAACTCCGTGTTCCTTGGGCACCAAGATAGTCTATTTTCTTTCTTTTTGGAGCATTTTTGCTTCTGTACATTTTTACTTTGGTCAATTATAGAGATAAGCCGAACACTTTAGTCAATTATAGGGATGAGCCGAACACTTTAGTCAATTATATGGATGAGCGTAAAGTGAAACAATAAAAATGAAATATTTCTTTAAATATTGTGCACGGGGGGTCCCCTTAGTCTGCCCATAAAGCAGAGCATCTTTCCCGTGTTCATAGAAGTACCACAGCAAAATTACATTTCTAAAGGAAAAAATGTCATTTAAATTTGCTTGCTGCTGTAATGTATTGCCGGATCCCAGCAATATAGATAAAAATCATTAAAAAAAATGGTGTGAGTTCCCCCCAGTCCATTACCAGGCCCTTTGGGTCTGGTATGGATATTAAGGGGAACCCTGTGCCAAAATAAAAAAAAAAAATTAAAAATGGTGTGGGGGTCCCCTCCAAAATCCATACCAGGCTCTTCAGGTCTGGTATGGATATTAAGGAGAACCCTGCGCCAAAAGAAAAAAAATGGCATGGGGGTCCCCCCAAAATCCATACAAGACCTTGATCCGAGCACGCAACCTGGCAGGCCACAGGAAAAGGGGGGGAGAGTGCCCCCCTACTGAACCATACTAGGCCACATGCCCTTAACATGGGGAGGATACTTTGGGGTCCCCCCTAAAACACCTTGTCCCCATGTTGATGGGGACAAAGGGCCTCTTCTCCACAACCCTTGCCTGGTGGTTGTGGGGGTCTGCAGGGGGCTTATCGGAATCTGGAAGCCTTCTTTAACAAGGGAGTCCCCAGATCCCCTATTCATTTTGTGTCAAAAAAGTAAAAATTCCAGCGATGGAAATCCATCTTCAATCACAGTCCTGACAGACTGGGGAAAAAAAAAGGAAAGACTTTGCCTCCATGGGAGGCGTCCCGACGACTGCAGCCTTTTCGCGATAACAGCTGTTATATAGCTGAGGGCGGGGAGTTTTTCCGTTTTTTTTTTTTTTTTGTTTTTTTTTCTCGGGACCATCGGACGCTGTGATTGAAGATGGATGGACATCGTGGGACACTTTTTTTCAAATTTATTTTTAATAAAGGAATTGTCGAAAACTTACGACTCGAACATCGGGCTCTTTCCAGGTCAATTACTGGATGATGGTGCCCTGATGACTATAACTTTGGCCTCAATTTATGAAGAAAGATGTGTTTTTTTTCAAGATTTCCGATAATTTTTCATTTATATAGCAAAAAAAATAAAAACCCAGTGGTGATTAAATACCACTACTGTCTCAAAAAAATGATCAAAATTTAATTTGGGTACAATGTTACTGGGGGTTATTTACGAAAGGCAAATCCACTTTGCACTACAAGTGCAACGTGAACTTGAAATTGCACTGAAAGTGCACTTGGAAGTGCAATCGCTGTAAATCTGAGGAGTAGATCTGAAATGAGGGGAAGCTCTGCTGATTTTATTATCCAATCATGTGCAAGCTAAAATGCTGTTTTTTATTTTCCTTGCATTTCCCCCTCGGATCTACAGCGACTTAACTTCCAAGTGCACTTTGCACTTGTAGTTTGCACTTGTAGTGCAAAATGGATTTGCATTTAGTAAATAACCCCCACTGAGTTAATGTCATTCAAAGTATGACAGCGCTGAAAGCTGAAAATTGGCCTGGGCAGGAAGGGGGTGAAAGTATACTGAGGAGGTTAATTGGGGACTTGCTACTATAGGACGGAACTTCAAATTCATAGTACAGCACCAGCCGGCCACTATTTTGGAGGACTCCAATTTTAAGAGCTCAGTTGAAGTCAGTGGTGGCTGCTCTATTAGGGGAGCAGGGGCGCCGCCCTCTAATCTACATACAGGGCATCGGGTGCATGGCTTTCAATAGGGCCCCCCTTTTTTTGAAGCACGTGATTAGAGCCTGAGGCTCTAATTGGCTTCAAAAAAGGGTGAGCTCGAGGCTCAGAGCACTGTGCCCTGAGCCCACATAGTTGTGTGACAATAGCGAATTAATATTCGCTATTGTCTTCCTGCTTCTCCTCCTGGGCCAATCAGGAAGTGGGT
Source organism: Lithobates clamitans (assembly GCA_037952925.1). Classification (NCBI taxonomy): domain Eukaryota; kingdom Metazoa; phylum Chordata; class Amphibia; order Anura; family Ranidae; genus Lithobates; species Lithobates clamitans. The sequence goes on from JBBGZY010001326.1 coordinate 593,376, forward strand.
CTTAAGACCCGATTGGCAGAGAGGAGAAGTGACCATATTGGCCGCCGAGGAGGAGATGCAGGGGGGAAGCTGCCGCGGAAGAGACGCAGGGGGAAGCTGCTGAAGCTGCCCGCGACCTATCTGGGGTAAGTACGGGGCTGGTGGGCGGACGGGTGAGCGACGTGGAGAAGGGGGAGGGGATGTTGGGTGGTTTGCCAAAGGACAGAGTGATGGGAGGATGGGGGATTTTCACTGACCGACTGACCGACAGAACGTTGTGGGGTTTGACTGATGGACCAGATGGAGCACCAGCCGCCAATGGTTAAAGTGCAATTTATCTGTATCTCTATGCTTCAATCATGCATGGTGGATAATGAGGATTGGAAATCAACCTTGATTCAGGTTTCACCAGAGCTTTGCACGACGCTGCAAAAGTGATATAGTGCAGTAATTTGAAGTGTATAATACAAGCTGTGTGATCTGTGGATATCCCCATGAACCGTTGTTTGATGAAGTTCACTAGACCTTTGTCATACCAGAGCTCTGTTGGATATGTCAGTTTTATTACTTCCAGTAATGTCATATATATGACTTCAATATATATGCAGATAAATATTTATAAGTGCACAATCTTCGTAGGCTTCTGGTTTCCTCCCATACTCCAAAGACATGCTGGGAGGTTAATTGGCTCCGTCTAAATTGGTCCCATTATGTGTATGTGAGAATGTGAGTTAGGGACTTTCCTGCAGATTGTAAGCTCCTTCAAAACAGGGGCAGATCAGGGACAGATCTGGGGAGGGGGGGGGCGTGGTAAAATATCGCACTGACTGCTCTGCCCGAGTCTCTCTCTGTTTCACATTAGCCGATCAGTGGCGCCAAGAGAGAGACTCTGCGTTAGTGTAATTGTGCCGCGCTGCTGCTGCACACCTGGACCAGGAGGAGGTGGGTGGAGCATCACCGCTGGCTTGGCCTCTGTGCTTCTTCCCTGCACTGGTTGCTAGCGTCTGGGCCGCCTGGCATCACATGTCGGACTCGGAGCCACTGCTGATAATGAGAGCCAGAGTGCCAGCATTCTTCCTTCTCCGCCCCTGTGTGTGTGTTGGCCCCACCCACCGGCACCTCCTCCCTCCATCTTCTCCGCACTGACTGCAGGCCTCCGCCCCCTGAGTATGTTTGGCCCCACCCACCGGCACCTCCTCCCTCAATCTTCTCCACAGTCCACACTGCAGGCCCTGAGTGAGAGTGTTGGCCCCACCGGCACCTCCTCCCTCCATCTTCTCAACACTGTAGGCCCCGCCCCTGAGTGAGTGTTGGCCCCACCCACCTCCTCCCTCCATCTTCTCCGCACTGACTGCAGGCCTCCGCCCCCTGAGTATGTTTGGCCCCACCCACCGGCACCTCCTCCCTCAATCTTCTCCACAGTCCACACTGCAGGCCCTGAGTGAGAGTGTTGGCCCCACCGGCACCTCCTCCCTCCATCTTCTCAACACTGCAGGCCCCGCCCCTGAGTGAGTGTTGGCCCCACCCACCTCCTCCCTCCATCTTCTCCGCACTGACTGCAGGCCTCCGCCCCCTGAGTATGTTTGGCCCCATCCACCGCCACCTCCTCCCTCAATCTTCTCCACAGTCCACACTGCAGGCCCTGAGTGAGAGTGTTGGCCATAACTCCAACATCCCCGTTTTTGTGTGGCGGCCGGCTTTCTGATAAAAGTGGTCCCTGCGGCGGATTCGCCTCAAGATCACTTTTATCGGTGGCGGGAGAGGGGCCCCCCCCTCCCGCCACGATCCGGTCCCCTCCGCCGCTTACCGGCAGGCGATCGCGTCCATCTCCCTTCTGTGCCTGGAGACGAGTGAGGCTAAGATGGCGCCCACTTGTCTCCATGACACTGCTGGGCGGAAGCGACGTCAAAATGTCACTTCCGCCCACGCCTCTTAAAAGCATATTTTTTTCAATGTCATTTTTTTATATGACTTTTTTTTTTATTATTGCATTTTATTGTAAATATGAGATCTGAGGTCTTTTTGACCCCATATCTCATATATAAGAGGTCCTGTCATGCTTTTTTCTATTACAAGGGATGTTTACATTCCTTGTAATAGGAATAAAAGTGAAACAATTTTTTTTTTAAACAGTGTAAAAATAAATAAAATAATGTAAAATAAATAATAAAAATATATATATATTTTTTTAAAAAACCCCCGTCCCGACGAGCTCGCGTGCAAAAGCAAACGCATACACGAGTAGCGCCCTCATATGAAAACGGTGGTCAAACCACACATGTGAGGTATCGCCGCGACTGGTAGAGCGAGGGCAATAATTCTAGCCCTAGACCTCCTCTGTAACGCAAAACATGCAACCTGTAGAATTTCTTTAAACGTCGCCTATGGAGATTTTTTGAGGGTAAAAGTTTGACGCCATTCCACGAGCGGGCACAATTTTGAAGCGTGACATGTTGGGTATCAATTTACTTGGCGTAACATTATATTTGACAATATAAAAAAAAATTGGGCTAACTTTACTGTTGTCTTATTTTTTTATTCAAAAAAGTGAATATTTTCCAAAAAAAGTGCGCTTATAAGACCGCTGCGCAAATACGGTGCAAAAAAAAGTATTGCAATGACCGCCATTTTATTCTCTAGGGTGTTAGAAAAAAAAACATATATAATGTTTGGGGGTTTTAAGTAATTTTCTAGCAAAAAAACCTGTTTTAAACATGTAAACACCCAAAATCCAAAACGAGGCTGGTCCTTAAGTGGTTAAAAACTGCTGACCTACTGGGATTTTCTTGCACAATCATCTCTCGGGGTTTACAGAGAATGGTCTGAAAAAGAGAAAATATCCAGTGAGCGGCAGTTGTGTGGAGGAAAATGCCTTGTTGATGTCAGAGGTCCGAGGAGAATGGGCAGACTGGTTCCAGAAAGATAGAAAGGCAACAGTAACTCAAATAACCCCGATACCAATACCCTACATTGAAGTTTGCCCCCCCCAGAAAATCAGCAGTCTTTGTTAAATATGCATTTGCTGTGGTCTGGCCAAATCCAGAATAGGCAGAGTAGGCAGTGGCCTATGGACCACGAGCCGTTTTAAGGGCTCCCTGCGACAAAGGATCAAAATAACATTGACCACTCATTAGAACCAGGGTATGCAGAATACCATCTCTGAACGCACAACACATCGAACCTTGGAGCAGGTGGGCTGCAGCAGCAGAAGACCACACCGGGTGCCACTCTTGTTAGCTAAGAACAGGAAACTGAGGCTACAATTGGCACAGGATCACCAAAATTGGACAACAGAAGATTGGAAAAACATTGCCTGGTCTGATGAGTCTGGATTTCAGCTGCGACATTCAGATGGTGGGGTCAGAATTTGGTGCATGGATCCATCCTGCCTTGTATCACCGGTTCAGGCTGGTGGTGGTGGTGTAATGGCGTGGGGGGAAATTCTCTTGGCCCATTTTGTGCCCCTTAGAGCCAATTGAGCATTGTTTAAACACCACGGCCCCCCTGAGTATTGTTGCTGACTATGTCCATCTCTTTATGACTACAGTGTCCCCATCTTCTGATGGCTCCATCCAGCAGGATAATGCACCATGTCACGAAGCTCCAATCATCTCACCACTGGACAATGAGGTCCCTGTACTCCAATGGCCTCCACACTCACCACATCTCATCCAATAGAACACCTTTGGGATGTGGTGGAATGGGATATTCGCATCATGGATGTGCAGCTGACAAATCTACAGCAACTGCGTGATGATATCATGTCACTATGGAACAAAATCTCTGAGGAACGTTTCCAACACCTTGTTGTATCTATTCCACCAAGTATGAAGGCAAAAGGGGGTCCAACCCGGGACTAGCAAGGTGGACCTAATAAAGTGTCCGGTGAGTGGTATATGTGACTGTGACAAGGTCATTTGAGTGTCAGTTCCTTGGTGCCCAGTGAATGAGGTGAAAGTTTCCATACTCTGTGTGAATCCAAAGCTATAAATGTCAGCAATAGATAAGTTAATAAAAATAGTGAGCTCTACATTTCTCCGCAACTGAGAAATCAAATATCGGTGATCAGCTTATTGGCAGAACAACATTCTGAACCCTCATTTGGTAGCAGCCAATATGTTATGACAAACAATCCTGAAATTAAACCATGCAACAAGAAAAACCATCAGAGCTAATTAAGATATTTCTTGGAAAGTTGATTGCATGTATTAAATCTATCTTTGCCCAGAAGGGAGAGGAGCAGAGAAGTCTATCACACTCATAGTCACTTTGGGGAATCCAATCAATTCTTATCATACTCCATTATGAAATTACATTTAAAATGTTCATCAATGGTGACTTGTACGTTTCTTCCCTGAAACTGAATTGCACTTGTGACAACTTTCACATTTTAAGAAATGCAAGTAAAGTAGAGGTTATAACACGTTCTATGGCCAAAAGTCTGAGAGCACTCCTCCAAATGACTACGTTCTGGTGTTCTCAGCATCAATATTGTAGTGCAGGGCTTGAAAAAATTGCTTTGAATTTAGGAGCAAGCTAAAAAATGTTAGGAGCCAGTTTTTTTTTTTTTTATGAACTAACAAAGCTTTATTTTTAATGACAAAACCCCTCCTCCTATATAGCCCTATGACACCCTAAAACAGGGATATGCATTTAGCGGACCTCCAGCTGTTGTAGAACTACAATTCCCATGAGGCATTGCAAGACTCTGACAGCCACAAGCATGACACCCAGAGGCATGATGGGACTTCTGATTGCGTATCCCTGCCCTAGAGAGTAAAATAGTGGTAGTTTCAATGTTTTATGTCACACGATATTACTGTACACACATTAAAGTTAATTTTAGGGGGCACAAAAATGCAAAAAATTACCAAATTTTTGGGTAAAATATAAGAGACGAGGTTGCACCAAGTAAACAGATACCCAACATGTCAAACCATAAATCTGTGTGCGCCCGTGAAATGGCAAAAACTTTAGTGCCCTATATTTTCTATAAGCGATGCTTTAGACGCCCCCTATAGGTCATCAGTTTAGCGTTACAAAGGAAGTCTGGTGCTAGAATTATTTCTCTCATTCCAGCATGTGTGGCGATAGGTAACGTGCATCGCAATCAATGTTTTCAGGTGTAGGGGCTCCTGAACAATGTCATCTGTGATGAAATGCGTAGAACAGAGCGACGCGCTGGCATCACTATTGCCCTCGTGTTCCGGAAGGATGGGTTTGTTTGGTTGTGCGCCAGCCGGCACACCAAACTTAAGGCGATTCTGTTTTTACATTGCTGTAAGTGCAATACTTTATATTTTAATAAATGCTTAAAGGATTTTACGCCACATGGAGCTTTTTGTCTTTTTGGTATATTGTCTATCCATCCTATTAAAAGACTCCCCGGGCACAGGAGAGCCTAATGCCCCGTACACACGGTCGGACTTTGTTCGGACATTCCGACAACAAAATCCTAGGATTTTTTCCGACGGATGTTGGCTCAAACTTGTCTTGCAAACACACGGTCACACAAAGTTGTCGGAAAATCCGATCATTCTGAACGCAGTGACGTAAAACACGTACGTCGGGACTATAAACGGGGCAGTGGCCAATAGCTTTCATCTCTTTATTTATTCTGAGCATGCATGGCACTTTGTCCGTCGGATTTGTGTACACACGATCGGAATTTCCGACAACGGATTTTGTTGTCGGAAAATTTTATATCCTGCTCTCAAACTTTGTGTGTCGGAAAATCGGATGGAAAATGTGTGATGGAGCCCACACACGGTCGGAATTTCCGACAACAAGGTCCTATCACACATTTTCCGTTTGAAAATCCGACCATGTGTATGGGGCAATACAACCACGAGCAAGGCCCAGGCTGGGTTTTAACCCATAGGCGCAGAGTGATCCCTTGTAATGAGGGATCAACTGAAGCTGGTAAGCAGCTAATTTAACTGTTGGAAGCGGCACTGTTGCACGAGGTGGTGCATGGTGGAGTTTAACAACAGCAATGATCAAGATTTACTATCTCAATTTTTGGTGGACTGTTTTATGGGCTCTTTTTGCTTTTAATTACAGATCTATATTTTTTAAGTGAACAATTAGCGCGATTCTAATTTATGTGTATAAAAGACACTTGTCCACAGAATCTCTTTCTTCCATTCAAACCTCACCATCATGGGCAAGACCGAAGAGCTGTCAAAGGATGTCAGGGACAAGATTGTAGACCTGCACAAGGCTGGAATGGGCTACAAGACCATCAGCAAGAATCTCGGTGAGAAGGAGACAACTGTTGGAGCGATTACTCGCAAATGGAAGAAATACAAAAGAACAATCAATTTCACTCGGTCTGGAGCTCCATGCAAGATTTCACCTCATGGGGTGAGGATGATCATGAGAAAAATGAGAGATCAGCCCAGAACTACACGGGAGGAGCTTGTGAATGATCTTAAGGCGTTTGGGACCAAAGTCACCAAACAAACCATTGGTAACACAATACACCGCCATGGATTGAAATCCTGCAGCGCCTGCAAGGTCCCCCTCCTCAAAAAGGCACATGTACAGGCCCGTGACAGTGCTTGCCAATGAACATCTAAATGATTCAGAGAAGGATTGGGAGAAAGTACTGTGGTCAGATGAGACCAAAATTGAGCTTTGGGGCTGTTTCTCTGCTAAAGGTACAGGCCAACTTCGCCACATCGACGGGCCAATGGATGGGGCCATGTATTATAAATGCTTGGATGAGAACCTTCTTCCCTCAGCCAGAATACTGAAGATGGGTCATGGATGGGTCTTCCAGCATGACAATGACCCAAAACATACCACCGAGGAAACAAAGGAGTGGCTCAAGAAGAAGCACATTAAGGTCACGGAGTGGCCTAGCCAGTCTCCAGACCTTAATCCTACAGAAAATTTATGGAGGGAGCTGAAACTTTGAGTTACCAAGAGACAGCCAAGAGACCTTAAGGATTCAGAGAAGATCTGTAAAGAAGAGTGGATCAAAATCCCTCCTGAAATGTGTGCAAACCTGGTCATCAACTACCAGAAATGTCTTACCTCTGTGCTTGCCAACAAAGGTTTCTCCACCAAGTCATGTTTTGCTTGGGGGATAAAATACTTATTTTACTCACTGAACTGCAACTCAATTTATAACATTTGTATCATGTGTTTTTTTCTGGACGTTTGGTTGATATTCTGTCTCTATCATTTAAAATACATCTATGATAAAAATGATAGAACCTTAATTTCTTTGTAAGTGGGCAAACTTACAAAATCTGCAGGGGATCAAATAATTATTTTCCCCACTGTATATATAAACCCAAAGGTAGTTTAGAGGCACTTATGGTATTGCAGAGAAGGAAGATCAAAAACAGCAGTGATTTTATCATCAACATTTCGATGAAGCTCAGTCCATCTTTCTTAAGACTTGAGATGTCTTGAGAAAGAAGGACTGAGCTTCATCGAAACGTTGATGATAAAAACACTTCTGTTTTTGATCTTCCTCCTCTGCAAGACCCGTGAGTGCCTCTAAACCAGCTTTGGATTAATATGGATTTCTTTGTGGGTGAGCACCTGGGCATTTACTTCAAGCATAGAGTGATGTGTCTACCATTTTACCTATATATATTTATATATATATGTGTGTGTGTATGTATGTATATATATACAGTATATACAGTATAGAGTTAGTTATGTGTCTGCACACAGTGCGTAATGCTTATTATTTTCATGTTATTAGGTGTTCTTTTTAACTTTGGTTTCACTTTTGTAAACTTGGCTGCACTGTAATCTCACAATATCTCACGAGATCACAGGCAGCCCTTCCCCTTCTATACAGATCTCAGCTGTTTTTAGAGGAAAAACGTCTCCTCTGTTCTCCCTCTGAGAACAGAAATTCCTGGCTTTATAAACAGGCTGAAAAGGAGATAATTTTCCTCTGAGAACTGCCGAGAACTGACCTGAGATAAAACTCCTCAGTTTATTAAACGTACACCATAGGTGTGATGGTCGGTCAGTCCACAATCGTTTGACCATATAGGATAGCTCCTTCCACAAAGTGGCTTTGACATTTTCACCTAAACTTCTAAAGTATTTGTAAGAGTCCAGGGCTTATTATGCATGCACCAATGGCGCGTTGCTGCAAGAGGAAATCCGTGCCAACTGAGCATGCGCCAAAGACCCCTCGGGGCACCAGCCCGCACTTGCGCAGAGGACTTGATGGAAAGGGGCAGGAAAATGCCCAGAATGTGCACAGGAAGTGACCTCAACCTGATGGAAAAAGGCGGGAAAATACCCAGGAGGCGCACAGGAAATGACATTAATCTGATGGAAAAAGGCAGGAAAATACCCAGGAGGCGCACAGGAAATGACCTCAAACTTCCCTATATAAGCTCAGCCCATATACTGCCAAATTGCTGGATTATCTTCAGTCCCCCCTTGTTCTTGTGTTAGTGTGTGATCTGTCTGAACCTGTTGTGACCTGGAAACCTATTTGACTACTCTTGATTGCTGCTTGCCATTGACCTCGGATTTGTACCTTGACCATTCTACTTCTTTGCCCCTTTTGTACTCAGCTGCTAGATTGGAACCGACCCCGACTCTCGACCATTCTTCTTCGGATTAACCCATTTATGCTTCGTTGCCCATCTGGACTTGACCTTGGCTCGGATCTCAAACTAAGGCTTGCACAGTGCTCCACACCTGTGCCACTCGGTGTCCACCAAGTCTCTGTCTCCATCTTCAGAGGCTTTAAGGACCCGAGGTGCAAGGGAGGCCTCCCCACTACTTCGGTCTCACATCAGGTACGTGGCCCTCGTGACAGTTTTACATTGATCTTAAAAGACTTTAAAACTTGCCACATTCAGGAAAATTGCCAGTTTGCATGCTTTGAGCTCTTTTTATGATTTGCAGGTCTGAATTTGCAAAAGTAAAATCTACCATTTCTTGCCCTTCTGCTAACAAAACACATTCTCTCGTAAGAAGCCAGTTTTTCAAGTTAATTTTGGAAATATTAAAGTTATAAGCAGTCAAAGATTCTGCTATTAACTTTGTTTTCCTGCTTTGGAAATAAGCCCCACCCCCACAGATGTGTTTCTTCTCTCAGGTTTCAGTGAGAGAAACCTTACTGACAACCAAGATATGCTCATTGGACAAGTGGGGCAATGTGGGTATATGCAAAGTGTAGGTCCAGGACAAGACTGAGCACCGATTTAATTATAGCAAAATCTTAGATTGGGATAAGCAATGTGAGTTTGGCCTGAGTTTGCTGCAAATGGTTGGTTTTAGAGAAGTTTGCCTCCAGTTGACTGCAATTCATTTTGCCTTACTATTGCAAAGGAAAAAAATGCCTAATTTTTCATCTCAAGGATGAGCAAAGCTATTGTGGCAAGACTGAGTTTGCTCCAAAATTACTGATTTTTGTGAATTTCATTTTTAAAGCCCCACTTTGGAAAAAATTCCCACCCCTCCCACCATTGTCCCCCACCCCTTCTATGTAATCACTGGTTAAAAAATAAATAAAACCCTATCTAAATGCTCTTTTTACCTACCATAATCCATGGTCATATGACGCTGCAGCCCTGAGTCTTCTTCTCTGCTGAATGCCTCCTGCTTGGATCCTTCTTCAGGTATCCATGTCAATGCCTGCATGATGCGGACACTGAATGTCCAGGAGCAGCATCCTCTCAGGAAGATGACATCATCACAGGGGGAGTGGTAGGGTGTAAGGGCTTACCCTGGGTGGAGTCCATATTGCAGTGATGTATGCTCACCCTTGCAAATGCACACAGCACTCGGCAGCAAGGTAAGAAGCTACCTGAGCTGTGAATCTATGCATGGGGGCTTTAACAGGAAATTGCCAAGGGATAGTCGAGGTAAAGCCTTAGTCAAGGATTCTGGAAGACAGGATAAATGAATAAACGGAGCCAGGTCAGAAGCAGGGATCAGATTTGGAACACTGCAACAGAAAACAGGAACATTTGGCAAAAATGAGACAATGAACTAACAAGGCCCTCAGATTAAGGCAGTCTTTTATATCCAGCAGATTAGGTAACCTGTCTCAGCTGATCCAAGAGTGACAGGTGCAATCAGAGTATCGCCCTCAGTACTTCATGCTGAACTAGGCATGGTTGGAAAGCAGGCTGAAAGGAACTGAGGTGTGGCTCCAAGTTAAAGAAACAGGAGCACGAACAGACATTCATGAGTTCAATACCACCCAGAGCCACTTGGGGCGCGACCATGCCTGGCCATCTGCAAGGCACGGTAGGTAACGTGACACTTCCCTCCGTTTAGGAATGCCCTCAGAGCATGGAACAGATAGTTCGTCAAAAATATCAAACAAAAAAAATAAAAGGAAGAGTTAGAAAACTTCCTTATTCCCTTTTGGGCCCTCTTGACGGCTTTCTTTGTTTTAGAAGTTCCAGCTGGGGAGACTTTCGTTGCTCGCAAGGCTCTTTCAAAAATCTTCAGGTCCTGCTTACAGACTATGGTGCCATTCGAGGCATACATACAGTCAGGAGGTAGACACAAGCACAGGATCTTCAAGCGGGGACACCAGCACAGGAACTTCAAGTGGGGACACAGGCACAGGAACTTCTAGCTGGAACATGGGCACAGGAACTTCTAGCTGGAACATGGACACAGGGACATCAGACCGGGCAGAAGGTACCAGAACATCAGACTGGGTAGCAGGCACTGGGACATCAGACTGGGGCACAGGAACTTCAAGCTGGATAGCAGGCAAAGATTCAGGGGTGACAGGAAGGATCCTAGTAGTACCCACTTGCTGAAACTTTGGCCGAGGTGGATGAGTTGGGCGGAGAGAGATAAGGTGCCCTCTTACTCCACAATAGAAACAGAGTCCAGAGCCTCTCATCTGCTCTCTCTCTCCCTTAGACAGTTTGGACCGGATGGACCTGATCTCCATGGGTTCCACATCATCCAGGGTAAGAGTGGGTAAAACCTCAGGAGTGTCAAGGCTTTGAGGGGTTAGGGCCTCATAACTTGACACAGACTGGGATGGCTTGGAATCGTATCTGTACAGGGTATTCCTATCCCTGTGTACCTGTAGGCCACGTGAACTAGGAGCAGACTTGGGAACACTGGTTTTCTTAGAAACTGTAATATAAGAGTCCAGAGCAAACATGAAAGCTTCCCAGCTGTCCAAGACTGGACTCCTCTGCTGTAATAGCTGAAAAGCCCATATGTTGATTAGCCCAGTGCGCAGATTGATGGATGCGCGAACCTTTCTAAAGTCAGAGGCATAGGTCCTAGGCTTAAAAGCAAACAACAGCTTGCAATCCATCCTAAAGTTTAAGAAGGATGCACGATTCCCATCAAACTTCTCAGGCATCACAACAAATGGTTCCGGACATGCAGGTTCCAGGGTTAGGCGTACTGTGCCTTTACAAGCGGACTTTTGCTGCAACTCAGCAATGGTCTGGCCCAGGCTGGAGACTTGGAGAGCAAGGGAGGTGAGCATCTTGTACATCTTTGCGGACTCCATGATGGTCAGTTCATTGTGTAAGGGCTTACCTTGGGTGGAGTCCATATTGCAGAGATATATGCTCACCCTTGCAAATACACACAGCACTCAGTAGCAAAGTAAGAAGCTACCTGAGCTGTGAATCTGTGCACGGGGGCTTTAACAGGAAATTGCCAAGGGATAGTAGAGGTAAAGCCCTAGTCAAGGATTCCGGAAGACAGGATGAACGAATAAACGGAGCCAGGTCAGAAGCCGGGGTCAGTCTTGGAACACTGCAACAGAAAACAGGAACACTTGGCAAAAATTAGACAATGAACTGACAAGGCCCTCAGAGTGAGGCAGTCTTTTATACCCATCAGATTAGGTAACCTGTCTCTGTGGCAGTGGTGAGGGACCTGGATGGGGGGCTTAGGTGGGTATATCTGGCTTCACAAGGCAAAGGGGGGAAAAAATGGGATGGGCTGGAGGTAGATGAGAAGACGGGTGGGGAAAATAGTTTCAGCTCAGAATGTGGCTTTAATTGTCACCAAAATATTTTCCCCTACTTTCTTTTTTTACTTATCCCTACAAGTGAAATTGAGTTAGACTCAACGAGAGGCAAATCTAAATCAAGGATTCCCAAAGAAATCTATAACTTTACAAAAAACATAATTTGTTTAATTTGGTTGGGCACTTCTGCACTCATCACTGCTTAGGAAGGTCCTTTACTTTTAAAGGTTTAAAATGGCCAACTACTTCACTTTAGGCCTTACCCACCGACATAGCAAGCTCCTACCTTCTCATGTAAGTTGCCATTTAAAAAAAAAGCCACATTTTTGGTCGAGGTGGGCTTGGTCTGTGGCACTACACTGATACGTTGGTTTTACCAAAGTATATCTTTAAGTTAAAAATGAGCACTTAAGAGTAAGAACTCTTTATTGAATAAGGCAAAAAAGTCAATTTAGAAGAGCTCACAAAATGACCATTTTTTTAATCATATGACTTCGTAATGATATCATTTCCAGACTCAGTCATTTTAAACCTTTTATTTTATATTTCCTCCACATGCATGCGAAATGACTTAAAACGCTCACTTTCGGCGACAAGGTGAAATGAAAGTTTCTGAACCGCGGTTATCCTTGAATCTTCAACCAAATTATATTGCTTCCCTCTTCAATGATTACGATAGATCTAACAGAAAATGAGTTTTAAAGCTATTAATTCCTGTAATAGAATGCTTTCCAGATTAGTGACACGCGTACCTTTCTGAAAGTGCATATATCAAAGAGAGAGCGGGCTTTGTTCAGTCTTTTCTGTACTGTGGCTCGGGCTGTGACAGTCTGATTGGAAATAATGCACATGTTTACCAAATGAGATGGACCCAGAGGTATGGTCTCCTCAGTGAAAGATTTGCCCTCTTTAGTCCACCAAAAATCTCAACTCTAGCTAATTTTATTTTTTTAAATAGACTTTTAATAGACTTGGTAAGGGTTAGAACCTTTGATAAAGCCCATTTACATGTAGCCACCCTGATGTAGGCAGATGTGTCAGTTTGATTGGAAATACACCACATGTTTACCAGATGAGATGGGACCAGAGGTATGGTCTCCCCATTGAAAGATTTCCCCTCTTTAGTCCACCAAAATCTCAAATCTAGCTAATTTTATTTTTTAAATAGACTTTTAATAGACTTGGTAAGGGTTAGAACCTCTGATAAAGGCCATTTACATGTAGCCACCTTGCCGTAAGCAGATGTGTCAGTCTGATTGGAAATGATGCACATGTTTACCAGATGAGATGGGACCAGAGGTATGGTCCCCTCATTGAAAGATTTCCCCGCTTTAGTCCACCAAAAATCTAAACTCTAGCTAATTTCATTTTTTAAATAGACTTTTAATAGACTTGGTAAGGGTTAGAACCTCTGATAAAGGCCATTTACATGTAGCCACCCTGATGTAGGCAGATGTGCCAGTCTGATTGGAAATAATGCACATGTTTCCCAGATGAGATGGGACCAGAGGTATGGTCCCTTCATTGAAAGATTTCCCCACTTTAGTCCACCAAAAATCTAAACTCTAGCTAATTTTATTTTTTAAATAGACTTTTAATAGACTAGGTAAAGGTTAGAACCTCTGATAAAGCCCATTTACATGTAGCCACCTTGCCGTAAGCAGATGTACATTAATTCCAATCAGACGGACACATCTGCTTACGGCAAGGTGGCTACATGTAAATGGGCTTTATCAGAGGTTCTAAGGCTTACCTAGTCTATTAAAAGTCTATTTAAAAATAAAATTAGCTAGATTTGAGATTTTTGGTGTACTAAAGAGGGGAAATCTTTCAATGGGGAGACCATACCTCTGGTCCCATCTCATCTGGTAAACATGTGGTGTATTTCCAATCAAACTGACACATCTGCCTACATCAGGGTGGCTACAGTACATGTAAATGGGCTTTATCAGAGGCTCTAACCCGTACCAAGTCTATTAAAAGTCTATTTAAAAAAAAAAATTAGCTAGAATTTAGATTTTTGGTGTACTAAAGAGGAGAAATCTTTCAATGAGAGGACCATACCTCTGGTCCCATCTCATCTGGTAAACATGTGCATTATTTCCAATTAGACTGACACATCTGCTTACGGCAAGGTGGCTACATGTAAATAGGATTTATCAAAGGTTCTATCCCTTACCAAGTCTATTAAAAGTCTATTTAAAAAATGAAATTAGCTAGAGTTTAGATTTCAGGTGGACTAAAGCAGGGAAATCTTTCAATGAGGGGACCATACCTCTGGTCCCATCTCATCTGGTAAACACATACATTATTTCCAGTCAGACTGACACATGTTTACCAGATGATATGGGAACGGAGGTATGATCACCTCAGTTCAAGATTTCTCTCTTCAGTCCACCTGAAATCTCAACCCTAGCTAATTTTATTTTTTAATAGACTTTAAATACACTTGGTAAGGGTTAGAACCTCTGATAGAGCTCATTTACACATAGGACACTTTTTCCTAATGTCAGGTACTTGGTTCTGAAGCTGAAATACTGAGAGGGCGCTTTTTTTTGGCTGAGGGCTCTGGTGGGGCGATCCTGAGGACTGAGATCTGGTACCAACACACAGCAAAATCCATCTTCACCATCAGGAGCTCTGGTGAACATTGGTTAGTACCTAGACTCCACACCTTGGGTGAGCCTGTGCCAGGGTGACTGCCTTTGTACCTATCCTGCTGGTCAGTGGTAGTCCCTCTACCACTGACCAGGGTTAAAACCTCTGATAGAGCTCATTTACACGTAGACACCTTTCCCTAATGTCAGGTACTTGGTCCTGAAGCCGAAATGCTGAGAGGGCTCTTTTTTTGTGGCTGAGTGCTCTGGTGGGGCGATCCTGAGGACTGAGACCTGGTACTAACACACAGCAAAATTCATCTTCACCATCAGGAGCTCTGGTGAACACTGTTTAGTACCTAGACTCCACATCTTGGGTGAGCCTGTGCCAGGGTGACTGCCTTTGTACCTATCCTGCTGGTCAGTGGTAGTCCCTCTACCACTGACCAGGGTTAGAACCTCTGATAGAGCTCATTTACATGTAGACACCTTTCCCTAATGTCAGGTACTTGGTCCTGAAGCCGAAATGCTGAGAGGGCTCTTTTTTTGTGGCTGAGTGTTCTGATGGGGCGATCCTGAGGACTGAGACCCGGTACTAACACACAGCAAAATTCATCTTCACCATCAGGAGCTCTGGTGAACACTGTTTAGTACCTAGACTCCACATCTTGGGTGAGCCTGTGCCAGGGTGACTGCCTTTGTACCTATCCTGCTGGTCAGTGGTAGTCCCTCTACCACTGACCAGGGTTAGAACCTCTGATAGAGCTCACCTACACGTAGACACCTTTCCCTAATGTCAGGTACTTGGTCCTGAAGCCGAAATGCTGAGAGGGCTCTTTTTTTGTGGCAGAGCGCTCTGGTGGGGCGATCCTGAGGACTGAGACCTGGTACTAACACACAGCAAAATCCATCTTCACCATCAGGAGCTCTGGTGAACATTGGTTAGTACCTAGACTCCACACCTTGGGTGAGCCTGCGCCAGGGTGACTGCCTTTGTACCTATCCTGCTGGTCAGTGGTAGTCACGCAACTGCTATAGCAACTGATTTTCGAGCCTGACCCCTTAATGGTGACACCTAGACCCCAACGGAGTCTATCAGCTACCACCTACAATTAATGAACAACCCATTGGAATTGGTTCCCTCTATGCCAGTGATGGCAAACCTTGGCACTCCAGATGTTTTGGAACTACATTTCCCATGATGCTCAACTACACTGCAGAGTGTGTGAGCATCATGGGAAATGTAGTTCCAAAACATCTGGGGTGCCAAGGTTCGCCATCACTGCTCTATGCCCTTCACATAGAGACCTGCCGCCAGGCAGTCTCCAACTGCACCAGTCCAGCGCTGTCTCCCACCCAAACTTGCGGTCCTAGGTGTAGGCAACTGCCAACTCAATTATCAAACCCACTCTTCCACTTAGCAAAGGTTCTGGTTCTCTTATTTACCTACAGATTTTCCACAATATCCTGTTTTGGGAGGGCCATTTTTCATAACGCCCACAAGAAGAGGGCTACACTTGCAAATTTATGGCAATACTGGCCACCCAACCACAGTTTAATTCCGCTTCGCGGAGGAGTCCCACAGGTGGGCATCGTTTTGACAAATATCAGTTTAGAGAACACATTTTGTAGGTAATCTCGGGATTTGAAATGCTACCTGGGAAAAATCCCAGCAACAGATTTAAAAAGGCCCGGTTTTGTGCTTTTGCTGTAAAGCGGCGAAGGTGAAAGCCAAAGAGTAAATGTTTGTGAGTGAAAACAAAGTTGTTTTCAGGACACGGCTGTTTTTTCGTTTGGCTCGCCCTGCGTGCGACGTTATGAGAAATGTCTGTCTCCATCACGCGAAATCTGTTGCAGTGGATAATAAGGTGTTCTTTGAGCCCCATCGCTTTTAACTATGTGCCAAATTATGTTTCCCGCTGAGCTGTAGATGACAGGACACGTTACGCAGTTTTAGATGCAGGCCAAGGTGACAAAGGATGTGAATACATTACATTTTCTTTCAATGTTAAGTGTCAATAATTGCTTTTTTTTTTTTTTTTGGTGAAGACAACGGGTCTCTGCATATTCCTCTCTATTCTTTTAGATTCTCTTAAAAAGAAAAATAAGATACATTGTTTAAATACCCCATTGCTACATCTTCATTTTGTGTAACCTCCCTATGGCGTAACTTGAGGGCCTGTGGCGGGCGTGATGCCCGCTGGCTTGGCAAGAGCTTTAAGTGGTATTAAAACTGAACTCCAGGAATTCGGCTCATTTGTAAAAAAAAAATGAAGGCACACAAGAGTGCAGCGCAACAAACCTCAATGTTTTAAATCCTTTATAGTGCATATGTGCTTAAAATGCCACCAAATTTCCCTATAACTTATATTGAAACATAAATATACTATATTACCAAAAGTATTGGGACGCCTGCCTGTACACGCACGTGAACTTTAATGGCATCCCAGTCTTATAGGGCGTACACACAGTCGGACTTTGTTCGGACATTCCGACAACAAAATCCTAGGATTTTTTCCGACGGATGTTGGCTCAAACTTGTCTTGCATACACACGGTCACACAAAGTTGTCGGAAAATCCGATCGTTCTGAACGCGGTGACGTAAAACACATACGTCGGGACTATAAACGGGGCAGTGGTCAATAGCTTTCATCTCTTTATTTATTCTGAGCATGCGTGGCACTTTGTCCGTCGGATTTGTGTACACACGATCGGAATTTCCAACAACGGATTTTGTTGTCGGAAAATTTTATCTCCTGCTGTCCAACTTTGTGTGTCGGAAAATCCGATGGAAAATGTCCGATGGAGCCCACACACGGTCGGAATTTCCGACAACACGCTCCGATCGGACATTTTCCATCGGAAAATCCGACCATGTGTACGGGGCATTAGTCTGTAGGGTTCAGTATTGAGTTGGCCCGCCCTTTGCATCTATAACAGCTTCAACTCTTCTGGGAAGGCCGTCCACAAGGTTTAGGAGTGTGTCTATGGGAATGTTTGACCATTCTTCCAGAAGTGCATTTGTGAGGTCAGGCACTGATGTTGAACGAGAAGGCCTGGCTCTCAGTCTCCGCTCTAATTCATCCCAAAGGTGTTCTTTCGGGTTGAGGTCAGGACTCTGTCCACGCCAGTCAAGTTCCTCCACCTCAAACTCGCTCATCCATGTCTTTATGGACCTTGCTTTGTGCACTGGTCCAAATAATTTAGTGGAGGGGGGCTTAGTCCCTTAGTTCAGGGGTCTTCAATCCCCGGGCCACTGCCAGGCCGTGGCCCTCCTGCAGCCGGGCCGCAGGCGGCCGGGCGGCTAGAGACATCTGGGCGGCCGGCATGAGAGCGCTGGGTGAATGGAAGAAGCGAGCGGGCGGGCAAGCAGAGATGATATGATCTCTCTCCGCCCCCCGCATCACAGCTCTTCCGCCCTCACAGCCAGTGTTGGAGGTGCGGCGGGGAGCAGAGAGATGACATCATCTCTCACTGCCCACCCCGCATCACCGCTCTCCTGTGGCTTCTCGCTGTGAGAAAGCTGGAATTCCTTGGTCAGCGACGCAGATTCCCCCCCTGACAGCTAATCAGGAATGGCCAAGGGTGGATCCAGACAGTGACAGCCGAATGAGTCCCGGACCCTCCCTCTGCCAGGTGAGACCGGCTGCAGCATGAGGAGGGAGACACCCTGCTATGGTGGGGTGATCCCACAGAGATGTGATGTCATCAGTGACAGCTGAGCTGTGTGTGGGAGTACAGGTGGGGTGTGCTGGAACTTGTAGTTCACCGCCTCAGCTGTCTACCTCACATACCACAAGGGGCGCTCCACTCACTCTGCATCTGGTGACAGGCAGCGTGGCAAGTGACAATCCACATCTGGTGGCAGGCAATGTGGCAAGTGACAATCCACAGTTTGTGGCAGGCAGCGGGACAGGTGGCGTGGCAAGTGACTATACACATCTTGTGGCAGGCGACAGTGGCAAGTAACACGCTCAGGGCTCCCACTGATTCTGAATTATGGTGAGTTGAACTATTACATTTATTACTACAATGTAATTATAGAAATAATGAGCTTCAATCACCCTGACACCATATCAAGCACAATCCTGTGATGATTGAAGCACCAACACCAGGCATTGCCAGCGAAAAATCCTTTACCCCACGTGACCGCCCCCCCAGTCCTTGGCACAATTTTCTTCCATGCAGCCGGTCCCCGGTGCCAAAAAGGTTGGGGACCACTGCCTTAGTTCCAGTGAAGGGAACTCTTAAAGAGGAACTGCAGTTTGCTCACATAATTTGCAAAAAAAATATCTTTGCCATTCTGAAGCTTCCCTCCAACCACTTTGCATGTTATTTTACATATACTCTGATTCTGTACGTGCCTATTATGCTGCAGAAATCTCCCTCCACTAAGTCTGGCTGCATCCATTTTAACTGTGGGCAGCTGAAGCTGCTGCCTGTTCACTTCCTGGATTTACACAGACACACACAGATGCACACCTCCAGCTCTGCAGCTCTCATTGGCCCTCTTATGACTCATCCTCCCTCCCTTCCTGGTAAACTCTCACGAAAGGGAGAGAGAGAGCTGTGCATGATGTCATAATCCTAGGCTAATGACCAGACAAGAAACAGGAAGTGGGCTGTATAAGGTATTTACTGGCAGAAAAATAATGTTTTACTATCCAAAGTTAAAACAACAACAAGGGCAGAAGATTTAATAGATGGAAAGATGAAAAAACTACTGAAGTTTTGCTTTAAGGCGTCAGCATACCAAGACATTTTGGACAATTTCATGCTCCCAACTTTGTAGTAACAATTTGGTGATGGCCCCTTCCTGTTCCAACATGACTGCCCACCAGTGCACAAAGCAAGGTCCATAAAGACATGGAGGAGCGAGTTTGGGGTGGAGGAACTTGACTGGCCTGCTGACCTCAACCTGATAGAACACCTTTGGGATGAATTAGAGCGGAGACTGTGAGCCAGGCCTTCTCATCCAACATCAGTGCCTGACCTCACAAATTTGCTTCTGGAAGAATGGTCAAACATTCCCATAGACACACTCCTAAACCTTGACTTCCCCAGGGCTTCCCCGTGGCATCAGAGGGGGGCGGGGTCACCCGTTTACGTCACCGGGTGGCCCCGCCCTAAGCTATATAAGAACTGTCACCCAGAAGAAGCGTCAGTGGGCGGGAGCCTCCCATTGGGATGGAACAGTTGCGGCTTTATTTTTTTCTTTTTCGGTCCGTCAGGCGGCATGAACTTTTTTTTGTTTTTTAATAAAGGACTTGTCCCTAAGTGTCTCCTGTCTTTTTTTACCATTTTTGACACTTTTTTTGTGAAATGGTAGAGCTACAATATACCCCGTTACCAATTCACATAGGGGGGAGGCCGGGACCTGGGGGTCCCCTTGTTAAAGGGAGCGTCCCGATTCTGATAAGCCCCCCACTCGCATAACCCACAACCACCAGGCAAGGGTTGTGGGGATGAGGCCCTTGTCCCCATCAACATGGGGACAAGGTGCTTTGGGGGGCTACTCCAAAGCACCCTCCCCATGTTGAGGGCATGTGACCTGGTATGGTTCAGTGAAGGTGCTCTCTCGTCCCCCCTCTTTTCCTGCGGCCTGCCAGGTTGCGTGCTCGGATAAGGGTCTGGTATGGATTTGGGGGGGGGCCCTGTGCCATTTTTAAAAAAAATTTGGCGCAGGTTTCCCCTTAATTTCCATATCAGACCTGAAGGGCCCGGTATGGATTTTAGGGGGACCCCCACGCAATTTTCTTTTTTATTCTGGTTTGGGGTTCCCCTTAATATTCATACCAGACACAAAGGGCCTGGTAATGGACTGGGGGGGATCCCATGCTCTTTTTTTCAATGAGTTTTATCTATATTGCCGAGACCCGACAATTCATTATAGCCGCAATCAGTTTTAAATGACTTTTTTTCCTTTAGAAATGTCATTTTGCTGTCAGACTGTTCTAAACACGGGAAAAATGCGCCCCTTTACAGGCATACTATAGACACCCCCCCAGGCAATATATTTAAAGGAATATTTTATTTTTATTGTTTCACTTTAAGCATTAAAAAAAAATCACTGCTCCCCAAAAAAGTCAGTTTTAATAGAAAAATTTGCATTGACACATGTTCCCTGGGGCAGGACCCAGGTCCCCAAACACTTTCTATGACAATAACTTGCATATAAGCCTTTAAAATGAGCACTTTTGATTTTTCATGTTCGTGTCCCATAGACTTTAACGGTGTGCCGGAGGCTTTCAAATTTACCCCAAACACCACATTGCCAATCCCCATTGGTAAACCATGTATGACTATATAAATCTCCAATACTATTATGTTCATTGTATTAAACCTGTTTTTTCTAATGTTCAAAAACATTTTTGATCATGTAATTATAAGATTGTATTTATCTTTGTAGATATTTATGGTTGACTCCTCCTGAAGAAGCGGCTAAAGCCGCGAAACATGTAGAGGATTACGCCAGGACATACATCTCAATTCATCACACTACTTGTGAGGTTTACCTGTTCTTTGTGAACCATTCATATCATTTCTGTAATAACAGTTTATGTACTTTTGTACAAAATGTTTTTAACCACTTGAGGACCGAGCCTCTTTTTTAGATGTGTTCACAAGTTAAAAACAGGTTTTTTTGCTAGAAAATTACTTAGAACCCCCAAACATTATACATATATTATATAATATATAATAATTATAATATATATATATTTTCTAACACCCTAGAGAATAAAATGGCGGTCGTTGCAATATTTTCTGTCACACCTTATTTGCGCAGAGGTCTTACAAGCGCACTTTTTAAAAAAAAAATACACTTTTTTAATTAAAAAACAAAACAACAGTAAAGTTAGCCCAATTTATTTTTTTATATTGTGAAAGATAATGTTACACCGAGTAAATTGATACCCAACATGTCACGCTTCAAAATTCCGCCTGCTTGTGTAATGGCGACAAACTTTTACAAAATTTTACAGGTTGCATGTTTTGAGTTACAGAGGAGGTCTAGGGCTAGAATTATTGCTCTCGCTCTACTGATAGCGGCGATACCTCACATGTGTGGTTTGAACACCGTTTTTATATGCGGGAGCTAGTCACGTATGCGTTCGCTTCTGCACGCCGGCTCGGCGGGACGGGGCACGTTTAAATTTTTTTTTCTTATTTATTTTACTATTTTTATTTTTTATTTTTACACAGTTTTTTTTTTTTTTTTTTTAATGGTGTTACTTTTATTCCTATTACAAGGAATGTAGACATCCCTTGTAATAGAAAAAAAGCATGACAGGACCTCTTAAATATGAGATCTGGGGTCAAAAAGACCTCACATCTCATATTTATACTAAGATGCAATAAAAAATACAAATAAAAAAAATTGTCATTTAAAGAAAAAATACAAAAAAATGGCTCTTTAAGAGCTATGGGCGGTAGTGACGCTTTGAGGTCACTTCCGCCCTGCAACATCATGGAGACGGGTGGGGGCCATCTTCCCCTCACTTGTCTCCATACCTAACACCAAGAAGAACCTGAACGCCGCCGCCGCTGCCTCCGGCTCCTGTAAGCGGCGTAGAGGGCATCTGAGCATGGCGGGAGGGTGAGGCCCATCTCCCGCCGCCGATAAAAGTGATCTTGCGGCGAACCCCCCGCAGAGACCACTTTTATCTTGAAGCGGACCGCCGGCCGAACAAGAGGATACCGGGGTTATGGCAGCTAGCTGCTTCCATAACAACGATATTCCTCAAAGTAAGGATGTATATCGGCGTGCGGCGGTCCGGAAGTGGTTAATTATATTTTCCTTTTTAATAAAGTGACATTTTTACTTTGGCCCAATCCTTAGGTACCGAGATAGTCCTCAACTTTCACAGTGCCGCGGGGCAAGTTTGGAGCAGCCCCTGGCGCGCCCCCTTTCCAATATCCTAATAAGGATGATGGTACCCGCCCCTATTCTAATGCCCTGTACACACAATTCCGACAACACAATCCATGGATTTTTTCCGACGGATGTTGGCTCAAACTTGTCTTGCATACACACGGTCGCAAAAAGTTGTCGGAAAATCCGATCGTTCTGAGCGCGGTAAAGTAAAACACGTACGTCGGGACTATAAACGGGGCAGTAGCCAAAAGCTTTTGTCTCTTAATTTATTCTGAGCATGTGCGTCGGATTTGTGTACACACGATCGGAATTTTATAGCCTGCTCTCAAACTTTGTGTGTCGGAAAATCCTATGGAAAATGTGTGATGGAGCCCACACATTTCCGACAACAAGGTCCTATCACACATTTTCCGTCGGAAAATCCGACCGTGTGTACGGGGCATTAAACGCAACTAATTGAGGCGAAACTCCATATCTTACGCCTAAAGGTGCTTTATTGTGCGTTCTAATTTCTTTGCACTGCTAAATGAGCCCTTCCTGAATCACCAGAAAAGAAGACATTAGATATCTTTATTTCTTTTCCGCTTTTATTGTTTGCGTTTATTTATTTATTTCTTATAACAACTTGTTACATTGTAGGAGCTCAAGTTTACAAGCTCCCTCCTTGTTTCATGAACCCGCCATGAAATATTGATTTGGTCTGGATGATTGTTCTGATTTACAATAGGAAAACATGTCAAATAATAATGATAATAAAAAATACAATAGCCCCGAGTTCCTTGGGAAGAGCCATGCATATTTCAGCAGCTCTAAACAGGCCTGAATTTGGAGATTTCCAAACCGGTTGTTGTTGCATTAAATATGTCGCAGCTCATCAGCATGAGATAGTTTAAATACTTTCCTAACTGGCGGTACTTTGTGCCTTCGTGACCGGGGAGATTGCTATCAAAAGCCTTACCCTGAAGCTATTTTCTTTTAAATTTGTTTCTTGTTTGTTTTTTGTATTAATCTGTGCAACAAATTACTTGGAAATATTGTATACCTGTCTCTATCTGCCTTTTAGTGACATACCTACTGTATACTGTGCCTTGAAAAAGTATTCATACCGCTTGAAATTTTCCACATTTTGTCATGTTGCAACCAAAAACCTAAATGTATTTTATTGAGATTGTATGTGATAGACCAACACAAAGTGGCACATAATTGTGAAGTGGAAGGAAAATGATAAATGGTTTTCCAATTTTTTTTTGAAATAAATATGTGAAAAGTGTGTGTGTGTGTGTGTGTGTGTGTGGGGGGGGGGGCATTTGTATTCAGCCCCCTTTACTCTGATACCCCTAACTAAAATCTAGTAGAAGTAACCGCCTTCAGAAGTCACCTAATGTGTGTAATTTAATCTCAGCATAAATAAATAAATTCTGTGAAGCCCTTAGAGAACCTAATGCCGCGTACACACGATCAGAACTTCGGCCAGCAAAAGAATGATGATGAGAGCTTTTGGTCGGAAAATGCGACCGTGTGTATGCTCCATCGAACTTTTGCTGGACGAATTCCAGCCAGAAAAATATTGAGGGCGTGTTCTCAATTTTTCGGTCGGAAAAAGTTCCTATCCGAAAATGCGATGGTCGATAGCAATTCCGACGCGCAAAATTCCTACGCGTGCTCGGAAACAATTCGACGCATGCTCGTCGTTGTGTTGTACGTCACTGCGTTCTTGACGGTTGAAAGTTTAGCAAACTTTTGTGTGAACGTGTGTATGCAAGGCAGGCTTGCGCAGAATCCCGTCGGAAAAGCCATCATATCTTTTTCAGACGAAAATCCCAATTGTGTACACGCGGCATTAGTGAAGGAACGGATAAAGTTGTGGAGAAGTTTAAAGCAGGGTTAGGTTATAAAAAGATATCCCAAGCTTTGAACATCTCACGGAGCTCTGTTCAATCTAAAATCTGAAAATGGAAAGAGTATGGCACAACTGCAAACCTACCAAGACATGGCCGTCCACCTAAACTGGAAAGGAGAGCATTCACCAGAGAAGCAGCCAAGAGGTCCATGGTAACCCTGGAGGAGTTGCAGAGATCCACAGCTCAGGTGGGAGAATCTGTCCAAAGGACAACTATTAATTGTGCTCTCCACAAATCTGCCCTTTATGGAAGAGTGGCAAGAAGAAAGACATTGTTGAAAAAAAGACATAAGAAGTTCAGTTTGCAATTTGTGAGAAGCCATGTGGGGGACACAGCAAACATGTGGAAGAAGGTGCTCTGGTCAGATGAGACCAAAATTGAACTTTTTGGCCTAAAAGCAAAAGGCTATGTGTGGCGGTTCATCACCTTGAACACACCATCCCCACCGTGAAACATGGTGGTGGCAGTATCATGTTGTGGGGATGCTTTTCTTCAGCAGGGACAGGGAAGCTGGTCAGAGTAGATAGGAAGATGGATGGAGCCAAATACAGGTCGATCTTAGAAGAAAACCTGTTAGAGTCTGTAAAAGACTTGAGACTGGGGCGCAGATTCACCTTCCAGCAGGACAACGACCCTCAACATACAGCCAGAGCTACAATGGAATGGTTTCGATAGAAAAAAATGCATGTGTTAGAATGTCCCAGTCAAAGTCCAGACCTAAATCCAATTGAGAATCTGTGGCAAGACTTGAAAATTGCTGTTCACAGACGCTCTCCATCCAATCTGACAGAGCTTGAGCTATTTTACAAAGAAAATAGAAAATGTCCCTCTCTAGATGTGCAAAGCTGGTAGAGACATCCCCAAAAAAGACTTGCAGCTGTAATTGCAGTGAAAGGGGGTTCTACAAAGTATTGACACCGGGGGGCGCCACACTTTTCATATTTATTTGTAAAAGATTTGGAAAACCATTGATCATTTTCCTTCCACTTCACAGTTATGTGCCACTTTGTGTTGGTTTATCATATAAAATCCCAATAAAATACATTTATGTTTTTTGGCTGTAACATGACAAAATGTGGAAAATGTCAGGGGGTGTGAATACTTTTTCAAGGCGCTGTGTAGCCAACAGGGATGGGCTGAACACCTCCCTGTTTGATTTGCAGCAGAACTCCTGAAGACGGGAAAAGTTCTAGCCTGAATCGGTGAACACCCTGCAAATTCGGGTGTTCCCCGAACAGGGTGAACAGCCAATGTTCACACTTGTACGACTTGTACTACGATTTGGGACTGCAAAGTCGTATGAGAAGTCATTCCCCATGATTTCCAATGACTACCATTCATATTAGTACAACTTCAAGTCGTGCTGACTTCAAAGTAGTCCCTGCACTACTTTGATCCGACTTTGATCCTACTTCAGCCCACTGAATATCACTGAAGTCGAATCAAAGTCGGATCGCCGTATTAACTGATCCGACTTTGGCATGCGACTTGTGCTCTGATGATCTTGAAGAGGAACTCCACGCCAAATAAAAAAAAAAAAACGGCATGGGTTCCCCCTCCAAGAGCATACCAGGCCCTTCAGTCTGGTATGGATTTTAAGGGGAACCTCCACGCCGAAAAAACGGCGTGGGGGTCCCCCCAAAGTCCATACAAGACCCTTATCTGAGCACACAGCTGGCCAGGTCAGGAAAGGGGGTGGGGATGAGTGAGCGCCCCCCCTCCTGAACTGTACCGGGCCGCATGCCCTCAACATGGGGGGGGTGGGTGCTTTGAGGCAGAGGGGGCCCTGCTCCCCCCCATCCCAAAGCACCTTGTCCCTTTGTTGATGAGGACAAGAGCTTCTTCCCGACAACCCTGGCCATTGGTTGTCGGGGGTCTGCGGGCGGGAAGCTTATCGGAATCGTTTTATCAGTGTGGGGGTTCCCCTTAAAATCCATGCCAGACCGAAGGGCCTAGTATGCTCTTGGAGGGGGAACCCATGCCGTTTTTTTTTTTACATTGTGCGTGGAGCTCCCCCTAAAGATTTATAGCAGACACAGTGCCTGGTATCGTCGAGGATCAAAGTTGGATCCCTGATCATTGAAGTCGGACTTCAAGTCGCAGAGCAAAGTCGGATCCACAGTCATACGGCTGTTTTGTCAAAATCGCGGCCGAGAAATCGCGGCAAAGTTGCGCAAGTGTAAAAGGGGCCTTACTGTTATTTTTTTTTTGGGGGGGGACTTCAGAATTCTCTGCCTATAGGCTTCTGAAAATTCGGCCACGTAAGGACACCCATCTAAGTTATGGAGTTCAGGAGTTACATTTAAAGGGCGCTGTTAAAGCGGTGTTAAACCCAAAACCAAAAACGTCAAATTTTGCAGCTTACCGATCATTAGATGTTGTGGCTGCATTCGTTTTCTTTTTTTTACGTTTTTTTTTCTCCTCTGTTTTCAATTGGTGATCTGGCCAGTAAATCTATTGAAAAAAAACGTGATTATGGTGGGGCACACAATAGATATTAGTGAGACAGTGGGCACAGGAAAAAAAAAAAGAAAAAAAACAAACAAACAACAATGAAGTAATCCTCAAGAGCAGTGGTCCCCAACCTTTTTGCCACCAGGGACTGACTGCGTGGAAGAAAATTGTGCAAAGGACCGGGGAGGGGGGGTCACGTGGGCGGTAAACCATTTTTCAATCATCATGGCGCCATGCTTGATATGGTGTCAGGGTGACTGAAGCACATCAATTCTATTATTACATTGTAGTGATAAATGAAATCGTTCAGCTCACCATAATGCAGAATCAGTGGAAGCCCTGAATGTGTCACTTGCCACTGTTGCCTGCCACCAGATGTGGATTGTCACTTGCCACACCACCTGCCACGTTGCCAGTCACCAGTTGTGGAATGTCACTTGCCACACCACCTGCCACGTTGCCAGTCACCAGATGTAGAATGTCACTTGCCATGACACCTGCCACGCTGCCTGACACAAGATGATAAAGACACACGATTATATAAAATAAAGATAAATTTTAATAATTTAACATAGACATATTAAAACATATATATTTCTAAAATTATAACTTTGTCTGTTCAGTCAAAAGGAGAGGGTAAAAGTGAAGGAATGGCAATATCAGTTCACCCTTTACATTGGCATGCTCCACATGTTTCGCGGGTATTCACCGCTTCTTCAGGAGCTTTGTATTGCATAATATGAACAGAGACAATATATAAGACTATAGAGACAGAAGAAAAAGGTGTCAGATTATTCATAATATAAACAGTGAAACAATACATTAGATAATCAAAAGTAAATGACAAAATAAGGCCTGTCACCTATGCGGAATGTCTCTGGCCACGCCACCTGCCACGTTGCTTATCACCAGATGCGGAATGTCACTTGCCACGCCACCTGCCACGTTGCTTATCACCAGATGCGGAATGTCACTTGCCACGCCACCTGCCACGTTGCCTGTCACCAGATGTGGAATGTCACTTGCCGTGCCACCTGCCACGTTGCCTGTCACCAGATGCGGAATGTCACTTGCCACACCACCTGCCACGTTGCCTGTCACCAGATGCGGAATGTCACTTGCCACGCCACCTGCCACGTTGCCTGTCACTAGATGCGGAATGTCACTTGCCGTGCCACCTGCCACGTTGCCTGTCACCAGATGCGGAATGTCACTTGCCACGCCACCTGCCACGTTGCCTGTCACCAGATGTGGAATGCAACTTGCCACTTTGCCTGCCACCACTGCATTGGTTGCAGCACTGGTCCATTTAGCACAGAGGCAGGCCTCTGTGCAGTGGTGGGTTCCGAATGAAGGCAGGAGAGCGGTGATGCGGGGCGGGCAGTGAGAGATGATGTCATCTCTCTGCTCCCCGCCACACCTCCAACACTGAGAGGACACCGGCTATGAGGGCAGAAGAGCGGTGATGTGGGGGGCAGAGAGAGATGATGTCATCTCTGCTTGCCGGCTCGCTTCTTCCGATCCACCCATCCATCGCTCTCATATGCAGGCCGCCCGGCCCACCCAGGTGTCTCATGCCGGCCGCCCGCAACCACAGCCCGGCTGC
Organism: Lithobates clamitans; assembly: GCA_037952925.1. Classification (NCBI taxonomy): domain Eukaryota; kingdom Metazoa; phylum Chordata; class Amphibia; order Anura; family Ranidae; genus Lithobates; species Lithobates clamitans. Next base: position 621,746 of record JBBGZY010001326.1, read on the forward strand.
AGAAAGACTGCGGCTCGGTAGTGGGCCGCGGCCCAGGGGGTTGACAACCCCCTGCTCAAGAGGAAATAAGTGCTGAATCTTGCTTTCTCTTTTGAGGATTACTTTATTGTTTTTTTTTTCCTGTGCCTTTTCCTCATTTTCTCAACTGGGTGACGGATGTTTGCAATGAGCCAATCTATATATAGACCCCGGGCCCCTCCATAAAGAGTACCTGCCATGTGCTTATTGCTGTCATTAAGGGATGTTTACATTTCTTGTGACAGCAATAAAAATAATCAAAAAAAAGAAAGAAATTAAGACAACAGTAAAAAAATAAAAAAAATAACTTAAATAAAAAAATGTAAAGTCCCTCCGTGCTAACGCCCAAAAGCAAATGCGCGCTTCAGTCCCGCTCGAACAGTGATCATCCCACACATGTGAAGTATTGCCATGAATGCCAGATCATGGGCAGTAATTCTAGCACCAGACCCCTGTAATCTGTAAAGGCTTTTAAAGCATTGCCTATGCATAGTTGTGGATAGTTACGTTGTTGGTCGCCATTGCACGGGCGGGCGCAATTTTAAAGCGTGACATGTTGGGTATCTATTTACTTTATCTATTATATTTTACAAAAAAATGGGTTTTGTATTGTGTTTTTTTTTTTTTTGCGTAAAACTATATTTTTTCCCAATAATTGCATTTGAACCATTTTTACCATGTAAAAAAATAGCAAAGCCCAGCAATTTATTCTCCAGGGTCTTTTCCTTTAAAAAAAAAAAATATAATATTTGGGGGTTCTAAGTAATTTTCTAGCGAAAAGTTAGATGTCGATTTTTTTTCATGTAGGAGAGACGTGTCAGAATTGGCCCAGTAGGCAAGTGGTCAAGCTCTGTCTCTGCAGCTCCTGTTTGCCAGATCATTGTGCTCTTCTCCAGCCAGTATCTTGCTCCTCATGCTCCTGCTCCTGTCTGCATCTTCATTACCCACTTGTTACTGAACTTTGGCTTGTTCCTCGACTGCACGTTGGTCCGTGCATGAGATACAGTGGGCGCGCGCACCCTACGAACGCCGGGGGAGCACGCCCGTGGGTCCGGCCGACTCTATGTCGGCTGGCCATCCACGATCGCGGTACAGAGAGGCAGAACAGATCCCCGTTCTGATAGGGGACTACACAAAGATCTGCTGTTCCTAGTGATCAGGAACAGCAATCTCTGTGTTGTCCAAGTAAGCCCATCCCCCACAGTTAGAACACACCCAGGAAACACAGTTAACCCCTTGGTTGCCCCCTAGTGTTAACCCCTTCTCTGCCAAGGTCATTTATACAGTAATCAGTGCATTTTTTTAGCACTGATCACTGTAATAATGTCACCGGTCCCCAAAAAGTGTCACTTGGGGTCAGATTTGTCCGCCGCAACGTCGCCGTCCAGCCAAAAATCCCAGATCGACGCCATTTTCAGTAAAAACCATAAAAAAATATATAAAAGTCCATAAATCTATCCCATAGTTTGTAGACGCTATAACATTTGCGCAAACTAATCAATATGCGCTTATTGTGTTTTTTTTTAACAAAAATGTGTATCAGAATATATATTGGCCTAAATTGATGAATACATTTTATTTTTATATTTTTTGGGGGGATATGTATTATAGCAGAAAAGTAAAAATGTTGTTTTTTTTCAAAATTGTTAGCGCAAACAATAAAAACTGCAGAGGCGATCAAATACCACCAAAAGAAAGCTCTATTTGTGGGAAACAAAAGGACATCAATTTTGTTTGGGTACAGCATCGCATGACCGCACAATTGTCAGGTAAAGCGACGCAGTGATGTATCGCAAAAAATGGCCTGGTCATTAAGGGGGTAAATCCTTCCGGGGGGGGGGGGGGGTGAAGTGGTTAAAGCAGAAGATGTTAAAAAAAAAAAAATTTTTTTTTTGATGTTTTGCTTTTAAAGGTAAAAAAGAGATTCGGGGTCTTCTTGACCCCAGATCTCTCAAAAAAGAGGACCTGTCGTCCTTGTTTCTATTACAAGAGATGTTTACATTCCTTGTAATAGGAATAAAAGTGATCAAAAATAAATAAATAAATAAAGGGACAGTGTAAAAAATAAAATAAATAAGAAAAAAAAAAAGTAAAGAGCCCCCCCATCCCTCCATGCTTGCGAGCAAGCGAGCGCATATGTAAGTCACACATGCATATGTAAACAGTTTTTGCACTAGATATGTGAGGTATTGCCACGGACGTTAGAGGGAGACCAATAATTATAGCTCTAGACCTCCTCCATAACTCTAAACAGGTAACCTGTAAAAATGTTTAAAGCGTCGCCTATAGGGATTTTTAAGTACTGTAGTTTGTCGTCATTCCACAAGCGTGCGCAATTTTAAAGCGTGACATGTTAGGTATCTATTTACTCGGCGTAACATCTTCTTTCATATTTTACAAAAAATTGGGTTTTATATTGTGCTTTGTTTTTTTTTTTTAAAGTGTATTTTTTCCCAAAAGAATTGCGTTTGAAAAATCGCTGCGCAAATAACCTGTGAAATGAAATATTGCAACGATCGCCATTTTATTCTCTAGGGTTTCTGCTAAAAATATACAGTATATATCACGTTTGGGGGTTATAAGTAATTTTCTAGCAAAAAAAAAATACTGATTTACACTTGTAAACAAAAAGTGCCAGAAAAGGCCTGGTCTCCGAGTGGTTAACACACATCAAAGATCCGCTTCAACATGCTTTTTGATGTATTTTTGATGCTTCAGTGATGTTTTTTTGAAGCTTTAATGAAGTTTTTTAAATGCCCTGTGTGTGTTGATTTTCAATTTGTTTTAAACGGGCCTAGTAGAACCCCAGCTCAGTAGTACCCCCACTCAGCAGATCCCTAACTCATTATTACCCCTGTTCAGCAGATCCTCAGCTTATAAGTACCCTCGTTCAGCAGAACCCCCTGCACAGCAGTACTCTCAGCTCTGCTGATGCCCCACTTAGTAGTAACCCCCAGCTCTGCTGATCACCCACTCAGTAGTACCCTCACTCAGCAGATCCCCAGCTCATTAGTGTCAGAAACCATGAAATCAGACCAAGACAGAAGTATAGTTAAATCACACTTATTTAATAATTAAAGTAAATAGAACAAACGTAGTCAAAACATAGCCAGAGTTCAGGAACCGGAATGGATAGTCAGACAAGCTAAACGTCAGGGAGCCGGAGATGAGTGTAGTAAAACAGCAAGCAGGATCTGGAGCCAGAAGGGGTGTCAGCCAAGCAAGTCTTTTAACAGGAATGCAGGAGAGCGTCTCTAGAGATGTTGACTAAGGCGAAGGCAGAGATCCTCTGGGCTTAACTAAGCAGGACTGACAAGCAGGAAATCATCAACAGCTGAGTAACTGTGGAGAGATAGGAGCTGGCAATTAGCCGACAGCTGAGCGACCAGCTCAGAGAAGTAAGGGCTGAGCCCAGCCCTGACAATTAGTACCCCTGTTTAGCAGATCCCTAGCTTATTAGTACCTTTGTTCAGCAGATCCCCCGCTCAGTAGTAACCCCCAGCTCTGCCGATCCCCCCACTCAGTAGTAACCCCCAGCTCTGCTGATCCTCTGGTTTGCTGATGCTCCTCTCTCTTTGGTCCCCGCTCACCTCCCACTATATTACTCTCACTCTGTGCATCTTGTGTGACATTTCTAGTTTCTCCTGCTCTGATCCCCCATCTCTGCTTATCCTCCCAGTCCTCTCTCTCCAGACTCCACTCAACTTCCACTATAGCGTTCCCATGTGTTGTAATATGTTGGCCAATTTATGTATAATATTGTATTGGAGTGCCATGCTGACCAGAAATTCAGTTGCATTGTCCAACTGAATTTTAGCATAGCAAGGAAACAGCTGAAAACCCTTTGATGTGTAAGTCTCATGCAAATCTACCTAGGGGTGTGAGGTGTGGGCTGTTAACCTAATTGAACATTTCAAAGGGTACATTGTTTAAAGGACCATAGAAGAAATATTTATTGATGGTAATTAGACCTGAGGGGGGCAACAATGGGATCAGGGAGTGTTTTCGGTTGGCCTAGCGGAGGCTCCCTCCTGTGGGGCTAATATATCAGGGGGGCTTGTTGATATGCAGGAATGTAGGTATTCCAAAAGGTATTCAAAAGGGTGTTCAGGTGGTATACACATATCTAAAGGGGACTTGTTGATGTTGATATGCGGGAGTGCAAATTGGGGTGGTTCACGGCCGTTCACGGCTGGGGGTTGTTGTCTGTTTGAAAGACTCAAAGTCCTAAATTGAAAGGCCAATCAAATTGCTCAGCCATTCAACATTTAGTGTATATAACACAGCATTCAGTCTATAGGTTTTGGGAGAGTGAGGCTCGTCTGTGTATGAGTGTACAGTCTCCTCTGTCGGATTTCTTTGTCATCTGTGGACTTTGGACTTTGTTCTGTGTTGGAAGTCAATAAAGTGCATCTCTCTGGAAGAATTGGGTTGCTGCGGAAGAGTACTTACATCATCATCATTATAATAATACCTAAATATTAATTATCTATACACCCAATATTAATTCATATACTCGATCACTACACCATGTTGCAGACCAACTGCTAGCAGCTCCACTCCAGTCCAGACCCCACTCACGCTGCACACCAGATGTGACGTCTGCACCAGACACTCCCAGAATCTATACACATGAACCAGAAGTGACTGCTGATGACGTCTTACCAGTTCGCTTGTTGGTTTCCTGGTGCATCCTGGGATATCTCATACAGGCAATACCTCCAAAACAAAGATAATGCTGAATAAAGCCTCTCAAAAGCTGCAGGTGCTGCTAGCAAGCATTGTCATAGACTTCTATGGAGGCTTGGAGACACTTTGAAGCACCAAGAAAGTGACATGGGGGACAATTTTTTGAAGCAAAGCAAACACAAACGTGTGACCAGGACTGTAAAGTGACCATTTTATTTAGTGACCGGGGCTTTGATTGGCATTCAGAGTGCTTCAAAAAAGCATGTCCAATGCCACATTTCAAAGCAAGCTTATGAGCCCTATGTGTTGGGACAAGTAGGTATGTCCACAAAAAGGCAGAGGCAAAAAAAAAAAAATGGCATGAAAGTAGCAAGAATATTATCAAGAGATGATTGGGTGAACGTGAACGTCAATGCCTACAGGTACCATGGTTCCAACCAGAGGGGAGGGAAGAGCAAGGACAAGGAAGAGTAGACAGGAAGAGGAAAAAAAAGGGGAGGAAGGTAACCTTGGTGGTTTCCCAAGGACTGGCGGGCCAACAAGTAAAGTAACGATCGGGTTATTCAGTGACATGACCACCCTCATCTTTTTGCTTCTGTGCTGCTGTCTTATGAAGACTTTACTTGGTCGTTATTGGTCCTGTTTAAACTTCCTTCATTTTCTCAACAATCTCGCTTTTTTAAAACTCAAGAGTTACATCAAAAAGAGCACGTCCACAATCCCTTGTGATGAGCACGCTTCCAAGGTAAGACCACGAGAGGCCGGCACAAAAGAGACATGCCTTTGTAGTTATAAGAGGTCCCCCGCTCTTCCTACTGAATTTCTAATGTATAATGAAATAGATGGAATAAAACACAGGAATTGAAAATATCCGTACTTGCTGGGCGGGGGGGGGGGGGGAGCTGGGATCAATAAAGTCCTCAAGAAATATTAGAAGGCTGTGGATTGTCTTAATCAGGGATGAGCAAAACTGAACATTTCCATTTCCCTTGAATATTCAGCAAAAATTCATTAAATTTTATTGTTTGTCATTTTAATTTTTTTGTTTGTTATTGTGCCTTGTTTCCAGTTTGTTATTGTGGTTTTGTGTCTTCGTTGAATGTTTGCCCGCTTCTCAGGCTTTCAGGTGAACTGGGAGATTATTGTGGTCTGATCCTGCTTGAAAACATGAAAACATTTAGTAGACTTCTTTTTGCAAACAAATTTTGAGTTTTTAAAGTATTTGGCGATCTGCGATTTTTATTGGGACAATTATACAGCGATCAGTGCTATAAAAATGCACTGATTACTGTAAAAATGTCACTGGCAGGGAAGAGGTTAACACTAGGGGACGGTCAAGGGGTTAACCGTGTTCCCTAGTATGTGTTCTAACTGTAGGCGGATGGGACTGACTATAGGAGATTACAGATCGTTGTTCCTAGCTGTTAGGAACTCACGATCTTCATCACCTCTCCTCACAGAACAGGGATTTGTGTGTTTACGCGTGGCCGGCAGTCATCGCGACCGCCTTTCACGAGCATCGGCACCCCCGCAGTGCAGGGGGCGCGTGCTTCTGCTATCCCGCTTAAAGGAGCCGACGTACAGCTACGACAGTCTGCGGGATCGTGCCGACCTGCCGCAGTATAATGACGGCGGCTGGTCAGCAAGTGGTGAAATAATTATTTATGATAATTACAGACATAATATTCATGTTTAATAATACTACAATTAAATAATACATAATATTAAATATTAAAATATTAAATTAAAAAATTTAAAAAAATTCTCTTTTAGTAAGCAAATTTGGTTCTAAATTTAGAGATGTCCCCTAAGCAAAATTTTCTCAAATTAATAATTTAGCGGTGCAATTGATTTGCACCAAAATGACTAAGCCCATCGCTAGTCTTACTCTACTAGACTCCACTTATACCTCAAATAAACCTTTTTCATAGACATGTGCACTGCTGAAAAAAAATTTGTTTCCGTTTCATTTGTTATTGGGGGGGGGGGTTTTCGTTTTTCGGGTCATACATTATGATCGCAATTCGTAAATTCAAAAATTTTTACATTTGTGAATTCAAAAATTCTAAAATCCGAAAATAAGGAAGAAAATCCGAAAGTTCAAAAGACTAATTAACTAACTAACTAACTAACTAACTAACTAACTAACTAACTAACTAACTAACTAACTAACTAACTAACTAACTATAACTAACTATTAAATTATAGGTATTAGAATTTTCTTTCAAATTTGGCTGTTAGTGAACATAACGAATATTAATTTATACGAAGTTTTGAATTATCCAAAATAACGAATGTTGCATCTAAACAAATGGAATGGAGCTAATTAATAATAAATAATAATAATATTAATGATAATAAAACATTTTTATTAGTATTATTGTAATTTAAAATTATTAGTTACATTCCATTTGTTTAGATATGGCATTCCTTTTTTGGGATAAATAGTAACTTCGGATAAATTCATATCTGTTATGTTCACTAACAGCCAAATTTGAAAGGAAATTCCAATACAGGGGGTCCCTGGGTTACAAACAAGTTAGGGACTGTAGGTTTGTTCTTAAAGCGTAGTTCCACCCTAAAGTGGAACTTCTGCTCAACGGATTCCTCCCCCCTCCGGTGCCACAATTGGCACCTTTAAAGGGGCAGGGGGGTGCAGATACCTGTCTAATACAGTTATCTGCAGCCACTTAAGGGACTTAGACAGCTGCAGAATATCCGCAGATGCCCGCCCCCCCCCCATTGTGTTCTGGGAAACACACAGATCCCAGCACACAACGGGGTCCAGTGCAGAGGCACAGCGCGACTCGCGCATGCGCAGTAGGGAATCGGGCAGTGAAGCCGCAGCGCTTCACTTCCCGATTCCCTGACCGAGGATGGAGGCGGGGGCAGCCGAGAGCCAATCGATTGTTCATCTTCGCTGACATCGCTGGACCCTGGGACAGGTAAGTGTCCATTTATTAAAAGTCAGCAGCTGCAGTATTTGTAGCTGCTGGCTTTTAATAATTTTTTTTTAAGGTGCAGCTCCTCTTTAAGTTGAATATGTTTGTAAGTCGAAACAGGTAAATTTTTTGAGTGTAGCTCCAGCCGAAAAAACTATTTTTAAGCTTTTTGGATAGCATAGGGAAGGGTTAACACCCCTGTAACATTTGTTTTTCTGTGTGTGCCCCTGTTCAGAAGATTTCACCTCACTTTCTGTCCCAATGACAATTGGATTTTGAAAATTTCGGGTTGTTATGGAAACAAGCCTTGGTGATAAAGCCTCAGTGGCCTCATAATAGCTCTTACAGGAGTGAATTTCCCTTCCTAGGGGTAGATTTTCTCTCACTTCCTGTTGTCTCCCTCGGTTTGTAAGTAGGAGTCATTTGTAAGTCGGATGTTTGTAACTAGGGGACCCCCTGTACTTATGTAGCAGGCATGTTGTAATGAAATTTCTCCTTTTGGCCAAAAGATGGAGACAGAGAGATGCTGACTGGTCCTTCCAGAAAACTGAGAGACACAGAGAACACTGGGAAAAAGGGGAGTTTTAGGAAGTGCTGAGGGGACAGAAAAGAGGGAAGTACTGAGGTAAAATAAAGACAGAGAGCTGACAGAAGACAGAACAGAGGAGGTTGCCTAAAAGAGAGGCAGATACCAAGGCTCAAAAAGTCTTTTGCTGGGACACAGTGACACTTAACAGTGAGGAGAGAAGGAGTATGTGAGGGGAAGGAACGGAGGTGCCAGAGTGAGGAAAGAGACACACGCTGACACCAGGAACTATGTGCCCCAACAGAGGAGGAGGGATATCCTGAAGCCCGGGAAAAGGAAAGATGTAAGGAGAATAAGGAGAGCGGTCTGAGGAGAGAGAGAGAGAGAGAGAGAGTGTGGTGAGGTGACAGGTGTGAGGAAAACCGCTGAGACTGAGGAGACTGAGAGAGAGAGACTCTGGCAGCATCAGAGGGGGAGAAAGCCAAGCTTTTCCAGAGACTGCCAGGAGAGTGTTGCCGGGAGACAGAGGAGTGAGGACGAGGGGAGCCAGGAGCAGAGACAGCCACGTGGTCCACTGCTATTTAGTCAAGGGACCCTACTCAGCAGCCCAGCATCGAGATACCCATCCGGGTATCGGGTCGGCCGCTGCCTGTTCACCTTGCGAGTTTCGATACCAGTCATCTCGATCAGCCATCAGCAAGAGATCCAGTGCCTTACAACATCGCTAACAGCATCAGGAGCCTGAACCAGCACCTGGGACTATCGTTGTGTCATCGCACAGAGGACTGGTGAGTGGGTGTAAACCCAACATCCTTCTTGCAACCATAGTGACACTGCATGCAGACACCAATTTCTCTTTTTAGTGTCATAGGATGCTTGTTTGGAGTTGCCATCTCTAGTAGCCCCTTTAAATCTAGAGAACATTCTAGAGGATTACTGCTCCATGCAAGCTTGTTTAAACCTACTCTTAAAACAAGGGCCCCACTGTTTGCTAGCAGAAGACACTAGTATTCTTCACCTCAGGACCTGCAACATTACAGAACTGTGCATACTGTACTTGTGTAACCCTTTTCTTTTCATTGTGTGTTTGCCTCTCAAAGGTGTTTGCGACCCAGAAGGAGCTGAGAAGTTGACAAGTCTTCTCTCCTCCCTCTCAGTTATTTGTAGCAAGGTTTAACAGTGTTGTAAGCTTCCATATGCTTTAAACCGTGCTAATATATTCAACTTGTTTATCACTACCAGGTGTGTGTCTATTTTTGGTGATGATCCCACAGCCAGGATAACGGTATTTACCACATATGTTCTTAAATGTGTTTGCAGTAATTTTATCTAACCAGGTGTGTCAGAGGGGCTGAGGTCATTCTTGGAGTTGAGGCGAAGATCAGAGAATTCAAACTCACCAAGTGGCTCTTTTGGAGGTGGCGCTACACTTATAATTTAATAGTTAGAAATAGTTAAGTTATTATTAGTTAGTTATTATTTCAGATTTATGAAATTTCAGGGTTTCGGATTTACGAATTTTTGATTTTTTTAAATTTTTGAATTTACGAATTTTTGAATTTACGAATTTTTGAATATTAAAATTTATGAAAAATGTGTTAATCGGGTTTAAGTTAATTTAGGTACTTCCAAATTAACGAATTTGTCGAAATTTGCTTAAAAAAAAATTTGGAACGAAACAAATGGCACATGTCTATTTTTCATAATCCGTTTTGATTGACCCTTTAATGCAATACGTTTCGATTGTTTTCCCTATAATGATATTATTTTTTTTGCCCTCAAAAAATGTAGAAGCTTCGTCAGGGATATTGGCTAAAGCTTCAACATCCCCTTCATATGCGTACATTATATATTGATAGCTCGACATGTCTTTCTGTAAATGTATGAAGAGGCAGAATAATCTTTTAATATTTGAAAATGCATTTCTGTAGAAGAAGTATCCTCTTGAAAAATGGAATTACCGACGCACTCCGGCTGCACCCATGTCAAAAAGTGTCTTCCCCGGGATGCCGCAGCCAATCAAATTGGAATCTAAGAAGGACGACTGTCCCTTTGGTTGGCCTTGCCTCTGTTGATTGCTGTTCAATGAACCTGTTAAAAGGCTTGTGCTTCTTCTTTTTTTTTTTTTGCTGAAATCGGTGTGAAATGTGCTAAAAAGAGGTGGATACGCCAATCTTTGAAAGTCATCTTAATTGCTTTTACAGCTGAAGCGGAATACTTGAATTACTGTATATAATACCCGGAAGTCTAGTCAGTCGATAATCCCGGTAAAATTGGACTATTTGCCACAAATTCTTCACGCTTCATTTAAAGACAGATGTCAGCTTTCAGAAGGAATATTACTGTACTCCAAAATGTACTTTTAATTCGTTTTCTTTTTCTTTTTTTTTTTAAGGCAGCTGGAAACAGAAATAGCGGTGACTTTTTATTTGCATATGCCAACTGATGCTGAAACCAAAATAGTGCTATAAAAAGGCTCTGCAAACATAGCAAGGGTTCAAAGCAAAATATAACTCCAAAATGTATTTTTAGTATGTCATGTCCCAAAGTATACCATTTCTTAAAAAAATAATTTTTCATGTACTGTATTTAGTGGCGTCACTATGGGGGGTGCGGGGAGGTGTTTGGGCCATACCCAGGTTACACCTGCCAGAGGGGTGACACCATCAAGTAGCACTGTGGCAGGCTGGAGGGGGAGAACCGCGCTGATTCGCTAGCCTGCTTAGTGTCCTACTGCCTGACCAGCTGTCACTCTGCAGTGACAGGACAGAGCATGGTGGCAGGCTCGTGGGGGTTCGGGGGGGGAGGCAGACAGAGCACTGTGGCAGTCTACAAGGTGTGGGGGCAGAGCACTGTGGCAGGCCACAGGGGTGGAAGGTACAGATCACTGTGGCAGCCTACTGGGGGGTAGGGGGATGAAGATAGAGCACTGTGGTAGGCTACAGTGGTGGAAGGTAGAGAGCACTGTGGCAGGCTACCAGGGGGTGGGGGGGACAGAGCACTGTGGCAGACAACTGGGGGTGGGGGGACAGAGCGCTGTGGCAGGCAACTGGGGGTACGGGGGGGGGACAGAGCACTGTAGCAGGTTTCCGGGGGGTGGACAGATCACGGTGGCAGGCTACCAGGGGTGGGGTGGACAGAGCACTGTGGCAAGCTACTGGGGGGTGGGGTGGGCAGATCAATGTGGCAGGCTACCGGGCTACCGGGGGGGCAGAGCACTGTGGTAGGCAACTGGGGGTGTGGGGGGGGGGACAGAGCACTGTAGCAGGTTTCCGGGGGGTGGACAGATCACGGTGGCAGGCTACCAGGGGTGGGGTGGACAGAGCACTGTGGCAGGCTACTGGGGGGTAAGGTGGGCAGATCAATGTGGCAGGCTACCGGGGGGGGGCAGAGCACTGTGGCAGGCAACTGGGGGTGCAGGGGGGGACAGAGAACTGTAGCAGGTTTCCGGGAGGTAGACAGATCACGGTGGCAGGCTACCAGGGGTGGGGTGGACAGAGCACTGTGGCAGGCTACTGGGGGGTGGGCAAATCAATGTGGCAGGCTACCAGGGGGGGGGAGCACTGTGGCAGGCTAATAGAAAAAAGTAAAAAAAAAAAACAGCATGGAGCTCCCCCCCAAAATCCATACCAGACCTATATCTGAGCATGCAGCCTGGCGGGACAGGAAATGGGAGGGGGGGTGTTTACAGGCCACATGCCCTCAACATGTTGATGGGGACAAGGGCTTCTTCCCGACAACCCCAGGCAATTAACAAGGGGGCTCCCAGATTCCAAACCCCCATGTGAATGAGTATAAGCTGCATTAAACCCTACCCAAGACGGTAGGCAGTTTTTGACAACTCCTTTATTAAAAAAACAATGTCCCCTGATGTAGATCATCATCATCATAAATCACACTGCCGGACCAAGAAAAAAAACGCTCCTCCCGTGACAAAGGCTAACCGCCGAATGCCTGCTCTGCCGTTTGACAGTTCTTAAATAGGTATCTGTAACCAATGTGGTCTCCGGGGTACATAGCACTTTGTGTGAATTGAATGGGTCCTTTGATTGCTACATAAGATTCTCTGCCATGGTTTGAATCAGCTACTATCCACTTCAATATATTTACCGCTTCCAGGTCAGTCTATGGTCTCGGAACTGTGGCCTCATTTTCTTTTCCTTTTCCCTTTCCTTTCCTTTCCTTTCCTTTCCTTTCCTTTCCTTTTCCTTTTCCTTTTCCTTTTCCTTTTCCTTTTCCTTTCCATTTCCTTTTCCTTTCCTTTTCCTTTCCTTTTCTTTTCCTTTCTCTTCCTTTCCTTTCCTTTTCCTTTTTCTTTTCCTTTTCCTTTCCCTTTCATTTCCTTTTCCCTTTCCTTTTACTTTTACATTTCCTTGACCATTCCCTTTTCTTTTCCCTCTTTTCTTTTCTTTCCCTTTCCTTCCTTTCCTTCCAATTCATTCCCTGTCCCTTTCCTTCTTTTATTTCCTTTCCTTTCCTGTCCCTCTTTACTTTTCCCTTTTACTTTCCTGTTTCTTTTCCTTTCCTTTCATTTTCCTTACCTTTTCCTTTCCTTCCCTGTCCCTTTCCTTTATTTCTTTTCTTTTTTTTCTTTTCCTTTCCTTTTCATTCATTCCATGTCCCTTTCCTTCCTTTCTTTTCTTCCCATTTCCTTTCCCTTTCTTCTATTTTTCTTTCCTGTCCCTTTCCCTCTTTTATTTTTTCTTTTCCCTTTTTCCTTTCCTGTTCCTTTTCTTTTCCCTTTTCCTTTCATTTTCTTTTCCTTTTCCTTCCCTTCCCTTTTCCTTTCATTTTCTTTTCCTTTTCCTTTCCTTTTTCTTTCCCTTTTCCTTTCATTTTCCTTTCCTTTTCCTTTCTTTTCCTTCCATTTTCCATTTCTTTCCTTTCCCTTTTCCTTGACCATTCCTTTTTCTTTTACCTCTTTTATTTTCTTTCCTTTTCCTTTCTATTTCCTTTCCATTCCTTCCCTGTCCCTTTCATTCTTTTCTTTTTTTTTTTTTCCTCTCCTTTCCATTCATTCCCCGTTCCTTTCCTTCTTTTCTTTTCTTCCCCTTTCCTTTCCCTTTCTTCCCCTTTCCTTTCCTGTCCCTTTCCCTCTTTCCTTTCCTTTCCTTTCATTTCCTTTCCTTTCCTTTCCTTTCCTTTCCTTTCCTTTCCTTTCCTTTCCTTTCCTTTTCTTCTCTGTGCCTTTCCTTCTTTTCTTTTCATTTCCATTCATTCTCTGTACCTTTCCTTCTTTTCTTTTTTCCCCCTTTCCTTTCCTTTTCTTCCGCTTTCTTTCCCTGTCCCTTTCCCTCTTTTCTTTTCTCCTTTCCTTTTCTTTTTTTTCGCTATCTTACAATATCAAATTTAAGCCTAAAATTTGACAAAAAAACACAGCTCAGTGCCCGTCGCTATAAATATATCTCTTTGTGTATAGCGTATCTGTAACCAATGTGGTCTCCGGGGTACATAACACTTTGTGTGAATTGAATGGGTCCTTTGATTGCTACATAGGATTCTCTGCCATGGTTTGAATCAGCTACTATCCACTTCAATATATTTACCGCTTCCAGGTTGGTCTATGGTCTCGGTAGCCTGGCCTCTGCTCCCTTGAAACTTTTTGATTAACTGATTTTCTCTGCTCTTTGGTGATTCTGTCTAAAGCTTTCTTATTTCATAGTAACTGTTATAGACACACACACACCTGGGGACACCATGTCTAACCATTAAGTAGAAATTACAACCTGTTCTCTTTCTTTTTTTTTTAAGGTTTCAATAAAATGTCTTCTTAGTCAGATTTTACCATTTTGAAAAAAATTACAAATGGGTGATTAAGAATTCATTATAGATTCGATTTTTTTCATTCACGTCAAAAATACCAGACCTTCGAAATAAGGGAAAAAAAAAAACTAAAAAAAAACCTAAAAAAAAAAAAAAAGCCCCCAAACACCCCCCTGTTCGGTTTGCAGCAGAACTCCCGAACAGGGGAAATGTTTTAACCTGAACAACGAACCCCATTTTAGGCTATGGGAGCCAAAAAGGATAAATCTAAAGTGCCCATTTTGAAGGCTCATATGCAAGTAATTGGCTATAAAAGGGGTATGGGGATCTGGGTACGGCCTTGGGGGACATCAATCAATAAAAAAATATTTTTAAAAAACAATTGTTTTTTCAGGAGCAATGATTTTATTTATGCTTAAAGTGCGACAATAAAAATGAAAAATTACTTTAAATGTAGTGCCTGGGGGGTCCCCTTAATGTGCCTGTAAAGTGGCGCATCTGTAACATGCAAAAACATGTTATTTTTATGTTAAATGACATTTCTAAAGAAAAAGAAAAAGAAGACAAATCCCATTTTAAATCACTCGCGGTTACAATTGCCGCCACCCAGCTATTAAAAAAATAAGGGAAAAAAAAATGCCATCCCCCCCCCCCAAGTCCATACCAGGCCTTTTCGGGTCTCGTATGGATTTTAAGAGTAACCCCACGCAAAAAAAAAAGAAAAAACGGCATGGGGCCCCCTCAAAATCCATACCAGACCCTTATCCGAGCATGCAACCCAGCAGGTCAGGAAAGGGGAGAGGACGAGCGAGCGCCCCCCTCCTGAACCATACCAGGCCACAAGCCCTCAACATGGGGGGGGTGGGTGATTTGGAGCGGGGGGAGGCTCTGCCCCCCTGCCCCAAAGCACCTTGTTCCCATATTGATGGGGACAAGGGCTTCTTCCGGACAACCCTGGGGTGTGGTTGTGGGGGTGTGCGGGCGGGGGGCTTATCGGAATCAAGGGGCCTCCAGATCCTGCCTCCCGCCCAAGTATGTGAATGGGTATCGGGTACATTGTACCCCCACCTATTCACAAAAAAAGTGTCAAAAAGTAAAAACCACTGATCCTGGCCCTACTCCTTAACCCCCAGCTTACACTGCACCCTGATTGGGCAAAGCTTTGCCCAATCTGAGTGCAGAATGTACTGTGCAGTGCTCAGTGCATTGCAGGGTGTTTGGGGGAACACCCGGCAAACAGGCAAATGTTCGGCCCAAACTAAATGCTCAGCCCAACCGTTCGCCCATCCCTAATCAAGGGTCAAGGTTTAGCCTGCAGTTTTCTGCCTGTGTAATTTTCCCCTCCTTGCTCAGAGGTTCTACTAGACCTCTGATTCTATTCTGATGTTGTTTGGCTTCTGTGCTCACCTATGGGCACCATCTGCTAAACTATGGGGTTTAAAATTCCTTTCCCTTCTATCACTTCCTGGTCCACCTCCTAGTTTTCTTCCCTAGTGCTGAGTTCAGCCTTCGTTGCCTAAGCATTAGTTCTAGTTCTCTGAGCTCCTGTTTGCCTTAGTATTTTGTGTATTCGGTGCCTGACTTCCCGTGGACCCATTCACACCGGTCCTATTGGACCAGACAACTCACTCCCTTCGAATCCCTTTGCCACCACAAAACATTGCAAAGACACCTAATATCCACCATTTACGCTCTCCTCTCATCCAAGCTGACCCCCGCTCTAGCCTCCTCACAGACGGCTTGGGACTGAGACTTTCAAATGCTCCTCATCGTGGAAACGTGGGATATCATCTATGATGAAATGCTCCCTAAACGTGGCCATTCAGGAAAATGGCTACAAAATTGCCACCAGATGGTATAGGACCCCTTCACAGCTTCATAAATCTTCCCCCTCTGTTCCCAACACATCTTGGAGATGCGGAAGACAAGAAGGAACTATGCTCCACATCTGGTGGGACTGCGAACGCCTTCAACCCTTTTGGAGAGAGGTCAGTGAAATTTTTTCACATGTTACTACTTATACCCTGAACTATACCCCCGCACAATTTCTCCTACATCACACATCTTTATCAAAGAAAAAATACTTTAAGTCTTTGGCTATGCATATGGTGAATGCAGCCAGATTATGCATCCCAATCCACTGGCACTCCATACACACTCCAATGATTGGTGAATGGTTTAGGAGACTATGTAAAATAAAAGAAATGGAAGAACTGATCCATATTTCACAGGAAAGAACAAACAAATTTTCATTCACCTGGTTGTGCTGGATCCACTTCATGACCACTGAATGCTGACGCCAACATGTATCGTAAAGGAGGACGCATGAATTTTAACCCTAACTGTGGACTCTTATCGGTCGGGGGGATGTGGTGGGGAGTGGGCACTCCGAGGGGCGTTACCTGTGGCGCCTGCTCGACCTCTCCCCTCCCTGATCCCTTTTCCCCTTTTTCACCCCCCCTTTTTTTTTTCTCTTTTTTTCTCTTTTTCCTCTTTCCCTCCTCTCCCTGCCTGTCCTACCTTTTCTATCTTAACCTATTTGCCCCTTCCTCTCCCTTTCCCCTCATACCCCGTGTCTTTACCTTTTCTTCGTTGGCTATCTACCTGATGGCTGACCATCACAATCACATCTCACCAAGACCCTACCCACATGCCCTAACGGATACCTCACTCAAGATGTTTTTACTGTACCCAACCGTACTAGCCACCTCCGTCCCTCAGTTGGGCCATATCACCTAGGGGGGAGGAGGGGGGGAGGGTAAAATTATTATTATACGAGATTTATATAGCGCCAACAGTTTATGCAGCGCTTTACAATGTATAAGGGGGACAACACAATTACAGTACAGTTCAATACAAAACGAACAATGAGCCTCCACCCCACCTTTACCACAATGTTTATCTGGTTGTGTTGCAGGTTACTCTATTATTATAACCTACATAAGTTGTATCCTGCATCCTTTTTGTCTTTGCCTTTATATCCTGCTTGTTAAGTGCCTTATCGTGTCATTTGATGTGAAGTGTTACTTGTTACCTTTACACTAAATAAAATCTTTATGGGAAAAAAACAAAAAAAAACAAAAAACATAGGTAAGTCTTCTCAAGTAAATGGCCATTTATTTATTTATTTATTTCATTTTATCAAGAGGAAAAAAAGCCTCCTTGATCCCCTAAGACAATCAGATATTTCCTGGATCAATCATCCCTGGTGATATTACTTATAAATATTAATATCCATTTATATTGTGTGTGATCCTGCCGCCTCCTGAATGTCTGTTTTTTTTCTAATACCAATAGGGATTTAACAAAAAAAATAAAATAAAAACACACCGCATCTGTGTTTGGCTCGCAGTTGCAGTGCACTCCCATTGGACTCAATGGGGAAGCTTGACAGGCGTTGCCACCGGGTAAGATTACCCATGGCTGTTCCAAGATTGTGAACAAACAGGGAACTTGGTTCCAGATTAGACAATTTATTACCTGTTCAACAGACTATGTTGTTTGTGTTCTGCGATGTCCATGCAATTTATTGTATGTTGGCCGTACGATACGTACTCTTCGTACAAGAGTGGATGAACACCGCAGATCCATTAAAAAAGGCCTTGACAAACTTAGGGGTTGATTTACTAAAGGCCAATAGACTGTGCACCTTGGAAAGTGCAATTGCACTCTGCAAGTGCAGCTGCTCCAGAGCTTAGTAAATGAGGTTAACCTTCACTTTGCAAAGAATACCCAATCACATGTAAGGAAAATAAAAAAAAACTGCATTTTTGCTTGCACATGATTGGTTGATGAAAGTCAGCAGAGCTTCTGCTCATTTACTAAGCTCTGGAGCAACTGCTCTTGCAGTGTGTAACTGCACTTTCCAAAGTGCACAGTCTTTTTGCCTTTAGTAAATCAACCCCATAGTGTCCCACGCCATTTGTTCCAGGCACATAATAAAGGTTTTTGGTGCATGGAGGTCATGGCAATCGAAAGTATCCCTAATGCCACGTACACATGGTGGCAATTTCCGACAACAAATGTTCGATGTGAGCTCGTTGTTGGACATTCCGACCGTGTGTAGGCTCCATCAGACATTTGTTGTTGGAATTTCCGACAACAAAAATTTGAAAGCGGGTTCTCAAATTTTCCAACAACAAAATCAGTTGTCGCAAATTCCGATCGAGTGTACACAATTCCGATGCACAAAGTTCCACGCATGCTTGGAATCAAGCAGAAGGAACCGCACTGGCTAATGAACTTCATTTTTCTCGGCTCGTTGTACGTGTTGTATGTCACCGCGTTCTTGACGTTCGGAATTTCCGACAAGATTTTGTGCGACCGTGTGTATGCAAGACAAGCTTGAGCCAACATCCGTCGGAAATAAATCCATGGATTTTGTTGTCGGAATGTCCGATCGTGTGTACGCGGCATAAGGGGACTCTAATGCCCTGTACACACAATAGGATTTTCCGACAACAAAATCCATGGTATTTTTCCGACGGATGTTGGCTCAAACTTGTCTTGCATACACACAGGAGTCCTCTCTTCACATCAGCAGTGGCCCTTTAAATCAGGAGCCCCCCCTATACTTAACATCAGGAGTCCTCCTTTAAATCTGCAATGGACCTTAAATGTGTGGCCTCCTTCCCATCAGAGTCCCCCTTTAACATTGGTATTCCTCTTTTAATATTAGTATTCTCCCTTTACATCTGGAGACCCCATTACATCAGCAGTCTTCCCATCACATCAAGAGCCCCCCTTTACATAGGACTCTATCAGGAACTTGTGGCAGGGAAAGGGTGCAGGCATTTAGTGAGGAGAGAATAGAGGTCTGCTGCGTCGGGACAGGAGCGACTGATGACAGGGAAGAGGAGATGTGTATTAGGACCAGTGGCGGCTGGTGCTCAAAATTTTTGGGGGTCCGCAAACAAGCTGAAAAACACCGAACCCCCCCATGAATTGCAGCCTCACTGTGCCCATCATATGCAGCCACTTGTATATTTGGGAAATAAACATATTCATGCGTCTATTTCCCAAAGACAACCTCTGGATATGACGCTGAGCACGTGACCTCAACTTCTTTGGTGGACCATGGCGAGGCCTGTTCTGAGTGGATCCTGTCCTGTTATACCGCTGTATGGTCTTGGCCACCGTGCTGCAGCTCAGTTTTAGGGTCTTGGCAATCTTCTTATAGCCTGGACCATCTTTATGTAGAGCAACAATTCTTTTTTTCAGATCCTCAGAGAGTTCTTTGCCATGAGGTGCCATATTAAACTTCCGGAAACCATTATAAGAGAGTGAGAGTGATAACACCAAATTTAACACACCTGCTCCCCATTCACACCTGAGACCTTGTAACACTAACGAGTCACATGACACCGGGGCGGGAAAATGGCTAATTGGGCCCAAAGTGGACATTATCACTTAGGGGTGTACTCACTTTTGTTGCCAGAATTTGGGTGGTAGTAGACAGAGACTTTCGGCTAGGTATCTACTTTTCTTATGACCTGAAAAGGCTTTTGATAAACTTTTAAAAACCCTGAAATGTGTTTCTTTTGTTAGGACAGCAGGCAGCACTCAGATCTGCTGAAGGGCTATCAGCTGAACTGCATCAAGAGAAATATTAATTAAAAAACGCCGGGTTTCCTTTTTTTCTTTTGTAGGCTTCTAAAGAATCTTGGCATTTGTGAAATATTTTGTTTGATTTGGAATGCGAAGATTGATGTAATAATCTAGCAAAACAGAGCAAACAAATTATTATTATTATTTATTTATTTTTTTATTGTTTCAAAACAGCAGATAATGGTAGCCAGCTGGCACTAGATGGCAAATCTAAAGTGATATTATAGGCTTTCTTAAAGGAAATTAAGAAAAAAAATAACAAACATGTTATACTTACTTGCTCTGTGTAATGGTTTTGCACAGAGCAGCCCCGATCCTCTTCTTCTCAGGTGCCCCGCCTGTGCTCTTGACCCCTCCCTCCTGCCAAGTGCCCCCCCCCCCACACACACACAGCAAGCAGCTTGCAATGGAGGCACCCAAGCAGGCTTGTTTCAGAGCCGTAGATCTATATGTCTATTCACCCTCTCTCCTCATTGGCTCACTGGCTGGGATTGACAGCAGTGGGAGCCAATGGTTCCCGCTTCTGTATACACAAAAGAAGTTGAGTAGGCTATGGGGGTACTTCATCGTATGGATATTTGAGAGACAGAGCTGATATGATGGACTTTAACGGTACCAGTAAGGGACGTATAAACAAAATAGTGCTAAATGTCTTTATTACAAAGGGTTAAAAATATTTTACAGATATAAAATCATTACAAAAAATACTCGGGTATCAATGAATTATAGACCGTAAAGGTTTAGGAGATATCTGAGGTAGCTATAGGTACCCTGTTTCCCTGAAAATAAGACCTAGTGTGATTGTCGGTGATGGCTGCAATATAAGCCCTACCCCCCCAAATAAGCCCTAGTTAAAGTCCTTGTAGGTGTTATTTTTTTCAGGGTAGGGCTTATTTTCGGGGAAACAGGGTAGGGCTTGTTTGGGGGGTAGGGCTTATATTGCAGGCATCACTGACAATCACGCTAGGTCTTATTTTCAGGGAAACAGGGTAAGCCTTAATATAGGCTTACCTGTAGCAAAAAGTGTGTTGTAAGGGTTTACAACCACTTTAAGGAGGTGTAGCAAGGCGGCATTTAAAACAGAAGACCCGTCACCATGTGAATCTTCTTTATCCCCCCGCCAGGGAAAGAAATGCGACAAGCTTGAATTTTTTGCTTCGCTTATTGACTGTTTTTTTTCCAGACAATATATGATTTATGGCAGGTAGACAGAGAGCTATTCCATAAATTATATAGATACCGCTTATGATGTATGATGCTATAAATTACATTCTAAGACACAATACGGCATTTTAAATGGCTTTTAAGTCCTTTTCTTTTTTCTCCCACGGCTGATGATTAAGAGACGCCGACTCCCCCGACCGGAATCCGAGTTTAAAAGTTTGACAAGTTGTGTAATAGGAGGAAAGTTATGTCCGAGAGCAATTAATATGCAGGATCACCTTCCGCATTTCACTGATGCTTAATTAGAAAACTTCATTTAAGCGGGACTCATAGAAACCAGAGAGGAAGAACCCCCCAAAAATAATTCTATATGATTGGGAGGCTGCGTCCACCGGGAGAGCGGTCATTAAGTCAAAGAGGCGCAATTTTAAATCACTTCAATATGTACCCAAATGAAGTTTTTCTTTTGATGGTATTTAATCACCACTGGGGTGTTAATTTTTGCTAAATAAACTAAAAAAGACTGAAAAGTTTTTCTTTGTTTCTGTTATAAAATTTGCAAATAAGTAATTTTTCCCCTTCACTGATGGGCACTGATGAGGCAGCACAAATGGGCATTGATAGGCGGCACTGATGGGTACCGATGAGGAGGCACTGATGAGGCTTCACTGATAGTTGGCACTGGTGGGCATTGATAGGCACTGATAGGTGGTACCGATAGGAGACACTGATAGGCTGCACTGATGGGCACTGATGAGGCAGCACAAATGGGCATTGATAGGCGGCACTGATGGGTACTGATGAGGAGGCACTGATGAGGCTTCACTGATAGTCGGCACTGGTGGGCATTGATAGGAGCTGATAGGTGGTACCGATAGGAGACACTGATAGGCTGCACTGATGGGCACTGATGAGGCTGCACTGAAAGGCACTGATAGGTGGCACTGGTGGGCATCCAAATTTCCAAAAAATGAAAATTCGCCCAAATTTCAATTCAGAACTAAACTGACCGTACATGTCTATTTTACCCTAATGCAAAGAATGACCAAAAAATTGTGCATAGAGAACAAAATAAGCAGCCAACACGTCACTAGACATACAGTGCAAAATAGAAATAAAAACAAAAGTGTGGCGCTAAGTGAGCAAGTGTATAGCGTCACGTGGCAACCTGGAAGGGTAAAATAGGCGATGCAAAATTGAATGTGAACAAAACCAAAACATAAAAGTCCAAAGTGAAGTGAAGGACCTTTCACTTTCACTTTATTCTGAACTCTAATGGACCTTCCATAGATGTTTGTTATTCACTTTGGACTTTTATGTTTTGGTTTTGTTCACATTATTATTATTTTTTTTTTACATCATTATGCCATGCCCATACATTACTTTAAAGCGACAATCATTCGTCAAGGGATGGGGAGCTTTAAAGAGGTGTATTCGAGTCATGTGGTGGCTCTGTTTGTTCTAGGACTTCGGTAAGTGGTCCTCAGGAAAAAGCGTGGCACTGTGCTAATTTAACTGGCAATTCCTCAATCATGCAACACTGTGCCCAAATGAAATGTATATCATTTTTTTTTCACACAAATAGCGTCTTCAAACTATGGTATACGGTGCCTTGAAAAAGTATTCGTACCGCTTGAAATTTTCCACATTTTGCCATGTGCTTTGTCAAAACCACCACATTGCAAAAGCTACAATCTCTTTTATAACACGCGAATAACATGACAGCACAAATGCATATCATTAAAATCAGACTCAGCTGTTGCAAAAGCAGCACTCCTATAGTGTGAAACGCGTCAACCTACCTGCATTTCCCCTGCCTGTACCCATCCAGTGTTTTTATTACATTTATGCTTCAATAAAGACTTTCTACTTTACTTCCTGTGTGGGTGTGCTGCCGATCCGAAGTTTCTCTGTTCCATGAATTCTGCGGCAGTGGCAGGGCGTGCACCCCACCTCACAGAAGCAACCTTGGAGTGTTACTGATTGTATCACCTGTGAGAAGCGGCCTTTTTCATTCTCTTTGTTTTGGACTTACCATTATGCTGTGTTGGCCCTTTTGAGGGTCTTGTCCTGAGGTGAGCGAGCATTTCACCTGGTGACGGAGCACTCTTGTTATATGGTGGAGCACATATTGAAATATGAAGATGGACTAGAGTACTTTATGTGTGGATTGCTGGGACTTTATTTATTTACCCAATATGTGTTTATGTATTTTTCAATGCATCAATGTTTATAGCAATTTTATAGCTCAGGAGCTTATTACTTGAATGATCGATTGATTGTTCACTATTGGACAGTGCTATCACAACTTTTTTCTAAACCAGTGTCACTGTCACAGCTGGGACCTTCACTTGAGACAGTAGTATGGCTGAAGGTAGTGGGTAGCCACCCCCCCACCTAAACAGGTGGAACTCCTTGGACAGGAAGACACCGCTGTTCTACAGCTCAGTATATTTATGTGCTTCTCAGCCACCTTCTGTGTGCACCTCCCCAGGGATTGGTTGAAGTACCATAAATCTTCAGGCTGTGTCACGGATAGTACTTACCCAGGTCGAGATGCCGAGAGCGGCTCGCCCTTGCGACCACGTGCACCCCGTTCCCCGGAGGTGATACAGAGAATAGGTGGCACGCGGAGGCATGGACTACCAGCAGGAGAGAGTTCCAATGGAAGGCTGAAGAGCTGAATAGAGAATTAGCTGGAGTTCAGGAACTGGCTGAGGGTCGGGTGTAGGATAGATGAATCAGGTACCAAGGAAAGTAAAGAAGTCCGTGAAACAGGCCAGGGGTCAAATCCGGGTAAGCAGGTAAGAAAGTCCATTAGGCAGGCTGAGGGTCAAACACTATAGGCAGGTAAGCAAGTTCATTAGGCAGGCCGAGGGTCAAACACTAGTAGGCAGATCAGGCAAAGTCCATTAAAGCAAGCCGAGGTGAAGGAGAACAGCACCGTTGCCAGGAACAGTCCGGGTCACAGCGGGTAGTCAGATATAGCAATTTGGAAACAGGCACAAACGGGAAGCTGACGACAAACCAGCAACCCATCTGGATGCCAGAGCCATCTGAAATAGCCCCACCATAGCGTGTGCCAACACGCACACCGTGTGCTATCGTGCACACCCACAAGCCACTGGGTGCACACGCGAGCTGTTGTGTACACGCGCGCGCCGCACCATCGGGCCGCACACGTGTGTGTGCCGGAGCGCCAATCCGCCATGCATGCGCAGGGGCAAGGGTTGAAAAAGTCCTTCTCTGACAGGCTGCCTATTAACTTTGCTCCACTCCTATGTTCCAGAACTTTTTGGAAGGCAGGAGAGAGCCATCGGTCTTGATGCCTGTGAAACCCAGAACAGCCAAAAGAGATCAACAACTGCTTACAGAGAAACCAAAAAAGACTAAATTGACCTAACGTTCCAACAACCTAACTAGGAGGGTGCTAAATCTTTACCATCATATATATATATATATATATATATATATATATATATGGAGAGGTGGGTGTGGGGAAGAGATGGCACAACAATGCAGTATGGAAAGAAGGTAAGCCACCAGAGGCAACGGTCTATTACTGACTGCTCTGAAGAAGAGGGGACACCCCTTGAAACACGTCAGCTTTCTTTGGACTTTCATCCCACCTAAGTTTACTGGCCAACAGATCTTGCTGGATGATGCAAATCATTGACTTTTTATTATCTGGCTGATTTTATCACTCGTTTGTGAGTATGCCATTCTACTTTTAAATAAATTTCAGTGTAAAGATAATGCGCAAGGCTAGAGTGCCCTCTGTCCCTGTTTTCTTTTTAGACTGATGGCTTCGTGTCAAATACAAAAGCATACCTTCAGAGGTCTAATGAAGTTCATGCCTTGACGGGTCAGGGCCAAGAGGGGGCACGGGCGCCACCACCCCTATCCATGCCGCCGCCCCCCTAACCATGAGTCTGGCTCCTTGCCAAAGGCTGAGAGCACTGACCAGGGTGTTCTATCAGGGGGCTGTCCTCCTGTTAGAACACAATAGGACAGCAGGGGAGATCACTGTACTAACATTGCCCGGTTAGTACAGCGGCTCCTCCAGGGCTGTCAGTTTTATTTTGTTCAGCCCTGCTGGGTTGAACAACAAAAAACCTAACAATGTGTACCAGGCTTTAGTGTAGTTAGTGTATAAACTATAATAGGCAATTAGCAACTCACAAGAAGTAAAACAAATTATGCTTATCATAGTTCTCAAAAGGATTCCCAGTTGGGGACGACACCAAAGAAACTGTCACAGTGGATATACTGGATATGGTCTGGATGGCACCTGCAATAGCTAATAAAGACAGCAATGGGGGTGCCAATCTAAGTGCAGCAAGGTGGAGAAGCGGACACATGCACACAATAATTGGCAACTCACTGTCCTGTACCTGATTAGAGACTGAAAGGACTAGGTTGGCCTCTCTTGTATCTCCAGCCCAGGTCCCACTGAAGATGAAGCAGAATGTACTGAGGGACAGGATTTCCAGCAGGTGTAGATAGGAATGCTTGCAACAGGCGATGCGGTCCCAGGCAAGCTGGCAGAACATCAGATCAGGAACAGTAACCCTGCATGGAGATCCAGCCGAAGTTAAGACCCCTTTCACACTGGAGGCGTTGTATAGCGCCTGAAAAAAGCCTGCAAACCCAGTGTGAAAGTCTGAGCGTCACAAAAAGTCCTGCCAGCAGCTTCTTTGCAGCGGTGGAGGAGCGGTGAATACACCGCTCCTCCACCTGCCTCCACCGCTCCTGTCCATTGGGGCAGTGCCGTTATACCGCTGACAAAGTGCCGCTTCAGCTGCGTTTTGCGGGCGGATTTAACCCCTTATCGGCCGCTAGCGGGGGTTAAAACCTCCCCGCTAGCAGCCAAATAGCGCCGCTTTACCGCTGATGCCTGGGGCGGCACAGTGTGGAAGGCGTCTAAAAGGGCACTCTGCATTGGCTGCAGGTTCCAGATGCGAGGCTTGTCTGAGCTCCCAGCAGATTTGAGACAGGGACTCACTGTGGTGAGCATAGCTGATTCAGATAACAGCTGGGCAGGCACTCAAACCAGATGGGGGAACAGAGTCAGGAACAGAAGCGTGGTTACAGAGATATCGGAGGTCAGCAGCAGGCAGGCAGGCAGCGAGGTACAGAATCATCAGGCAAAGACGTGGTCAGGAATGGTGCTGGGGTCAGGAACTGGCAACAAGGCAGAATCAGGACACAAGTTCAGGTCAGAGACAAGCCGAGTCAACAAGGGAACAAGCAGAGTAGCAGCAGGCATAGGTATGTGCACAGGGTGTGCAAGGGGTGCATGGGCACTCCCTAATCACCCTATGTGATGCAGATTCCCCCTGTTTAAACCCCTGATATTTCCCCAAAGCCCCATAATGGGGCTGCTAAAAATATTGTGAAAATTATAATTATATAATTTTATATTATATAATAATTATAAAACTGTAAAAAACAATATAATAATAAAAAAAATACAGACACCGTCCACTGTCCTACTAACACCAATCTCTGCTCTACGGACCAGTGCTGTATCCTGGCCTAGGCCGACAAATGCCAGGCCTAGGGTGGCACTTTGCCTAGGGTGACCACATGTCCGACGATGAAACTGACATAGAGCAGTCCGAAAATGCAGGCAACAGGGGCAGACTGATCTGCCGTAGCACTGGCTCCACCCCCACTTGAGGCTCTACTGGTCACTAGTTGCTAGAGCCGTCTGGCGTCTAGCAACCAGTGACGTCAGCATTCAAAGCGGAGGAGGATTCAACTTCTTCCACCTCCGCGCCTGGTGCTTGTGGGGGCCAAAGCAACTTCCAAATTGAGCCCTTGTCATGGAGAGTCCTAGCAGCGGGGTGCAGGGCAGCGGAGATAAATCTGCAAATCCGCGTCTTTACACAGCGAGCGGGCGGCCCCAGAGTCTGCGTGGGCACAGGAGGGACTGCAGGCAGGGCTAGGGGGTCTGTTTCACCCCCCAATCCCCCCTCCAGCATTTTTTTTTTTACTAGTGATGGCAGGGATCAGCGACTTTTATAGCGAGACTGCGATATTGCAGCAGACAAATCGGACACTTTACTCCCACTTTTGACACTTTTTGGGGACTAGTGACATTATTACAGTGATCAGTGCTACAAAAACGCACTTTCCCTGCACTAATGACACTGGCAAGGAAGGGTTAACATCAGGGGCAATCAAAGGGTTGGATTTTCATTTTTAATTTCGGATTTTCGAATTTTCGGATTTTCGAATTTCCGAAATTTCGAATTTTTGAATTTTCAAATTTTCGAATGTCCGAGTTTCCAAATTTCTGAATTTACGAATTTTTGATTTTTCTGAATTTTCTAATTACAGAAAAATTTATTACACGGGTTTCCATTAATTTCAATATTTTCGAATTAACGCATTTGTTACATTTTGTTGAAAAACGAATTTGGAACAAAACGAATTGCACATGTCTATTAGGGGGGCTGAGGGGGGCTGCTACACATGCACGTGCCTGGTTACTATTCTGAACGCATGCGCATTTCTGCGAGCTGAATATCTGATAAGCATTCTCTGACACTGACAGTGTGTGGATGTTCTAATGCATTACAGTCATTGGTGCATCTGCAGCTGGGAGGAGGAGGGGTCCAAGATCCCAAAATGGAGCTGCGGCTGCAAGGGATGGAGTGTGGTAGCTGGGGTGACCAGGCAGCCTTTAGGACAGGAGACAGGAAGCAGCACCTGTGGATTGACGAAGTACAGGCGAGCACAGTAAGTGATGAAACAGGAAATGATGTCAGGTGACATATCAACATGTTTCGAGGCTCACACCTCTTTTTCAAGCCAGCAAACTTCATGTAATTTGCTAATTGTCTTTCTTTAATAAATGTTTCTACACTCACTATGCTTGGTCTGTGCCCTTTGCTGTTTTTGTCATACTAAAGAGTGGACAGCCTCAAGGATGAGACAAATATCTAATAGGCATTCTCTGACACTGACAGTGTGTGGATGTTCTCATGCATTACAGTCATTGGTGTAGCTGCAACTGGGAGGAGGAGGAGTCCAAGATCCTAAGATTGAGCTGCTACTGCAAGGGGTGGAGTGTGGTAGCTGGGGTGACCAGGCAGCCTCAGAACAGGAGACAGTCATTGGTGCATCTGCAGCTGGGAGGAGGAGGAATCCAAGATCCTAAGATGGAGCTGCTGCTGCAAGGGGTGGAGTGTGGTAGCTGGGGTGACCAGGCAGCCTCAGGACAGGAGACACTCATTGGTGCATCTGCAGCTGGGAGGAGGAGGAGTCAAAGACCCCAAGATGGAGCTGTGGCTGCAAAGGGTGGAGTGTGGTAGCTGAAGTGATCAGGACAGGAGACAGGAAGCAGCACCTGTGGATTGATGGAATACAGGCGAGCACAGGAAGTGATGAAACAGGAAGTGACATAGCAACATGTTTCAAGGCCCACACCTCTTTCTCAAGCCAGCAAACTTCGGGTAATTTGCTGTCTTCCTTTAATAAATGTTTCTACACTCACTACACTTACCGTAGTCTGTGCCCTGTGCTTTTTTTTGTCATACTAAAGAATGGAGAGCTTCATGGATGAAGATAGCAAATAGCAAACAAGTTCCTTATGTATAATGACATTTTTTGTCTCCATGCAGCTTAATGTGCTTAACAACGTATATATTACAAATTGGAAGTATTTGCACTTCTGTATTATTTGGAAATTACATGGTAAAGGCTGGAACTCCCCTTTCAATAAGCATGTTTATGCAGCTGATAGTATTAAAATGAAAGCTTTTAAATAAAGTAGCAGATGTTTAAAAAAGAAAAAAAAAAAAAAGGAAGAAAAATAAAATGAACCGTTCTGAATTACTAGGATTATATCCACGTATCGGAATATGTATTCAGTTCCCATTCAGCTGCTTTAGTATAATCTACCCAAAGAAATTCTAATTCGGCTGTATGAATAATGTACGCGTGTCTTTTGCTACAAGGGTTTTACAATAATCGTGCCTCTTGTCCTTCATATTAGAGGAATTATAAATAAAACATTTATTGAACTTTTTAGTCTTTTAAGGTTTTCCATTAACTGCTGAAATGGGAGGTTTAGGTGTGCTTTTACCGTAAGGTTCTGGATATAATGTAAAAAAAAAGAAGTCATATCGTAAAATATGAAAGAAACGGTTTTATACTCAAATACACTTTCAAGCATAATGTCCGATTGATGTGAAGACTTGCGAAAACTATAAAGTACAATAAATCCACTATATTTTACAGATCTACAAAGTAAAGTTTTTTTTTTTTTTTATGCTTACCTCCTCTGTGTATTGGTTCTGCACAGAGCAGCCCCGATCCTCTACTTCTGGGGTCCCCCCAGTGGCGCTCCTGGATCCTCCTCCGCATCGAGTGTCCCCACGGGGAGCCGCATTCCATGGGGGCCCTCATGCCGGCGCGCTTAAGAGTCCCGCTACTGCGTCCATTGACACAGACAGGAGGACTTGGCCCCGCCCCCGGCTCATGTGCCAATGGCTCCTGCTGCTATCAATCTATACAATGAGGACTCAAGACAGCGACTGGAGCCACTGGGCTCATGCACATCTCTGGAACGATCGGGTTCAGGTGAGAAAATGGAGGGGGGGGGGCTCTGGGGGGAAGCTGCACCACAGAAGGTTTTTTATCCTTAACCACTTGCCGACCGCCTAACGCAGATATACTGCGGCAGAGTGGCACGGACAGGCAAAATCACGTACCCGTACGTGATCTGCCTTCCGCGGGTGGGGGGTCCGATCGGACCCCCCCCCGGTGCCATAGACGGTCGGCTCTCGTTCGCGGGCGATGGGAGGTGAGGGGGAGGCCATCCATTGATGGCCACCCCCTCCCG
Organism: Lithobates clamitans; assembly: GCA_037952925.1. Classification (NCBI taxonomy): domain Eukaryota; kingdom Metazoa; phylum Chordata; class Amphibia; order Anura; family Ranidae; genus Lithobates; species Lithobates clamitans. The sequence continues at coordinate 651,309 of JBBGZY010001326.1, forward strand.
ATCGCTCCCGGCGAATGAAAATGCTTCCTTTCCCTCTGTAATGTAAACAGAGGGAAAGGAAGTGATGTCATCTCTCCTCGAGGCGGTCTTTTCGTCCGGCGCAGAGGAGAGAAGACATCCAAGTAAGTGCACCAACACTACACTAACAGTAGAACACGCAGGCACACTTTTCACCCCCCTGTCACCCCCCGATCACCCCCTGATCACCCCCCTGTACCCCCTGTCACTCTGACACCAATAGCAGTGTTTTTTTTTTTTTTGCATTGGTGTCAGTTTGTCAGTTATAAGTGTTAGGGCAGTTAGGTTAGCCCCCTTTAGGTCTAGGGTACCCCCCCTTAGGTCCAGGGTACCCCCTAACCCCCCCCTAATAAAAGTTAACCCCTTGATTACCCCCCGTCACCAGTGTTGCTAAGCGATCGTTTTTCTGATCGCTGTATTAGTGACACAGGTGACGCTAGTTAGGGAGGTGAGTATATAGGTTTGCTGTCAGTGTTTTATAGCGACAGGGACCCCCATATACTACCTGCTAAAGGTTTTAACCCCCTGATTGCCCCCTAGTTAACCCTTTCACCAGCGATCACCGTATAAGTGTTACGGGTGACGCTGGTTAGATAGTTTGTTTTTTGTAGTTTATTATAGTTTATTACAGTTTATTATAGTTTATTATAGTTTTAGGGCACCCGCCGTTTATTACCTTATAAAGGTTTAACCCCCTAATTGCCCGGCGGTGATAGAAGTTAAGTTTTTAGGATCTGATAAGGTCTGCGTCGCCCCAGGCAGCGTCAGGTTAGCGCTAGTACCGCTAAAACCCACGCACGCAGCATACACCTCCCTTAGTGCTATAGTATCTGAACGGATCGATATCTGATCCGATCAGATCTATACTCCCCAGCAGTTTAGGGTTCCCTGAAACACAGTGTTAGCGGGATCAGCCCAGATACCTGCTAGCACCTGCGTTTTGCCTCTGCGCCCAGCCCAGCCCAGCCCACCCAAGTGCAGTATCGATCGATAACTGACACTTACAAAACACTAAGCACACAACTGCAGCGGTCGCAGAGTCAGGCCTGATCCCTGCGATCGCTAACAGTTTTTTGGTAGCGTTTTGATAGTCGCTAACAGTCAGGAGCTTTTTTGCCTGTGAGTCTCACTAGTGTACCCCTAAATTTAGAGGCCAAAATGGCAAATCCAAGGTACACTAGTGAAGAGGCCTACAGGATTCTGAGTATGACAGATAGTGAAGAGGAAGTCACTCATCTGTCAAGTTCAGGCTCAGAATACGAACCTGTAGAGGACAGCGGCTCCATGACAGATAGCTCTGACGACGGAGTTGTGGTCCCTGCTAGGGTCAGGCGTACCAGACCCCGAACTTATGCTGTCCTTGAAGTGCATGAACCGCAGGGCTCTCGTAGGGAGCAGAGAGGTACTAGTGCCGCTACTCCTTCTGGTGAACTGGCAAGCACCAGCGGCCTAGTACACCCTGGTCGTACATCCAGCACTGCAGTATCACGTGGTGACGTGGCGAGTCCCATAAGTGCAGTTCAAGCTGGCGAGGTGGCAAGCAGTAGTAGTGTCCCGCTGCCACCAAGAAGACAAAGACAGGCCCGTCGTGCCCATAGTGCCCTTCCTGCTGCATTGGCCAATCCGAATTGGGAACCTTCCACTTCTGCAGCACCCGTACTTCCCCCTTTCACTGGCCAACCCGGAATTCAGGTGGAAACAGTTGACTTTACGCCACTCGATTTTTATTCGCTGTTTTTCACCGAAGATCTCTATAGATCTATTGTGGACCAAAGCAATTTGTACGCTGGTCAACACATCGCCACTATTCCCCAGTCCACCCTTGCCAGAGATTGGAGACCAATTACGGTCTCCGAATTTAAGATCTTTCTGGGCCTTTCCCTCCTCATGGGCATAACCAAAAAGAGTGAGTTGCGGTCATATTGGTCCACTGACCCAATTCACCATATGCCCGTGTTCTCTGCCTCCATGACCAGGGCACGATACGAGCAGATTTTGCGGTTCATGCATTTCAACAACAATGAACTCTGTCGTCCTCGTGGAGACCCTGCATACGATCGGCTCTACAAAATTCGGCCCCTCGTAAACCACTTCAACCAACGTTTTGCAGACTTGTTTACCCCCCATCAAGTTGTCTGCGTTGATGAGTCCCTGATTAAGTTTTCTGGCCGCTTGTCCTTCAAACAGTACCTTCCCAGCAAGCGTGCCAGATACGGGGTCAAGATGTATAAGCTCTGTGACAGGGCCACAGGCTATACATGTAGATTTATGGTTTACGAGGGCAAAGATAGTCACGTAGAGCCGATAAACTGCCCTGACTACATAGGAAGCGCTGGCAAGATAGTGTGGGACTTGGTGTCACCCTTATTCGGAAAGGGGTACCACTTGTACGTGGACAATTATTATACGAGCGTGCCACTTTTTAGTCACTTGTTTGATCATCAGATTGGAGCATGTGGCACCGTGCGACCTAATCGCCGGGGCTTTCCCCAGCGGCTTGTAGAGTCCCGTCTTAGGCTGGGGGAGAGAGCCTGCTTGCAGTATAATAATTTGCTCGCTATGAAGTGGAGGGATAAGAAGAATGTTTTCGTTCTCACCTCCCTTCATGCAGACACGACGACCCAAATTCCTACGGCGACTGGTGTTGTGGAGAAACCCCTCTGTGTCCACGAATACAACCTTAATATGGGAGGGGTGGACCTCAACGACCAGTTGTTGGCGCCGTACTTAGTTGCCCGTAAGGCCAGACGCTGGTACAAAAAAGTGTCTGTTTACTTATTTCAATTGGCTTTGCTGAATGCTCATGTGCTATACAGAGCTTCAGGACGGACTGGATCCTTCCTTAAATTCCAGGAAGAGATCGTCAGAGCCCTTCTGTATCCAGATGGTGCTCCACCTCACCTTCCCAATCCAAATGCAGTAAGCCGGCTGCATGGGAGGCATTTTCCTTATGTCCTCCAGAGTACCCCTACCCAACGAGCCCCCCAAAAAAGATGTCGTGTCTGCAGCAAGCGCGGATTTAGGCGTGACACCCGGTATTGTTGTCCCTCCTGTCCTGACAATCCTGGTCTATGCATTGGTGAATGTTTTGAACGCTACCATACACTAGTGGAGTATTAGCGTAGGGTTCAGCACGGCACAGACTAGGCACACTAACACAGGGTCTCCCAAGATGCCATCGCATTTTGAGAGACCCAAACCTGGTACAGTTACAGTTAAAAGTTAAAGTTACTAAAAAAAGTGTTAAAAAAAAAAAAAAAATACAAAAAAAATAAAAAAATAAAAATACAAAAAAAATATAAAATAAAAAAACCAAAAATAGTTGTCGTTTTATTGTTCTCTCTCTCTATTCTCTCTCTATTGTTCTGCTCTTTTCTATTGTATTCTATACTGCAATGTTTTATTGTTATGTTTTTATCAGGTTTGCTTTATAGGTATGCAATTTTTTTATACTTTTTTATTGTTAACCACTTTTTTGTTTTCAGGTACGCCATTCAGCTGCAGAGCGGATTTATTTATCTTGACAGCAACAGCGTTTGCTCCCACGATATATAAAGCCGTGACTCCAGCGCTGTCGGAGGTGATTTCACCACCACAGTTCCATACTTCAGCATATATGCCGAAGCGTGGGGGCAGTAGTGGGTGGAGGAGCAATTTGCTCCTGCCTTTTGCGGGAGGATGCCCCCATGCTTCGGCATATATATATTTTAGGTAGGCACAGGTTGCGTTAAATGTTTTATTTTTTACTATGTTTTTTTTGTATTTGCTTTGCAGGTATGGTAAGGTATACTGTTATACTGTAATGTTACTTTGTTTTTTTGTTAACCATCATTTGCTTAGCAGGTACGCCATTCAGTTGCAGCGCGGATTTATTTATCTTGACAGCAAAAGCGTTTGCTCCCACGATATATAAAGCCGTGACTCCAGCGCTGTCGGAGGTGATTTCACCACCACAGTTCCATACTTCAGCATATATGCCGAAGCGTGGGGGCAGTAGTGGGTGGAGGAGCAATTTGCTCCTGCCTTTTGCGGGAGGATGCCCCCATGCTTCGGCATATATATATTTTAGGTAGGCACAGGTTGCGTTAAATGTTTTATTTTTTACTATGTTTTTTTTTGTATTTGCTTTGCAGGTATGGTAAGGTATACTGTTATACTGTAATGTTACTTTGTTTTTTTGTTAACCATCATTTGCTTAGCAGGTACGCCATTCAGTTGCAGCGCGGATTTATTTATCTTGACAGCAAAAGCGTTTGCTCCCACGATATATAAAGCCGTGACTCCAGCGCTGTCGGAGGTGATTTCACCACCACAGTTCCATACTTCAGCATATATGCCGAAGCGTGGGGGCAGTAGTGGGTGGAGGAGCAATTTGCTCCTGCCTTTTGCGGGAGGATGCCCCCATGCTTCGGCATATATATATTTTAGGTAGGCACAGGTTGCGTTAAATGTTTTATTTTTTACTATGTTTTTTTTTGTATTTGCTTTGCAGGTATGGTAAGGTATACTGTTATACTGTAATGTTACTTTGTTTTTTTGTTAACCATCATTTGCTTAGCAGGTACGCCATTCAGTTGCAGCGCGGATTTATTTATCTTGACAGCAAAAGCGTTTGCTCCCACGATATATAAAGCCGTGACTCCAGCGCTGTCGGAGGTGATTTCACCACCACAGTTCCATACTTCAGCATATATGCCGAAGCGTGGGGGCAGTAGTGGGTGGAGGAGCAATTTGCTCCTGCCTTTTGCGGGAGGATGCCCCCATGCTTCGGCATATATATATTTTAGGTAGGCACAGGTTGCGTTAAATGTTTTATTTTTTACTATGTTTTTTTTTGTATTTGCTTTGCAGGTATGGTAAGGTATACTGTTATACTGTAATGTTACTTTGTTTTTTTGTTAACCATCATTTGCTTAGCAGGTACGCCATTCAGTTGCAGCGCGGATTTATTTATCTTGACAGCAAAAGCGTTTGCTCCCACGATATATAAAGCCGTGACTCCAGCGCTGTCGGAGGTGATTTCACCACCACAGTTCCATACTTCAGCATATATGCCGAAGCGTGGGGGCAGTAGTGGGTGGAGGAGCAATTTGCTCCTGCCTTTTGCGGGAGGATGCCCCCATGCTTCGGCATATATAAATGGTGCATGTATGCCCATCATTAGAAGTGGGCGGATAAAGGGAGGTATTCTAATGGTGGGCATACCCACCGATCAATATCTTTTTTTCGTTCAGCCCACAGGCTGCATGAAAAAAAAGTTTACAATACAAGGACCAGCAACGTACTGGTATGTTGCTGGACTTTGAGTGGTTATACCAGAATGATGCCTGCAGGTTTAGGTATCATCTTGGCATCATTCTTTTCAGCCAGCGGTCGGCTTTCATGTAAAAGCAATCCTAGCGGCTAATTAGCCTCTAGACTGCTTTTACAAGCAGTGGGAGGGATTCCCCCCCCCCCCCACCGTCTTCCATGTTTTTCTCTGGCTCTCCTGTCCCAACAGGGAACCTGAGAATGCAGCCGGTGATTCGGCCAGCTGACCATAGAGCTGATCAGAGACCAGAATGGCTCCAATCATCTCTATGGCCTAAGAAACCGGAAGCTACGAGCATTTCATGACTTAGATTTCGCCGGATGTAAACAGCGCCATTGGAAAATTGGGAAAGCATTTTATCACACCGATCTTGGTGTGGTCAGATACTTTGAGGGCAGAGGAGAGATCTAGGGTCTAATAGACCCCAATTTTTTCAAAAAAGAGTACCTGTCACTACCTATTGCTATCATAGGGGATATTTACATTCCCTGAGATAACAATAAAAAAGATAAAAAAAAAAAAAAAATGAAAGGAACAGTTTAAAAATAAGATAAAAAATCAAAAAATTAATAAAAAAAAAAAAAAAAAAAAAAAAAAGCACCCCTGTCCCCCCCTGCTCTCGCGCAAAGGCGAACGCAAGCGCCGGTCTGGCGTCAAATGTAAACAGCAATTGCCCCATGCATGTGAGGTATCACCGCGAAGGTCAGATCGAGGGCAGTAATTTTAGCAGTAGACCTCCTCTGTAAATCTAAAGTGGTAACCTGTAAAGGCTTTTAAAGGCTTTTTAAAATGTATTTAGTTTTTCGCCACTGCACGTTTGTGCGCAATTTAAAAGCATGTCATGTTTGGTATCCATGTACTCGGCCTAAGATCATCTTTTTTATTTCATCAAACATTTGGGCAATATAGTGTGTTTTAGTGCATTAAAATTTTAAAAAGTGTGTTTTTTCCCCAAAAAATGCGTTTGAAAAATCGCTGCGCAAATACTGTGTGAAAAAAAAAAATGAAACACCCACCATTTTAATCTGTAGGGCATTTGCTTTAAAAAAATATATAATGTTTGGGGGTTCAAAGTAATTTTCTTGCAAAAAAAAATTATTTTTTTATGTAAACAACAAGTGTCAGAAAGGGCTTTGTCTTCAAGTGCTTAGAAGAGTGGGTGATGTGTGACATAAGCTTCTAAATGTTGTGCATAAAATGCCAGGACAGTTCAAAACCCCCCCAAATGACCCCATTTTGGAAAGTAGACACCCCAAGCTATTTGCTGAGAGGCATGTTGAGTCCATGGAATATTTTATATTGTGACACAAGTTGCGGGAAAAAGACAATTTTTTTTTTTTTTTTTGCACAAAGTTGTCACTAAATGATATATTGCTCAAACATGCCATGGGAATATGTGAAATTACACCCCAAAATACATTCTGCTGCTTCTCCTGAGTACGGGGATACCACATGTGTGAGACTTTTTGGGAGCCTAGCCGCGCACGGGACCCCGAAAACCAAGCACCGCCTTCAGGCTTTCTAAGGGCGTAAATTTTTGATTTCACTCTTCACTGCCTATCACAGTTTCGGAGGCCATGGAATGCCCAGGTGGCACAAACCCCCCCCAAATGACCCCATTTTGGAAAGTAGACACCCCAAGCTATTTGCTGAGAGGTATAGTGAGTATTTTGCAGACCTCACTTTTTGTCACAAAGTTTTGAAAATTGAAAAAAGAAAAAAAAAATATGTTTTTATTGTCTTTCTTCATTTTCAAAAACAAATGAGAGCTGCAAAATACTCACCATGCCTCTCAGCAAATAGCTTGGGGTGTCTACTTTCCAAAATGGGGTCATTTTGGGGGGTTTTGTGCTATCTTGGCATTTTATGGCCTTCAAAACTGTGATGGGTAGTGAGGAGTAAAATCAAAAATTAACGCTCTTAGAAATCCTGAAGGCGGTGATTGGATTTTGGGGCCCGTATGAAGCTAGGCTCCCAAAAAGTGCCACTCATGTGGTATCCCCATACTCAGGAGAAGTAGCAGAATGTATTTTGGGGTGTAATTCCACATATGCCCATGGCATGTTTGAGCAATATATCATTTAGTGACAACTTTGTGAAAAAAAAAAAAAAAAAAAATTGTCACTTTCCCGCAACTTGTGTCAAAATATAAAATATTCCATGGACTCAACATGCCTCTCAGCAAATAGCTTGGGGTGTCTACTTTCCAAAATGGGGTCATTTGGGGGGGTTTTGTGCCATCTTGGGATTTTATGGCCTTCAAAACTGTGATAGGTAGTAAGGAGTGAAATCAAGAATTTATGCCCTTAGAAATCCTGAAGGCGGTGCTTGGTTTTCGGGGCCCCGTACGCGGCTAGGCTCCCAAAAAGTCCCACACATGTGGTATCCCCGTACTCAGGAGAAGCAGCTAAATGTATTTTGGGGTGCAATTCCACATATGCCCATGGCCTGTGTGAGCAATATATCATTTAGTGACAATTTTGTGCAAAAAAAAAAAAAATTGTCACATTCCCGCAACTTGTGTTAAAAAATAAAATATTCCATGGACTCAACATGCCTCTCAGCAAATAGCTTGGGGTGTCTACTTTCCAAAATGGGGTCATTTGGGGGGGTTTTGTGCCATCTTGGCATTTTATGGCCTTCAAAACCGTGATAGGTAGTGAGGAGTGAAATCAAAAATTTATGCCCTTAGAAATCCTGAAGGCGGTGCTTGGTTTTCAGGGCCTCGTACGCGGTTAGGCTCCCAAAAAGTCCCACACATGTGGTATCCCCGTACTCAGGAGAAGCAGCAGAATGTATTTTGGGGTGTAATTCCACATTTGCCCATGGCATGTTTGAGCAATATATCATTTAGTGACAACTTTGTGCAAAAAAAAAAAAAAATGGTCACTTTCCCGCAACTTGTGTCAAAATATAAAATATTCCATGGACTCAACATGCCTCTCAGCAAATAGCTTGGGGTGTCTACTTTCCAAAATGGGGTCATTTGGGGGGGTTTTGTGCCATCTTGGCATTTTATGGCCTTCAAAACTGTGATAGGTAGTGAGGTGTGAAATCAAAAATGTATGCCCTTTGAAATCCTGAAGGTGGTGCTTGGTTTTCGGGGCCCCGTACGCGGCTAGGCTCCCAAAAAGTCCCACACATGTGGTATCCCCGTACTCAGGAGAAGCAGCTAAATGTATTTTGGGGTGCAATTCCACATATGCCCATGGCCTGTGTGAGCAATATATCATTTAGTGACAACTTTGTGCAAAAAAAAAAAAAATTGTCACATTCCCGCAACTTGTGTCAAAAAATAAAATATTCCATGGACTCGACATGCCTCTCAGCAAATAGCTTGGGGTGTCTACTTTCCAAAATGGGGTCATTTGGGGGGGTTTTGTGCCATCTTGGCATTTTATGGCCTTCAAAACTGTGATAGGTAGTGAGGTGTGAAATCAAAAATTTATGCCCTTTGAAATCCTGAAGGCGGTGCTTGGTTTTCGGGGCCCCGTATGCGGCTAGGCTCCCAAAAAGTCCGACACATGTGGTATCCCCGTACTCAGGAGAAGCAGCTAAATGTATTTTGGGGTGCAATTCCACATATGCGCATGGCCTGTGTGAGAAATATATCATTTAGTGACAACTTTTTGTAATTTTTTTTTTTTTTTTTGTCATTATTCAATCACTTGGGACAAAAAAAAAAAATATTCAATGGGTTCAACATGCCTCTCAGCAATTTCCTTGGGGTGTCTACTTTCCAAAATGGGGTCATTTGTGGGGGTTTTGTACTGCCCTGCCATTTTAGCACCTCATGAAATGACATAGGCAGTCATAAAATAAAAGCTGTGTAAATTCCAGAAAATGTACCCTAGTTTGTAGACGCTATAACTTTTGCGCAAACCAATAAATATACGCTTATTGACATTTTTTTTACCAAAGACATGTGGCCGAATACATTTTGGCCTAAATGTATGACTAAAATTGAATTTATTGGATTTTTTTTATAACAAAAAGTAGAAAATATCATTTTTTTTCAAAATTTTCGGTCTTTTTCCGTTTATAGCGCAAAAAATAAAAACGGCAGAGGTGATCAAATACCATCAAAAGAAAGCTCTATTTGTGGGAAGAAAAGGACGCAAATTTCGTTTGGGTACACCATTGCATGACTGCGCAATTAACAGTTAAAGCGACGCAGTGCCAAATTGTAAAAAGTGCTCTGGTCAGGAAGGGGGTAAAACCTTCCGGGGCTGAAGTGGTTAACCACTTCAGCCCTTGGAGGATTTACCCCCTTAATGACCATTTTTTGCGATGCGGCACTGCGTCACTTTAACTGACAATTGCGCGGTCGTGCAACGCTGTACCCAAACAAAATTGATGTAATTTTTTTCCCCGCAAATAGAGATTTCTTTTGGTGGTGTTTGATCACCTCTTTTATTTTTTGCGCTATAAACAAAAAAAGAGCGACAATTTAAAAAAAAAAAACAAAACAATATTTTTTACTTTTTTGCTATTTTAAATATCCAAAAAAAAACAAATTTCTTCATCAGTTTAGGCCAATGTGTATTCTTCTACAAATTTTTAGTAAAAAAATCGCAATAAGCGTATACTGATTGGTTTGCGCAAAAGTTAAAGCATCTACAAAATAGGGGGCATAATAATGGCGTTTTTATTACTATTATTTTTTTTTTACTAGTTATGGCGGTGATCAGCGATTTTTAGCGGGACTGCGACATTGCGGCGGACAGATCGGGCACTTTTGACACTTTTTTGGGACCAGTGACATTTATACAGCGATCAGAGCTAAAAATAGCCACTGATTACTGTATAAATGTCACTGGCAGGGAAGGGGTTAACACTAGGGGGCGATCAAGAGGTTAAATGTGTGTCCTAGGGAGGTGTTTCTAACTGTGGGGGGAGGGGACTGACTGGGAGTAGAGAGAGATCGCTGTTCCTGATCACTTTCTACTTCCCTGTCAGAACGGGGATCTGTCTGTTTACATTGACAGGTCCCCGTTCTGGCTCTCTGTGGAGCGATCGCGGGTGGCTGGCGGACATCGCGGCCGCCGGGCATGCGCATTGGCTCCGCATGCGCCTGCTATTGCTCTTAAAGCGGCTGACATACACCTACGGCGATTCGCGCAGCCAGGCCAAGCTGCCGCAGTACAGTGACGGCAGCTGGTCGGCAGGCAGTTAATGCATAAAATGCATTAACCACTTCAGCTCTGGAAGGATTTGCCCCCTTAATGACCAGGCCATTTTTTGTGATACAGCACTGTGTCGCTTTAACTGACACGGTCGTGCAACGCTGTACCCAAACAAGATTTTTACCTTTTTTTTCCAACAAATAGAGCTTTCTTTTGGTGGTATTTGATCACCTCTGCGGTTTTTATTTTTTTCGCTATAAACAAAAATAATATATATATATATATATTTTTTACTTTCTACTATAATACACATCCAAAAAGAAATATAAAAAAAACAAATTTATTTATCAGTTTAGGCCGATATATATTCTACATATTTTTGGTAAAAAAAAAATCGCAATAGGCGTATATTGACTGGTTTGCGCAAATGTTATCGTGTCTAAAAACTACGGGATAGATTTAGGGACTTTTTTTCTCAATTGTTTTTACTGGTAATGGCGGCGATCTGCGATTTTTAGGGGGGCGGCAAAGAGGATTCAGTCGGCGGGAGCCTCCCATGGAGGCGGAGTTGTTGCGTATTTTTTTTCTCGGTCCATCGACGCTGTGATCGAAGATGAATGGACATCACGGGACAGTTTTATTTTTTTATTTTTTAATAAAGGACCGAATTTCACATTGGATGGAGTAGAGTTAAAGCCCCGGGCATGTTTTTATTTTTTTATTTTTTTGTGCAGCCTGTGTCCATTTTGGAGTGATTTTATCATCACTTCCTGTCAGAACAGGAAGTGGTGGGAAGTCTTTCCCACAGGCACATTAGAGTATGGATGTCACAAGAAAAGTGAGGGAGAATCTCTCCAATGAAGACCACAGGAAAAAAAAAAAGCTAACCCAACAGACGTTTTTAACATTGCTGCACTTTACCCTAAACATACAAAAAAGTTTGATGCAGAGTTGGTTGTCCACTTAGTACACCTAGGCAAAGGTGTGCGCAGCCTATTGCATTAGGGTGTGCACCCAAAAGTTCCAACACATATACATTTGACATATTTACAATGCGGGGGAAGGGGGCGCAAGGGCGCACATGGGGGGTCCAGGCAACAGAAGGAAGAGGAACAGGGAAAGGAGGGGTGGCATATATTAGTACCGATCCCCTATATTTTCCTCCTGTGGCAGCTGAATGTTATCAAGGAGAGGAGGAGAAGCCTACTTTCAGCTACTGCAGGAGGAAAAATCAGTTCCACAAAATTCCGCCCGTGCCACCTCTCCTGTCCAGGTTCTGAGGGTCGGCAAGGAATGATTGCGGGTAACCTATCAGCTGCCCACCACTAACAGGTTGCCAACCTCAGGATTAGGGTGTGCCCAGGCATACCTGACACACCCCTTGCGCACGCCTATGCACCTAGGTCTGATTACTAGAAGGGTGGTCTAAGGAGCTGTTTCCTAACTGTTGTGGCACCCAGGAGTACCATTTGGGTTCCTCCATGGGAAAGGGGAAGTGACCATGATCACAAGACCCAGCTTGTCCTGGATCAGATCTGGATGAGAGGGTTCTGTGAAGGGGTGGGGGGGCTCTGATTGATATGATGGGGAGACTCTGATGTGATTGGGTCTCTCATGTATGGGGGGGCTCTGTTGTGATGGAGGGGTCCTCTGACTCGATGATTGGGGCAACTCTGTGGTGATGAAGGCCTCCTGTGTAGGGGAGACTTTAATGTGGTAGGGGTGTTCTGATGTGATGGGAGGACATCTGATGTGATGGGAGGGTCTATGGTGTGATAGAGGAACCTCTGATGTGGTGGGGGACTCTAATGTGAATGAGGGACCTCTGATGTGAATGGGAGACCTCTGATGTGAATGGGAGACCTCTGATGTGATGGGGGGACTATAATGTGAAAAAGGAACCTCTGATATGATGGGGGACTCCAATGTGATGAGAGAACTTTTGATGTGATGAGAGGACCTCTGATGGGATGGGAGGACCTCTGATGGGATGGGAGGACCTCTGATTTGATGGGGAGGTTCTGATGTTATTGGGGGACCTATGATGTGATAGAGGCACCTCTGATGTGATGGGGGTTTCTTTTGTGGTAGAAGGACCTCTGATATGACAGAGGAACCTCTTATGTAATGGGGGACTCTGATGTGATGTCAGGACCTATGATGTGATAGAGGAACTTCTATCTCATCAACTCACATCGGGTTGAAGTCAGGACTCTGTGCAGGCCAGTCAAGTTCCTCCACCCCAAACTCACTCATCCATGTCTTTATGGACCTTGCTTTGTGAACATCATTTAGTGGAGGGGAGATTATGGAGTGGGGTTGTTTTTCAGGGGTTGGGTTTGGCCCCTTAGTTCCAGTCCAGAGAACCCTTAAGGCGTCAGCATACCAAGACATTTTGGAAAATGTCATACTCCCAACTTTGTGGGAACGATTTGGGGATGACCCCTTCCTGTTCCAACGTGACTGCTCACCAGTGCACAAAGAAAGGTCCATAATGACATGGATGAGCGAGTTTGGGGTGGAGCAACTTAACTGGCCTGCACAGAGTCCTGACCTCCACCACAATAGAACACCTTTGGGATGAATTAGAGCGGAGACTGCAAGCCAGGCCTTCTCGTCCAACATCAGTGCCTGACCTCCCAAATGTGCTTTTGGAAGAATGATCAAACATTCCCATAGACACACTCCTAAACCTTGTGGACGGCCTTCCCAGAAGAGTTGAAGCTGTTATAGGTGCAAAGGGTGGGCCAGCTCAATATTGAACCCTACAGACTAAGACTGGGATGCCATTAACCGCTTGCGGACCAGCCGCCGCAGTTTTACTGCGGCAGGTTGGCTCCGCTGCGCAAAATCACGTTATTGTACGGATAGCAGGCGCGAGCTCCGTGAGTCCGACCGCAGGTCCCGCGGAATCGATGTCTGCAGGGATACCCGCGATCGTCTCACAGAGAGGCAGAATGGGGAAATGCTGATGTAAACAAGCATTTCCCCGATCTGCCTAGTGACACTGACACTGATCACAGCTCCCTGTAATCGGGAACAGTGATCAGTGTCGTGTCACACATAGCCCCGCCCCCCCACAGTTAGAATCACTCCCTAGGACACACTTAACCCCTTCACTGCCCCCTAATGGTTAACCCCTTCACTGCCAGTCACATTTACACAGTAATCAATGCATTTTTAGTCGCACTGATCGCTGTATAAATGTGAATGGTCCCAGAATAGCGCCAAAAGTGTCCGATCTGTCCGCCATAAAAATCGCTGATTGCCGCCATTACTAGTAAAAAAAAAAAAAAATATTAATAAAAATGCCATAAAACTATCCCCTATTTTGTAGACGCTATAACTTTTGCGCAAACCAATCAATAAACGCTTATTGCGATTTTTTTTTACCAAAAATATGTAGAAGGATACTGAGCAAAAAAAAATTTTTTTATATATTTTTGGGGGATATTTATTATAGCAAAAAGTAAAAATTGATGCTTTTTTTTCAAAATTGACGCTATTTTTTTGCTTATAGCGCAAAAAATAAAAACGGCAGAGGTGATCAAATACCACCAAAAGAAAGCTCTATTTGTGGGGGGGAAAAAAAACATCAATTTTGTTTGGGAACCACATCGCACGACCGCACAATTGTCAGTTAAAGCGACCCAGTGTTGAATCGAAAAAAGTGCTCTGGTCTTTGGCCAGCCAACTGGTCCGAGGGTTGAAGTGGTTAAAAGTTCATGTGCGTGTAAAGGCAGACGTCCCAATACTTTTGGTAATATAGCGCATTTCCAGCGCCTCCCTCTGTGTTGGAATTTGCGTGTCTTTCATAGATTGTCAAGTGTCTACTCCTGAGTATTGATTCTATGTTTTTTTTGCTTTTCTTGTGATGGATTTTGATGAAAAAGGATGTTTCCTAGGGTGTATGTCTCATGAATTCCCACCACCATGTTGATGATATCTTCATGAATCTACAGAATGTTCATTCTTATCCCGTAGTGCATTATCTGTGTACTGTGAAGAGAAAGAAGAGAAGAATGGAATAAATGAATCTGATTCAAACTCTGTCTCTGTATGTGGTCACAACACTCTATTTTCGTTTATACGTCGTTTTTTTTTTGTTTTTTTTCCCCCTTGTTTTCATTTTTGTCTAAGTTTTGCACAGATTAATAAAATATGTATAGCTATACAATGAAATGTGTTTCGTAAAGTCCTCTACTATAAAACCTGGATCCTAAAGTGTCACCAAACCCACCTCATAAAAATCTATCAATAAATGATGTATTCCATGATATTCATACTCACTCAGTCACTATGAGATTCGTTTTCTGTATTCTGCAAAAAAACTGCTTGATCCTGCTGCTCTCTATCTCCCCCTTCTGTCCATGTCCCCAATTCGGCTAGGGATTTTGCAGAGCAGTGTTGTCAGCTCTGCACATGCTCAGTTTTTATTGAGTTTCTATGCTGAGCATTTCCTCCCTATCACATCTGAGCAGCCCATGTGACTATCGAGTCACACATGTGGGTGTATACACAGTGGTAAATGACAACCCACTCCCTCTCTCTTCCTCCATGCCCACTAACCAGCTAAACACAACGGGGGGGGGGGGGGGGACGGGTTATTACATGTAGATTGATAGAGGCTTTACCTCCCTCTTATTCTAAAACACAGCATAGAAACTCGCTGAAAACTGAGCATGTGCAGAGATGCCACCACAGCTGCAAATTCTCTAGGTAGATTTGAGACATGGACAGGAGAGGGAGATAGAGAGCTGAAGGATCAAGCAGTTTTTTTGCAGAATACAGAAAACAAATCTCATAGTGACTGATGCCGCGTACACACGACCGGACTTTTCGGCATCAAAGGTCCTACGGAACAAATCCGTCGGACATTCCGATCGTGAGTGGGCTTCATCAGGCCTTTTTTGTCGAAAAATCTGACGGACCTTAAAAATAGAACATGTTCCAAATCTTTCGGACGAACTCGATTCCTATAAAAAAAAAGTTTGTCTGTATGCTAGTCCGACGGACCGAAAACGATGCAAGGGTAGCTATTGGCTACTGGCTATTTAACTTCCTTTTCTAGTCCAGTCGTACGTCATCACATTCAAAACGATCGGACTTTGGTGGGATCGTGGGTAAGCAAGTCCGTTTCGTCGGAACTCCATCGAAACATCAAAAAGTCCTTCGGAGTTTAGTCCGACGAGAAGTTCGCTCATGTGTACGTGGCATAAGTGAGTATGAACAGACTTGAGACTCATAAAAATTAGAAGAAAAGAGGTTTAACCTTAAACTATGTAGAGGGTTCTTTACTGTAAGAGCGGCAAGGATGTGGAATTCCCTTCCACAGGCGGTGGTCTCAGCGGGGAGCATCGATAGTTTCAAGAAACGATTAGATAAGCACCTGAACAACCACAACATACAGGGATATATAATGTAATACTGACATATAATCACACACATAGGTTGGATTTGATGGACTTGTGTCTTTTTTCGACCTCACCTACTATGTAACTATTAACAGCATGTAATACACCATTTATTGATAGATTTTTATGATGTGGGTTTAGTGACACTTCAAGCGCCTTTTTGGGGGAAAATTTGAGACTCTTATACGACGTAACAATCTCTTCATTCCTCAATTTCACCTTGCTTACATTGAAAACGCCATCTCCTTACTGTCAGAAACCATGAAATCGGACCGAGACAGAAGTACAGTTAAATCACACTTTGTTTAATAATAATAATAATAAAAAGGTAAACAGAGTAAACGTAGTCAAAACATAGCCAGAGTTCAGGAATCGGAATGGGTAGCCAGATAAGCCAAAACGTCAGGGAGCCAGAGATGAGCGTCGTAGAACAGCAAGCAGGATCTGGAGCCAGAAGGAATGTCAGCCAAGCAAATCTTTAACAGGAACACAGGAGAGCGTCTCTAGAGATGTGACCAAGGCGAAGGCAGAGATCATCTGGGCTGGATGGCTTAAGTAGGCAGGACTGATGAGCAGGATATCATGAACAGGTGAGTCACTGTGGAGAGAAAGTAGCTGGCAATTAGCCGACAGCTGAGCGGCCAGCTTTGATCTTCCTCCCCTCTTTGAATTCTCTTTTTGTCTTATAGCTGAAGGCCAATACCCTGTGCTGATTCCTTGCCCTGGGTAACTCCTTTCTTTTTTTTTGCGGTGCCCCTGATGACATCACAGTGATGAAATGCGTAGGGCGAAGCCTATTGATCAGAGAGAGAGCAGTGATTACAGCGGGCTGTCTGCGTCTACTGATTCCTGGACTGTGAAGTTTGCCCGCTCAGCTGGAGGGGAGGCGGTGGCTCGGTACTTCGTATTTGTATTACCTGCTTTATACATTAATGTATGTCTGGGAACATGGAAGATCTACCTTAAGAGTGGTAGCTAAAGATTGAAATCTTAAAGTGGATTTAAAGTCTGAAGGTGTTTTACCTAAGAGAGGGTAAAAAAACCTCTCTTTAACCACTTCCCAACCGGCTTACATACATATACGGTGGCAGGTTGGCTCTCCTGCACGAATCACAGTACATGTACGGTGGCTCCTTTAAGAGCCATAGCAGGCGCACGCACGTGCTGCACAGCAGGAGATGCAATGCGCATGGCCGGCGGGCACGGTCGCGGGTGGCCGGTGGCACGAGAGCCAGTACGAGCATTTGTGTATGTAAACACACAAATCCTCATTCTGACAGGAGAGAAGAGACAGATCTGCAGTAATTGCGAACAGCGATATGTCTCCTCCCCCAGTCAGTCCCATCACCCCACAGTTAGAAACACTAACGAGGGAACACATTTAACCCCTTGATCTCCCCCTAGTTTTAACCCCTTCCCTGCCAGTGACATCTTTACAGTAATAAGTGCATTTTTATAGCACTAATCGCTGTATAAATGTTAATGGTCCCAAAAAAGTGTCAAAAGTGTCCGCTCCAATGTCGCAATCCCTAAATAATGGGGCTATGAGAACCTAATGATGGGAGTATGTAAAGACACAAATCCTCGTTCTGACAGGAGAGAAGAGGCAGATCTGCTGTTTGCAGTAATTGTGAACAGCGATATGTCTCCTCCCCCAGTCAGTCCCATCCCCCAACAGTTAGAAACACTAACGAGGGAACACATTTAACCCCTTGATCGCCCCCTAGTGTTAACCCCTTCCCTGCCAGTGACATTTATACAGTAAAAAAAACAGTACAGTAAAAAAGTGTCAAACGTGTCCGCTCCAATGTCGCATTCCCGCTAAAAATCGCAGATCACCGCCATTACTAGTGAAAAAAAAAAAAATAATAATAATAAAAATGTCATTAATCTATCTCCTAGACATGTGCACAGCCAAAAAATGTGTTCATTTTGGTTTTTGTTTCATTAGTTTATTTTTCGTTTTTCAGGTCATTCGCTATGATCGCAATTCATAAATTCGTACATTCGTGAATTCGTACATTCGTACATTCGTAAATTCGTACATTTGTAAATTACAAAATTAGGAAATTTGTAAATTCGAAATTTGAAAATCCAAAAACCGAAAATTCGAAAATCTGAAATAGTAACTAACTATTAAATTATAGGTATTGTAATTTCCTTTCAAATTTGGCTGTCAGTGAACGTAACAAATACGAATTTATCCAAAGTTACGAATTATCCAAAATAACGAATGCTGCATCTAAACAAATGGAACGGAACAAATTAATAATAAATAATAATAAAAAGTTTTTATTATTATTATTGTTACTTATTATTATTAATTCATTACGTTCCATTTGTTTGGATACGGCATTCGTTATTTCGGATCATTCGTAACTTCGGATAAATTCGTATTCGTTATGTTCACTAACAGTCAAATTTGAAAGGAAATTACAATACCTAGAATTTAATAGTTACTAGTAATAGTTAAGTTATTATTAGTTAATTATTATTTCAGATTTCCGAATTTCCGAATTTACTAATGTACGAATGTACGAATTTACGAATTTACGAATTTACGAATGTATGAATTTATGAATTTACAAATATTTCAAATTTACGAATATTCGGAAAAAAATCGTTAAACGGGTTTTCGTTAATTTGGATATTTCCGAATTAATGAATTTGTCGAAATTCGTTAAAAAACTAATTCGGAACGGAACGAATTGCACATGCCTACTATCCCCTATTTTGAAGACGCTATAACTTTTGCGAAAAACAAATAAATATACGCTTATTGGGATTTTTTTAATCAAAAATATGTAGAAGAATACATATTGGCCTAAACTGATGAAGAAATTTGTTTTTTAAAATGTTTTTTTGGATATTTATTGTAGCAAAAATTAAAAAATATTGTTGTTTTTTTTTAAAAAAATTGTTGTTCTTTTTTTGTTTATAGCGCAAAAAAATAAAAAAACGCAGAGATGAGCAAATACCACCAAAAGAAAGCTCTATTTGTGGGAAAAAAAGGATGTCAACTTTGTTTGGGTACAATGTGACACGACCGCACAATTGTCAGTTGAAGCGGCGCAGTGACGTACCGCAAAAAAATAGCCTGGTTATTAAGGGGGCAAATCCTTCCGGGGCTGAAGTGGTTAAGAGAGAGAGAGAGAGAGAGAGAAAAAGAAAATGCTAACCTACAGCAGACCAATTAGATAACACAACAAGAAATTGGCTTACCCACAGTAGATACAAGCCCTATCAGAGAAGGAGATGACTGCTCAGGGGCCGACATCTACACCTCCACAATGGCTGCAGAGCAGTTTATAGACCTTATCCCTAAGGATGCTTTTTGAGGCCTACCTCAGGATCTTTGAGAGAGCTGCAGAACCTTTTGAAGAAGGAACCCCAAAAGGACTATGTTCTCTTACAGCCACAGGATACCAAAGAGTATCCTAAACTTAGAGCAGAAATCTTAGCCAGGATCCGGGTTAACATGGCCGTCCGAACACATAGGGATATGACTTTAGTCTCAGGCATATGACTTATTCCACCTTACAAACAAATGGTTGCAACCAGAGGTGCTAAGCCCTGTTTAGAGTGAGGAACAAGTGGACCATGATGACCATTCCACCATTGGGGAAGCAGCTGATCAAACACAAGCAACCTTGGAGGGCAGGGGAGACATCAACATTCTAGTAGACCCCTGATGTCTCTCAGGAGTTAGGTTGCGTACCTGTCAAAAACAAATACCTGCCTTCCCCCCCCCGAAAGGTGCCAAATGTGGCACCGGAGGGTGGAGAGGCGGATTCAACTTTTGAAAGCTTTAAAGTGGTTCTAAAGGCTGAAGGTTTTTTTCCTTCATGTATTCTATGCATGAAGGTAAAAAAACCTTCTCTGTGCAGCAGCCCCACTAATACTTACTTGAGCCCCATCACAATCCACCGACGTACACAAGAGCGCCGGCTCCCCAGGGATTCTCACTTCTCATTGGCTGAGACAGCTGTGGAAGCCATTTGCTCCCGCTGCTGTCAATCAAGCCAATGAGCCAATGAGGAGAGTGAGGGGGCAGGGCCAAGCCAAGGCTCCGTGTGTAAATGAACACACAGAGCTGCGTCTCGGGAGTGAGCCTTCTTTGGTGCCGCCATTTCAAGCTACTCGCTCTGGGGGCACTCAGCAGGAGGGAAGGGTGTGTAAATGGACATGCAGAGCTGCGGCTAGAGAGTGAGCCTGCTTGGGTGCCCCCATTTCAAGATACTTGCTGCGGGGGCACTCGGCAGAGGGAGGGGTGTGTAAATGGACACGCAGAGCTGCGGCTCGGGAGTGAGTCTGCTTGGGTGCCCCCATTTGGAGCTACTTGCTGTGGGGGCACTCGGCAGAGGGAGGCGTGTGTAAATGGACATGCAGAGCTTCAGCTTGGGAGTGAATCTGCTTGGGTGCCCCCATTTCAAGCTACTTGCTGCGGGGGCACTCGGCAGAGGGAGGGGTGTGTAAATGGACACACAGAGCTGCCGCTCGGGAGTGAGCCTGCCTTGGTAGTCCCATTGCAAGCTACTTGCTGTGGGGGCACTCGGCGGGAGGGAGGGGCCAGGAGCGCCAACGAGGGACCCAAGAAGAGGAGGATCTGGGTTGCTCTGTGCAAAACCATTACACAGAGCAGGTAAGTATGACACTTTTTTTTTTTTTTCAAAAAAGCCTTTACTATCATTTTAATTTCATTTGGAATTAAATATTTTGTACGTCCAAAGTTTTTTGTTTTCACTCTTTTGTCTGCGCCTGTGAATCGTAATTTTTTTTTTTTCTTTGAGATTTTTTTTCAAAAACAAGAAAAGCAATTTATTTTGTCTGAGCATTTATCAATATAAACAATTTTCCGTCTCGTTTGGATGTGAAGATTTTCATAAAACCTTTATCTAAATAAGCTGCCATAACAACAAGGAGGATAATGGGCGATGCTCATTGGAGATGCTGATGGCGGAAGGGAGAGGGACCTTTATGCGGAGAGAAATGGCTTCTGATTGTCTGCGGAGCTCAAGACTTCTGTTGCTGCTTTTTTACTCGATTGCTTTTCCATTTTACGTTTGCAGATGCAGAAATGTTCCTCTGCGCTCGGTATGTGATCTGTGTTTACAGCAATCTACGCCATTTAAATGAAACAACAATTTGAAGAGATAGTATGTTTAAGTTACGGCTTACAATTAGTGTTTATTGATGAGCAAACCCTCGTGGAAACGTTCCGCCAACATCCCTGGAATCCAGCAAATTTTGTTCTATGACCCGATTTCAGGGCCGTCTTAATAGCATCATGGGCCCCTGGGCAAAGTAATGCTCTGGGGCCCCTACAATGGAGACAGTGCAGGTAAACAGACATCAAGTACAATAGGTGGGAGGCAGACAAGCAGAGCTTCCCCTTTTGTGTGGAGCTCCGCTTTAACTACATGAACAAGCATTCTGTACAGCAAAGAATCAGTGGGAAAATACTACAGACATAAAGTACCAAAGCTGTCCTGTGCATGTAATATATCTGCTAGATTGATGCCCCCCCAGAACTCTGACCCCTCTACATCCCAGATATCCCCCCCAGCACTCTGACCCCCCTACACCCCAGATATGCCCCCAGAACTCTGACCCCTCTACACCCCATATACCCCCCCCAGCACTCTGACCCCTCTACATCCCAGATATCCCCCCAGCACTCTGACCCCTCTACATCCCAGATATCCCTCCAGCACTCTGACCCCTCTACACCCCAGATATCCCCCCAGCACTCTGACCCCTCTACATCCCAGATATCCCCCCAGCACTCTGACCCCCCTACACCCCAGATATCCCCCCAGCACTCTGACCCCTCTACACCCCATATACCCCCCCAGCACTCTGACCCCTCTACATCCCAGATATCCCCCCAGCACTCTGACCCCTCTACATCCCAGATATCCCCCCAGCACTCTGACCCCTCTACACCATTGATATCCCCCTAGCACTCTGACCCCTCTACATCCCAGATATCCCCCCAGCACTCTGACCCCTCTACACCCCAGATATCCCCCAGCACTCTGACCCCTCTACACCCCAGATATCCCCCCAGCACTCTGACCCCTCTACACCCCAGATATCCCCCCAGCACTCTGACCCCTCTACACCCCAGATATCCCCCCAGCACTCTGACCCCTCTACATCCCAGATATCCCCCCAGCACTCTGACCCCTCTACACCCCAGATATCCCCCCAGCACTGTAACCCCTCTACACCCCAGATATCCCCCCAGCACTCTGACCCCTCTACACCCCAGATATCCCCCCAGCACTCTGACCCCTCTACATCCCAGATATCCCCCCAGCACTCTGACCCGTCTACATCCCAGATATCCCCCAAACACTCTGACCCCTCTACACCCCAGATATCACCCCAGCACTCTGACCCCTCTACACCCCAGATATCCCCCTAGCACTCTGACCCCTCTACATCCCAGATATCCCCCTAGCACTCTGACCCCTCTACACCCCAGATATCCCCCCAGCACTCTGACCTCTCTACATCCCAGATATCCCTCCAGCACTCTGACCCCTCTACACCCCAGATATCCCCCCAGCACTGTAACCCCTCTACACCCCAGATATCCCCCCAGCACTCTGACCCCTCTACATCCCAGATATCCCTCCAGCACTCTGACCCATCTACATCCCAGATATCCCCCCAGCACTCTGACCCCTCTACACCCCAGATATCCCCCCAGCACTCTGACCCCTCTACACCCCAGATATCCCCCCAGCCCTCTGACCCCTCTACACCCCAGATATCCCCCCAGCCCTCTGACCCCTCTACACCCTAGATATCCCCCCAGCACTCTGACCCCTCTACACCCCAGATATCCCCCCAGCACTCTGACCCCTCTACATCCCAGATATCCCCCCAGCACTCTGACCCCTCTACATCCCAGATATCCCCCCAGCACTCTGACCCCCCTACACCCCAGATATCCCCCCAGCACTCTGACCCCTCTACATCCCAGATATCCCCCCAGCACTCTGACCCCCCTACACCCCAGATATCCCCCCAGCACTCTGACCCCTCTACACCCCAGATATCCCCCCAGCACTCTGACCCCTCTACACCCCAGATATCCCCCCAGCACTCTGACCCCTCTACACCCCAGATATCCCCCCAGCACTCTGACCCCTCTACACCCCAGATATCCCCCCAGCCCTCTGACCCCTCTACACCCTAGATATCCCCCAGCACTCTGACCCCTCTACACCCCAGATATCCCCCCAGCACTCAGACCCCTCTACACCCCAGATATCCCCCCAGCACTCTGACCCCTCTACATCCCAGATATCCCTCCAGCACTCTGACCCCTCTACACCCCAGATATCCCCCCAGCACTCTGACCCCTCTACACCCCAGATATCCCCCCAGCACTCTGACCCCTCTACACCCCAGATATCCTCCCAGCACTCTGACCCCTCTACACCCCAGATATCCCCCCAGCACTCTGACCCCTCCACACCCCAGATATCCCCCCAGCACACTGACCCCACTACATCCCAGATATCTCCCCAGCACTCTGACCCCTTTACACCCCAGATATCCCCCCAGCACTGTTACCATATATCATAAGATACCCCTTGTATTGTGACCCCACTACATCCCTGATACCCCCTACACTATGGTCTCTCTACGTCCCTGATACCTCTAGCACTATAGCCACCCAAGCTACCCCAAACACCCTATACACCCCAGTTCCCCCTCAGCATTGTTTTCCCCCATACACCCTTGATATCCCCCAGCACCATTATTTCATGTAGCACCCCCCTTTTCCAGTGGAGATACAGTGCAGGTAAACTTTTGGCTATGTGCCGACTCATCTATACCAATCAAGCAGGCAGGAGGGGCAGAGGAGAGAGCATCCCTCCGGGCATTCCAAGCCCTTAGGTGCAAACAGTGCTGGACAGCTCGGCTGACCATGACACCATCCACAATGCCACTTCCACAAGTGGGTTCTCAGTGCTGCCGACTCAGCAGCTCCCACTCCTGCTCCTACCCCGCAGTCAGGTCAGAGCATCACTGGTGCTCCGGCCCTGCCCCTCCCTGCTGGCTGTGAAATAATAGGTATCGTTCTGCACAGCATGGTGCACCACTGCCAGCCTTCCCCCCTGTGTATCCTTCACCCTCAGTGCCATCATGGGCCCGCCAATTTTGGGGCAGCGTGGGCTCAAGGACCAGCTGCTTTGGGGAAAGTGCAGAGGCCCCCCATGCAGCTGGGCAGTGGCGTCGGCAGGGGGGGGCTGACCGTGGCTGAAGCCCCGAGTGGGTCCCCAAAAAGCCCTAGGTCTTAAGTGGGCAAGGTACTATCAATAGCCCAGAGAGCCGCCGAGCGGGGACCGATCTGATGGCGAGCGCCGCCAAGTGCCTCTGGGTGCCGCCGGGTGCGGCCAAGTCACATAGCAGGTCCCGCCTTCTGGAGCCTGCAGTGCCTATAATGGACGTCCCACTGGTCCAATGGTGGGACCGCAGGACATGTGAGGTCCATCATAGGCGCTGCAGGCTCCAGTAGGCGGGAATTACAATGCGGCCGCCGCGCCACTGTGAGATCCCCGCTCTGCGCTCGGCTCTCCCTTCTCCTCTGAGTCCTCTCCCTGCCTGCTGTGAAGATGGGCGTGCACCGCACAACATGGCTGAGCTGCTGCTGCAGGACACATGAAGTCTCCTGGTCAGGTAGATCAGTATGTGTCACTACCGTCCATGTAGGTAGGTCAGTGCATGTATGTCAGGTAGGTCAGTGTGCGTCATGTAGGTCAGTGTATCTATGTCAGGTGGGTCAGTGTGTGTCACTACCGTCAGTGTATGTATGTCAGGTAGGTCAGCGCGTGTGAGGTAGGTAGGTCAGTGTATGTATGTCAGGTAGGTCAATGTGCGTGTCAAGTAGGCCAGTGCATGTCAGGTAGGTCAGTGTATGTATGTCAGGTAGGTCAGTGTGTGTGAGGTAGGTAGGTCAGTGTATGTATGTCAGGTATGTAGGTCAGTGTGTCAGGCAGGTGAGTTTAGTGGTCAGCATTAATGGGCACCGGTAAGCCAGGCAGCAACCATCAAATGAGCTTACCCCCCCACACAACCACAACGCCCAGCCAAAAAACCCTGCACCACTACCGCCGCCTCCGCCCCCCCCCCCCCCCACCTGCCCGTGCCAGCCTTGGACTTTGGGCTGAAGCCCCTGGTCTTTTTGCCACCTAGCAACGCCCGTGTAGCTGGGGCCCCTGGGCAGTGCCCAGGTGTGCCCACATTAAGACAGCCTTGCTCGATTTTCAGAAGTAAAAGGGTGTTTGGCCTTCTTACCGGCTAAGTAAAAATGGCAACCCCCCCCCCCCCCTCCCATTTATAACTAGCTTGCTGCTCAGCGTAAGTATATAAACATTCTGGGCAGTAAGCCAGTGGTCTCCAAATTGTAAAAGCACCCCCGTCCCCCCTCCATGCTAAAAAAAATTAAAAAAATTAAAAAACTGTAAAAGCACCCCCCCCCATGCTTATGAATAAATGGAAACGCACATGTAGGTCTGGCATGGACATGTAAATGGTGATTGCACCACACATGGGAGGTATTGCCAGGGTGAGAGCAATACTTCTAGCACCGTAGCGCTTGTTTAACGAAATGTTAAACGCTTTTAAAGCATTGCCAACGGACAATTTTAGGTAGTTTTTTGCAATTTCACAGGTGTGTGCATTTTTAAATTTTGACATGTTTGCTATCTATTTACGCCACACAATATCAACATTTATATTTTGCAAATAAAATGGCTACTATATTGTGTTTGAGTGCACTAGAGTGTATTTTTTTTTCTTGAAAATTTGCATCTGATAAACAGCTACACAAAAATCGTGTGACATAACAAATTGCAACATCAACCCTTTTATTCCGCAGGGTCTCTGCTTTCAGAAAATATAAAATGTTTACGGGGGGCTTTATGCATTTTCTGGCAATGAAATGCAGATGTATTTAACACGCATGTGGAAAAATAAACATTTGCCCCTGTAGACAATTGGTTAAAGCAAGGAGGACATGGGAAGTGTTCCCAGAACATTAACCAGCCTGTCAGCATTAACAAATAAACTACACTGTTTAGCAATTTGAGTTGAAAACCGAGGTTTTCAGACACACATCAATTGCAAAATAAATATGGAAGCTGCCCTGCAGTGGGTGTCGTTGGTTATGTCATTTATAAATTCCCTTTAGTTATCAGTTAGCAGCAGGGCAGGGACAAGGGGTGGGCAGGAGGGGCGGCTGCCCTGGGCACTGTGGCATCATGTGTGGTGGGGGGGGGGCACTGTGAGGAGATTGGAGAGAGGAGATTTGTGTTGGGAGGGGAAGCTTGGGAGGGGGCGGAAGGTTGGTAAGAATTGTTCCAGGAGGGAACGATTGGATGAAAGTGCTGGGAGATGTGATTTAGGGAGATTTGTGTAGGGAAAGGGATAGGAGAAGTGGATTTGTGCTAGGAGGCGGGATTTGAAGGGCATGTGCTAGAAGAGGCAATATGGTGGGGGGGGGGAATTAGTGCTAGTAAGGATGATTGGAGAGTATTTGTGATAGGAACGGAAATTTTTTTGAGGGGGGAGAATTTGTGCTAGGAAGGGAAATGGGGGGGGGGGGTAATATGTGCTGGGAGGGGGGTTTTGGAGTGGGGGGGTGTACTTGAAAGAGGAAATTTGAAAGGTAGAAGATTTGTGCTAGAAGAGTGATTTTTTTGGGGGGGGGGCAAAGATTTGTCCTGGGAGGAGGGGAATTTATGCTTAGGAGGTAAGCATGCAGATTCATGTTCAATTTTTTTTTGGGGGGGGGTTGCTGACATAATGCTCATACATCTTGGGGGGGGGGCAGTTTGGCATGTTCACCCTGGGCTCTAGATGACCTTGTTCCGGTGTTCTGCCGAGAAAGTTCCTCTCGGCGGATAAGGACCCCCCTCTACTGCGCAGGTGCAGCGCTTGCGCAGTAGGAACCGGCGGAAAAAGCCGAAGGCGAATAGAAGAGAAATCAGCTGTACACGGCGCCTGTAAGAGGGCCCCTCGCTTCGGGCACGGCCTCGCTTCGCTCGGCACTTTTTTATTCCCCCTCTAGGTCCACGTGGATGGTGGGGCTTCAGCCTGGACCCAGGGCGCAGGCGCCGTGTACAGCTGATTGAAGGTTTTCATCTTCGGCTATTTTCGGCGGCTCCTAGTCATTCATACTGCGCAAGCGCTGCGCCTGCGCAGTACAAGGGGGACCTTATCCGGCGGGGGAACTTTCTTGGCAAGACACCGGCACTGGTTAGCAGTTAGAAAAAACATCCAATGTTACTGAGCATATTGGCTACTTTATGTTGGAATTCTATAATGTCTTGTAATTTTTTGCAACTCATGGTTACAAGCATTTTCTAGATGTGTGTTCCCTATAGAAACAAAAAAAAGTGCACGTTTGGATTAAACAATTACTTTATGAGCCCTGCCAGCAGTGGTACTTGATTGGTCCTCCACAGCAAATGATAGAGCTAAGACAACCAAATGATGGGGGTTTGGTAACTAAATGGTGAGGTGAAGTAAATTGGTTCAATAAATATTATTGCACCCATGTATTAACTTGTCTATTCCCCTAGTTAGCTAGTCTATTAAAACTCTGAGCACATGTTACTGTTGATATCACAATAATACAAGGTTAGCTATGAAAACCAAGCACACGGCTTAATAAAACAAAATCTTATTTATTTCCCAAGAGAATCAGAAAAGGCTAACAAGAAAGTCCTAAATAGATATTACAAACATATACCAACAATACACATCATATCAGAATATCAAATACAAGAATCAAAGATACTTATGACCAGTGGCGTCGCTAGGGGGTGGCTTTTGGGGCTTTAGCCCCGAATCTGGGGCCCATAGCCCTGAGTCTCTGTAGGGGTCCTCAAGGGGAGTGGAGGCTCTCTGGGGACCCTGATGTAAGTGGGGGGTTCTCTGGGGATCCTGATTTTAAGGGGGAGGCTCTCTGGGGACCCTGATTTTAAGGG
The DNA here is from genome assembly GCA_037952925.1 of Lithobates clamitans. Classification (NCBI taxonomy): domain Eukaryota; kingdom Metazoa; phylum Chordata; class Amphibia; order Anura; family Ranidae; genus Lithobates; species Lithobates clamitans. Next base: position 679,192 of record JBBGZY010001326.1, read on the forward strand.
GGAGGCTCTCTGGGGACCCTGATTTTAAGAGGGAGGCTCTCTGGGGACCATGATTCAAGGGGGACTCTCTAGGGACCCTGGTGCAAGGGGGGACTCTCTGGGGACTCTGATGTAAGGAGGAGGCTCTCTGGGGACCCTGATGTAACTGGGGGGCTCTCTGGGGATATATATACACACACACACGTATATTACTGTATATACATGTGTATGCCCGCCCAAGCGTATGACTTTCTTTACTATGCTGCTATGGGCTCTAGCCCCAGATCTTTTGTAGACCTAGCAACGCCCCTGCTTATCACAGGGCTCTCTGCGAGACTTGTTTCTTCAAGCTGGGCTCAGATGACCAAGAGAGAGCCATCGCCATGAGGCTTAGGCCCAAGCCAGGATCCGAAGGAGAAAGGGACTAATTTCTTCTGTGTGCCCTTTTTGCTCAAACATTCACGCCTACTCGTAACCACCCCCACTTGCCTCCTGTCCAGTAGATATTGCGAAGAGGTAGTCCTTCTAATATCTGTCCATCCTCCAGGATGCATGCTGTATTGTCCACTAGGGGGCAGCGTTTGTCCATGAATCATCTCTATGAGGCCTGGGCCATCTTAGCTAGCCCTTATTCTCTCTTGAAGCCTGTAATCACATATATCGCACCAGGTGGGCTTGAGCCAAGCCCTTGTTGTTCTGCAATGCTACAAAGCTTTGATGTGTAACTGGTTGCATTCCAACTTGGGGCCATCTGCCTGTATCAGCCAGAGAATGAAATACCATGAATATGATATTAAATCATGTTGAATTCCAACATGAGGGTATGAGATTTAGATAATGGGGGCATGGGGACCAAATGATGGGGATAGAAGAGCCAATTGATGGGGCATGAGAACTAAATAATGGGGGTATGAGAACCTAATGATGGAGTATGGAAACTAAATGCTAGGGGTAGAAGTATATGATGGGGATATGAGAACTAAAAGATGGGGTATGAGAATCTAATAATGGGGGGTAAGGGAACTAAAGATAGGAGAGTAAGAAACAAATGATGAAGGTATGGGAACTAAGTGATGGGGTATGAGAACAAAGTGATGAAGGTATGGTAACTAAATGATGGGTGTATGAGAATCAAATGATGAGAGTAAGGGAATTAAATGATAGGAGAGTTAGAAACAAATGACAGAGGTATAGGAACTAAATGATGGGGGTATGAAAATTAAATAATGGGATATGAGAAGTAATTAATGGGGGCATGGCAACCAAATGATGGGGATATAAGAACCAAATGATGGGGTATGAGAACTAAATGATATGGGTATATGAGCCAAATGATGGGGGTATGACAACAAAATGATGAGAGTATGAGAACCAAATGATGGGGTATGAGAACCAAATGATGAGAGTATGAGAACCAAATGATGGGGTATGAGAACCAATTGATGGGGTATGAGAACCAAATGATGAGAGTATGAGAACCAAATGATTCGAGTATGAGAACGAAATGATTAGAGTATGAGAACCAAATGATGGGTTATGAGAACCAAATGATGGGTTATGAGAACCAAATGATGGGGTATGAGAACCAAATGATGAGGGTATGAGAACTAAATGATGAGGGTATGAGAACTAAATCAAGGAGGTATGAGAACTAAATAATGGGGGTATGACAAACAAATGATGAGGTTATGAGAACTAAATGATGGGATATGAGCAGTAAATAATGGGGGCACGGCAAACAAATGATGGGGATATAAGAACCAAATGATGGGGTATGAGAACTAAATATCGGGGTTATGAGAACCAAATGATGAGTGTATGAGAACTAATTGATGGGGTATAAGAACGAATTGATGGGGTATAAGAACTAACTAATGGGATATGAGAACCAACTGATGAGGGTATGAGAACTAAATGTCAATGATGGGTTATGAGAACCAAATGATGAGAGTATGAGAACCAAATGTTGGAGGTATGAAAACCAAATGAGGGTATGAGAACTAAACAATGGGGTATGAGAATCAAATGATGAGTGTATGAGAACTAAATGATGGGGTATGAGAACCAAATGATGAGTGTATGAGAACTAAATGATGGGGTATGAGAACCAAATGATGGGGTATGAGAACCAAATGATGAGGGTATGAGAAATAAATGATGGGAATATGAGAACCAAATGATGAGGGTGTGAGAACTAAATGATGGGGTATGGGAACTAAATGATGGTGTATAAGAACTAATTGATGGGGTATGAGAACCAAATGATGGTGGTATGAGAACTAAATGACGGGGGTATGAAAACTAAATGACGTGGTATGAGAACTAAATAATGGGGGTATGACAAATAAATGATGAGGGTATGAGAATTAAATAACGAGGGTATGAGAACTAAATCATGGAGGTATGAGAACTAAATAATGGGGGTATGAGAACTAAATGATGGAAATGAAAACCAAATGATGAGGGTATGAGAACTAAACAATGGGGTATGAAAATCAAATAATGGGGGTATGAGAACCAAATGATGAGGGTATGAGAACTAAATGATGGGGATGTGAGAACCAAATGATGAGGGTATGAGAACTAAATGATGGGGATGTGAGAACCAAATGATGAGGGTATGAGAACTAAATGATGGGGATGTGAGAAGCAAATGATGAGGGTATGTGAACCAAATGTTGGAGGTATGAGAACCAACTGAGGGCATGAGAACCAAATAATGGTATATGAGAACCTTATGATGAGGATATGAGAACCAAATGATGATGGTATGAAAAGTAACTGATGGAGGTATGAGAAATAAATGATGGGGAAATCGGAACCAAACGATAAGGATGAGAAGTAAATGATTGGAGTATGGGAACCGATTGATAAGGATATGAGACGTAAATAATTGGAGTATGGAAACCGAATGATAGGGAAATGGGAACTACAGTAAATGATGGGGAAATGGGAAACAAGTAATGGAGATAAGGGAACTAAATGAAGGAGTACCTAATACACTGGTACTTAATAAGACTGGTGATGATAATGATTTACTCAGTCTGGTAAAAGGGTATGGGGACATGGGGACATTGTGGGTAATCCATTGGGGGACTGTAATAGTTAAATAAAAATAAAATAAATAAATAAAAAAAAGCTTTCGCTGTAACACTTACCCCCCCCCCAATCCAGAGCTGTCACTTCAGCAATTCCTTTCTACTAGATGTTGCCACTCTTTCTAATAGATCCAGAGTAATTTAACTGACTTCCTTTAAGTACAGTCCAGGCTGTCATGGACCCCCCCCCTCCCCCCCCCTCAGAATATTGCTGCACTGAATGGGATCACACGTTCTAGGGGTGTCTTTTTAATTTTTTTTTCTTTTCTTTTTTTGGCTTTCCGAACCCTTGCCCCACTGTAGTGATCAATATTGGCAAATTTTCATATCTTTCCATAGCTAATTATTTCACTAGAGAAATATCAAAGCAGCCCAAAAAAAAAAATGAAAAATCTGCAAGACCGTCCAGGGCTTTACTTCAACAAAATATAATGTTGTAGACAGAAATAAAGTCAAACGAAAGAATTTAGGAGACGGCAGAGAATTAGCCGGCAAATTGGCTGTCAGAGCAACATGGCATTTCATGGCCGTGCCTTTTAGACGGGCTTCTTCCAGAGGGACCGTATATAATGCTGCGTGTTGGAGTGCTGATTTTATCAGTGGAAAATTAAGTTTTAGATCCCTGACTTGGGCTGCAGATTGATCTTCTGTTCAAACGTCGGCGCACTGCTGCCGGAAAGAGAGAGAGAACCTCTGACATGGACCAGCGGGAGATTTTTTTGGAATAAAAAGCATCTCTGAGTAGCAGTTAATACCGGAAAGTACACACATTGCAAGATAAAGCATTTATAAATCTCTGTTTGCAATAATAAATAAAATAAGGCTGAAGGGATCGGGTGGAAGCCAGCCAAGTTCAACCTATTACATTTTTAAAACTGTTGTAATAGTTTGGATATTTACAGTTTTATAGTTAAAGAGTAATTATTTGTCAAGAAAAAACAAAAACAAAATATAAACAAAAAACAAAACAACCCCTAGGGGATCAATGTATATTTCAGGGATCTTAAAGTGGTGTTCCACCCAAAAAAAAAAAAAAACTACATGAAAAATCCTAAAAATACAAAAAAAACATTTGGATATATATTTTTTTTTACTCACCTCTAAATGCCTGTTGCTAGGTGGTCCCTCGTAGTCTGCCTCTTTCAGTGCCTGGACTGGTGACATCACTTCCGTCTCAGCACAGGAGTGGCTCAGGTCTGCTCCCTCCCTCTTGTCAATCATCTGGGACCCATTACAGGTCCCAGGTGACTGAGCGGCCAATCACGGCGCTCGGCGCCGCTCGCGCATGCGCATTGGGTACCAGGCTGTGAAGCCACAGCCCGGCGCCCACAGTTGCAATGCCGGCACCGCCGAACGGAGGGGGAGACGAGCTGGGGTTCGATCCCCCGCATCGCTGGACCCAGGGACAGGTAAGTGTCCAATTAAAAGTCAGCAGCTGCAGTATTTGTAGCTGCTGACTTTTAATTTTTTTTTTTTAGTGGCCCTCCACTTTAACAAACTTTGTAGCAGATTCCTACATTTTGTTGCTCTGAAGAAATAGCTGTTTGCTTCACCATGTCCTGTGCAGACTGATTCTGAATGGGAGGATTTGATTCATTATAATCACCTGGGGCACGTTCAGTTTTCTGATGAGAAAAGCTGCAGGGTCTGCATCCCTTTAGAATCTTTTAACCCTTGCAGAGTATCTCACCAAAACGAAAATTCATATTGCAGAGGATGCCTAAAATCGGACTTGTATCTTAGCGCAGACTTCTGAGAAAATCAGTGGGCCAATCATACAAGCAGGAAATTACATTTATGGGGACTCCAGCTTGCTATAATTGTGTTGCTATGGCTTTTTTATCATCTATTTATTATTACAGCCACTTATATGATGCCGTCAATTTAAGCAGCACTTTACATATATATTGTACATTCACATCAGTTTCTGCCCTCAAGAAGCTTACAATCTAAGGTCCCTAACTCACAATCATACACATACTACGGCCAGTTTAGACAAGAGACAATTTACCTACCAGCATGTCTGCCTCTTCTGCTGCTCTATCCCATGGTGGTCTTCTTGGGACTCATTCCCCCAGACCTAGTGGATGCAAGGGAGGGGGTGTTGGAATCCTTTTTGACCCACATAGCACCTTTCACGTACTTCACCCACCTCCCTCTCTGTCACTCTTCTCATTTGAGGCGCACTGCATTCGTCTCTTCTCCCCAGTTTCTCTAAGGATAGCTGTGATCTACCGGCCCCCTGGTCCAGTATCATCCTTTCTTGATGACTCCTCTGCCTGGCTACCCTACTTTCTCTCTTCTGAAACCCCCACAATCATTCTTGGGGACTTCAACATCCCTACTAATACTAACATCCCTGCAACTTCCAAACTTCTCAGTCTAACCTCCTCCTTTGACCTGAAGCAATAGATCACTCTGAAGGCAACGCCCTTGACCTCATCTTTTCCCACCTATGCACTCCATGCAACCTCTCCAACTATCCTTACCCTCTCTCTGATCACTACCTTATTAACTTCTCTCTCTCCCTCTCCTCCACCTCCTCACCCTCCATACACCTAACGGTTACCCGTAGAAACCTTCCGCCATCTCAACCCTTCTCTTCTCTACTCTGAGACTGACCACCTCTGTGACAAAATTGCACCTCTGTCCTGCACCAACCTAGCCACTTCTGTCTACAACACCTCACTTCTAGCCTCACTGGACACACTGGCCTCCCTCACTACACACAGAATAAGGCCCCGACCCCTTCAGCCCTGGCAAACAGATGATACTAGAAGTCTGAAAAAACACAGCCGTGCTCTCAAGCGCCTGTGGCGTAAGACAAAGTCCCAGAAAGATTTCAGCATGTATAAATGTGCCCTAAAAATACAATTCCAGCCTCCTCACTGCCAAGCAGACCCATTTCATCATTCTCATTAAAAACGTATCATCCTGTCCCCGTCAACTCTTCTCTAACTTCATCTCTCTACTTCGCCCTCCACTGCCTCCACCCACCAACTCCCTCACTGCCCAGGAGATCGCCAATCACTTCAAACAGAAGATTGATACAATTCGCGAGGAGATCTCTACTGTTCAGATACCCTCCATGCTTTACACCTCAGGTACAATCATTACTTCCCTCTTTCAACCCCACCACTATAGATGAGGTTGCTAAATTACTTGCTAACGTCTATCTTACCACCTGCATTCTGGATCCTGTTCCCTCGCAAATGCTACGTTCACCCACTAGCTCTATTCTACATTCTCAAACCCTTCAATCTCTCCCTCTCTTCTGGCATCTTCCCTAACTCTTTAAAACATGCACTTGTCAGCCCCATACTTAAAAAGCCCTCTCTGGACCCATCCAATCTTAACAACCTACACCCCATCTCCTTGCTCCCCTTCTTCTCCAAACACCTTGAATGTCTAGTCTACAACCGACTGAGCATCTACCTTGCTGACAATAGCCTTCTTGATCCCCTTCAGTCTGGATTTCTTCCTCAAAATTCCACAGAAACTGCTCTCCTAAAACTAACAAACAATTTACTAACGGCCAAACCTAAGGGACACTATTCTGTACTCCTACTCCTGGACCTCTCTGCTGCCTTTGATACAGTTGACCACCCCCTCCTCCTCAAAAAACTCCATGCCTTTGTTCTCCGTAACTGTACTCTTCGCTGGTTCTCTACCTACTTATTTAACCACACCTTTAGCGTTACCTACAATTCTACTTCCTCCTCTCCTCTTCCTTTCTCTGTTGGGGTCCCCCAAGGTTCTGTTCTTGGACCTCTCCTATTTTCAATCTACACCTCCTCCCTGGGTCAGCTGATAGACTCCCATGGCTTCCAATACCATCTCTATGCTGACAACACTCAAATCTATTTCTTAACTCACTCCTTCAGTCTCCTCACGTATCACTATTTTACTATCAGATATATAAGTCTGGAAGTTGCACCACTTCCTCAAACTTAATCTATCCAAAACAGAACTTATCATTTTTCCTCCCCCACGTACCTCTTCCACTGATCTCTCTCTCAATATTGATGGCACAACTATCAGCCCATCCCCACATGCCAAAGTCCTAGGAGTAGTTCTGGACTCTGAACTCTCCTTTAAGCCGCACGTCCAATCACTGTCCATATCTTGCCGCCTCAACCTCCGGAACATCTCCAAAACACGCCCCTTTCTAACCAATGACACAACAGAGCTCCTAATTCACTCCCTGGTAATCTCTCGCCTCGATTACTGCAACTCCCTCCTCATTGGCCTACCTCTGCATACTCTATCTCCCTTCAATCCATCATGAATGCTGCTGCCAGACTCATCCACCTTACCAACCGCTCTGTCTCTGCTACTCCTCTCTGTCAATCTTCAACTGGCTTCCGCTCACCCAACAAATTAAATTCAAAATACTAACAAATGCCTACAAAGCAATGCACAATTCTGCCCCCAGCTACATCACTGACCTAGTCTCAAAATACCAACCTAATCGTTCTTTTCGTTCTTCTCAATCCTTCCTGCTCTCTAGCTCCCTCTTCACCTTCTCCCATGCTCGTCTCCAGGACTTTTCCAGAGCCTCTCCAAGCCTATGGAACTCCTTACCCCAATCTGTCCATCTATCTCCTACTCTATTAGCTTTTAGATGATCCCTGAAAACCCTCCTCTTCAGAGAAGCCTATCCTACCCACATCTAACAATTTGTCCATCTGATCATCCCCCACAGCTACTACCCTTTGTTCCACTTAACTCTCTCGTTTAGATTGTAAGCTCTAACGAGCAGGACCCTCTGATCCCTCCTGTATTGAATTGTATTGTAATTGTACTGTCTTCCCTGATGTTGTAAAGCACTGTGCAAACTGTTGGCGCTATATAAATCCTGAATAGCAATAATAATAGTGGGAGGTAACTGGAGCACATACAAACTCTAGGCAGGTAGTGCCGTGGTTGGGATTTGAACCAACAAACCTAGTACTGCAAGGTGGAAGTGCTAACCACTTAGCCACTGTGCTGTATTATTTTTCCAAATGTATTAATTCTTCTTTCATACACCATTCACTTAAACATAGTATAGTTACCACATTATTATTTTTAATTTCTCACAGGTTGACATCCCACCTACCATTTAATCCCATTTTCTTCTTTTCAATTTATCATTCCTGCTCTAAAGTCATAGGTGAATTACACCACATATCCCCTATTTTATAATACTTTTTGGGTACTCCTCTGTGCTGTATCTTCGTGATTTTTATAGCATGAATTTGGAAAAAAATTTTAAGGCCAGGTATTGTTTGGAAGATTCTCCTATTTATAAGCTAACAAACCTGTTGGGCTGGTTCATGAGCTCAGGGCAGGATCATAAAGAAAGACTGAAAATAGGAAAGCTACCTGGGAATAACATTACATCTACAACCCAAGTTAAGTAACTTTTAGTGTATCCCTCTTGCATACATTATCCATGCTAATTTGCTGAAAGGGATAGATAGTTTGTGCATGTGTATAATGTATGCATATTTTTTAATATTTTGTATGTCCTAATCTATCCATCTTTAGACGATCCCTGAACACCCTTCTTTTTAAAGAGGTTGTAAACTCCACATGGATACCACAGGTATGGCACACACATACTTACATGAATTCAAGCTGGAACAATGTAACTATGTAAAAATTGCCTGTAATTCAACTTTAACGTTCATCCCATAACCTAACTCTTTAACCACTTCAGCTCCAGAAAGGTTTACCCCCCTTCATGGCCAGGCTGATTTTTGCGGTACGGCACTGCGTTACTTTAACTGACAATTGCGCATTCATGGAACACTGTACCCAAATAAAATGTGTGTCCTTTTTCCCCACAAATAGAGATTTATTTTGGTGGTATTTGATCACCTCTGCAGTTTTAAATTGTTTGCGCTATAAACAAAAAAAGACTGACAGTTTTGAAAAAAAAAACAATAATTTTTACTTTCTGCTATAAAACATATCCAATACATTTTTTTTGAAAAAAAAAATCAAATTTTTTTCATCAATATTTTCAATCAATATTCTACTACATATTTTTGTTAAAAAAATCCCAATAAGCGTACATTGATTGCTTTGCGCAAAAGTTATAGCGTCTACAAATGATGGGATATAGTTTTGTAATTTTTATTGATTTTTTCTTTACTAGTAATGTCAGTGATCAGCGACTTCTAGCGGGACTGTAATATTGCAGCGGACAAATTGGACACCTTACTGAAACTTTTGAAACTTTTCCGGACCAGTGACACTAATACAGTGATCAGTGCTAAAAATATGCACTGTCACTGTACTAATGACACTGGCTGGGAAGGGATTAAGAGCGATTAAAGGGTTAAATGTGTTCCTAGCCAGTGTTTATGTGTGTACTGTGGGAGGTGCTTTTACTAGGGGAATAGATGGAATGTATTCCAGGGACACAAACTCCATCCCTCCCCCCTGCCCCCTGTGAGAGCGGCGATTTGCCTTGTTTACATAGGCAGATCGCAGTTCTGTCTCTCTGCCTCATGATCGGCGGGTGCCAGCGGACATCGAGTACCCGACACCCGCCGATCGGCTTCCACTGTACATAATGACAGTGGAAGAGAGCCGCTACCCCTACCCAGAGGTGTTGGATCTAGTACAAGGGAGGGCTGGCAGCCTTAGGCCTGGGGGGCAAGTCCAGTCAATGGCCCATTGAACCACCGAATCAGCTCACCATCCATGCCCACCTGGTTTTTCAATGCAGCCTGATCAGTGCCCATCAATGCAGCCTGATCAGTGCCCATCAATACAGCCTGATCAGTGCCCATCAATGCAGCCTGATCAGTGCCCATCAATGCAGCCTGATCAGTGCCCAACAATGCAGCCTGATCAGTGCCCATCAATGCAGCCTGATTAGTGCCCATCAATACAGCCTGATCAGTGCCCATCAATGCAGCCTGATCAGTGCCCATCAATGCAACCTGATCAGTGCCCATCAATGCAGCCTGATTAGTGCCCATCAATGCAGCCTGATTAGTGCCTGCCATTGATTGGCACCAGGAAAGGAAAATTAAAGAGGAGTTCCCATTTTTAAAAAAAAATTAAAAGTCAGCAGCTACAAATACTGCAGCTGCTGACTTTTAATAATCGGACACTTACCAGTCCCAGGGTCCAGCGATGCAGGGGATAGAAGCCCCGCTCATCTCCCCCCTCCGTTCGGTGGCGCCGGCATTGCAACTGTGGGCGCCGGGCCGTGGCTTCACAGCCGGGCACCCACTGCGCATGCGCGAGCGGCGCCATGCGCCGTGATTGGCCGCTCAGTCATCTGGGACCTGTAATGTGTCCCAGATGATTGACAAGAGGGAGGGAGCAGAGCTGAGCCCTTCCTGTGCCGAGACGGAAGTGATGTCACCAGCCCAGGCACTGAAAGAGGCAGACTACGAGGGACCCCCTAGCAACAGGCATTTAGAGGTGAGTTAAAAAAAAAATTTCCAAATGTTTTTTTTATTTTTTTTAAGGACATTCATGCATTTTTTTATTTTTTTTTGGGTGGAACACCACTTTAAGTATTTGATCCAATTTTCCTTTTTCTGTTCCTTTTAGCAGTCCTGTACTGTATGCTCCCTATTTATTCCCGGACTTATATCATTGCTTGTCAACGAGGAAAATCACAAGAAAAAAAAAATCATACAACTCGAAACTGAAGGCTGAATAAATCAGCAAAGCTAAAATAAATAAATAAATAAAACTATTGATAAAAATAGGAATATACAAAAAAAAACAAAAAAAAAAAACGAATGCACATCTATTGCTAAACACATTATTAGCTACAATATGATTCAGGTGTTTTCAGGAAAAAATAATACGCTCTTACAAATCCTCTGATGCTGAGTTGTTTAAAAAGCCCTTAAGCTCAGATCTCTTTCTTATAGAGGCTAAAAATACCTTGAAGTCTTCTCCTATGTTTTCTCTCACAGCAGAAATTATTCTGATAATTTTAGGTTGAGGACTAATATTGTGACTTGCAAATGCAGGTATAGAAATTCTGCATACAAAGTACTAGGATATAAGCAGCCGACTGAGCCTTCCTGGGAAATAAGGTTAGTTTTAGTAGATGTGAAGCACAAATTAATTATTTTTACTTTGCTCTGTGCATTGTATATCATTAATAATTGAAATGATTTCCCTTTTTTTTTTTTTATAAATAAACTTCAGTAGAACCTTGGATTACGAGCATAATCCGTTCCAGGAGAATGCTTGTAATCCAAAGCACTCGCATATCAAAGCGAGTTTCCCCATATAAGTCAATGGAAACGAAGATAATACGTTCCACATTGACTTCTATTGTATGCAATACCGCATGTGGCCAGAGGTGGGGGGGGGGCGCCGGAGAGACCCAGAAATACTCGGAGCCCCTCGGATGGACTCAGAAACCCTCGTTGAGGTTTCGGAAACACTCGGGAACGGAGTATTTCTGAGTGTTTCCGAGTATTTCCAAGTGCATCTGAATGGCTCCAAACAGCTCCGAGCGTCACCGCCCCCCCCCCACCTCTGGACAAGTGCGGTACTGCACACCGCAGAGGCTTGAATCCTGCTCGTTTTGTGAGACAACACTCACAAACCGAGTCAGGATTTTTTAAAAAGTTAAAGCTCGTATTGCGAAACGCTCGCTAACTGCGTTACTCACAATCCGAGGTATTACTGTACTTGTTTTCATCTTTTGTATTTTGTTTTGCATCTCAGCTGCTGATCTTATATCAAACTCCTATCTACATGTGTGACAGACCTAGCCAGGACAGAGGCTTTTGGAGGGGACTGAATGCTAGCCTCTTACCGACCCATTATGGGCCCTGGCATTTGGGGGAACGGTGCTCTCTGTAAACTGTATGTCTGGGGACCCTGGAGGTGGTGTTACTTTAGATTCAGGTCCATGTCCCCCAAGACACACAGACTCTGGGGATCCTGGATATGCCATTGTGATAGGAGTCACTAATAGGGGCACAAGGTGAATGAGAACCCCACTATGATCTGTGCTAGTCAGACTCAATGCTGTATATATGTATATATAATGTGTGCTGTCTCATTGTGTTGTGTGCTATTTGCTGTGATGTTTGGGGTGTGACTGTATTCCAATGTTCTATTGTGTCTGTCTGCCTTGGATTATGGGATGTTTATCTCTATGGAGGGAGGGGGGATTCCTCCAGCAGCCCCCCTGTTAAGACTGTTTACTGATGAGAAGTTAAGCACACCTGACCTGTGTGTCTATTGTCATTGGACAGTTTAACCCGCCCTGTTTTCCAAGGGAAGCGTTTTGAAGTGGGATCTGTATAACATGTGTTTGAATAAAGATTAATTGCTGCTTGAACCTCAAGACAGATCCTCGTCTCGTACTTGGGGGAGAATTATTTGTATGGGTTCCTGGCTCGGCTGATGGAAGTGTTCGGTAGCTGCCTTGTTTGGGTATGGAGTGTCCTAAACGACTTTAACCCTTTTCATACTCAGTGTGGTTACAACATGTACTCCAGAAAGGTGGGTTTATTGATGGTGACAATAGTAGACCATGCCTGTTTAGGGGGGAGCTTCAGCCCCGTTTTTTTATGGCTTCACCCACTCCTGCACCGTTTATTTTGGTATGTGCGCATATATTTTTTATTCATTTTTGGGGGGTTTTGGGTGAAATATCGGGAGTCTAAACAGACCTGAATATACAGCAGGTAAAATCCGTATTGAACACGTCACCATCTTTCTAGGTAAATATATTGGTAAAGGTGCTACTGACATGAAATTTTCACATGTCAGTAGCAACCCATGCAATCCATACATAGAAAGACACCAAAACAAATAAGTTCAGAAATTAAGTACTGTGTAATAAAATGGAATGACACAGGGAAAAAGTATTGAACACATTAAGAAAAGGAGGTGCAAAAAGTCATGGAAAACCAAGACAGCAGCTAAAATCTATCAGTAATTAGAAAGCAATCCTGCCCCTTGTCAGTGCAAATTAATATCAGCTGGTTCCGTCTCAACTGATGGCCTATAAAAAGGTGTCTCGATTCCAAGGAGGTTATACAAGGAACATCTCATGATCGGTAAAAGCAAAGAGACCTTTGCAACCTTATTGTTGCAAAACATACTGATGGCATAGGTTACAGAAGGATTTCTAAACTTCAGAATGTTCCAGTGAGCACGGTCGGGGCCATAAACCGGAAGTGGAAAGAACATAATTTCACCAGAAACCGGTCACCACCAAGTGCTCCTGGCAAGATTTCTGACAGAGGAGTGAAAAGAATTATCAGAAGAGTTGTCCATGAGCCAAGGACTGCTTGTGGAGGGCTTCGGAAAGACCTGGAATTAGCAGGTACAACTGTTTCAAAGAAAACAATAAGTAATACACTCCCCCGCCATGGTCTGTATGCACGCTCACCATGCAAACGCCGTGTTTTTATTCATATGCATTTTTAAAGCTTATTTGATGAAAGAGTCCACTTATTTGCAATAAATACCCCTTTAATCTAATTTACTACACTATGGAGGGCATTCTTCTTTCTGTTTTTGATTCTTATTCCAACTGGAGCCTATAGAGATTTGGTAGCAATTTAAAGTCTGGTGTTTTGGATGCTTGTTTATCCTATGGGTTTCAGGAAGGCGGGCGTATACCAGTAAGAGGACACTGGAGTGATGTACTTGAAGGCTGGATACTCCTTTATAATTTGAGGCTGGATATTCACTGGTTTAAGGTGAGAGTTCCGAGAGCACATAACAGTTGTGTGAAGGCATGAAATGAATACAGATTAGCGACACCTCTAGCATGGAAAACTATGTGGATTAAATGTTTGTGGGACTTCATTTATTACACCATTTATATTATATTATTGTTTGTGATAATTTATTACTGCGCAAGATCACTTGTTTATTATCAGTTCACAAAAAGGATATCAGGGAACTGGAGAAAGTGCAGAGAAGGGCAACCAAACTGATAAGAGGCATGGAGGAGCTCAGCTATGAGGAAAGATTAGAGGAACTGAATTTAATCTCTCTGGAGAAGAGGAGATTAAAGTTGATGTTAACCCTTATATATACCCAGTGAAGTGAACAGCCTCAGATGATACACAGGGATGAAACAAATCTCCCTACATAAGTTTTACATGTATATCTGCTGTCTTCAGCTTTATATACTGTTTAGAAAGTTCACTTCGTGTTAGGAGATTTTCTCTTCCTGGTTAGCACTGCAGTGAAGCCTGGGCATACAGCCAAGACAGCTGATTGGAGGAAAGGCACACACTCCCTCTCCTCATAGGGCTCTGCTAATCTATTTATAGCATCCTCCCCAACACAAAACTCCGGCTGCTTTTATCTCAGTTGACAGAGAACTTGTCAGAAATTATCAGGCTGATAACAAAAGAACGGAGCAGGAGACAGCTACGGAACATAGTGCTTTTTGAAAAGAAATAACAAAACACTGCAGATATTTGTGCCCAGCTCAATTTTAATGAATTGGGTTTACATCCACTTTAACCGCTTCAGCCCTGGAAGATTTTACCCCCCTTCGCGACCAGAGCACTTTTTGCGATTCGGCACTGCGAATCAAGCAATTAACTGGCAATTGCACGGTCGTGCGATCTTGCACCCAAACAAAATTGACGTCCTTTTTTTCCCACAAATAGAGCTTTCTTTTGGTGGTATTTGATCACCTCTGCGGTTTTTATTTTTTGCGCTATAAACAAAAAAAAAGCGACAATTTTGAATTAACGCAATATTTTTTCGTTTTTGCTATAAGAAATATCCCCCAAAAATATATAAAAAAACAATTTTTTTCCTCAGTTTAGGCCGATACGTATTCTTCTACATATTTTTGGTAAAAAAAAGGCAATAAGCGTATATTGATTGGTTTGCGCAAAAGTTATAGTGTCTACAAAATAGGGGATAGTTTTATGACATTTTATTATTATTATTTTTTTATTAGTAATGGCGGCGATCTGCGATTTTTATTGTGACTGCGACATTATGGCGGACACATCAGACACTTTTGTTACCATTTTGGGACCATTTTGTTATAAAATGCACTGATTACTGTGTAAATGACACTGGCAGGGAAGGCGTGAAACACTAGGGGGCGATGAAGGGGTTAAGTGTGTCCTAGGGGGTGATTCTAACTGTGGGGGGGAGGAGCTTCAACTCAGATGACAGCGATCACTGCTCTCGATGACAGGGATTGGTGATCTCTGTCATGTCACTAGGCTGAACGGGGATATGCCTTGTTTACATAGGCACTTCCCCGTTCTGTGGCTGCGTGACACGATCGCCAGGAGACGCGGGCATGGCCACGCTGTACGCGGCAGGCACGCGTGTCCATCAGCATGCAAGTGCCTGCTATCCCCGCCTCTTAAAGGGGACGTACAGGTACGCCCATTTGCCCACCGCTGCCATTGTGCCGACGTATATCAGCGTGCAGCGGTTGGCAAGTGGTTAAGGGGGAGGATATGATCACATGTATATATACATAAGTGGTCCATATAGTGAACTCTGTGTTGAGTTATTCACTTTTAGGTCATAACAGAGGACAAAGGGGAGACTCTTAACGTCTGGAGGAAAGGAGAATTAACTTCCAAATACGGAAAGGTTTCTTCACAGTAGGAGCTGTGAAAATGTGGAATAGACTCCCTCAGGAACTGATTCTGGCCAGCTCAGTCAATTGCTTTAAAAAAGGCCTAAATTCCTAACTAAATGTACATAACTAATATTTATAGGTAAAGTTGATCCAAGGAATATCCGATTGCCTCTCGAGGGGATCGGGAAGGAATTTTTGTCCCCTGCTGGAGCAAATTGGATTATGCTTTGCTGGGGTTTTTTGCCTTCCTCTGGATCAACTGTGGGTATATGATTGTGTATATAGGGATTGTATGATTTTCTTTCTCTTTTATTGGTTGACCTAGACCAGCGGTTCTCAACTCCTGTTCTCAGGATCCACTAACAGGCCAGGTTTTATGTATTACCTTGGGGGAGATGCAGACTAGAATACTGCAATCACTGAGCAGCAAATTATATCACTTTTGATGAATTTCACATATCTTGCAAACCTGACCTGTTAGTGGGTCCTGAGGACAGCGGTTGTGTCAAGTCCTAGGGTGCGAGGTCGGTTTGCTGAGAGGGCGCCCCTTGCGGCTAAGTGCAGCATACCTCTGGGGATTGAGACAGGAAGTACGGTGCCCAAAGGTGCCACAGATTGCTACTGCTGGGTAGCTGGGTGGCAGAGGGCATCTGGGGTGCGCCGGAAAAGCTGATTGGGCAGCCGTGCAAGGAGGAGTCCCAGTGGAGCAACCAGGAGCAAAGTCAATAGCCAGGCCAGGGGTCATACACAACAGGATCAGTCCGAGAGGGGAAGAGCAGGATAAACCAGGAATGGAGACGGTAGCCAAGCCAGGGGTCGAACACAGCATGGACAAGCAAAGGTACGGATGCGGAGACTGGAGAATAGTAAGGTCCAAGCCGGGGGTCGATGCAGGCGGAGTGCAGGAAGAGTCAGGCAAGCCGGTAGTAAACAGGAATCAGATACGCATAGTAGATACAGGAGACACGGGAAGCTGACCATAATCCAGCAACCTGCATGCATCTGCAGCCAGCTTAAATAGGCCAGAGGGCACCAACAAGTGTCTGCGTGCGCCCGCCGTTGCGCACCTGCATTCCCTCGTCGCAGTGCACCTGTGTGCGCGCATGACAGGTACTGGCAGGATTGCCAGTCCTACGACCATTTCCCTGACAGGTTGAGAACCGCTGACCAAGGTGGACTTGTGTCTTTTTTCAACCAGACTAACCATGTAACTATATGTAACACTGTAACCATCAGCCCCTCTACAACTCTATACTCATTTTATATCTTCTCCCAAGTAAAGGAGCCCAACCCACACAAAATAGGGGACACCCTAAAAGGGATCCTAACTCCTGCTTACATGTTGACCACAGCCTGGTAAATAACGAATTGTCTCATTTCTAGGATTTATTCATGGCCGTGGTTTCTTCATGTCTTCTCATTTGTACAAGCCCTCTAAAGTCCAGATGAGGATCAGTAGAAAAGAGGTTCTTAGCCTCAAAACCATGGGTCCTCTTGCTTTTTTTTTTTTTTCTTAGGTCAGTCCATTCAATTTGCCCACATGCGAATATTGTTGTCTCTGGATCCCTAACATAAGATGATCATTTTTTTCCAAATGTTTTTTTTTCTTTATGTTTTGGTTGTCTAAGCCTGGTAGCAGAGCTACGTTTCAAAATAAATCTTTTTTCTTCTGAAAGGAAAGCTTTGTGTTATGAAACTGTCAAGAATAAGGTAACAAGTGCACGTCAAAATGATTTTCTTATATGTCTCGCCCGTAACCTTTTTATGATCAATATCTTTTGTTGAGCGGTGTTTCAATTGCCGTGCCCTGTCTGCTGTCATTGATTTTTTTTTTTAAGGGGCAGCCATCCTACAACATGAACAATTTAAAAATCCAGGCAAATGCATAACCTTTAGAGTTTAAAAAGGTAAAAAAAAAAAAAAAGAAAAATATTTGACAATTCTGTAAACATCGGAATATGGATGGCTAAATTACATCAAAGTTCAACCTGGAAGAATGAAAGATCCAATGGCGAAACGAAAGGTAAAATGTATCCTGAGTTCATTTTTTTTTTTAAAGTTAGTGAAAGTTTGCTATTTAAAAAAAAAATGGAAGGGAGGAACTTCTCGGTGGATGTGGGAGGGAGACCGGGAGATTGTTAACTTCTAAAGACAACTGAACTTTATCAAACTGAAAGAGAATCCGATGCTTACCCAAAATATATTCCCAAAGCACCACTTAATGATTTGAAATACAAGACAGTTGCGTTTCGTACGATGAACTTCTTAGAAGGTGAGGCATCTTGCAGAAAGAACATTGCCAAACGGTCGCAGTTTGAGGCTCCGGTGGCTTTTCTAAAGTTCACAGATGTAACAATACAAGAAACTAATTGTTGTAACAATTCATGGCCCTGGGAAAGCATGACACGTTGGGTCAAAAAATGCGGCAGCTTATCGTGTGAACACGTCCACTGATTGCTACAACCAGTTTTAGTCTTCAACAGGAAGGTCAAGGTTCAGGAGCTGTCAATAGGAGATCAGCTTGGACATCTTGGCCACAGGGGAGCCAAGACAGGTTCATTCAATAGCAAGATTGGTTTGTAAGTGGGCAAGAGATGATATCAGGAGAGACATTATTGGTTTAAAAAAGCTTCTCACTTTAAAGTTTTCAAGTTGTGGAGTGTGACTTGAATGAACATGAACATAAAGCTGAACGAAAAAAGCTAAATACGGTATATATATATATATATATATATATATATATATATATATATATATATATATATATACTAAATATCCAAAGTATCAATTGCACTCACAGGACTTGTAAGGTTTCAAGTGACGTCTTGGTTTCTATCTTCTTTAGGGGAACTGACCATCAGTATAAGGGAGGGGTTTCTCCAATGACTACCAATGCAAGGACCCCTTCTTCACTGCCCATCAACCTAATATGGCACTGCTCTCCAACCATCAATGTAAGGGATCATTTTACCACCAATTTAAAGAGGGCACATCTCCATTAATTAATAAGGCAGAACTTCTCCACTGACCACCAATTTAATGGGGCATTTCATCACTGACCGACGATGTAAGGAGGAACTTCTCCACTGACCATCTACGTAAGGGATCACTTTACAACCAATGTAAGGGGGGCACTTCTCCACTGATTACCAATGTAAAGGGACACCTCATCATCCATATAAGGGGGGGGGCACTTCCCCATTGAACTTCAATGCAAGGGGGCATTTTACTACTGACCACCAATGTAGAGGGGCACTTCTTCACTGACCATCCATGTAAGGGATCACTTTACCACCAATGTAAGGGGGGCACTTCTACACTAACCACCGATGTAAGGGGGCATATCACCACAAATATAATGGAGGGGGGCACTTCTTCACTGGCCATCAACCTAATATGGCACTCCTGTCCTGCCATCAATGTAAGAGATTACTTCACCACCAATATAAAGGGGGCACATCTCCACTGATCACAAATATAAGGGGGCACTTGTCCACTGATCACCAACGTAAGGGAGCACTTCTCCACTGGCAATCAGCCTAATATGGCACTTCTCTCCAACCATCAATGTAAGGGATCAATTCACCACCAATATAAAGGGGGCACATCTCCACTGGCCACAAATATAAGGGGGGAGACTTCTCCGCTGAACACCAATTTAGGAGGACATTTTACTATTGACCACCATTGTAAAAGAGAACTTCTTCATTCACCACCAATGTAAGGGGGAACTTCTCCACTGGCCATCTATGTAAGGAATCCCTTTACCACTTATGTAAGGGGGGCGCTTCTCCATTGATCATCAATTAAAGAGGACACCTCACCACCAATATAAGAGGGGGGGCACGTCTCCATTGGCTATCAATGTAAGGGGGCATTTTGCTACTGACCATTAATATAGACTCTATATTAATGATCAGTAGTGAAATGCCCCCTTACATTGACGGTCAAGGGGTGAAGTGTCCCTCTATATTATAGAGGGACACTTCACCCCTTGCCAGCAATGTAAGGGGATACCTCAACACTCACCACCAATATAATGTGTGTGTGGGGGGCATTTTTCCACTGACCATCAATGTAAGGGATCACTTTACTACTAATATAAAAGGGGCACATGTAAGGAGGAACTTCTCAATTGACCACCAGTGTAAGGGGGCACTTGTCCACTGACCAACCATGTAAGCGATCACTTTACCACCAATGTAAAGGGGCACTTCTCCACTTATTATCAATGTAAAGGGACACCTCATCACTAATATAGGAGAGGGCACTTCTCCATTGCCCATCAATGTAAGGTGGCATTTTACTACTGATCACCAATGTAGAGGGCACTTCAATCCTGGCCATAAGTGTAAGGGGACACCTCACCACTCGCCACCACCAATATAAGGTGGGGGGGCGCTATTCCACTGGCCATCAATTTAAGGGGGCATTTCACTACTGGCCACCAATTTAGGGAGACATGGCTCCCCTGATCTCTGGTGCAAGGGGCACACTTTAAGCCAGCGTCCCCCATCTCAACATTTAACTACTCAATGCCTTTACATGTCATAGTAGTACACAGTGTGGTTGATTTACTAATGGAAAATAGCCTGTGCACTCTGCAAGTGTAGTTGCTCCAGAGTTTAGTAAATGAGGTAAAGCTTCCCTCTGCAAAGAATATCCAATTGCATGCAAGGAAAAAAACAAACAAACAGCATTTTTGCTTGCACATGATTGGATGATGGAGGACAGCAGGGCTTGCTCGGCGTAACATTATCTTTATCTTTCACAATATAAAAAAAATTGGCATAACTTTACTGTTCTCTTATTTTTTTAATTCAAAAAAGTGTATTTTTTCCCAAAAAATTGAGTTTGTAAGACCTCTGCGCAATATATACATATACATATATATATATATATATATATATATATATATATATATATATATATAAAATGTTTGGGGGTTCTAAGTAATTCTCTAGCAAAAAAACATGATCTCAAAAAGAGGCTTGGTCCTTAAGTGGTTAATAGCAGGCTTAATCTGTCTTTTTTACCCGGCCGCTAGGGATATGCTGGGATATGTTGTATCTTCTATCCTGTATATCTATTAAAAAATGGAAAAATAATAATACAGTGCCTTGAAAAAGTATTCATCCCCCCTTGGCATTTTTCGTGTTTTGTTGCCTCACAACCTGGAATTAACATGGATTGTTTGAGGATTTGCATAATTTAATTTACAGAACACGCCCACAACTTTGAAGATTTTTTTTTTTATTGTGAAACAAACAACAAATAGGACAAAATAACAGAATAAGTCAATGTGCATAACTATTCACCCCCCTAAAGTCAATACTTTGTAGAGCCACCTTTTGCGGCTATCACAGCTCCAAGTCGCTTTGGATAAGTCTCTATGAACTTGTCACATCTTACCACTGGGATTTTTACCCATTCCTCCTTGCAAAACTGCTCCAGCTCCTTCAAGTTGGATGGTTTGCGCTTGTGAACAACATTCTTTAAGTCTGACCACAGATTTTCTATTGGATTGAGGTCTGGGCTTTGACTAGGCCATTCCAACACATTTACATGTTTCCCCTTAAACCACTCTAGTGTTGCTTTAGCAGTGTGTTTGGGGTCATTGTCCTGCTGGAAGGTGAACCTCCATCCTAGCCTCAAATCACACACAGAGTGCTACAGGTTTTGCTCAAGAATATCCCTGTATTTAGCACCATCCACCTTTCCCTCAACTCTGACCAGTTTCCCAGTCCTGACTGCTGAAAAACATCCCCACAGCATTATGCTGCCACCACCATGTTTCACGGTGGGGATGGTGTTCTTTGGGTGATGTGATGTGTTGGGTTTGCGCCAGACCTAGCATTTTCTTTGTCCAAAAAGTTCAATTTTAGTCTCATCAGAACAGAGCACCTTCCTCCATACATTTTGGGAGTCTCCTACATGCCTTTTCGCAAACTCAAAACATGCCATTTTGTTTTTTGCTGAAAGTAATGTCTTTCTTCTGGCCAATCTGCTATAAAGCCCAACTCTATGGAGCGTACGGCTTATTGTGGTCCTATGTACAGATACTCCAGTCTCTGCTGAGGAACTCTGCAGCTCCTCCAGGGTTACCTTAGGTCTCTGTGCTCCTCTCTGATTAATGCCCTCCTTGCCCGCTCTGTGAGTTTTGGTGTGCGGCCGTCTCTTGGCAGGTTTGCTGTTGTACCATGTTCTTTCCATTTGGTTATGATAGATTTGATGGTGCTCCTAGGGATCATCAAAGATTTGGATATTTTTTCGTAACCTAACCCTGACTTGTACTTCTCAACAACATTGTCCCTTACTTGTTTGGAGAGTTCCTTGGTCTTCGTGGCAGTGTTTGGTTAGTGGTGCCTCTTGCTTAGGTGTTGCAGCCTCTGGGGCCTTTCACAAAGGTGTGTCTATGTAATGACAGATCATGTGACACTTAGATTGCACACAGGTGGACATCATTTCACTAATCATGTGACTTCTGAAGGTAATTGGTGGCACCAGAGCTTTTTATAGGCTTCATAACAAAGGGGGTGAATACATACGCACATGACAATTATCAGTTTTTTATTTCTGAAAAATAGTTTTATGTATATATTTTTCTAATTTTACTTCACCAACTTAGACTATTGTGTTCTGATCCATCACAGATCATTCAGATTAAAAAAAAAAACATTGAACTAAAGGCTGTAATATAACAAAATAGGTAAAAAGCCAAGGGGGGTGAATACTTTTGCAAGGCACTGTGTAGCAGAGGATTGATTTCCTTTAGCAGAATTGTCCGAACGGACAAACAGTGCATGAAAGGAAATCCATGCCCGTTCCCCTTTAAATGAAGTGGGGATTTACTTGAACTGGAGATATTGTGAGTAATAAAACGTGTATGCCGCATCATAGATCTTTTCAGACAGTTGATCTTTCCTTCGAGAACTTGGCCTGGGAAAGAATCCATCATTATTGGCAATACATCTGATGCATATTATATTCTATCTCCCTAATTCATCATCGTTATTAGATATAATGCTCAACCACCTCCCACAATGATTACTCATTCATCAGGGATTGTAGAGAAATCTTCTTCCCACACGGTGTTAAAGCTGAGCTCCAGCCTTTGCTTCAGTCTTGCACAGTTGTGATGGTTCATCTCTCGGCATCAAATGGCTTCCTCTGATTTCACTGCACACTGTGAGCTCCTCACAATGTGCATTAGAAGCTGCAGCAAGTCAGATAAAGCTTCCACCTCATTTCCTCGCTGGATTACATTTAGTGCCACCTAGGCCTTTCCTCCCTAGCCTTACTGTTAGGAATCAGCAGCAGAGATGACCAGATCTGCACGGCTACACTTAGCAACTAAGACCAGACTATATACTGTACACTCACCGTCCACTCTATTAGGTCCACCTTGCTAGTCCCAGGTTGGACCCCCTTTTGCCTTCATTCTTCGTGGAATAGATTCAACAAGGTGTTGGAAACGTTCCTCCGAGATTTATAGTCCTTATTGAGATTTGGTCCTTCTAGATTGTAAGCTCTAACGAGCGGGACCCTCCGATTTTTTCTGCATCGAATTGTATTGTAATTGTACTGTCTGCCCTCATGTTGTAAAGTGCTGTGCAAACTGCTGCCGCTATATATAAATCCTGTATAATAATAATAAAATTGACATGATAACATCACACAGTTGCTGCAGATTTGTCGGCTGCACATCCATGATGCCGATTTCCACCACATCCCAAAGGTGCTCTATTGGATGAGATGTGGTGAGTGTGGAGGCCATTGGAGTACAGGGACCTCATTGTCCAGTGGTGAGATGATTGGAGCTTTGTGACATGGTGCATTATCCTGCTGGAAGGAGCCATCAGAATATGGGGACACTGTAGTCATAAAGGGATGGACATGGTCAGCAACAATACTCAGGTAGGCCGTGGGGTTTAAACCATGATCAATTGCTACTAAGGGGCCCAAAGTGTGCCAAGAAAATATCCCCCACACCACTACACCCCCACCACCAGCCTGAACCGGTGATACCCCATCCCCCACACCATTACACCCCCACCACCAGCCCTTACCGGTGATACAGTTAGAAGAGAGAGTGACTAGCTCTCCTAGGTTAATGAGGGGGGAGGCCGTGCCACATCCAAAAATTACATTCAAAGAAAATGGGGTTCCCCTAAGTGGATTTTTCCGGCACTTGCATACAGTTTTTTATAAAGTGGAGGAGTACACACTAATGTGAAGAATAAAAAAGTATTTTTATTTATTCAAAAATTCTCATATATTAAAAGACATTGTAAGCATCACAAACCACAAAGACACTTTATGTGGTAAACATAGTTTTGAACAATTTCTTATCTGTTTCTGTTAAAAGATAGCACATATATGATGAACTCTTTTCAGGCCCGACGCGTTTCAGGATTACATTCTATTTCAGTCCTTCTTCAGGGGCATAATTGAAAAGGAAGAGTTCATCTAAATTGGTTAAAGAAATATGATTGGTAAGTTACCATATATATCTAAATGTTAGTAACCATTTACAGGTTAAATGATCCAATGATCACCTACCTGTTGTGTTAATGTTGGTTTCTATGCATTAGATAGTAAAAACTACAAAATAAAGCAAAGAATGCTTCAGCAAAAGGAGATGGCGATTAGTTGTTATTTGTAGGTGCGGAATGCTGTTCCCTGGGTACTTTCTCAACTGTACAATGATTCCCCAAGGGGGGAGAGATGTATACATGAGACTGAACCGGTGATACAAGGCAGGATGGATCCATGCGCCAAATTCTGACCCCACCTTCTGAATGTCACAGCTGAAATCCAGACTCATCAGACCAGACAACGTTTTTCCGATCTTCTATTGTCCAATTTTGGTGAACCTGTGCCAATTGTAGTCTCAGTTTCCTGTTCTTATCTGACAGGAGTGGCACCCGGTGTGGTCTTCTGCTGCTGTAGGTCATCTGCTTCAAGGTTGTGCATTCAGAGATGGTATTCTGCATACCTTGGGTGTAACGAGTGGTTTTTTGCATTACTGTTGACTTTCTATCACCTGGAACCAGTCTGCCCATTCTTCTCTGACCTCTGACATCAACAAGGAATTTTCCTCCACACAACTGCCGCTCACTGGATATTTTCTCTTTACCATTCTCTGTAAACCATTCTCTGTAAACCCGAGAGATGGTTGCGCGTGAAAATCCCAGAAATACTCAGACCAGCCC
Source organism: Lithobates clamitans (assembly GCA_037952925.1). NCBI lineage: Eukaryota > Metazoa > Chordata > Amphibia > Anura > Ranidae > Lithobates > Lithobates clamitans. Next base: position 704,049 of record JBBGZY010001326.1, read on the forward strand.
GTCTGGCACCAACAACCATGCCACGTTCAAAGTCACTCAAATCCCCTTTCTTCCCCATTCTGATGCTCGGTTTGAACTTCAGCAAGTCGTCTTCACCGCGTCTAGATGCCTAAATGCGTTGAGTTGCTGCCGTGTGATTGGCTGATTCGCACACATTAGTGTGTGTTACCAAGCAATTGAACAGGTCTACCTAATAAAGTGGCCGGTGAGACAAAATACGTCCACACACCAGCAAACAGGAAACACACAAACATGAAGATACAAGTGACATAAACAAACATATGTAGGGCCCAAACCAGGAGAGCAGAGCGGGGTTGTCAGCTGTCAGTAAACTCAGGGACGTTTTTAAAAAAATCTGTGATCTGTTCGCGAATGTCCATTACAGATACGCAGACTGCATGTCTGTAATGGATATTCACGGATTTTACAAACCGTCCCTGAATTTACTGACAGTTTTATACCCTGGAGCAGAGTCAAGTCCCAACCTCTAGAGCAGTGGTCTCCAAACTGTAGCCTTGGGGGCCAGATGCGGCCCTTTGCTTGCTTTTATCTGGCCCTTGTGGCACTATTTCATCCACTGACACCAAGAATGGGGCACAATTCTCCTCACTGACACCAATGAAGGGGCACTAATCCTCCCAGTCACACCAGCAATGGGGCCCCATGGCACCAGTGAGGGGCACAATTTCACCATCAAATGGGGAACAATTTCTCCTACTGACACCAACGATGAGGCACAATTATTCCCACTGAAACAAACAAAGGTGCATTATTTTTTTCCTCACTGACGTGGGGACATTTTCTTCTCCCAATGGCCAAGATCCAGTCCCCCTAAAGTCTGAAGGACACTAACCTGGCCCTTTGATTAGAAAGTTTGGAGACCCCTGCTCTAGAGGAACAATGTGTCCCAGAGACTATCAAATACAGAAATGATAAAACAATATAAAACCCATATGCAATTACTAAGGCTGGGTTCACACTAGTGCGAATTGGATGTGGGTTTCCATGCATCCAATTCGCATGACAGGAGATTGTGACCTGCTCTTTATGGAGGCGGTTCATATATCTCCATTCCAGGGCTGAATTCAGGCAAATATTCGGCCCTGATTTGTCCCTGAAATGGAAAACAGGGACGCCCCGGATCCCTGCTGCGAGCCGCATCCGTCTTAGATGTGAACCTAGCCTGAATCAACAGAAAGTCCATATAAAAATTCAATGTGTGATGACACTTGCAGGAGGTTTCTTCATCACAAGACAGGAGAGGTCTCTATAATAAAATCAAAGAACACTAGGTGCGCCAACTAAGTGCAGCAAATTAAAAACGTGGCTAAAATGCAATGGGCATCTCACATGCTGTAGTATGCAGAGCACATTGATAAAGGTGTAAGCCAATGTCAGGACCCACATGCCTGGGGGAGCTGTGAATGGAGCTTCAGCTTCTGACCCTAGGAAGACTCCTCAATAGCCGAACCAGGAAGTCTTCAGAAACCACCTTGGAAAATGCACAGGGCGGATGTGATGTCACACCAGGGAGGACCTGCCACTAGCAGAGCAAAGATTTCATACATGTTCCCCAGGGCATTGCCCAGTCCCCCCCCTTACGCCATTTCTTCCCATTAGAGTTGGGCTGAACACCCCCTTGGTTCGGTTCGAACATCGCAAAGGTTTCGGACCCCAACGTCAAACCCTATTGAAGTCTATGGGACCCGAACCTGGAAAATCGAAAGTGCCCATTTTGAAGGCTTATATTCAAGTAATTGGCCATGAAAGGTTAAGGGGGTCCAGGATTGTTTTTCAAGGAGCGGTGATTTTAATGATGCTTAAAGTGAAACAATAAAAATGAAAAATTTCTTTAAATATTGTGCCTGAGGAGTCCTCTGCCTGTAAAGTACCGCATCTGTACCGTGTATAGAATCTGCGGCAGCAAAACTGACATTTATAAAGAAAAAAAATGACACATAATTCCAACAATACAATACCATTGCCGGCAATACAATTTTTTTTTTAAAAAGGCCGTGGGGGTCCCCCCCCCAATCCATATTAGGTCCTTTGGGTCTGGTATGAATTTTAAGGGGAACCCCACGCCAACATTTTAAAAAAAAACAACGTGGGGTCCCCCCCCAAATCCATACCAGGCCCTTATACGAGCAGCCCGGCAGGTCAGGAAAAGGAGGGGCAAACAAGCGCCCCCCCCCTCGTGAACCATGTTGGGTCATATTCCCTCAGCTTGGGGGGGTGCTCTGTCCAAGGGACAAGGGCCTCTTCCCGACAACCCTGGGCTGTGAAAGTCCTCAATGAAACAAAAAAAGCTCCAGGTGAGTCTCTGGTTAAGATAATGATTAATGAATAGGCGCTAACATTTGCGCAAAACACATCTACCTCTTTGTCCCCTGCTCCATCTGTCTACCACTTGTCATATGAACCTTCAATAAAAAGGATTATTGGAAGTGCATCCATCCGGAATCATTTCCTTATGTAAGCCTGGGCTGTGTTGTGGGGTCCTGCGGGCAGCGGGCTTATCAAAATCTGGAAGCCGCCTTTAACTAGGGGTGCCCAGATCCTGGCCCCCTCCCTATGTGAATGAGTATGGGGTACATTACTCTACTCATTCACCAAAATAAATTGTCAAAAATAAATAAAACAGGAAGCAGTTTTTGACAATTCCTTTTTTTTAAAAAAATAATAAAAACAAAAAACAATATCCCCAATGTAGATCCAAAGTCAACGCCCACCACACCGCCGGAACCCCCCCAAAAAAGAAAGAAAACACTCCGCCCACGATGATAGCTAACCGTTGAATGCCTTCTCTGCCGTTTGACAGTTCCTAAATAGGTAAGAGGCGGGGCCACCTGGTGGCACCTCCCCCTTGTGACATCACTGAACAAACATCCCACTGAGCTCCCCGCAAATTCGGGTGTTTGCCGAACAGGCAAGCAGACGATGTTTGGGCCAAAATTTTGCTCGGCTTGAACTGTTCGCCCAATTTTACTTTCCATTGACTTCAACCCAAACGTTATTCATGTTTGCCAAACCCTGCTTACTATTAATTAATTATGTATCAGCTTTAGTGTTTATTTTTTACAGAAAGGCGAGGTAAGATTATTTGCAAACCTGGACCTGCTGTTGTGGAAATTTTATTATGTGTGTTTTATAGATTGTCATCCCTGTTTCTGATTTAACCGAGGAACGCACTTGGGTTGAATCGGGACCAGCGGTAAAACCTTCAGTATGACAACCTTCTCATGGGCTTGGAGACGTGTTCTCTGTGTGTGCGGGTGTTTTGGTGGTTTGTAAGTATCAAGCGCAATGCGCTGGGCTTCTTGCCTTCAAATGTCTATGCACATTAGAGAAGCGAAGTCCGCATAACGAGAGAAACGTATTATATCTCTGTTGTGGCTACGCGGATACATATCTGCTTTTATAAGAGGACATTGATATCCACCCTGTTGGTATTCTTGTACCGTATATTGACAACAGCAGTAGCAATGTCCCTGCAGATCTTCTCAAGCCTGTAAGAACAAGTAGAATGATCTTACTAGATACTGGTTACTCTGAGCAGTATTGAGTGGCTCCATGCTGACCAAGATGGTGGATGTGGCTGGACGGAGGGCAGTGAATGCCTCAAGGGGATGAGACATGTGCACTTCTACCTCCCACTCCTGTGGATGCCCTCCCCATTTAGTGTTATTTTCTGTGTGGTCATTTCCTGTGATGTCATTTCCTGTGTGGTCATTTCCTGTGTGGTCATTTCCTGTGTGGTCATTTTGCATGGAGGAAGCGATTGGCTGTTGGGGCCATGACTTCCTGTTTGTCATTTCCTTTTGTTGTCCATGAATAAAACCAAGTGGCTGTGCTCAAGAGGGGGCAGTCGAGCGATGGAGCTAAGACGGTGACTATGTCTGTTTACTTGGGGAAATGCGGGAGACACGGGTTTATTGAGATGCATTATACCAAGAGGCTGAAAGGGCTCTTAGTAGCGCAGGAGACATGCCTTGCGTATAGCGTATAGCGAAATCTCCACGTCACCGCTGACTCCAGGAACTCTATATATAAATTGCACTTTCTTTATACCTTTCTTGAAGGTATTTTATGAGTATCTAATGTTCCCCAGACCATTGCAGTGCAGCCCATTGTTTTTACTTTAATTTAATTTGTTCTTTACCTACCATTTACATCTTTAATCAACAGAGCAGTATTGACAGGCTGAAATGAATACAAAGACCAGTTTGCTTGTTACCGTGGCCTCAGTCGTAACCTTTGATTGAAAAAAAATCCCATTGATGGTGCAAATTAAGCATTAGTCAGTGTGCCTTTCGTATAATTAAGCACTGTAGGTTTTTTTTTGGCTTTGATAAACTGAGCTTGTTATTTGTACATTGAAAATGCTTATAAATTTAAACACATATCCTGGGATTCAAGAGAGCTAATCCATGCTACAACAAAAGAGGATCGCTTGCTATCTGAAACCTGTCTATAGACCTGGGTTGTTAAGGTCTAGTAATTAAGGCGCAATTACTGGGCAGTCAGGTTATTAAGCTATCACTGTTTTAAAAGGCCTTGCCTGCATGTTGCCAAAGCACTTACAGAACCCTTGTTTTGAGATGCCAGCTTTCAAAGGGCTGTGACTAAGCCTTGGTTGGGGTGAAACGCATAAGCGGGGTCTGGCGGAGGGCAGTCTGTTTGAACTTGTTGTTGCAAAGTTATCTGTGTTACAGTAAAGTTTTTTGTAGACAAAAAAAAAAAAGATGTGGCGGATGTGCCAAAAAAAAATTAAAAATAAAAATAACACATGTGGTGTGAAACCCAGTGCTAAAAAGACTAATTGTTAAAAAAGAGTGGTGAATGCCGCACACAGTCTGGGGTCTGGTTAGTGCTTTGAAAGCGATATCAGAAAAATATACAATTGAGCTCAAAAGTTTGCATCCCCTGGCAGAAATTGTGACATTTTGGCATTAATATTTAAAATATGGCTGATCATGACAAAAAACTGTCTTTTACAGTCAGGTCCATAAATATTGGGGCATCAACACAATTCTAATGTTTTTGGCTCTATACACCACCACAATGGATTTGAAATGAAAACGAACAAGATGTGCTTTAACTGCAGACTTTCAGCTTTAATTTGAGGGTATTTACATCCAAATCAGGTGAACGGTGTAGGAATTACAACAGTTTGTATATGTGCCTCCCACTTTTTAAGGGACCAAAAGTAATGGGACAATTGGCTGCTCAGCTGTTCCATGGCCAGGTGTGTGTTATTCCCTCATTATCCCAGTTACAAGGAGCAGATAAAAGGTCCAGAATTCATTTCAAGTGTGCTATTTGCATTTGGAATCTGTTGCTGTCAACTCTCAATATGAGATCCAAAGAGCTGTCACTATCAGTGAAGCAAGCCATCATTAGGCTGAAAAAACAAAACAAACCCATCAGAGAGATAGTAAAAACATTAGGTGTGGCCAAATCAACTGTTTGGAACATCCTTAAAAAGAAAGAACGCACCGGTGAGCTCAGCAACACCAAAAGACCCGGAAGATCACGGAAAACAACTGTGGTGGATGATCGAAGAATTCTTTCCCTGGTGAAGAAAACACCCTTCACAACAGTTGGTCAGATCAAGAACACTCTCTAGGAGGTAGGTGTATGTGTGTCAAAATCAAAAATCAAGAGAAGACTTCACCAGAGTGAATACAGAGGGTTCACCACAAGATGTAAACCATTGGTGAGCCTCAAAAACAGGAAGGCCAGATTAGAGTTTGCCAAACAACATCTAAAAAAGCCATCACAGTTCTGGAACAACATCCTATGGTCAGATGAGACCAAGATCAACTTGTACCAGAGTAATGGGAAGAGAAGAGTATAGAGAAGGAAAGGAACTGCTCATGATCCAAAGCATACCACCTCATCAGTGAAGCATGGTGGTGGTAGTGTCATGGCGTGGGCATGTATGGCTGCCAATGGAACTGGTTCTCTTGTATTTATTGATGATGTGACTGCTGACAAAAGCAGCAGGATGAATTCTGAAGTGTTTCGGGCAATATTATCTGCTCATATTCAGCAAAATGCTTCAGAACTCATTGGACGGCGCTTCACAGTGCAGATGGACAATGACCCGAAGCATACTGCGAAAGCAACCAAAGAGTTTTTTAAGGGAAAGAAGTGGAATGTTATGCAATGGCCAAGTCAATCACCTGACCTGAATCCGATTGAGCATGCATTTCACTTGCTGAAGACAAAACTGAAGGGAAAATGCCCCAAGAACATGCAGGAACTGAAGACTGTTGCAGTAGAGGCCTGGCAGAGCATCACCAGGGATGAAACCCAGCGTCTGGTGATGTCTATGTGTTCCAGACTTCAGGCTGTAATTGACTGCAAAGGATTTGCAACCAAGTATTAAAAATTGAAAGTTTGATGGATGATTGTTAATCTGTCCCATTACTTTCGGTCCCTTAAAAAGTGGGAGGCACATATACAAACTGTAGTAATTCCTACACCAATCACCTGATTTGGATGTAAATACCCTCAAATTAAAGCTGAAAGTCTGCCGTTAAAGCACATCTTGTTTGTTTCATTTCAAATCCATTGTGGTGGTGTATAGAGCCAAAAAGATTAGAATTGCGTCAATGTCCCAATATTTATGGATCTGACTGTATTTAAAGAGGAAGTAAACCCCGATGGGTTTTACTTTTATTTTTGCTCCCCGCAAGGCCTGCAAATGAACAGCATAATGGGCTGGTATTTCTTTGCATACTATAGCCCATTATATGACACTTACCTGCAAACGTCCTCTGAGCAGGCCGCGTCCATTTTCGCCCCTCTTCCTTCTGGGGCCACGGACTCCAGCTCTGTGACTGGCGGGAGCCACGTGACGTCACTCCCGCGGACGCGCGTGGGAGCTGTCAGTCACGGCACACGCTGGGGGAAGAAGCAGCACAGTGGTCCGTTTCTTCACAGCGCATGCTCTGATGCCGACATCTGCGCACTACAAGTGAAATACCTCCTAAGTGGCACACATTTAGGAGACATTTCCACTACCTATAGGTAAGCCTTATTCTAGGCTTACCTATTGGTAAAAGTCACCAAAAAGGGTTTACAACCACTTTAAGGATAGCAATCATTTGAATCCATTTATTATGACATAGTTTATTGGATCCTTTTGAAATCATAATAACAGAAATCACCCAAATGGCCCTGATCAAAAGTTGACATACCCTGGAATGTTTGGCCTTGGTACAGGCACAGAAGGTGGGACACACAGCTTAAAATGGCAATTAAAGGATAATTTCTCACATTTGTGGCTTTTTAAAATCACAATTAATGTCTGTGTATAAATAGTCAATGAGTTTGTTAGCTCTCACATGGATGCACTAAGCAGGCTAGACACTGAGCCATGAGGAGGTAGAAAAGGTAGAGGTAGAAAAGAACAGTCAAAAGACCTGCATAACAAGGTAATGAAACTTTACAAAGATGGAAAAGGATATAAAAAGATACCAAAAGCCTTGAACATGCCAGTCAGTACTGTTTAATCCCATATTAAGAAGTGGAAAATTCTGGCCTCTTTTGATACCAAGCCAAGGTCAGGTAGACCAAGAAAGATTCCACAACTGGCTTAAGAATTGCTCAGGATACAAAGAAAACCCCACAGGTATCCTCAGGAGAAATACAGGCTGCTCTCCAAAAAGACAGTGGGGTTGTTTTTAAGGAGCACAATTCAACGATACTTGAACAAAAAAGAGCTGCATAGTTGAGCTGCCAGAAGGAAGACTTTACTGCGCCAATGCCACAAAAAAGCCCAATGAGACATGTCAAGGTGTTGTTGGGCATATTGTAACCGGGCTTTTTTGTGGAACTTATGCAGTAAAGGCTTCTTTCTGGCAACTTGACCATACAGCTCTTTTTTTGTTAAAGTATCATCGTATTGTGCTCCTTAAAAACAACCACACCATCTTTTTCCAGAGCAGCCTATATTTCTCCTGAGGTTACCTGTGGGGTTTTTCTTTGTATCCCAAACAGTTCCTGTGGCAGTTGTGGCTGAAATCTTTCTTGATCTATGTGACCTTGGCTTTGTATCAAATTTTCCACTTCTGCTTAAATGATTGAACAGTACTGACTGGCATATTCAAGGCTCTGGATATCTTTTTATATCCTTTTCCATCTTTGTAAAGTTTCATTACCTTGTTACGCAGGTCTTTTGACTGTTATTTTCTGCTCCCCATGGCTTAGTATCTAGCCTGCTTAGTGCATCCATGTGAGAGCTAAAAAACCAATTGCCTATTTATACACAGACACTAATTGCGATTTAAAAAGTCACAAATGTGGGAAATTAACCTTTAATTGCCATTTTTAACCTGTCTGTACCAAGGCCAAACATTCCAGGGTATGTAAACTTTTGATCAGGGCCATTTGGGGGATTTCTGTTATCATTATGATTTTAAAAGGAGTCAAAAAACGATGTATTAATAAATGACTTCATGTGACCACTATCCTTGAATAAAAGTTTTTTGGCATGATTAGTCATATTTTCAATATACTGTAAATCCCAAGATTTCACAATTTCCGCCTGGGTATGCAAACTTTTGAGCACAACTGTATGTGTATTTAAAAAACTGAATAAAAGTTCTGAGAATAATCCAGCAAGGAGGTGATCCGAAGGTGTCAGACAAGGAAGCCGCCTACTGCTGTAGTGGGCCAATCAGAACCCGTTTTGGAGGCACGGCCACGCCTCCTTCATCAGCTCGACATGTCTGAGACCTTCGGATAACCTCCTTGCTGAATCACGCGGCCGGTGTCCTCCAGAGTTTCCTGGAGGCTACAGTTCACCGCTGTCTAAGGGCCCTCGTGGGTCACACATCACAGGGATTCAAGCGGCAGTGTTCTTCCTTGCTGATTAACCTCTTCCCGACCGCCGCACGCCGATATACATTGGCAGAATGACATGGGTGCGCAAAAGGGCGTACAGGTACGTCCCCTTTAAGAAGCGGCATTGTGGGTGCGCGCACACGCCTGCCGCGTGCTCCGTGACTTTGGCCCCGGGTCTCGCGGACTTGATGTCCGCCGGTCTCCCGGCGATCGTGTCACAGAGCCGCAGAACGGGGCAGTGCCTATGTAAACAAGGCATTTCCCCGTTCTGCCTTGTGTCATGACAGAGATCACTGCTCCCTGTGATTGGGAGCAGTGATTGCTGTCATGTGAGTTGAAGCCCATCCCCCCCACAGTTAGAATCACTCCCTAGGACACACTTAACCCCTTCATCGCCCCCCTAGTGGTTAACCCCTTCACTGCCAGTGTCATTTACACAGTAATCAGTGCATTTCTATAGCACTGATCGCTGTATAAATGTCAATGGTCCAAAAATAGTGTCAAAAGTGTCCGATGTGTCCGCCATAATGACGCATTTCCAAAAAAAAATCGCAGATCACCGCCATTACTATTAAAAAAAAATATTATAATAAAAATGCCATTAAACTATCCCCTATTTTGTAGACACTATAACTTTTGCGCAAACCAATCAATATACGCTTATTGCGTTTTTTTGTTTTTTTTTTTACCAAAAATATGTAGAAGAATACATATCGGCCTAAACTGAGGAAAAAAATTGTTATTTTTGGGGGATATTTACTATAGCAAAAAGTAAAAAAATATTGCGTTTTTTCAAAATTGTCGCTCTTTTTTTTCTTCATAGCGCAAAAAATAAAAACTGCAGAGATGATCAAATACCACCAAAAGAAAGCTCTATTTGTGGGAAAAAAAGGACGTCAATTTTGTTTGGGTACAACGTCGCACGACCGCGCAATTGTCAGTTAAATCGACGCAACGCTGTATCGCAAAAAAGTGCTCTGGTCAGGAAGGGGGTAAAATCTTCCGGGGCTGAGGCGGTTAAAGTGATGATTTTTTTTGGCTGGCATGCAGAGAAGTGTGAAGTGTTTCTTTACTCCAAACAGCCTCCATATGTATAGCGCTCCCGCCACCACAGGCAATGCTCGCTCACCTCCTTTCAAGACCCTTCTAGGGGTCAAACACGCCTTGTACTCTGTCCATCTCTCCCTTCGGGAAATCCTCGCTGGTCCTTGGTAACCTCTCAGAACACGGGTGATGATCTATATCTGATGAGGGCTCCTTCCACTGTCCTCTACTTCAGACTTGGATCCAGTATAATCCACATTAACTGCCCGTAGTTTCAACAACACCCACTTGCCGACCGCAGACTGCCAATTTACGTCCTCACTTTGAGCAGCTGTCATAACCCCCGGTATCCCAGTGTTCGGCCAGCGGTCGCCTACAAGATAAAAGTGGCCTCTGCCGTGAGATCACTTTTATTGGTGGCAGGAGAGGGCCCCCCCCCGCCGTGCCCCGGTGCCCTCCGCTGCTTACCGGAGCCGTCGGCAGTGGCGGAGGCGATCCAGTCCTCTCGGTGGCTGGGCATGGAGACGAGTGAGGGGAAGATGGCCCCCACCTGCCTCCATGACACTGCAGGGCAGAAGCGACGTCAAAACGTCACTTCCGTCCATAGCTCTTAAAGGGCCATTTTTTAAAAATGACAATTTTTTTTTATTGCATTTTAGTGTAAATATGAGATGTGAAGTCTTTTTGACCCCCAGATCTCATATTTAAGAGGACCTGTCATGCTTTTTTTCTATTACAAGAGATGTTTACATTCCTTGTAATAGGAATAAAAGTGACACAATTTTTTTTTTAAACAGTGTAAAAATAAAACATAAAAGGTAAAATAAATAAGAAAAAAAAAAGATTTTTTAACGCGCCCCATCCCGCTGAGCTCACGTGCAGAAGCGAACGGATAAGTGAGCAGCGCCTGCATATGAAAACGGTGTTCAAACCACACATGTGAGGTATCACCGCAATTGTTAGAGCGAGAGCAATAATTCTACCAGTAGACCTCCTCTGTAATTCAAAACATGCAACCTGCAGAATTTTTTAAATTATCGCCTATGGAGATTTTTAAGGGTAAAAGTTTGTCGCTATTCAACGAGCGGGGGCTCAGTTTTGAAGCGTGACATGTTGGGTATCAATTTACTCGGCATAACATTATCTTCACAATATAAAAAAAATGGGGCTAACTTTACAGTTGTCTTATTTTTTTAATTCAAAAAAGTTTATTTTTTACAAAAAAAAGTGTGCTTGTAGGACCGCTGCGCAAATACAGTGTGACAGAAAATATTGCAACGACCGCCATTTTATTCTCTAGGGTGTTAGAAAAAAAATGTAGAATATTTGGGGTTCTAAGTAATTTTCTAGCAAAAAAACTGTTTTTAACAACACATCTCAAAAAGAGGCTCGGTCCTTAAGCGGTTAAAGTGATGATTTTTTCGGCTGGCATGCAGAGAAGTGTGAAGTGTTTCTTTACTTCAAACAGCCTCCATATGTATAGCCCTCCCGCCACCACAGGCAATGCTCGCTCACCTCCTTTCAAGACCCTTCTAGGGGTCAGACACGCCTTGCACTCTGTCCAACTCTTCCTTTAGGAAATCTTCGCTGGTCCTCAGAACACGGGTGATGATCTATATCTGATGAGGGCTCCTTCCACTGTCCTACTTCAGACTTGGATCCAATATAATCCACATTAACTGCCGGTAGTTTCAACAACACATGGAAAAAACAGAAAGTGCCTCCAATAGCGCAGCTATCCGAAGGATTAAAAATGAACCTCTCCACCCCGGCTAGTATACAACTCACATTTATATAAAACATGAAAATCATTGGTAACACATCAGAAAAGCCTCACTCGGTTGGGACAAGATTCCACCACCAGGCTCCACCTCTACTCGTTTCACCACCTCACACGTGGCTTCATCTGGACGTGACAAGCTTCCACCTACTGAGCACTATGTAAGTGCTAGACATTCGTAAATTCGTACATTCGGGAGGATCCGAAATACGATTGCTATGTTTCCGAATTTTGTACGAAATACGAAATTTGGTTTACGAATTTCGGATCCAAATTCCTAACGAACATTCGTAATTGTTACTAAAAGTTAAAGAAACCTAAAAGTTAAAAACCCGGGAAGTCAGCACAGCACAGGGATGGTGGGAGCCCCTCATAATGATAAATTCATCGTAATGAACATTCGTAATTGTTACGAAAAGTTAACGAACCTAACGAAAATTCGTATTTCGTATGAATTTAAATTGAATTTTCGGACACGAATTTCGAAATACGAATTAATTCTAATACGAAATGGAGCGGAACGAAACTAAATGAATTTATTGACGGCGCACATGTCTGGTAAGTGCATCTTTTACTGGAAACTATTTACATTTTTAGAATAAAATAATTCTGCACTAGGACTGGCCTGGCACTTTTTTTTCCCCCTTCCTTCCTATCTTTTTTTAATGTGACTTTTATGGGTGTTGGATAAATGAATGCTCCAAGGTGGACGTTTAGCTCTCTAGCGGCACAGTGTGAATTTGCAGTGTAGAAGGAGGACGTAGAAATGTCTCTGTGTTTTCAAATGGTTTTATTACCTTATCTACAGGCAGCCTAACCTTGCTGGAGTTGAGCAACCAAAATACAACATTGTCATTCTGGTCCAGCCAAAAAAAAAAACTGTTATTTTACGCTATTCTAGTAGAACAGACTAACTGAAGTATAATCAACGAGCATGCAACCTTTCCTTATCTGCCACTTCCCTACCCATCCCTTACTTCCTTTTTCCTCCATTACTTTCTTGATCTTTACCTACTGTCAGGACCCAGGTCTGAGCCTACGACCTCTGCTGTGTCTGGCCAGGTCTCTTCTTGCTGATGCCACCCTGGAATGCTGGACAGCTCCCTGGACAATCCCTCAGATAATCTTGCCTTGTACCTTGTTTCTCGTGAGCCTTGAACTTTTGCTCCTCCCATGAACTTCCTATTTAACCACTTGCCAATTGCGCTATAGCCGAATGACAGCTACAGTGCGGCCAACCAATTCTAGGAGGGCGTCATTTGATGTCCCCTCGTGATCTTACCCACCAAACGCCCGCTGCGGTGAGCGATCCTCTGGACACAGCTGATCACAGATGGGGGTGAAGAGCCAATCAGCGTCTCCTTACCACACGATCAGCTATGTCCAATCACAGCTAATCACGTTGTTAACAGAAGCTATCGGCATTCTTTCCTCACGTTAACAGCGGGAGGAGAGGAGAGATGATAACCGGCTTGTGTGAAAGGGACATCTACACTGATAATCAGTGCGGTCCCAACAATGCCCACCAGTGCTACCAATCTGTGCCCACCACTGCCCACCAGTGCCCACAAGTGCCATCTATCAGTGCCCATCAGTGCTGCCTATCAGTGCCCATCAGTGCTGCCCATCAGTGAGGCATGTCAGTGCTGTCTATCAGTGCCCATCAGTGCCACCTATCAGTGCCCACAAGTGCCATCTATCAGTGCCCATCAGTGCTGCCTATCAGTGCCCATCAGTGCTGCCCATCAGTGAGGCATGTCAGTGCTGTCTATCAGTGCCCATCAGTGCTGTCCATCAGTGCCCACAAGTGCCATCTATCAGTGTCCATCAGTGCTGCCTGTCAGTGCCCATCAATGCTGCCCATCAGTGAGGCATGTCAGTGCTGTCTATCAGTGCCCATCAGTGCCACCTATCAGTGCCCATCAGTGAGTCATGTCGGTGCTGTCTATCAGTGCCCACAAGTGCAACCTATCAGTGCTGCCTATCAGTACCCATCAGTGCTGCCCATAAGTGACGCATGTCAGTGCTGTCTATCTAGTGTCCATCAGTGCCACCTATTAGTGCAGCCTCATCGGTGCCTACGACAACCTGTTTTAATTTACTTAGCAAAAAATAAAAAAACCAACAATGATTAAATATCACCAAAAGAAAGCTCTGTTTGTGTAAAAAAAATGATAAAACAATTTATTTTGGGTACAGTGTGGCATGACGACACAATTGTCATTCAAAATCTGACAGCGCTGAAAGCTGAAAATTGGCCTGGGCAGAAAGGGGGTAAAAGTGCCGAGTAGGCAAGTGGTTAAAGGGGTTGTAAACCCTGATTTATTTATTTTTAATAACAAACATGTTATACTTACCTCCACTGTGCAGTTCATTTTGCACAGAGTGGCCCCAATCAGCCTCTTCTGGGGTCCCCCCGGTGGCGCTGGTAGCTCCTCCCCACATTGAGTGCCCACGTTGGTGGACACCCAAGCGGGCGCACTCCCGAGTTCTGCTTCCGTGTCCATTCACACAGAAGGCAGGACTCGGCCCCTGCCCCTGGCGCCAACGTCATTTGGATTTGATTGACAGCAGCGGGAGCCAATGGCTGTGCTGCTTTCAATCTATCCAATCAGGACATGAGACACCAGCTAAAGCTGGTGTGCTCGTTTCCGACCAGAGGAAGATCGGGTTCAGGTAAGTAAAACGGGGGCTCAGGTGGGGGACGGGCTGAAGCACTACAGAAGGTTTTTCACCTTAATGCATAGAGGTGGAAAACCATGAGGGTTTACAACCCCTTTCATCCGTGCCTTTGTGCTTCCTGTTTGCCAGATTGTTGTGCTCTCGCTCTCCAGCCAATATCTCCCTCTTGTCACTCCTGCTGCCACCCATATGTTAGCTACTATCAATTTTTGGCTCATTGACTATGCTTCTGTGTGATCCCCTCCAGGTACTGCCCGCTACTGATCCTTGGCTTGTTCATTGACTATGCTTCTCTCTGATCCCCTCCAGGTACTGCCCACTACTGACCCTTGGCTTGTTTATTGACTATGCTTCTCTCTGATCCCCTCCAGGTACTGCCCGCTACTGACCCTTGGCTTGTTTATTGACTTTGCTTCTTTCTGATCCCCTCCAGGTACTGCCCACTACTGACCCTTGGCTTGTTCATTGGTTATGCTTCTGCTTGTTCCTTATCTGCTTCATCCGCTACCTGCCTCCCACTTGCTCTCTCCCTGCTGGGGCAATCCTGAGGGCCACGACCTGGCATTGGCATGCGATGAAATCCATCTCCACCATCAGGAGCTCTAGTGAAGACCAGTTGGTACTTAGACCTTGCGCTTCGGGTGAGCTTGTGTCATCTGCTAGCAGATCCATTTGTGTATTCATCCAGCTGACTACTCGTGAATCTCTCACTGGCCTTTGAGCCGGACTCCAGACCATGACACTGACCTTCTTCTCTAATTTCCCTGTCCCAATCTTCTGCTCAACTCTTATTTCACCGATAAAAGTGAGAACTAGGATGATGTATTGCTTATATAAGATTCTATTATCCTCTGCGTGTTGCTATGCCTCATAGCTATGATTAGAGATGAGTTGAAGGTTTAGTCTGAGCACATGTCACATATCAACACCCAACTCTTTCGGCGGGAACCGAACGTCATATATAATAGCTTCTGCTATTATGCATGACAGCTTCCTGCTGTCAATGGTTGTTAAAGCAGACCTACATTTTTTTCAACTTTCCGTCTATTAAATCTTCTGCCCTTGTTGTTGTTTTAACTTTGGATAGAAAAAAATGTTTTTTTTTTCTGCCAGTAAATAACTTATACAGCCCACTTCCTGTTTCTTGTCTGGTCATTAGCCTAGGCCAATGATGGTGAACCTTGGCACCCAAGATGTTTTGAAACTACATTTCCCATGATGCTCATGCACTCTGCAATGTAGCTGGGCATCATGGGGAATGTAGTTCCAAAACATCTGGGGTGCCAAGGTTCGCCATCACTGGCCCAGTCTTATGACATCACGCTCAGCTCTCTCTCTCACTCTATGTGTTTGCCAGAAAGGGAGGGGAGATGAGTCATAAGAGGGCTGATGAGAGCTGCAGAGCTGGAGGCATGCCTCTGTGTGTCTGTGTAAATCCAGGAAGTGAACAGGCAGCAGCTTCAGCTGCCCACAGTTAAAATGGCTGCAGCCAGACTCAGTGGAGGGAGATTTCTGCAGCATATTTGGCAAGTACAAAATCACATAAAATAATAAAATAATATGTAAAGTGGTTGGAGGGAAGCTTCAGAATGGCAAAGATGTTTTTATTACAAATTATGTGACTGCAGTTCCTCTTTAAGGATACTGGCAGGTGCAGGCATGGCCAAGTCCTTAAAGAGGAAGTAAACCCTGATGGGTTTTACTTCCTCTTTTGTTCCCTGCAAAGCCTGCAAATTAAAAGCATAATGGGCTAGTATGCATGTGACACTTACCTGCAAACGAATCCACCGCTGTCCCCTGTGCAGGCCGCGTCCATCTTCGCCCTTCTTCCTTCCGGGGGCCGCGAACTCCGGCTCTGTGACTGGCCGGAGCCGCGTGACGTCACTCCCATGCACGCGCGCAGGAGTCGTCAGTAATGGCACACGCTGGGGGAAGAAACGGCACGGAAGTCCGTTTCTTCACAGCGCATTCGCCGATTGCATCATCGGCGCACTACAAGTGGAATATCTCCTAAACGGCGCACGTTTAGGAGATATTTCCACTACCTATAAGTAAGCCTTATTCTAGGCTTACCAATAGATAAAAGTCACTAGGGAGGGTTTACAACCACTTTAACAACCAGTGACATGACTGGCTCCATTCACTCATTCTTGTCTATGTAAGCAAAGGGGCAGAGAAAAGAAACACGGGGGTTCCCTCATTAACCACTTGAAGACCAGACATTTTCTGGTATATATATATATATATATATATACAGTGGGGACAGAAAGTATTCAGACCCCCTTAAATTTTTCACTCTTTGTTATATTGCAGCCATTTGCTAAAATCATTTAAGTTCATTTTTTTCCTCATTAATGTACACACAGCACCCCATATTGTACACACAGCACCCCATATTGTACACACAGCACCCCATATTGTACACACAGCACCCCATATTGTACACACAGCACCTCATATTGTACACACAGCACCCCCATATTGTACACACAGCACCCCATATTGTACACACAGCACCCCATATTGACAGAAAAACACAGAATTGTTGACATTTTTGCAGATTTATTAAAAAAAGAAAAACTGAAATATCACATGGTCCTAAGTATTCAGACCCTTTGCTGTGACACTCATATATATAACTCAGGTGCTGTCCATTTCTTCTGATCATCCTTGAGATGGTTCTACACCTTCATTTGAGCCCAGCTGTGTTTGATTATACTGATTGGACTTGATTAGGAAAGCCACACACCTGTCTATATAAGACCTTACAGCTCACAGTGCATGTCAGAGCAAATGAGAATCATGAGGTCAGAGGAACTGCCTGAAGAGCTCAGAGACAGAATTGTGGCAAGGCACAGATCTGGCCAAGGTTACAAAAAATTTCTGCTCTACTTAAGGTTCCTAAGAGCACAGTGGCCTCCATAATCCTTAAATGGAAGACGTTTGGGATGACCAGAACCCTTCCTAGAGCTGGCCGTCTGGCCAAACTGCGCTATTGGGGGAGAAGAGCCTTGGTGAGAGAGGTAAAGAAGAACCCAAAGATCACTGTGGCTGAGCTCCAGAGATGCAGTCGGGAGATGGGAGAAAGTTGTAGAAAGTCAACCATCACTGCAGCCCTCCACCAGTCGGGGCTTTATGGCAGAGTGGCCCGACGGAAGCCTCTCCTCAGTGCAAGACACATGAAAGCCTGCATGGAGTTTGCTAAAAAAACACCTGAAGGACTCCAAGATGGTGAGAAATAAGATTCTCTGGTCTGATGAGACCAAGATAGAACTTTTTGGCCTTAATTCTAAGCGGTATGTGTGGAGAAAACCAGGCACTGCTCATCACCTGTCCAATACAGTCCCAACAGTGAAGCATGGTGGTGGCTGCATCATTCTGTGGGGGTGTTTTCCAGCTGCAGGGACAGGACGACTGGTTGCAATCGAGGGAAAGATGAATGCGGCCAAGTACAGGGATATCCTGGACGAAAACCTTCTCCAGAGTGCTCAGGACCTCAGACTGGGCCGAAGGTTTACCTTCCAACAAGACAATGACCCTAAGCACACAGCTAAAATAACGAAGGAGTGGCTTCACAACAACTCCGTGACTGTTCTTGAATGGCCCAGCCAGAGCCCTGACTTAAACCCAATTGAGCATCTCTGGAGAGACCTAAAAATGGCCGTCCACCAACGTTTACCATCCAACCTGACAGAACTGGAGAGGATCTGCAAGGAGGAATGGCAGAGGATCCCCAAATCCAGGTGTGAAAAACTCTTTGCATCTTTCCCAAAAAGACTCATCAAAAGGGGCTTCTACTAAATACTGAGCAAAGGGTCTGAATACTTAGGACCATGTGAGATTTCAGTTTTTCTTTTTTAATAAATCTGCAAAAATGTCAACAATTCTGTGTTTTTCTGTCAATATGGGGTGCTGTGTGTACAATATGGGGTGCTGTGTGTACAATATGGGGTGCTGTGTGTACAATAAAGGGTGCTGTGTGTACAATATGGGGCGCTGTGTGTACAATATGGGGTGCTGTGTGTACAATATGGGGGGCTGTGTGTACAATATGGGGGGCTGTGTGTACAATATGGGGTGCTGTGTGTACAATATGGGGTGCTGTGTGTACAATATGGGGGGCTGTGTGTACAATATGGGGGGCTGTGTGTACAATATGGGGTGCTGTGTGTACAATATGGGGTGCTGTGTGTACAATATGGGGGGCTGTGTGTACAATATGGGGGGCTGTGTGTACAATATGGGGTGCTGTGTGTACAATATGGAGTGCTGTGTGTACAATATGGGGTGCTGTGTGTACATTAATGAGGAAAAAATGAACTTAAATGATTTTAGCAAATGGCTGCAATATAACAAAGAGTGGAAAATTTTCAAACACAATTTTGGGGGAAAAAAATACACTTTTTAAAATTTTAATGCAAAAAACACAGTACATAACCCAACTTTTTAGTAAAATAGAGTAAATAGATACCAAACATGTCACGCTTTAAAACTGTGCACACCCATGCAGCGGCAATCCATATCCATAGGCAATGTTTTAATATCCTTTAGAGCCGGTTCACACGGGGGCGACTTGTCAGGCGACCTAGCCGCCTGACAAGTCGCCTCCCGTTCTGTACAATGGAACCGTTCTAATCGGAGCGACGCAAGTCGCTCCGACTTAGAAGAAAGGTTCCTGTACTACTTTGGGGGCGACTTGCATAGACTTCTATACAGAAGTCGTCTTGCAAGTCACCGCGGCAGTCGTGTGCAGGTCGCCTCGGTGAGGCGACCTGCAAGTCGTGCCGCTTCTAATGTGAACCGGCTCTTACAGGTTACAACTTTAGATTTACACAGGAGGTCTAGTGCTAAAATTACTGCCCATGATCTGATGTTCACGGGGATACCACACATGTGTGGGACGATGGCTGTTTGCGTGTGTGCGGGACTGACGCATGAGCTCGCCTTTGCACACTAGCACTGGGGGGGAACGGGGGCACTTTAAATTTTTTTTTCTTTAAATATGAATACATTTTTTATTTTTATTTATTTATTTATTTTACATTGCTGCTTTAATTTTTTTTTTTATCACTTTCTTGCTTTCACAAGGAATGCAAACATCCCTTGTGACAGCAATAGCCATGTGACGGGTACTCCTTTATGGAGGGATCTGGGGTCAATAAGACCCCAAATCCCTCCTCTGCACTTGAGAGCATTTAAAATGCCAAGATCCGCATTTTTGAATACTTTCGATTTTCAAAGAATGGCGCCGTTGACAGCCAGGTAAACCAGAAATGATGCCATGTAATCACTTCCAGGTAACCATAGCAGAGATACGATTTTGGCTTTGTATGGGTCTTCATCCAGGCGGCGGACGTGCTGGCTAGTAGCTCGGGTGTCCCAGGGGGAAGGGAGAGCCGCGGAAAGCAGAAGGAGGGGGGATGTCCCCTGTCCCCTCCCACTGCTTGCAATAGATATCGAGTGGCTAGTTAGGCACTCTAATTGCTATTACAAGAAAGCTGACCGTCGGCTCTAAAAAAACGGTACTAGGGTGATGCCTGCAGCTGCAAATCATCCAGAAACAACCACTTGAAGTCAAATGATGTACCAGGTACGTGATTTGGCAGTAAGTGGTTATTCATACACTATATTACCAAAAGTATTGGGACGCCTGCCTTTACACACACACATGAACTTTAATGGTACAACAAAATCAGTTGCCGGAAAATCCGATCGAGTGTACACAAATCTGACGCACAAAGTGCCACGCATGCTCAGAATCAAGCAGAGGAGCCGCACTGGCTATTGAACTTCATTTTTCTCAGCTTGTCATACATCTTTTACGTCACCGCGTTCAGAATAAATTAAGAGATGAAAGCTATTGGCCACTGCCCCGTTTATAGTCCCGACGTACGTGTTTTACGTCACCGCGTTTAGAACGATCGGATTTTCCGACAACTTTGTGTGACCATGTGTATGCAAGACAGGTTCCAACATCCGTCGGAAAAAATCCATGGATTTTGTTGTCCGAATGTCCGATCAATGTCCGACCGGGGCATAACTGTGAACGTACGTTTGGCTGTGGGGCAAGCTACTGGGAAAAAGAACCTGGATGATTTCCAATGGCTCCTTTGGGGGTAGCGCTACACCATTTCAGACGGATCAGAATTTCTTATGAATAATAGCTGGTTGTTAAGGAGCCGGTGGCTGCCACGTCCTTAACAACCATGACTCATCTTCTGTCAGCGGGATTCCCTGCTGACAGCAGAATGTAAACAAAAGACGTTCCGGTTAAAAAAATAAATAAATCATGGTCCATCCACAATCCAAACCAGGCCCTTCGGGTCTAGTATGAATTTTGAGGGGAACCCCACGCCAAAATGTAAAAAAATGGCACACCCCCCCCAATATCTCATTAGGTTCTGGTGAGCCTGTGCAAATTGTACCCTCGGTTTCCTGTTCTTAGCAGACAGGAGTGGCACAAGGTGTGGTCTTCTGCTGCTGTAGCCCATCTGCTTCAAGGTTCGATCTGTTGGGCATTCAGAGATGGCATTCTGCATACCTTGGTTGTAATGAGTGGTTATTTGAGTTACTGTTGCCTTTCTATCACCTCTCTATCATCTCCCCATTCTGTTCTGACCTCTGACATCAACAAGGCATTTTCATCCACACAACTGCCGCTCACTGGATATTTTCTCTTTTTTCAGACCATTCTCTGTAAACCTTAGAGATGGTTGTGCGTGAAAATACCAGTAGATCAGCAGTTTTTTTGAAATACTCAGACCAGCCCATCTGGCACAACAACCATGCCATGTTCAAAGTCACTTAAATCCCCTTTCTTCTCCATTCTGATGCTCAGTTTGAACTTCAGCAAGTCGTCTTTACCACGTCTAGATGCCTAAATGCATTGAGTTGCTGCCATGTGATTTACTGATTAGCAATTTGTGTTACGAAGCAATTGAACAAGGTGTACCTAATAAAGTAGCTGGTGGGTAAATGTTTTACACGGGGGCTGTGTCTGATTTTCTTTTTCTTTCGAGAGGATTGTGGTGGTTTAATATCTAGTTTGTCCCTGGCCAGAACCCAAGGTCCTACAGTTCTAGTTTGGGTTAATTCGGGAGGTTGACTTATGTAACGCTTGTCTAATGTAGGTAGACCATAATCTCCACTTATTCTCCAGTTTGACCAAAAACATCTTCATGTCTATCAGACTTAAAGTTCAACATGAAGAGAGTCACTTGGGTGGCAGGTGAGCTCATCATAACCATGAACTAACACCGACTGTACATAATAATACCCGAGACAGCCATGGGTCCACAACCCGCAATGATCTCATGCTTCTTTCAAGATAAACTGAATCTTGTCGACACCCATCAAGCTCTTGTAGGAAATTAGAGGTCTAAGTCCCTTTCCTGCTACCCATCTGTAATTTCCATCCGTGAGTGGTTAGTATCAAATTGCCTCATGATTTTTTATTTTAAATGAGTGTTTTAAAGTAATATTAGAAGTCAGCCAAGCGTGAAAGGGTAACAGGTTCCACGAGAAGATTGATTGAATATTTCAAGTGTTTTATTGAATCTACCACCTGCAAAAAGCTCCTTCACCTTCGATCTCTCCATGTTTTCCCTTCCTCATTAATCCCATACGTGTCAAGTGTCAACAAAGGGAAAAAAAAAAAAAAAAAAATCACCTGCGAGGCTTGACAAGGCTTTTGCCCTTTAGTGCGGTATTCTGCAAAGTAGATTTATAGGGCAGTTTCTTAAGCCTGGAGAAAGAACCCTTATAATCAGCTCCTGAAATATATAGCTCTTCTGTCTGTCCCCTCCGA
The DNA here is from genome assembly GCA_037952925.1 of Lithobates clamitans. Classification (NCBI taxonomy): domain Eukaryota; kingdom Metazoa; phylum Chordata; class Amphibia; order Anura; family Ranidae; genus Lithobates; species Lithobates clamitans. The sequence goes on from JBBGZY010001326.1 coordinate 726,218, forward strand.
GGTGACCTTTCACCTTCTCATTATCTTAGACACTTCCTTGATAAGCTTATTTCTCAGTTAAAGCTCGGAGACCTAAACCTTGAAGATGTTTAGTGCTCTCGATCTGAGAATTGCATTAATAAAACATACTTTCGAGACGGTGCTCTCGAAGATTGTGTATTTAAATAAGTTGAGGCATATTATCTGAGAAAATCAGCATTGAGAAAAGGGGCTGAAATAATATGAAAGAGCAAGTCCATCAAAAATAGTTTTTTTTTTTTTTCCATGCTTCACTATGTGAGTGTGATGCGTTCAGTGGAAGTCTAAGTTTTATTATGGGTCACAAGGTGAATAGGGATTTTGGGGATACCATTCTGCACCCCAATCAATGCAATATATCCAGCGAGGGATTACTATATATACTTATTAGGTTTTGTCCTGGAAGTGTAATTGTTCCTTAAATTGGACCTTTTGGTAGCTTTGAAAGTCTACATCAGCGGTCTCCAAACTTTTCCAAACCTTAAACAATATATATTTCCATATTATATTTGTGGGCTACTGCTATGAATGCATCTTCTCTGACATGTACGGCTGATGAAATAGATGACTATCTCTCAGATATGACCTTCCCTGTCAACTCTGAGGAACAGATTACCTTTCCTGATAGAGGAATTTCTGAGGAGATTAAGAATGCCATATCTTCATTGGCAACTGGCAAGGCCTCAGGCCCGGATGGACCTCTCTCTAGAGGTCTACACTAGATACTTTCATATTATTGCTCCAATTCTGCCAAAAGTATATGTGTTAGCCTTTCAACAAACTTAGCTCCCTCCCACCATGTCCACAGCCACAGTCATTCTACAAATATTTGTGGGCCTGGAAAAAATTCCCTTGAGAGTCACTTTGTACATCACAGACCCACTAGAGTCCCCTTACTTCACATTCCCCATCAGGTACTCTTTACATCAGGATTGTTCCTTACATCAGAGTCCCCACCAGGGACCCCCCCCATATCAGGGTCCCCCCTTACATCAAAGCCCCCTTACATCAGATTCCCCAACAATGTCGCCCCTTATATTACGTTCACCATGAGATTCTCCCCTTACATCAGGGTCCCCATCGTTGAGGATGTCACATTACCAGTGACACAACGCGCTGGGCGGGGCCAGTGATGTCACTTCAGGTTTATGCGGAAACTGGAAGTGTGGTGAGAAAAACTCAATTTTGTTAGTCGGATACACTGCTCAGAGTCCTGATCTAAACCTGATAGAACACCTTTGGGATGAATTAGAGCGGAGACTGGGAGCCTGGCCTTCTTAATCAACATCAGTGCCTGACCTCACAAATGCGCTTCTGGAAGAATGGTCAAACATTCCTATAGACACACTCCTAAACCTTGTGGACGGCCTTCCCAAAAGAGTTGAAGCAGTTATAGCTGCAAAGGGTGGACCTACTCAATATTGAACCCTACGGACTAAGACTGGGATGCCATTAAAGTTCATGTACGTGTAAAGGCAGGCATTCCAATACTTTTGACAATATAGTATATATACACACACACTCATGTTTGAGCTTTGGGGTGCACACCCTAATGCAATAGGCCGCGCACACCTACTCTATATTGTCAAAAATATTGGGACGCCTGCCTTTACACACACGAAAACTTTAATGGCATCCCAGTCTTAGTCTGTAGGGTTCAATATTGAGTTGACACACCCTTTGCAGGTATAACAGCTTCAACTTTTCTGAGAAGGCCGTCCACAAGGTTTAGGAGTGTGTCTATGAAATGTTTGAGTATTCTTCCAGAAGAGCATTTGTAAGGTCAGGCACAGATGTTGGAGAGAAGGCCTGGCTTAAGTCTCCGCTCTAATTCATCCCAAAGGTGTTCTATCGGGTTGAGGTCAGGACTCTGTGCAGGCCAGTCAATTTCCTCCACCCCAAACTCGTTGATCCATGTCTTTATGGACCTTGCTTTGTCCACTGGTGCGCAGTCATGTTGGAAAAGGAAGGGGCCATCCTCAAAGTGTTCCCACAAAGTTGGGAGCATGAAATTGTCCATAATGTCTTGGTATGCTGACGCCTTAAGAGTTCCCTTCACTGGAACTAAGGGGACAAGCCCAACCCCTGAAAAACAACCCCACACCATAATCGCCCCTCCAACAAATGATTTGCTTCAACTCTTCTGGGATAGCTGTCCACAAGGTTTAGGAATGTGTCTATGGGAATGTTTGGCCATTCTTCCAGAAGCGCATTTGTGCAGTTCCCGCTCTAATTCATCTCAAAGGTGTTCTATCAGGTTGAGGTCAGGACTGTTGTGCAGTCCACTCAAGTTCCTACACACACACTTATGTGTGTTTGAGCTTAGGGGTGCACACCCTAAAGCAGTGATGGCGAACCTTGGCACCCCAGATGTTTTGGAACTACCAGTCCCATGATGCTCAACTACACTGCAGAGCGCATGAGCACCATGGAAAAATGTAGATCCAAAACATCTGGGGTGCCGAGGTTTACCATTACTGCCCTAATGCAAAAGGCTGTGCACACCTATGAATATATCCTATGTAAAAATACTTTCAGTAGGTGACTTTTAAAGTGGGAAGCAGCCCGAGCAATTTGAGTGGATCTTGCATTCTATTGCGAGGCCTGCATTCAATTCCCATACCAGTATGCAATCAGACACGGCCATATTTTTTCAAGATTTGAGCGCTGGACATGGGAGTGTTGATGTAGACATTCTACATTATGTACATTGAGGTGGGCTGTTGACAGTCTCTTTGTGTTTGACAAATAACCCCCCTTGAATTATAAATTGAAACATTTTTTAACGTGCATTACTTGCACTAAAAGGCAATTAGAATGTGAAAAGTATAAATAAATATGTCAATTCATTTTGCAAACAATCTTTTCGGAACAAGCGGCAACGTTGGGAGACCTAATCAGGAAAACATGTGATTATACCATTTGTCAAAGTACTAATGTACACATTCGAGTTTAACTCGAAATGGAAATACAATAGAACACTGTAATTAGTATCTGCTAAGGCAGGATGCTGCCAGCCCTGTAACTACCGACTGCTTGACAGAAGCCGTTATTAAATACCTTATTTTGTTTAAAACATTTTGAGGCCAATGGGGAATAGGGATTGATATATTAACACATGTCTCTTCTCAAGGCCTCTCGAAAAATCATTATTTTATCAAGACCTGCCAGGTTCACTCATTGCACTTTCAATGTTTGTATTCTAAATTCAAAGCTGAACTTCAGGCAGATCTTAAAGACACACTTATTCATCTCTGTAATCATTAATAAGTCATTAAATGTATTTTTAAGACAGTGTAAGCAGGGCCGTCTTTAACCCAGGACAAAAGGGTAGACATGTGCAATTAGCTTTGTAATGAATTTCCACAAATGAGTTAATTCGGAAATATCCGAATTGACAAAAACCCATTTAGCAAATTTTTCCTGAATATTCGTAAATTTGAAAAATGGTAAATTGGAAAGTTCGGAAATTCCTAAATTTGGAAATTTGAAGTTCGAAACTCGAAAATCCGAACGAAAACGAACACATTTTTTGGCAGTGCACATGTCCACAAAAGGGGCAGCTGCCCCACGAGTCTGCTCGGCCTGCAAATAGTTCTACCAGTGTAGCCGGGCAGCCTGCCCTCTCTCCATTGTTAAACCCATTTAACAAATTTTTCTGAATATTCGTAAATTTGAATATCCGCAACTTCGAAAAATCCTAAATTCGGAGATTGGAAAATTCGGAAATTCTTAAATTCAGAAATTCGAAGTTCAAAACTCGAAAATCCAAAAATTCAAAAAACCTAAAATAATAACTAATTAACAATAACTTAACTATTACTAACTATTAAATTCTAGGTATTGGAATTGCCTTTCAAATTTGGCTGTTAGTGAACGTAACAAACACAAATTTATCCGAAGTTACGAATTATCCGTAATAACGAATGCCGTATCTAAAAGAATGGAATGTAACAAATTAATAATAATAAATAACAATAATAATAATAAAAACTTTGTATTATTATTATTTATTATTAACTTGTTCCTTGGCATTTTTTAAGATGCGGCATTCGTTTCTTCGGATAATTTGTTACTTCGGATAAATTCGTATTCGTCACGTTCACTAACAGCCAAATTTGAAAGGAAATTCCAATAGATAGAATTTAATAGTTAGTTAATATTAGTTAGTTAGAAAATCAGAAAATTTGAAAGAATAACTAACTAATAATAACTAACTATTAAATTATAGGTATTGGAATTTCCTTTCAAATTTGGCTGTTAGTGAACGTAACCAATACAAATATATCCGAAGTTAAGAATTATCTGTAATAACGAAGGCCGTGACTAAAAAAATGGAACGTAACAAATTAATAATAATACATAACAATAATAATAATAAAAACTTTTTATTATTATTTATTATTAATTGGTTCTGTGCCATTTGTTTAGGTGCGGCATTCGTTACTTCGGATAACTCGTTACTTCGGATACGTTTGTATTCGTTACATTCACTGACAGCCAAATTTGAAAGGAAATTCCAATACCTATAATTTAATAGTTAGTTATTATTAGTTAGTTGGTTATTCTTTCCGAATTTTCTGATTTCCGTTCTCATTTTCGGATTTTCAAATGTATATTTGCGAATTTTTGAATTTACGAATTTACAAATTTACGAATTTTCACATTTTCGAATGTATGAATTTACGGTTTTTCGAATTTACGAATTTACTAATTTATTTATTGCAATCATAACGAATGACCCAAAAAAACAAAAAAAATCCAAAAAAACGAATGAAACGGAAACCAACACATTTTATGGCAGTGCACATTACTGAAGCTGGATTTCGATCGTTGGACCAGCCGTCAAACAGATTTGCACCTTATGATTACCCCGATGGGAACTGCTTATATGACCTTTGTGTTAAATCAGAGGTCCATAGACTAAGGTGAGCAGGCTGTATTTATTTATTTTTTTTTTGAGGGGATTAAACTTGGATGGGGATTTGGGAATAATGGGATGCCAGCAATTCGTTTTGTTCCGAATTTGTTAATTAACGAAGTTCGGCAAAACCTGTTTAACGAATATTTTATTATTCGAAAAATTCGGAAATTCGATAATTTGAAAATTCAGAAATTCGAAAATCCCAAAAAACTGAAAATTTTAAAATCTGAAATAATAACTAATGCCGCGTACACACGAGCGGACTTTACAGCATACTTTGCCCAGCGGACTTTTCGACGGACTTTACGACAGACTTTCCGAACAAATGGACTTGCCTACACACGATCAACCAAAGTCCGACGGATTCCTACGTGATGACGTACGACCGGACTAAAACAAGGAAGTTCATAGCCAGTAGCCAAAAGCTGCCCTAGTGTTGGTTTATGTCCGTCGGACTAGCATACAGACGAGCGGACTTTTCGTCCGGACTCGAGAAAATCTAAGTCCGTCTCTTTTGAGAAAACAAAGTCCGCTGGAGCCCACACACGATCGAATTGTCCGACGAAATCCGGTACGCCGGACCAAGTATGCCGTAAAGTCCGATCATGTGAACGCGGCATAACTAATTGTAACCCTCAGCGCTTTGAACTTTAATGCACTCTATGCATTAAGGTGAAAAACACGACACATCCGTTAATTCGGAAATATCCGAATTAAGGAAAATCCGTTTTTAACGGATTTTCGACTATTCGAAAATTCGTACGTTTGGAAAGTCATACATTCGGAAATTTGGAAACTCAAATATCTGAAAACCCGAAAATTCGAAAACCTGAAATAACTAACTAATAATAACGTAACTATTAATAACTATTAAATTATAGGTATTGGAATTTCCTTTCAAATTTGGCTGTTATGCCCCGTACACACGGTCGGATGACGGAAAATGTGTGATAGGACCTTGTTGTCGGAAATTCCGACTGTGTGTAGGCTCCATCACACATTTTCCATCTGATTTTCCGACACACAAAGTTTGAGAGCAGGATATAAAATTTTCCGACAACAAAATCCGTTGTCGGAAATTCCGATCGTGTGTACACAAATCCGACGCACAAAGTGCCACGCATGCTCAGAATAAATAAAGAGATGAAAGCTATTGGCCACTGCCCCGTTTATAGTCCCGACGTACGTGTTTTACGTCACCGCGTTCAGAATGATCGGATTTTCCGACAACTTTGTGTGACCGTGTGTATGCAAGACAAGTTTGAGCCAACATCCATCGGAAAAAATCCTAGGATTTTGTTGTCGGAATGTCCGAACAAAGTCCGACCGTGTGTACGGGGGCATAAGTGAACGTAACGAATCCGAATTTATCCGAAGTTCTGAATTATCCGAAATAACGAATGCCGCATCTAAACAAATGGAACGTAATGATTAATAATAATAAATAATAATGATATTAATAAAAATGTATTATTATTATTTATTATTATTTAGTTTCGTTCCATTCGTTATTTTTGGATAATTCGTAACTTCGGATAAATTTGTATTCATTACGTTCACTAACAGTCAAATTTGAAAGGAAATTCCAATACCTATAATGTAATAGTTAGTAATTATTAGTTAGTTAGCTATTCATTCGAATTTTCTGATTTTTCTTTCTTATTTTCCTATTTTCGAATTTACGAATTTACTAATTTACTAATTTACGATTTTACGAATTTACGAATTTACAAATTTACGAATTTACAAATTTAGGAATTTACAAATTTAGGAATTACAAATTTATGAATTTATGAATTTACAAATTTATGAATTTACAAATTTACAAATTTACGAATTTACAAATTTACAATTTTACGAATTTACAAATTTACGAATTCACAAATTTACGAATTTATGAATTTACAAATTTACGAATTTAAAAATTTACAAATTTACGAATTTACAAATTTACAATTTTACGAATTTACAAATTTACGAATTCACAAATTTACGAATTTACGAATTTACAAATTTACAAATTTACGAATTACGATCATAATGAATGAACCGAAAAAAAAAACAAACAAAAAAAAAAAACACAATGAAATGAAAACGAACGAACTTTTCGGCAGTGCACATGTCTAGATAAGTTAGTTTGAGTAAAGGGTGCCTAAGTAATATCACTAACTGCTCCATTGCTGCTCCCACATTTCTACGTTTAATTAAATGGACCTTTATGCCAAGGTTTAAATGAAAAGCAATCAATTTTGAGTTACTCAGCCATCACGCCGCCCATCACTCTTCACGTGGCCTCTTATGACAACAGATAATTGCAATTTTTTTTTTTTTTGCAATGCGGACGTGTCAGAATGCATCTATATACTCCATGTCTAACACACACTGGAATGATGAAAAGCCATTTAGCAATGATCGAGAAGGTGCAACGTGTCAGAATAAATTACTTTATTGCAACTTCAACATATGTTTCTTTGTGGCATTGTGCATTTAATCAATCCGAGACGGCGCCTCCGCCCGCAACTCCCCATTGCCATAAAAAAGGCGCGCACCGTGCCGCGTTCTGTTGATCTTTCCCAAAGTCCATTTTGAAAGACGTTCGTTTGCAGTAAATGGCCATTTTAAAGGTATAATTTTGTCCTTTCATTCGGGCGGGGGGGGAGGGGGAGGATTAAGAGGGAGTCTGTGAGGAGTATTATTTTGGCTTCCACATTATTATGGTAATCAGCTCGGAATAAAATGTCAGCTCGGAAAGGTGAGATTGGCTCACACGGGTACATTTTCTCTTCCAGCTCTGAATGCGCCGGCTAATGGCTGTGAGGACGCAGAAAGTGCTTTTTCTCTAACCCTTCTAAGTCACGCTGAGCAATTAAATGGATCTGCGGGATTGCCGGAGCGTAGTATTTCCTTTCTGTACTAGAATAAAAATAAAAAAAAATGAAATACTTCATTTTGAACAAGCTGAAATTTCTGTAATTCTGTTGCATCCAAAAATGTAAAACGGACGAAATCAACACAGATATGACGGATGTGCAGTAAAGTTTTATCACACATGACTAATGCCGTGTACACGCGAGCGGACTTTTCGACCAAGTCCGGCGGACAATTCGACCGTGTGTGGGCTTCATTGGACCTACAGCGGACTTTTTCAGTTGAAAATCTGACGGACTTTAGATTTGGAACATGTATGCTAGTCCGACGAACGAAAAAAACGACGCTAGGGCAGCTATTGGCTGCTGGCTATCAACTTCCTTATTTTAGTCCGGTTGTACGTCATCACGTACGAATCCGTCGGACTTTGGTGTGATCGTGTGTAGGCAAGTCTGTTTGTCTGGGAAGTCCGTCGGAAGTCCGCGGAAACTCCGTCGGATAGACCTTCGGACCAGTCCGGTCAAAAAGTCCGCTTGTGTGTACGCGGCATAAGAAGTTAAATAAAAATGTGTTGGCACATGATCCCCGAAACACAAGGTTTTGATCCCCAAAACGCGCTTGGATTTTCTTCTGGATTCTCTTCATGTGCAATGAAGACTTATACCCCGTACACACGGTCGGATTTTCCAACGGAAAATGTCTGATGGGAGCTTGTTGTTGGAAATTTCAACCGTGTGTAGTCTCCATCGGACATTTTCCATCGGAATTTCCGTCACACAAAATTGAGATCTGATTCTCAAATTTTCCGACAACAAAATCCGTTGTCGTAAGTTCCGATCGCGTGTACACAATTCCGACACACAAATTTCTATGCATGCTCGGAATCAAGCAGAAGAGCCGCACTGGCTATTGAACTTCATTTATCTCAGCTCATCGTACGTGTTGTACGTCAACATGTTCTTGGCGATCTCAATTACCAACAAGATTTGTGTGACCGTGTGTATGCAAGACAAGTTTGAGCCAACATCCGTTGGAAAAAAACATGGATTTTGTTGTCAGAAAATCCTATTGTGTGTACAGGGCATTACTGTACATACATTTGTGGTGATCTCAACTCAACTCACTTATGTTTGTGGTTTGGGGATGGGGCAGTAAAAACACTTCTACTTCCTTGGGTCGTCCTGGGTCTGAAGGCAGAAAGTTATTTTACCTTAACCTTTTTGCTGCCAGAGCCATTTTTTCATTTTTTTGCACACATGCAGATCGCATTGCAAAACATATTTTTCCTGGCTAAGCTAGCCGGGGACACCGAGAGCTTGACCCAGAAGTGACATCAGAGACGTCACTTTCCGGTTCATAACAGGACGTGTGTCCACTCTTCTCCTTCCCCTTCAGCCACCGGCATAACGTATGGAACTGGCAGCAAAAGGGTTATTGCATTCTATGCATTAAAGGGAACATTTTTTTTGCATGCAGTCCCCCCAGCTCCCCCCTATACTCACCCGAGCCCAATTTCAGCAGCTCTCTCCCTCCTCATTGACTCTGTACTCACACAAGTCCTCAAGTAGTTGGATGCCTCCCTTCTGCATCAGGCAGACGTTTGCAAAGTGGACTCTCCAGACTGGCCCCTGGATGACATACCCCCTTTCTGTTTTGCCTCAGAGATTGCCTCAGAGGTTTCTTTGAATGTATTGGCCCCCCAGTTTTGTGTCTGCCGGGACCTCATTGATCTTCTTGGCAGGTGTCAGCTAATTGGCTTGGGAGGGCAATAGCCCTCTCCTCCTGGGACAGGACCCTGACTGCTCCAGCCCCAGGCTATTTATGTTCTCCCCAGCCACCTTCTGGGCACGACTCCCTAGAGATAGACTGGGACCTCAAAAATATTCAGACTGCTCACTTCTATGTTCTAGAGCTTTTCAGAAATCAGAGAGAAGTAATCAAGTGTGCAGCCTGTGGGACACTGATTGGCCCAAAGTAATCAGCGACTGCTCCACAGATTACAGAGGAGCACAAACAAGAACTAAATTTATTTGACAGCCTAGAGGGTGCAACGTTCATATTACTTTTTCTCTTTTTTTTTCTTGATGTGGAAAACAATATAAATTATTAATATTTATCTGTAATATTTAATATATAAATGAGGGTCCTTTTTGGCCCATGAACAGGCCCTGTATAGTTAAAGGGAGCTCCTGATTTTGTCAGGAGCCATTTACTGCCGACATAGCAGAGGATCTAAAAAAGAAATGTGGGAATTAGAGAAAAAAAAACATACTCTTGATGCTGCATCTGTCCCCTGCCACCCCTACACTGGGAACTGAGTGATCAAAGACTGTTAATCGCTCAGTTCTTGGTCTTCAGTGTCAGCCACAACTCTCTGCTCTCCCCCTCCAGTACTTGCTGGAGCACCGGGCTGTGGTGAGGGTAGGAGTGGCTGACAGTGGCTTGCTGAGAGGCTGTCAGGGCGGGGATCCTGATACTTAACAAGCAGCTCTTTTCTTTCAGTGCTCTGAAGCTGCTTTGCTGTTGGTTAATTACCAGCCACTCTTGTTACCACAGTGACTCACCTGGTTACCATTAACCTGCCTTATTAGTCCAGCCTACAGCCAGCCCCTTTTTGCAATTTAAGCAGCTTAGTTCATTTCTACCTTGCCCTTGCATGATCTCAAAGTGCATTCCTTCCTGTGCTTCTGTGTAAGACCTGGCCTGGCTGACTTCCCTTCCGATTTCTTCCAGTTTCTGACTTTTGCTCCTGACTACGCTGATCTCTGGTTTCCTAACCCCGGCTTGTCTGATTACCCACTCTGGCATCCAAACCCTGGCTTCTGTTTTTTGACTACATTCCTAAACTGTGTTATTTTTGTCATTTTATTAAAGGTTTTAACTGCACTTTCTGTCTCCATCTGGTTTATGGTTCCTGACAGAGGCTGAGCTAGCTGCTGATCAGGCATCTGACTGGATCCTGACATTGAAGTCGGGAAACCTCCAGAGCCTGGATCGGTGAGTGACAACAGCCGACAATGGGCCTTATCTTACTGTGGGCTGAATATGGGTCACAGGAGTGAGTGAGTAAGTGCACCCCTGTGACCCACAGGAGAAGTAGAGCCAAAATAGCTTTAATTATATGTGTCAAGGCAGCATCTGTTATAACTAAAGAGTTTGGAAACCTGTATATCCAAATGTCTGGACCATATATTTTTATGTTGTTAAATCTGAACTCCGGGATAAGTAAATAGCATCTGAATTCTTTGGTCATGTGACTTCTTAAATCTTGGTGAGTCTTGTGTGTCTCTTCCAGATCTGTGCAGTAATCCAGTGTGAGACTTCCTGTAATAAAGACCGCTCACTGCTGATCTCTCTCCTTGTGCAGAGTGACAGGTCTTTTCTCCGCCCCCTTCCTGTAGTTTTTTGTTGTGGGTGGAGCCTGCTGAACCCCTTTTGCTATTTAAGCAGTTTATCCCGTTTCCTGCTTGCATGGTCCATGATCTCTAAGTGCATTCCTTCCTGTGCTTCTGTGTATGACTTGGCCTGGCTGACTTCCCTTCCGATTACTTTTCCTGATTTTTGCTCCTGACTACGCTGACCTCTGGTTTCCTGACCCCGGCTTGTCTGATTACCCACTCTGGCATCCAAACCCTGGCTTCTGTTTTTATTTCATTCTATCCAAATGTCTGGACCATATATTTTTATGTCTTTAAATCTGAACTCTGGGATAAGTAAATAGCATCTAAATTTATTGGTCATGTGACTTCTTAAATCTTGGTGAGCTTTGTGTGTTTCTTCCAGATCTGTGCAGTAATCCAGTGTGAGGCTTCCTGTAATAAAGACACCCGCTGCTGATCTCTCTCCTTGTGCAGAGTGACTGGTCTTGTCTCCGCCCCCTTCTTTCATTTTCTGTAGCAGGTGGAGCCTACTGGGTCCCTCCCACAGCTCTGCTCTCTCTTCTTGTGCAGAATGACTGGTCTTGTCTCCGCCCCCTCCTTTCATTTTCTGTAGCAGGTGGAGCCTTCTGGGTCCCTCCCACAGCTGTGCTCTCTCTCCTTGTGCAGAATGACTGGTCTTGTCTCCGCCCCTCCTGTTTTTTTCTGTAGCAGGTGGAGCCTCCTGGGCCCCTCCCACAGCTCTGCTCTCTCTCTCTCTCTGTGCAGAATAAATGGTCTTGTCCCCACCCCCTCCTGTAGTTTTTTGTAGTGGGTGGAGCCTGCTGAGCCCCTCCCATAGCTCTGCTCTCTTTCCTTGTGCAGGATGACTGGTCTTGTCTTTGCCCCCTCCTGCAGTTTTTTTGTAGTGGGTGGGGCCTACCGGCCCCTCCCACAGCTCTGCTCTCTCTCCTTGTGCAGAATGACTGCTCTTGTCCCCGCCCCCTCCTGTAGTTTTTTGTAGTGGGTGGAGCCTGATGAGCCCGTCCCATAGCTCTGCTCTCTCTCCTTGTGCAGGGTGACTGGTCTTGTCTCCACCCCCTCCTGTAGTTTTTTTTGTAGAGGGTGGAGCCTTTTGAGCCCCTACCATAGCTCTGCTTTCTCTCCTTGTGCAGGGTGATTGGTCTTGTCTCTGACCCCTCCTGTAGTGGGTGTATACTGCTGAGCCCATCCTCTAACTATGCTCTCTGCACAGGACTGTGATGTCACTGCTACTTTTACAGGGTTATACCTGAGTTTGAAATTAAAAAAAAAAAAAAAGTGTTTGTTGCACACAGACTGAATTTACATTCCCTATGGCTATCGAGCAAATATATTTAATAGCAGTTTTTGTGCCCGGAGTTCCGCTTTAACAAAATAGTTCTCTTCCTCCCTCTATTGAAGATGAAGAAATAGTAAAATAAAAACTCACGAGATGTTCTCAGATCTGACTGACAGCTTAGAGATGACCCAAGACAGCGAGCGAGCAGAACACTATCTTCTGAATTTTCATGGAGGTCATGGGGCACCGGGAGAAGCCTGGAACCTTGAAAGTACTTTTAAAGATTTTTTAACTATTTCAGGAAAATTCTTCGATCGTTATTTTATAAGAGAAAGATACAAATTATGTATTTGGTTTTTATTTTGCCCATTTGAAGTCTAAATTGCGTATGCATTCCAAATAGGTTTTAGTTTTAGAATAGTATTTTTTACACTTGAACTTACACTTGAAATCATTGCACATAGAAAATATATTTTGTATGTAAATTGACCCAAACTACTTATTATTACAGAGGACAGCAGATATATTTTTCATGCTAAGTGCAGCTTAACCACTTCAGCCCTTTGAAGATTTGGCTGCTCAATGACCAGGCCATTTTTTGCGATACGGCACTGCGTCGCTTTAACTGACAATTGCGCAGTCGTGCGACGCTGTACCCAAACAAAATTGATGTCCGTTTTTTCCCACAAATAGAGCTTTCTTTTTGGTGGTATTTGATCACCTCTGCAGTTTTTATTGTTTGTGCTGTAAACAAAAAAAGACCGACAATTTTTTAAAAAACACAATATTTTTTACTTTTTGCTATACTTTTTGCTTTTGCGTGCCCCCTAGTGGTCAAAAGGCGAACCGATGTACAGTTACGACGGTTCGCCCAGGGGAGCCAACCTGCCGCAGTATAACTGCAGCGACTGGTCAGGAAGGGGTTATTGCAGTCTGCTCACATAATTTGTAATAAAAACATCTTTGCCAGTCTGAAACTTCCATCCAACCGCCTTGCATATTACTTTATATACAGTATCTCACAAAAGTGAGTACACCCCTTACATTTTTGTAAATATTTTATTCTATCTTTTCATGTGACAACACTGAAGAAATGACACTTTGCTACAATGTAAAGTAGTGAGTGTACAGCTTGTATAACAGTGTAAATTTGCTGTCCCCTCAAAATAGCTCAACACACAGCCATTAATGTCTAAACTGCTGGCAACAAAAGTGAGTACACCCCTAAGTGAAAATGTCCAAATTGGGCCCAAAGTGTCAATATTTTGTGTGGCCAACATTATTTTCCAGCACTGCCTTAACCCTCTTGGGCATGGAGTTCACCAGAGCTTCACAGGTTGTCACTGGAGTCCTCTTCCCCTCCTCCATGACGACATCACAGAGCTGGTGGATGTTAGAGATCTTGTGCTCCTCCACCTTCCATTTGAGGATGTCCCACAGATGATCAATAGGGTTTAGGTCTGGAGATATGCTTGGCCAGTCCATCACCTTTACCCTCAGCTTCTTTAGCAAGGCAGTGGTCATCTTGGAGGTGTGTTTGGGGTCGTTATCATGTTGAAATACTGCCCAGTCTCTGAAGGGAGGGGATAATGCTCTGCTTCAGTATGTCACAGTACATGTTGGCATTCATGGTACCCTCAATGATCTGTAGCTCCCCAGTGCCGGCAGCACTCATGCAGCCCCAGACCATGACACTCCCACCACCATGTTTCACTGTAGGCAAGACACACTTGTCTTTGTACTCCCTACCTGGTTGCCTCCACACACGCTTGTCACCATCTGAACCAAATAAGTTTATCTTGGTCTCATCAGACCACAGGACATGGTTCCAGTAATCCATGTCCTTAGTCTGCTTGTCTTCAGCAAACTGTTTGCGGGCTTTCTTGTGCATCATCTTTAGAAGAGGCTTCCTTCTTGGACAACAGCCATGCAGACCAATTTGATGCAGTGTGCGGTGTATGGTCTGAGCACTGACAGGCTGACCCCCACCCCCTTCAACCTTTGCAGCAATGCTGGCAGCACTCATACGTCTATTTCCCAAAGATAACCTCTGGATGTGACGCTGAGCACGTGCACTCAACTTCTTTGGTCAACCATGGAGAGGCCTGTTTTGAGTGGAACCTGTCTTGTTAAACCGCTGTATGGTTTTGGCCAACGTGCTGCAGCTCAGTTTCAGGGTCTTGGCAGTCTTCTTATAGCCTAGGCCATCTTTATGTAGAGAAACAATTCTTTTTTTCAGATCCTCAGAGAACTCTTTGCCATGAGGTGCCATGTTGAACTACCAGTGACCAGTATGAGAGAGTGAGAGCAATAACACCAAATTTAACACACCTGATCCCCATTCACACCTGAGACCTTGTATCACTAGGGGAGGGAAAATTGCTAATTGGGCCAATTTGGACATTTACACTGAGTTATTTTAAAGTGGACACCCCCACCAAGTTGTCTCCGGGACAGAGGAGCACTCATACGCTTCAACACGTTGCTTTTCCAACACCAGCCCATGGTGACAACGACACCCACCGGCACAGTGTGGAACTACGTGCAACTCAGCCAAGCTGGAACAGAGGCAAATCTAACTTCCTCTAACAAGTAACCCACAAGATTTACCTATCAGTGGTAGATTAAAAAATCTACCAGCGCTACATTTACATTGTAGCAAAGTGTAATTTCTTCAGTGTTGTCACATGAAAAGATAGAATAAAATATTTACAAAAATGTGAGGGGTGTACTTACTTTTGTGAGATACTGTATATACACATAATGTTATAGAGCGATCACCAATGTCAAACTACAAATCAAAAGAAAAAACACATTAGTCCTAACATCATAAGGTCATAAAAGTCTATAATAAATATGAAACAAAGATGTATTTTGTGTGGTAATATTCCCAACAGGCCGCCTTACCCAAGACGCAACCACATGCACGACCAATAGAGCTGCTACATTCTTTTTGGAACCAGCTCCTGTGAATGGTATGTGTAATATGGATTCTGCTTTAGCCTGTGACACACATTTAGATGCTCTAACCTCTTCGCATGCCCCTTGTGCTTTTATCTTAGGGTATGGCATGCCTGTCTTGGTTGATCCAGGACTTTACTACATCTTTACCCAGGTGTCCACTATCTTGAAGGTGAACACTGGATATATATGATTGGGCTAATATATACAGCATATAATGATAGCTTCCTCATAATAGTGTAGGGTCTTTTACCATTTTTAGATACTCTTGATGATACAAACATCTTGAAATAATCCCATATATCCCCTCACATCTAAAAATTCTACACGTGGCTTTGGGATCTACTGTATCTATTTTAGTAGGTAAAGTATCTATATGATACAGGAATGCTCTGTGTTTGGTTTGAGTTATAGCAGATTCTATTTATTCATTTACTTTTGCAGTGTGTTGCGGCTGTGTTTTGAAATACCGTAGAGGCCCCCCTTTGAGATCTATGCATTGACTGCTCTGGTACGTTAAGTACATTTTTTAGCCCCCATTGAGTATCCTTGCTAGCTCAGTTCTTTAGTTTATTATTACTATCAATTTCTTCAATTTGTCTTTTGACCAGATATCAGATTTGTGCCTTCTGTGTGTGGGGCTGCCATGCCCGCCGGGATAGACCTCCTCTATGGGTCGTGCGCGTGGTTGCGTCTTGCTTAAGGCGGCCTGTTGGGAATATTACCACACAAAATACATCTTTGTTTCATGTTTATTCTAGACTTTTATGACCTTATGATGTTATGAATAATGTGTTTTCTCTTTTGATTTGTAGTTTGACATTGGTAATCGCTCTATAACATTATGTGTAAATATATGTACAAAGAAAGCTCCTGCAGAAGCGGTAACTACTTCCGTGAAACATGTCGAGCAAACAATATACAGATGGTATAATCCTTTCAATGTCTCCACACCAGTGACCATATAGAGTCATTGTTTTGTCTCATTCTTTTTAAATTTATGTATTTTAAATTGTTATTGGAATAAAATTTAAACCTTTTATACCTATTTTGTGTATCCCAATCTTTTGTATGGTACCATAAAAGTCCATTTCAGCCTCCCAAAAAAACTCTTCTCTGTAAATATAATATTAATAATACATTATTATTAAATGAATAATAAATATTAAATATTACATACAATAAGTAGTGTGTTAGTTAGTGCCCTGATGAAGGGGGAGTCTCTAAATCCCCAAGATGCATTTGTAAGCAGGTTGAAATGCTGGTTAGTGAGACAGCTGCTCCCCCAGCTGGGAGGGAAAAAGTTAACTTGTATTCTGAACTTTCTGCTGAGCTCTGCCTCTCTTCTGCACTGATAATAAAAGGGGGGAGGGCTCTGCCCAATCAGACAGTCTGCGTGGGAAAGGAAAATACAGACAAACCACTGCATGTACTCTTCAGCTGCTTACACAGAAGAGAGAAAGGGAGCAGTTCCACCTCAGAGAGCAAGCCTTCCTTCTGTCACATCCACAATGTTGGAGGATTGATGGGACCTGCAGCCCTCCTGGAGTAACACCAGTTCTGGAGATCTGCCACTGGGGTCTATGGGAGCCGAACAGGAAAAATCAAAAGTGCCCATTTTAAAGGCTTATATGCAAGTAATTGGCCATAAAAGGGGTATGGGGGTCTGGGTACTGCAATGGGGGACATGTATCAATAAAAAACAAAACTATTTTAAAAATGATAATTTTTTTTCAGGAGAAATTATTTTTGTTTAAACTGCAACAATAAAAATGAAAAAAATAATTTAAATATAGTTCCTGGGGGGTCCCCTTAATGTGCCTGTGAAGTGGCACATCTGGTAGCATGCATAATACATGCTACAGCAAAGATGACATTTCTAAAGAAAAAAAAAGTAAAATCCAATTTAGAATGACTCAAGGTGACAATTGCCAGGACTCGGCTATTGAAAAAATAAAGAAAAAAACACGCCACGCCAAAACGTATATAAAAAAAATGGGGTGGGGTCCCCCCAAAATACATACCAGACCCTTAGCCGAGCATGCAACTCAGCAGGTTATGAAAGGGGAGAGGAACAAGAAAGCGCCCCTTCCCCCCCTCCTGAACCATACCAGGCCACATGCCCTCAACATGGAGGGATGGGTGCTTAGGGGCAGGGGGGCCTCTTGTTGATGGGGACAAGGGCCTATTCCTGACAACCCTGGGCTGTGCTGTAGTTGTGGGGGTATGCAGGTGGGGGGCTTATCAGAATCTGGAAGCCCCCTTTAACAAGGGGCCCCCAGATCCCACCCCTCCATGTGAATGGGTAATAGGTACATCGTAACCCTACCCACTCACCAAAAAAGTGTAAAAAAGTAATAACCTTAAGAAACATTTTTTGACAAGTCCTTTATTAAAAAATAAAAAAAATAGTGTCTCTCAATGTAAATCCATCGTCAATCATGACGCCTGCTGGACCCGAAAAACAGAATAGAAAACAAATATGCTCTCGCCGCCTGGGAGGCATCCCACCAGAAGCCTGCTCTGCGCTTTGACATTTCTTATATAGGCAAGGGGCCTAGCTACATCACCTGGTGGCACCGTCCCCTTCTGACATCACGTGAGATCAGAAGGGTGACATAGCCGGTTGCCCCTGCCCCTCGCCTATATAAGAAATGTCAAAGCGCAGAGCGGGCATATGGCAGAAGGCCTCCCAGGAGGTGGAGTGTTTTTATTTTTGAGTGACGATGGATTACATCGACACTATTTTTTTTTCAGTTTCTTGTGGTCATTACTTTTTGACACTTTGTTGGTGAATGGGTAGGGGTACGATGGGTAGGGGTACCCAATGCCCATTTATATAGGGGGGGATCTGGCTTCCAGATTCCGATAAACCCACACCCACATACCCCGACAATCACAGCCCAGAGTTGTCTGTAAGAGGACCTTGTCTCCATCAACATGGGGACGAGGTGCTTTGGGGTGGGGGGGCAGAGCCCCCCTGCCTTAAATCACCCACCTCCTTATGTTGAGGGCATGTGGCCTGGTATGGTTCAGAAGGGGGGGCATTCACTGGTCCCTTCCCTTTTCCTGACCTGCCAGGCTGCCTGCTCGGATAAGGGTCTGGTATGGATTTGGGGGGGGGGGCTACGCCAATTTTTTTTAATGTTGTGGCGTAGGGCCATGTTTGATCATTCTTCCAGAAGAGCATTTGTGAGGTCAGGCACTGACTTTGGACGAGAAGGCCTGGCTTGTACAGCTTGTATAACAGTGTAAATTTGCTGTCCCCTCAAAATAACTCAACACACAGCCATAAATGTCTAAACCGCTGGCAACAAAAGTGAGTACACTCCAGGGGCGGACTGACCATTCGGGCACTCGGGCACTGCCCGAGGGCCCCATGCCACTAAGGGGCCCCATCAGGGTTACCAGCCTCAATAAAACCAGGGACAGTATGTAAAAATCTGTGTTTTTTTAAAAAGCTGCCCCGCCTCTCCAGTACCTTTTCAGTGTGTGTATGTGTATTCTGTGTGTGTATACTGTGTGTGTATATTGTGTGTCTGTGTGTGTATACTGTGTGGCCCCATAATCTATTGCCTGGGGGCCCCATAATCTCCTATTACCCGGGGGACCCATAACCTTCTCCTATTGCCCTGGGGCCCCATAATCTCCTATTGCCCAGGGGCCCCACAATCTCCTATTGCCCGGGGGCCCCATGAGTTGTCAGTCCGCCCCGGTATACTCCCAAGTGAAAATGTTCAAATTGGGCCCAATTAGCCATTTTCCCTCCCCGGGGTGTCATGTGACTCGTTAGTTTTACAAGGTCTCAGGTGTGAATGAGGAGCAGGCGTGTTAAATTTCGTGTTATATCGCTCTCACTCTCTCATACTGGTCGCTGGAAGTTCAACATGGCACCTCATGGCAAATAACTCTCTGAGAATATGAAAAAGACAATTGTTGCTCTACATAAAGATGGCCTAGGCTATAAGAAGATTGCCAAGACCCTGAAACTGAGCTGCAGCACAATGGCCAAGACCATACAGTGGTTTGACAGGACAGGTTCCACTCAGAACAGGCCTTGTCACGGTCAACCAAAGAAGTTGAGTGCACGTGCTCAGCGTCATATCCAGAGGTTGTCTTTGGGAAATAGATGTATGAGTGCTGCCAGCATTGCTGCAGAGGTTGAAGGGGTGGGGGGTCAGCCTGTCAGTGCTCAGACCATACGCCACACACTGCATCAAATTGGTCTGCATGGCTGTTGTCCCAGAAGGAAGCCTCTTCTAAAGATGATGCACAAGAAAGCCAGTTTGCTGAAGACCAGCAGACCAAACACATGGATTACTGGAACCATGTCCTGTGGTCTGATGAGACCAAAATAAACTTATTTGGTTCAGATGGTATCAAGCATGTGTGGCGGCAACAAGGTGAGGAGGACAAAGACAAGTGTGTCTTGCCTACAGTCAAGCATGGTGGTGAGAGTGTCATGGTCTGGGGCTGCATGAGTGCTACCAGAACTGGGGAGCTACAGTTCATTGAGGGAACCATGAATGCCAACATGTACTGTGACACACTGAAGCAGAGCATGATCCCCTCCCTTGGGATACTGGACCCTGCTAAAGAAGCTGAGGGTAAAGGGGATGGACTGGCCAAGCATGTCTCCAGACCTAAACTCTATTGAGCATCTGTGGGGCATCCTCAAACGGAAGGTTGAGGAGCGCAAGGTCTCTAACATCCACCAGCTCTGTGATGGTATCATGGAGTGGAAGAGGACTCCAGTGGCAACCTGTGAAGCTCTGGTGAACTCCATGCCCAAGAGGGTTAAGGCAGTGCTGGAAAATAATGGTGGCCACACAAAATATTGACACTTTGGGCCCAATTTGGACATTTTCACTTAGTGGTGTACACACTTTTGTAAGATACTATAATTCATGTTTATTATTCAAAGCAAACTCCCACACCTATCCATGTCTCCATGCTTTTTTTGCAGAGAAATAACTTTGAAAAAACACACCCTTGCATTTCTAACCGTGGCAAACTTGAGTAAGGGCAAATGATTCATGTAGCATTTACTTCCTGAAATCCATATGCCCTTAGCTCAAGTATACATGCAGGAGGGTGTGATTAGCTGACCCCACCCCTCATAACTGTAACCTGACAGAATCCACCGAAAAGCCAGGCTTAAAGTTAAATTGTACCCCTGTGGAGATAAATAATACAGGTCAACAAAAGGGTGTTTCATGTTCACATGGAACTGTCCTTTAGGTCAGTGGTTCTCAACCCTGTCCTCAAGTACCCCCAACAGGCCATATTTGCAGGTTTTCTTTTATCTTGCTTTAGATCAGAGTCAATGGCTTGGTATTTTGGATAGCTATTTTATGTAAGAGAAATTCCTAAAATATGGCCTGTTGGGGGTACTTGAGGACAGGGTTGAGAACCACTACTTTAGTCTATTTGCTTGGAATATGAAAAGTTTACTGCAGAGAGCACATCAGATATTCACTCTATGACTACACTCCAGTAACTTTTCAATTTTGGACAGCTGCTCCAGATCTTTCTAATGCAATACCGCCTGGAATTAGAAAATCATGGGCCATGTAAGGGAACATGGCATGCCTCTGAGTTCCTGCCATCGGGGCTCTTTCTTCCTGTTCTGCTTCCCTTCTCTTTTCACACTTCCACTCTCCCTCCTGGCAATATTTCATCGTGTCATGGGCCCGATCAGTCACCGCCAGTCAGTCTGCATTAGAAGATATCAGACATGATACAACGAAAAGGACAGAATAATACACTGCTCTGTTACACTAAGATGTGGTTCGATTTTTTTTTCCTTCTAAAAAGTTCTGTCTTTATCCCAATTAAAGTACATTTAAACCTAATCTCTAAAATTTCATAGAAGCTTTAGAACGTTAATGTCATTTCAGCAATCATTTTTAATATTTTTACACTTGCATGTTTCATTTAAGCAGTGGTCCCCAAACTGCAGACCAGGAGACAGATGTGGCTCTTTGCTTGCTTTTATCCAGTCCTTGGGAAACTATTTTCATCATTTCACTATTTAACAACGAGGCATAATGTCATGTGCAAAATAATGGTTTGTGGCCAAATCACAGGTGCACAAGCAAGAACAGATGCAGGGTTGTGTGCGGGAGCACGAACGGGTGCACAAACGCCAGGCGGGCTATTTAAACTGCACTAGGGCCTGGTGTCAGTGCCGTTTGGTCTATTGCGTTCCTGAAGTATCTGAATATCTGTTCCTGTATTGCTTATCCGTTGCCGACCTGATCCTGCTCCTGACTCTGCTTGAACTCTGCCTGCACCGACCCCTGGCTTGCCTCTGGACCTTGCTTCTGTCTCATCTCTCGTTTGCCTTAACGTTACCAATCTTGGCCTGATCCCTGACTATGCTCCTGCCTGTCAACTCAACCTGATCTGCTCATTTGTTGCTAACCTGGACTGTCTGACTCTGTCTTCTGTCTGATCAAAGGTCGGTAACAAGTGGTCGCAGCTTGGGATCAAGCAGAAGTGTAGTTGAGGAACAAGCCAAAGGTCAGTAACGAGTGGTAGAAAAGATACAGATGGTAGTAGGAGTGACAAGAGCAAGACATTTTGGGTTTTACAAAGCACAATAATCTGGCAAACAAAGGCAAGACTTAAATAGGAAGTTCATGGGCGGAGAAAAGGGTTCAAGAGAAACAAGGTTCATCAAGGCATGATATTTTAAGGAATTGTCCAGGCGGCTGTCCAGCACCCCAGGTGGCTCAGCAAAAAGAGCCATTGCCAGATACAGCAGAAGTGGCAGGTTCAGACCCAGGTCCTGTCAATAGGCATGTTTTTAAAGTCCCCCCTCCATTTGCAGCTTTAACAGCCTCCACATTTCTAAGAAGCATGTGTCTTTGGGAATTTGTGGACATTTTGGAGGTCTAGGGATGAGCTTAGGTTCGGCTTTGGGTTTGGTCCGAACCAATGTTTGTCTAAAGCCAGAAGTCACATATATACACATGGTGTAGGGTTTCTCATGACATCACTGACCTACTATGACCACATGTAATTGGCATATATAGTTATGTGGCCATTGATTTATTAAGCATCTCCGATCCTTGGAGTACATGCACTGGGGGGGGGGGAGGGGGAATGTCTCAGCCACAGCTGATTGGTCCATGAATGACAACTGCCTTCCAGGTTTGAACTTTACCCAAGCTCATCACTAGTGGGGTCAGGTACTGATGTAGGACATGAAGAATAATGTCACAGGGTTGGAAGACTTCAATTGTCTGGAATGTCTTTGTATGCTGTAGAATTAGTAGTGTTCTTCAAGGGAAACACCTAAACTCAAACAATTGTGGCGAGGAAGCAAATACATTTGGCCATGTAGTGTATATATAAAGAGGCAGAAGCACCTTTGAAAGTGTCCGAATTACCCCTAGAGGTACATATATTAATAAATATTAAATGGATGCACTATCTCACTCTGATCAAATAATGAACAAATTCATAAATATAATGCAAAGTGTGAAACAAATGCAATTATAAAAGGTGCTAAAAGTGCAAATATATACAAAATATTACGTGCAACATACTAATCAAAATTCATATATAATGAGAATCACGTGCAGCCTATTATGCAATACTTCAATGTCCATCCACCAAAAAGAGACTTGTGCAATAAATATTTTCTGCAAAAGTTCTTCAGGACAGATTGGACCCTTTGCTGATCTTATGCTGCCTATTTATTATCACTTTGGTGCATCTCCACCACACCCGTGACCACACAGGTCGCTTACCAGAAGGTGCAGCCACACAATATTTGCCCAACCGCATATAATATAGGCATTAAGTGATGCCACCCCGCTCACACTGGTCCCAGATGGTCACGAATCAAGCACCAGAATAGACACATCTCAGTTCAACATCTCTCACCGCCCGGGGTTGCCACACAGTAGCTACAATCACATTACATGCAAAAATATAAAACCCCATAGTATATAAATTTAATAGACTTTTATTTGTATACAAATAGTGTACTTATATGTGTAAAGCATAAGCTTGTAGTCTGCAACCATGCGTGATGACGTCACTGCATCGGCTCCGCCCTACGCGTTTTGTTTCAATAGTGTCCTCAGGCGAATGCAGAAACATATATTACTATTCGACATTCACTGCTTTAGGTCATACAGGGGAGACAGGTTGAGAATGTTATTTATAATATTGACATTCGCTCTATTGATTCATGAAAAGTATACATTGTAATTATAATGACTTTAATGTTTTTAGTAAATGTTTTAAATATACTCTCCTTTAGATTTACAGCTAATGATGTTGCTTCACAAAATAGCAAAGGATAAGGAGTTTCATGTATGGTCACTTCAGCACCAACATTCCAAACCTTCTTTTTTTCTTGTTATTGTTCAATCCTTCAAATGTCTTCCTGCACAGCAAATTTAGGTAAGCATCTTCACACAGATAAAAAACAGCAAAGTTTTCAGGAAATAAAATATATTCAAGGCTTTTACCAAACTACAAATTGATCTGTGGAGGGATTCACAGCAGGTTTAATAGCTAAGCTGTGCTTTTGTGTAGTAGTGTATCAACGGGTCAGCTGCATTTTGTGATACTTTAAATCCTTTTTCTCGGCTTAGGAGACCTCTGGATATAAGCTCTCTCTCAGATTCGAAATCCATTTCTATCACTCGCTCTTTAATAGAACACCGATTACTTTTTATTTTTTTATATTTCATGTTGGCAAGTTGTAAGAAAAAAAAAATGCTTTGACTTTTCAGCAGTTTTGACAAAAACAAACACGGATGATGCACTACAGTTAAAGGGTTAGCCTAACTCAAGATGATGGCTTGGCTTTGAGAAGATGTGGGTGGATGGTTCAAGGAGTTCCTGGTCTTTCTTCCACAACCAGTGCTACCACCACCACCAACACCACAATTATGTATTCTATCATAAGGAAAGATACATTTCAAAATCCAAGAGGTTGGCCAAGTGTAACTCAACCAGGAATACTAATTTGGGCTAGACACCACGCTAGATTGGTTCAAACAGTCACTGATAGATAGTAGGTGGTTCCACGGGTAGGTGGTGGTGCTGATCTCACTTTGGAGGTTTGGGCTGCTACCTTACTGGTTTGATGGAGCTGTAGAACCAGTACGCAACCATAAACAAATGGAATGCACACCAGCCTAGTGCATTATCCTTAGATATCCTTTATTATTACAATTAAAGAATGTTTTTGGGGTTTTGGTAGATCACAAGCTCAATAGTAGCATGCAATGCCAAGCTGCGGTTTCCAAAGAGAGCAAAGTCCTTTCTTGTATTAAGAGAGGTATGGACTCCAGAGAGAGAGATCATTTTGCCCCTGTACAAATCATTCGTAAGACCTCATATCATTCAGTTTTGGGCGCCAGTTCTCCAAAAGGATATTGGGGAACTGGAGAAAGTGCAGAGAAGGGCAACTAAACTAATAATAGGCATGGAGGAGCTCAGCTGTGAGGAAAGATTAGAGGAACTGAATTTATTCTGTCTTGAGAAGAGGAGATTAAGGGGGGATATGATCATTGTGTACAAGTATATAAACGGTCCATATCGTGAACTTGGTGTTGAGTTATTCACTTTAAGGTCATCACAGAGGATAAGGGGCCACTCTTTACGTCTAGAGGAGAAAAAGATTTCATCTCCAAATACAAAAAGGTTTCTTCACAGTAAGAGCTGTGAAAATGTGGAATAGACTCCCTCCAGAGGTGGTTCTGGCCAGTTCCGTAGATTGCTATAAAAAAGACCTGCATTCTTTCCTAAATGTACATACTATGACTGAGTACTGACATTTATAGGTAAAGTTGATCCAGGGAAAAATCCGATTGCCTCTTGGGGGATCAGGAGGGAATTTTTTCCCCTGCTGTAGCAAATTGAAACCGTGCTTTGCTGGGGTTTTTCGCCTTCCTCTGGATCAACCGTGAGTGAAGGATTGTGTATATGGGATTGTTTTTTGTTTGTTTTTTTTTCGTTAAACTGGATGGACTTGTGTCTTTTTTCAACCTAACTATGTACCTATGTAACTATGTAATGTATTATATACTGACAAATCAATGTGTGTACAAGCTCATCAGAACAAGTCCTGGTAGAGAAGCCCAGAATTCCTTCATATCATCTCCAACACATCACAAGGAGTAGTTGTACAGGTTTTGAAGGCTAACATGTTTTGAGGGACACACCCTCTTCTTCTTCTTTTTGGCTCATTTTTGTTAGTTCCTTTTTTTTAAAAAAAAGATAATTTTAGTGCCATTTTAAATGGAACAGATTATAGAACTAAATGTATGCTTGTTTGCAATAAAGCTACTTTTATGTAAAGTAACACTGATCAACACAGAAAAAAGTGCATTTTCTCATATGTTGCCTTTTTTGTCTATAGACTCCATAAAAACAGTGCAAGAGTGGATGGCGCTGACAGGTGCACAGGAGGTGGCATGTAAGGATCCATAGGCTGAAAGGTTCAGGAAACGAAAAAACACTTGTGGGAAGTTTGGTCAAAGGATTCAGGGAATGAAAAAAACCCACTGGTTAGGAGTCAACTTCACTACTACACTTCCACGTCCAAGACACGTAAAGAAGGAAGGTCCTCTCTACCCTCTGCTATGTCATTCTGTTCGAATTTTGATCTGGGGACACACCTGTCCCGAATTCGATCAATCCCGTAATATAGGTAAAACTTCCTAACAATGTTTTACCTTATTCGAGATCACCAAGTGTCAGATTTGCCTCTTGACCCAATCAGGGTAAAACAGGGGAGTGAGCTTCTCTCGCTCATGTTTCTCACTGAGATAAATCAATGCTGGTCATAAACTTCACTCCCACACGATGGGGTCGGGGCTGTTGCCTGGCACTTTCCAACATTTTCAAACGTTTCCCTTGTCTCACCAACTTGTCTCACGTGAACAAGACAATAAATTCCGCGGCCCAATCATGTTAAAACAAACATCTTGAATAGTAAAATAATATGAGAAGTTAAAATGTAAAACATGCGCCAGAATCCCTCATTCCTTTCTTTCCCTCTGAAGTCAGGCTTAAAGGAGTTGTAAAGGCAGAAGGTTTTTTACCTTAATGCATTCTATGCATTAAGATAAAAAAACCTTCTGTGTGTAGCAGCCCCCCCAGCACCCCCCAATTACTTACATGAGCCCCATCTCTTCCGAGTGATGTCCAGGAGTGTCTAAGCCATCCGGGACACTTCTCCTGATTGGCTGAGACACAGCAGCGGTGCCATTGGCTCCCGTGGCTGCCAATCAAAGTTAGTAAGCCAATCAGGGGAGAGAGGGGGCAGGGACAGGTCGGGGCTTCGTGTCTGAATGGATACACTGAGCTCAGACTCGGCTCGGGTGCCCCCATAGAAAGCTGCTGGCTGAGGGGGCACTTGATAGGAGGGAGGGGCCAGGAGCAGGAAAGAGGAACCCAAGAAGAGGAGGATCCGGGCTGCTCTGTGGAAAACCAACTGCACAGAGGAGGTAAGTATAACATGTTTGTTATTTGTATTTATTTTTTTAAAACAAGACTTTACAATCACTTTAACTGTTCTGTATCCTGACACTAACATGCACTTTGTTAGTTTTAGAATTATAACATTTTTTATTATAAAGGAAGTCTGGGGCACCCTTTGGCAGCGGGGCTAAGGGCGTTTTCCCCTTTTGCCCTCTTATAAATCCGGCACTGAGTGAAAACCTATTATTGATGCGTGTGCCTTCTTGTCTTAGACCCCTTTCACACTGGAGCGTTTTGCAGGCGCTATAGAGTTAAAAATAGCGCCTGCAAACCGACCCAAAACTGCTGGTCCATTCACTCCAGTGTGAAAGCCGAGGGCTTTCACACTGGAGCGTTGCACTGGCAAGGTGTCAGAAAAAGTCCTGCCAGCAGCTTATTTGGTGCGGCGGTGGCGTCTTGCGGGCGGATTTAAACCCTAAACGATGGTAAAGTGGTGCTAAAAATAGTGCTGCTTTACCGCTGATACCCAGGTGCCGGCAGTGTGAAAGGGGTCTTAGTGAAATTCACACCCCACAATTCTTGTATGTGTAGCCATGCCTCCGTAAGGGTTCTTTGTGTAGTGGTTCACCTGTCTCACCCTGCCCAGCCAGACATCCATCCCAGTCACTCAGAGACAAAAACCAGTCCATTACTTTGTTTTGTTTATTTGAGGGAATGGGGATTTGGGAATTATGGGATGCCCAGGAAGATTTAGTGCAAAGTTTCTTAAGACTCCTATATACACTCCTGTACATACATTTCACTCTTCTCTCTCCAGCACAAACACTTGCTGCTCACCGTTTCCTCCTCCAGCAGTTCACTTGCTACAGACTGTTCCTCCACCAGCACTTTCCTTGCTGCCGATTGTCACTCCTCCAGACTAGCTAGCACCACGTGGCTAGGC
This sequence comes from Lithobates clamitans, assembly GCA_037952925.1. Classification (NCBI taxonomy): domain Eukaryota; kingdom Metazoa; phylum Chordata; class Amphibia; order Anura; family Ranidae; genus Lithobates; species Lithobates clamitans. The sequence goes on from JBBGZY010001326.1 coordinate 754,063, forward strand.
CTGACGCTACTTCAGCCAGGTCTCAATGAACTGCCTTTTGGGGGCAGGGACCTTGGGTCCCTGTGGTGTAGAGTAGTCCAGGTGCTAGCTGTCCTCCATATGGCTATATGGCTCCCAGATAGCTCTGTTCAGGTCCTGCCAGCCAGCATGGCTGCAAAGACCCATTTTCACTGCCCTTCTCCGCAGTCCTCTCTCCACTTTTTCTGCACCCATCTCTGGATGCGACCAGTAGTCCTCCATGAAGACTCTTATGCCCTGTACACACGATCAGACATTGATCGAAAGTTTCGACAACAAAATCCGTGGATTTTTACCGACGGATGTTGGCTCAAACTTGTCTTGCATACACACTGTCGCACAAAGTTGTCAGGAAATCCGATCGTTCTGAATGCAGTGACGTAAAACACGGGACTATAAACGGGGAAGTAGCCAATAGCTTTCCTCTCTTAATTTATTCTGAGCATGCGTGGCACTTTGTGCGTCTGAATTGTCCACACACGGTCGGAATTTACGCAAACGGATTTTGTTGTCTGAAAATTTTAATAGCCTGCTCTCAAACTTTGTGTGTTGGAAATTCCGATGGAAAAAGTCAGATGGAGCCCACACACAGTCGGAATTTCTGACAACAAGCTCCGATCGCACATATTCAGTCGGAAAGTACGACCGTGTGTACAGGGCATTAGAAGTGCTCTCTCCGGCTGTCCTCTGCTTGCTCTCTCATGTGCCTCTGCTTCCAGGATCTCAACACTCCTCATGGATGCACCCGAGCCCCAGCCCAGGGTCACCCCCCCCAGACTGGGGAGCTCCCACACCTCTCACTCCATCTCTTCCACCTGACTACTACTCCCCAGCTGGGCTGACCCCAGGTATTGAAGGAGGCCTGCCCCCTGCCAATCCAAGTTGGGGATTGGTCAGGGCTCCCTAAGATACCAACGGCAGCCTCACCTCTCTTTCTCTCCTCTCCTTCTAGCATTTTCTAGAAGGAAGAGGGAGGTAACCTGAGAAGTGACACTGCCTGTGAGCCATCAGCTGCTACCCTGAGCCACTCCCAGCCCTGAATGAAAACAAACAGGCCTAGCCCTGTCTAAATTTACCTACATGGGCAGAGAAAAACCTCACTCTAGCACCTCACCTCACTAGAGGGTGCTACATGCGAGTATATCTGGGACAGGAAATGAAAATGAATCTTCCCAATGAGGTCACATACAAAAATAAAAACCAGATGGAAAGTTTAACTCTCCAAACTGTTATACAAGTGAAAAAAATAAAAGTATAAAAAAAACTTCCCTAGAATTAGTCTTTAAAATTGGATTTTCAAAACTTTTCAGCATGTGGCTTCCAGCTCAGTGATTCAGTAATCAATCAACAGTAAATGATTCTGATAGACAATCAGTCTAGTAACAGACCCCCTAAGGATTCTGGGAGATTTCTGTGGTCCAGTTCCCACACTGTGATAGTTCATAGTTCATTTATTAATTTCTATAGAATCTTTTGTAGCTATGTTCAGATAATATATATATATATAAATCTACCATACGTCAACCACAGTCCTGAGCACTTATATAATCAGAGCTTATTTAATCAACTGACTAAATCACTGGAAGAGCCTTGTATTGATAAAAACACCCTTTTTGCAGAAGAAATTGGAGACGTAATCCATTAACTGCTAACTTCCGAGACCAGTAAGAACGTTTTTTTTTTGTTTTTTTTCTGGGGTCTGTTAGGCATCTAAATCGTTTTGTACAGTGTGTATTCTTTTGTAGGATCATAATCAATCACCTTGTATTACTGAGCCATATTTAGGGAGAACATATTGTAACAATGTCACTGACCTGGTCAATAGGATCCGATTGCCTTAATGAATACGGCGGTGCTTCAGAGAAGGTATTGTATGTTCCAGGATCACTAGGATATCAATCAATACCCTTGTATCGCTTTTGTATTTCCCGTAGTTCTTGCTTGTGTCAATGGCCCCCAAGGAATAGCCGAAAACAAACAAAGCTCTCGTGTTTTCTGAAGGCAATTATTTTGGTCAACTGGCTTGTGTGAAGCATCTAAGCTTTAAAGGGCTATTACAGTCGCTTTCGCCTGCAATCATTATGTTGTATACATGTACTAGAATCTTTCATTTAGAACTTAAATGTAAGCCGTAAGCCACAGAAGAACAACTCTCAAGCTTTTCAGGTACCCAAATACTCTACATAGCTTTACAATGTGTAGCGTTAACACCATAGGAGCCGCTGAATTAACTGGTTAATTCCCCAAACCGTGCTGTCACGTACCTGTCTGGAGACTGATATGATAAGGTTGGCCTCTCTTATATCTCAAGTCCTGGCCCCACTTAGAGTGGAGCAGTCGGTACCGAGGGACAGGAGGAACACGAGTGCCAGCAAATGTTAACAGAAGAACTTGCAGCTGGAGCCGAAGATCCTGGAAAACTGGTGGACCATCAGGATAGGAACAGTAGCTGCACTCAGGAAACCAGCCGAAGTTAAAGTGGAAGTAAACCCTCCTATGGTTTTCAGCCAAGGAAGCTGCCATCTTGGCCTCTGTTTGGTCTACAACTGCAACAATGCTGCACATGTGATCGGATATGACACCAGCCATTGGATGGTTTGACAGTTTGGTTGAGAGCACAACCAATGGGAGTGTTACATTCTCGGCATGTGCCAGAATTGTAACTGTTTTTTAAAACTCTTAAAACGGAGGTCCAAAAGGTCTTACCATGTAATGTGCTGTCTTCTCTCCCCCTCTCTCTCCCTGCCTGACAGGAATCCCCAGTGTGAACTGAGTTAAAATGCTTGTAAAATCCTACAATTTACTCTATCACAGTTGTATATAATGTACAATGTGTGTGTTTCTGTAATATAATTGTGCCAAATACCTTCATTATAGCACCACTCTGCTCTTCTGTGACCCGCCGGAGCTCTCTTCCCCGCAGTTATATTACAGAAACACACACACATTGTACATTATATACTACTGTAATAGAGGGGATAGGATTTTACAAGCATTTTAAACTAGGGCTTATTTTTGGGGTAGGGCTTATATTGCAGCCCTCCTGGAAAATAACGCTAGGTCTTATTTTCGGGGTAGGTCTTATTTTCGGGAAAACATGGTATGAGGAGGTAGCTCACTGTTCCCACAAAGAGGGCTGGGATGCTCGAGAAAAGTCATCTGGATGGTGGGGCCGCTATGAAGAGGTGACTCACTGTTCCCACAAAGAGGCCTGGGATGCCCAAAAATCTGTTGCTTCATCCTGTGATCGCATGGGGAAAGGCACCAGGAAAAGCTTTACAGGGAGAATGGAGTCTCTCTACGCAGTCTAAGGTTAAACCTCTTTTCTTCTAATCTTAATGAGCGGCCACGTGTCTTATTAAACTCCCTTCCATGGAAGTGTTTTATGCCTTTTGTGGGGTCACCAGTACGGTATTTGTAAATTGAAATAATATCCCCTCTCAAGCGTCTCTTTGGCCTGCAACCAGGTGGGGCCATTGGCCTGTGTGAGCACAACCAAGGAGGGACGACACCCTAAATTAGTTACTCACTGTGGTCCCTGGTAAAGGTGGTTGGTCCTTTTTGTCCAACAGCTTCCCTTCTACCTCCGACCACTGACAAGTTCTCTGGCTGACAGAACCGTCACTTCTGGTTGGACTGCAAGCCCCAATCCCAACCCTGCACTGCCCTTTTACTTCTGGATAGGCCCTCACACAGCCTAGCAGTCAGATGCCCCCTGGATAGGCCCAATCTCTGGCCTAGCAGCCCGGGGGAACACATGTCCACCCAGACAGCCGCCCAGGTGGCACAGAATATACTGTAGATCACCTGACTTCACCCGAATATATAGGTTCTCCCAACAGGCCAAGGAATCCAAGAAAAGCCCTGCCCATTGACTGAGATACCCCGTATAACCTGACCTTGGGTTGCCCTTCTCATATCTAGCAACACAAAGTACCCGGGCACCTAGTGGAAGAAGAGAAAAGTGCAACAAGGCCAAACTTAGGGAGAAATCAATAGATCTCTATCAATCGACCAAGATAACTACTTTGGGCAAGTAAATTTGTGCGGAGCTCCCTGACTAAACCCCAGGGTGCTACATCTATACACACTGTAATTGTAGCTACTGAAGCATAGGACAACGGGAGACCATTTAGACACACTTGGCCAGTTCTCAGTATGCATCCTAATATGTGTAACTGAGAAACTAAAAATCCATATGCAGATATAATAAATACATTCAACCCACCCGACCCTGTGTTCATTTGAGCTATGAAACAATGATCCTATCGTTACAAAAACGGAAGTTGCCTCCGTATGTTTACAGGGCGATAGCCTAAAACGAAAGCGGATAACATGCGGGGCACAATTAATCATGGTGTCTGATAATTTGGGGAAAAAAATGGAATTTGGCTGTGGGTGTGCAGAGTAATCAATCACACCATGATAGACTAAACTTCGCAACAGAGAGGAAGCGGCAGATAAGATCCGGCCAAGGCTTCGGTATAGACACATTTACAAGTGGAATCAAATAGTGTTGTAATTGTGGGAGATTGTAACCCAGCGTGCGTCTTGTAATGAGAAACATTTAAATCCTTATATTAATAATACACGAAGAGGATGCAGGGAAATGATACTTACAAGAGCGATCGTGCTTGGCATCTAGAGGAATGTGGGAAAGATTTGCTCATAATCAACGTGTTTTTTTTTGTTTTTTGTTCAGTTTTTTTTTTTTAGAGATCACTGGTCTGTGGCTAAATGATTTCCAATCATCTTGTCAAGCCCAGCATGGACCTGGTAATGATACTATTGACTACGCCTCATTCATTTCCATTGAAATAAACTCTCTTTGTTTTGTTTCAAATGCTGCTTTATGCATTGACATACCTCCTTACCTCCTCTGGACAATATGGACACCTTCTGACTTGGCATCATCCATGGGCAGCTTAACTCTTAAATAAGACACAGTGACAATGTGAATGAACTGGACCACATACACCATACATACACCAAACATACACCACGTGCTTGCTCCTGATGAGTGACATCAAGCCGCGAAACGAGTCGAGATAACAATTGCCATGTACCAGTATACTACAGCTCTTACAGTTTCTAATGATTATATATTCGTACCTTCCCATTATGTGACAGGGACCAGTAAGGTCATAGGCCATGCAGATGTCACTTTGCAACATTCTTGTACCCAACTGTGACATATGGTGGACTCTGTAACTCTATCATGTTACCCATTTTTAACCATGTTGTTACCAGTTACCTCTGTTTTAGGAATTCACACCACGTTTAATGTGTATTCCTATTTGTAAGTATATGGAAATTATGTGTGGAATATTAAATATCTCAATTTCCACCATTGTATTCATTTCAACCACGTGGTTCCTTCAAAGTCCCACCCTCCTAATTTTAACAATATCATTGCCAGGGATGGAGGCACATGACCTTACCAGGCCGTGGCCTCATTTAAAGCCCCAATGTTTCCCCTCCCCCTTCTCACTACCATTGATGGGGCACTATTCCTCCCACTGACACCAATGATGGGACACTATTCCTCCCACTGATACCAATGATGGGGCACTATTCCTGCCACTGACACCAACAATGGGGTACTATTCCTCCCACTGATACCAATGATGGGGCACTATTCCTCCCACTGACACCAACAATCGGGTACTATTCCTCCCACTGACACCAACAATGGGGTACTATTCATCCCACTGACACCAACGATTGGGCATTATTCCTCCCACTGACACCAACGTCTGGCCCATCTAAAGTCTAATGGACAGTAAACTGGCCCTTTGTTTAGAAAACTTGGAGACCCCTGATCCAAAAAGTAATTTGAACATTTATTGTGTGTGATATGGATGACATGGAGACATGGGTGGATGATTTGCTTTGAATATTAAAAAATTAACTAAATAGTGTTTTTGTTTGTGGTGCTCAGATACAATGAAGATCCGCTTTAAGCTGCCTGTGAATGGTGCCAAGCCAGCAGGTAACTGTACTGTCTGGACATATTGGGGTTGGCTTACTAAAACTGGAGAGTGCAAAATCTAGTGCAGCTCTGCATACCAAACCAATCAGCTTCCGGGTTATTTTGCCAAAGCTTAAAGCGGGGGTTCACCCACACCGCCAAAAAAAAAAAAAATATTAAAAGTCAGCAGCTACAAATACTGCAGCTGCTGACTTTTAATACATGGCCACTTACCTGTCCCAGGGTCCAGCGATGTCGGCAGGGGATGCCGAGAACCCGCTCCGTTCTCGGCAGCTGCCGCCGCCATCCTAGGTGAGGGAATCCGGAAGTGAAGCGTTGCGGCTTCACTTCCCGGTTCCCTACTGCGCATGCGCGAGTCGCGCTGCGCGTCCCAAGTGGTCCCCGCTCTCTCCTGGGAGCTGTGTGTTCCCAGCAGACAGCGCGGTGGGGACGGGAAGTGGCGTAGACTCCCATGGGAGTCTATGCCGGAAGTGGGTGCAAATACCTGTCTTAGACAGGTATCTGCACCCCCCTCCCACCTGAAAGGTGCCAAATGTGACACCGGAGGGGGGGAGGGTTCCGAAAAGGGGAAGTTCCATTTTTGTGTGGAACTCCGCTTTAATTGAACAAGCTGAAGTTAGAAGCTGATTGGCTGCCATGCAGAGCTGCACCAGATTTTGCACTTTCCAGTTTTAGTAAATCGACCTCATTGGGTCTAATGAGGACATGGAGCATTTGAAACTGAACATTTATAGAATCTTGTTTCAAAAAGCAATCTAGGGTTACGTTTGGGTGAAACAACACCCCTCCCATTGGTATGCACAGACTTTTGCATGGCGTGCACCACAAAGCTCAACCACACATTTGTGTTTGTGTGTGTATATAGGTCAGTAGGGCAGACACTTGTGTTAGTAGAGCACAGATTGGTGTCAGTAGTTTTTTTATTTAATTTTTTTTTACTATTTTTTCAAATTATTTTTTACAATGTTATTTTTTATTTTCTACAATTTTTTAGAATTCCTGTTTTTTTGGTGAATTATCAGGGGTCTAAACAGACCCCTGATTTCTAACTTTTGAGACAGAGAAAGAAACTGAGGACAGAGTTTCCCCAGTCCCTTTCTTTGCAGGCAGGCAGCAGAGGGAATCTGCCCAGTATAGGGTGATCAGGGTGTGCCCAGGCACCCCATGTGCGCATGCCTATGTTCCCCCCACCCATGTCTGTAGTAGGGAGCTTCCAAGTTTACCTTCAGAAAAAAACAGGTTAGAAAGGAATACAGATCAGTGGCGGCCAGTCCATAAGGGGTTCAAGGGTGCCACCTCCCATCCCGCACAATCAACCCCCCCTAGCCTGTACAATCATGTGTGTGGCTGTGCACTGTGCAGGGGGGGCACCGGACCAACAGGTCTCTACCAGGTCCGTCACCCCCTTACAAGCATGTGACCAGATCCCGAGACCCCAATTGGCCTGTTTCATGTTGTCCTCAGGGTGCAGAGCACCACCCACCCTGCGATACCAGCGAATCAAAACTCTGGCTTCCGGCCCCGGCCAATCAGGATGGGAGGCCTGTGACGAACCCTTGTCCTCAACAGGTCTATGTCTGCCGTAAATGCTTCCTTTGTCCAGAACCAGCACTATCCAAGACCCTTTAGCCGACCCAGTCACCAGCCATAACTCAGTGTAGGGTGAACTACAACATCAAAACTCCTTTATTCAAGCACATGTTACCACAGATATACAACTCAGAGACACTCCCCCCACACCCTTGGATTCAGGGCGGGGTAACTGTCCAATCACAATAGACACACAGGTCTGGTGTATTCAAATTTCTCATCAGTAAACAGTCTTATCAGCAGGGAGAGCTGTAGGGAGGAATTCGCCCCCACCAATCTCACAGCTAATCTACATACACATCCCATAATATCCAAGGCAGACACAATAGAACATTGGAAGACAACCCCGGGTTGGGTAATCCAGACAGATATCCAAATAAAATCTCAGCATATTGACACCGGGGAGGGAAAATGGCTAATTGGGCCCAATTTTGACTTTTTCACTTAGGAGTGTACTCACTTTTGTTACCAGCGGTTTAGACATTAATGGCTGTGTGTTGAGTTATTTTGAGGGGACAGCAAATTTATACTGTTATACAAGCTGTACACTCACTACTTTACATTGTAGCAAAGTGTCATTTCTTCAGTGTTGTCACATGAAAAGATAGAATAAAATATTTAAAAAAATGTGAGGGGTGTACTCACTTTTGTGAGATACTGTATATACAGCATTCCAGTGTGGCTGTACAGTGTGTCTAAATAGCACAGCTCATAGTGGGGTTCTCAGTCACCCTGTGCCCCTAATAGGCACAGGGTGATTTACACATCATAGGGGCCAGGGGAGCTGGACACGGAGTCTCCAGAGCTCTCCAAGGTAAGCTGAGTTCCACAAACCCCCCACCCAAAGTGACTCCTGTCACAAGGCCAAAGACCCAGAACCCGTAAAGAAGATCGGGTCAACACAGAAGCTGCGGCACCGGGCACCAGGGGAGCCGTAACTGCTGGAGGGCTCTGCCCGTAGGGTGAGGGCCGACCTGGAGAGCTCCGTCCGTAGGGTGAGTGCTGACCTGGAGGGCTCGTCTGTAGGGTGAGTGTGGACCTGGAGGGCTCCGCCCATAGGGTGAGTGTGGACCTCGAGGGCTCCACCTGTAGGGTGAGTCCCGACCTGGAGGGCTCCATCCGTAGGGTGAGTGCCGCCCTGGAGGGCTCGCCTGTAGGGTGAGTGTGGACCTGGAGGGCTCTGCCTGTAGGGTGAGTGTGGACCTGGAGGGCTCCGCCCATAGGGTGAGTGTGGACCTCGAGGGCTCCACCTGTAGGGTGAGTGTGGACCTCGAGGGCTCCGCCTGTAGAGTGAGTGCGGACCTGGAAGGCTCCGCCCGTAGGGTCAGTGTGTACCTCGAGGGCTCCGCCTGTAGGGTGAGTGCGGACCTGGAGAACTCTGCCCATAGGGTGAGTGTGGACCTCGAGGGCTCCACCTGTAGGGTGAGTGCGGACCTGGAAGGCTCCGCCAGTAGGATGAGTGTGGACTTCGAGGGCTCCACCTGTAGGGTGAGTGCCGACCTGGAGGGCTCCGTCCGTAGGGTGAGTGCCGACCTGGAGGGCTCGCCTGTAGGGTGAGTGTGGACCTGGAGGGCTCCGCTCGTAGGGTGAGTGTGGACTCGGAGGGCTCCACCCCTGTGCCTCCCTCCAAAAAAAAAATCCTCCAGCACCAGTCGCCACTGATATAGATTCTTTAAAAACAAAAACAAAAACATGCAGAGGATGTAATACTGTATATGTTATATTTTTTTCAGTATTTTGATAAAAAGTATTTCTTTCTATGGAGTACCATAGCTGTATCCTAAAGAGAATTGTAAGTGAAGTTACCAAACATCAAATCGGTAAACAAGTTTCAAAATGACATATCTAAAATACAAGCTCCGTAGGATGTAGTCACAGTCTGGTATATCAAAATTCATTGTAACTTTTTTTTTCCAATCATTGTCAATTCGCCTCCCTGTCTCTAATTACCAAGTCTGCAGATATCAAGCCTGCTGTTTTTTATTTGAAGTGACACCTGTAAGATGACTTAGAATTCGGGAAGTGTGTGATTTCAAAACTTAGCAAGGATATATAGTTTAGTAAAAAAAAAAAAAAAGAAATCAATGCTTGAACGCTAAGCCTGGGATTTTCTCTTCTTCTTATGTATTTATTTATGTATTTTTATTTAATTTGAACCCTTCCTAAAAGTTAAAACAAATGTTAATACCTAAGCACAATTAGGCGACTTTGACATGTGTAAGTAAAACCGTACATATCATCACAACCTGGGCTTTTTTTTCTCAGAGAATAGGCGCAGGTACTACCTACTTCTGGGTCACCCCTTGTCTCCACCCCCTACCCACCTCTGAGCACCGTTCCTAGCAGGGCCAGTGCAAGGATTTTTTTTTTTCTTTTTAATCTTTAGACTTTTTTTTTTATTAAAGAATAAGACACAATATAAGTACAAACAATGCCCCGTGGGGCGCCAAAAGCATTAATTACCAAATCAATATAACAGTACTAGAGTCATTCAGTGATCTGCTCTAACAGTATGTGCATATAAAAGGGTGAAACTAAAAAAAAAAGAAGAAGAAGAAAAAAAAAAGAAGTTTTGAATAATGGTTTTCAGGTTGTTCAAATGCAATCATATTGTAATGTCACCTCTATTTAGTTCTAGATGAAGAAGCAACAAATTGGCACCACATCCCAATATTGAATAGAGAAAATATAGAGAATTTGGGGGACTTTAAAGGTGCAAGTAAACACAAAATATGTTAAAAAATATTTGAATATTTATTGTACATCGTTAAAATTCATTTGGTAAAGTCAATGGGTTTCAACAAACACATATTTCACATTTCATGCAACAATTGATGCTTCCACTCGACATGTTTCGCCGAATTTGTTACACAGCTTCTTCGGGAGTATATGCATCAATCTTTAAATATTTTATGATAATTGATACCCATGCAGTAAAAATCTGGACAGCTCAATAGACGACCACAGAGCGGATATAGGGTCCAAGAAGGAATCTTGAGTTATTAGGTGAACCACAGGAGCCTGCTGAGATTTTAGTTAGATATCTGTCTGGATTACCCAACCGGGATTCACAAACTATTTGTGTGTCTCATTCCCTGCTCGCTTCCTTGTTCCTTGTGGCTCCAGCATAGATCTGGTCGTCTGTTCAGCAGTCCAGATTTTTACTGTATGGGTATCAATTATCATCAAATAATTACAGATTGATACATGTACTCCTGAAGAAGCTGTGTAACAAATTTGGGCGAAATATGTCGAGTGGAATCATCAATTGTCACATGAAATGTAACGTAAAGTTTTGGTTGAAACCCATTGACTTTACCAAATTAATTTTAACGATATACAATAATTATTCAAATATTTTTTAACATATTTTATGTTTACTTGCACCTTTATAGTCCCCCAAATTCTCTATATTTTCTCTATACATATTGTAACGGATTACAAATTAGCCATAGGGAGTTATAGGGACCCAATGCAAAAGGAACAGCATGAAGTAATATTGTGGGTAGTATGCAAGTTCTATAGTTAAAGGAATCTCTGCGGGATACCTAGGGGAAGCTGTGTTGTGCCTTAGAGGCCAGTCTTGCTATGGTAAATTCCTGCTGTACAGTCTGAGTGGTTTAGCCACTTATGCCATTGTTTCCAGAAAGGTACCCGTTTACCATTTTTGATGGCAAACATCAGCTCAAATTGAGTGTGTGTGTCCAGCAGTTGTAGAAATAGAGGGCAATCAGGAGGAGTAGTTTGCTTCCATGCAGAGAAAGGGGGTTTGCGTTATTGTCCAAGATTCATGATTCAGGATAAGGAGCAGTGCTGTAGCAGGCTTGCAGTCTATATTAATTGTGGAGACAGAAGACAGGAAGGAGAAGACATATTTCCAGAATGTGAGGACCAGGGGGCATTCCCACCATATGTGCAGAAGAGTCCCACGGTTGCCGCATTCCCTCGAGAAGAGTGATGATGAAGATGGGAACATTTTAGCCAGTCTGGTAGGGGTATAGTACCATCTGTGGATGGTACTTCCCAGTGAGTAATGCATTTTGAGGATGTAATGAGCAGATGAGAGGCTCTTTGCCGCTGATGTGGTGTGAAATGTAGTGAAAGTTCAGTTTCCCAGATTTCCACAGAGGAAGTTTTGTTGGAGATTGTGATAATTAGTCCGAAAGAAGAACGAAATGCCTTTGACCTTTGGAGTATTGGTGACAACAAAAAGATATCCGTTGGAATGTGATATCTTCCTTTCAGGGGAGTAGAGAGCATGGATTGGATTCTAAGAAATTTGTAGAAGTCAGTCTTGGGTAATCCAAAGGATTGCAAGTCCAGTGCAAGAATTTTTGTCTACTTAGGTGAAAGTGCTTTTTGCCCCCCCCCCCCCATCCATCCAGCACCTCCATTCCATGTCTTCGCTCCTCCCTGCTCCAGCTTGTCCAATGCTCTCCAGGCTCTAACAGCTCCATTACTCTACAACACCCCCCCCCCCCCAGTGTCTGATTGTGTCCTTGTCTTCCCATGGAACATTGGAAGTAGAGGGGGTCCATCATGCAGGATCTCAGTCCTCATCAGATGGAGAACAAGCGCTGCTTCCTCAACCGCTTCTCCAACTACAAGGGCAGCCTGGTGTCTGGCCTAGACATGTGCGGTTCGTTTTGTTCCAAATAAATATTCGGACAAATTTTTTGTTATTCGGAGATTCGGATATATCTGAATAACCGAATTACAGTATAAACCAAGTTTACCGAATGATCCAAATAACGAAACAAAATTCGAATTGAAAGTCAAATCAAATTCTTCATTGAATTCCAGTCAAATTCGAACTGTAAACATATTTCTGAAATCAACCTATGTGTTACTAGAGTACAATTTCGAAATAATGACGTTTTAGTCAAGCCAAAGGTGATTTGAAGAGTCATTGTAATCATTTGATGAAGATTTTTTTGTTTTGTTCACTTTGCCACATTCGAATCAGAAAAAAAAAATCGAGTTTTTGATTTGGTTGATTCAAACTGTATGAATTCAAATCGAAAAAAATTGGTAAATTTGAAGAAAATTATATACTGCTCCCACTATATACTGCTCCCCTCCACTATATACTGCTCCCCCCGTATACTGCTCCCCCCCACTATATACTGCTCCCCTCCACTATATACTACTTCCCCCGTATATTGCTCCACCCACTATATACTGCTCCCCCGTATACTGCTCCCCTCCACTATATACTGCTCCCCCCCACTATATACTGCTCCCCCTGTATACTGCTCCCCTCCACTATATACTGCTCCCCCCACTATATACTGCTCCCCCCAGTAAACTGCTTCCCCCCACTATATACTGCGCCCCTCCACTATATACTGCTCCCCCCGTATACTGCTTCCCCCCACTATATACTGTTCCCCTCCACTATATACTGCCCCCCCGTATACTGCCCCCCACTATATACTGCTCCCCTCCACTATATACTGCTCCCCCCGTATACTGCTTCCCCCACTATATACTGCGCCCCTCCACTATATACTGCTCCCCCCCACTATATACTGCTCCCCCCGTATACTGCTTCCCCCCACTATATACTGCTCCCCTCCACTATATACTGCCCCCCCGTATACTGCCCCCCCACTATTTACTGCTCCCCCCGTATACTGCTCCCCCCACTATATACTGCTCCCCTCCATTATATACTGCTCCCCCACTATATACTTTTCCCCTCCACTATATACTGGTCCCCCGTATACTGCTCCCCCCACTATATACTGCTCCAATCCACTATATACTGCTCCCCCCATATACTGCTCCTCCCACTATATACTGCTCCCCTCCACTATATACTGCTCCCCCGTATACTGTTCCCCCCACTATATACTGCACCCCTCCACTATATACTGATCCTCCCGTATACTGCTCACTGCTCTCCCCCACTGTATACTGCCTACTCCCCGCTCTCCCCCATATACTGCTCCTTATCTTCCACCCCATCCTCTCACACCCCTTTCTCTCTCCTCCCCTCTCTTGCGTGCAGGCAGGGCGAACCAAGTGGGCACTAACAGGTGACAACAAGTGAGCAAGCACTGCCACTGCACCCATCCCCCAAGCACTGCCACTGCACCCATCCCCCAAGCACTACCACTCCTCCACCCCCCCCCCCCACTGATCCCATCCTCCTAATGAAGGGCTACAGGTCCCGGCACGAACCCCTGAGATTTAAGGGGTTACATCCTTAGCTCTCAGAGGTTCATGTTGCGACTTGTGGTCCTTCAATTCTGGAGGGAGTCACATCCTTAGACCTGAGGAGTTCATGTTGGAACTTGTAGTCCTTCATTTTTGGGGGATGTGTGACCCCCCCCAAAACTGAAAGACTACAGGTCCCAGCATGAGCCCCTCAGAGCTGAGGATGTGTCACGACCCCCCCCCCAATGGAGGGGGCAGGTATTAGGTAGATCAGTGGTAATGGTGAGTATAGGAATCAGGTAGGTCAGTGAAGTTGAACATAAAACAAAGCTGAATTTATAACAAGATCTCTGGAGTGTATTCTATTCTTGAAAAAAAAAAACAAAAAAATATATATATTGCGTTTTATAGTTGCCCCCCCCCCCCACTTTTGTCCCTGTCCCCCCATGTGCCCCCCCTAAATATGAAAGCTGGAGACGCCACTGACACACAGATGCGATCCCATGGAAAGAAGCCCAGTCCAGTGGGGCCACATGTATGCATACTGTCATCATGAAGGGGGTTAAGTGAACCATTTCTATTTGTGAAGTTTTGCTTAACCACTTCAGACCCGGAAGGATTTACCCACTAAATGACCAGGCTATTTTTTGCGATACGGCACTGCGTTACTTTAATTGACAATTGCGCAGTCGTGGGGCGCTGTGCCCAAACAAAATTGACGTTCTTTTTTTCCCCACAAATAGAGCTTTCTTTTGGTGGTATTTGTGGTTTTTATTTTTTTGCGCTAGAAACAAAAAAAGAGTGACGATTTAAAAAAAAAATAATAATTTTTTTTTACTTTTTTTGCTATAAAACATATATAAAAAAAGAAAATTAAAAATTATGAATATATTCATCAGTTTAGGGCAATATGTATTCTTCTACATATTTTTGGAAAAAAAAAAATCACAATAAGCGTATATTGATTGGTTTGCGCAAAAGTTATAGCGTCTACAAACTATGGAATAGAATTAATTTTTTTTTTCTTACTAGTAATGGCGGCTATCAGTGTTTTTTTAGCGGGACTGCGACATTGCGACAGACAAGATCGGACACCTAACTGACATTTTTTACACTTTTTTGGGGAACCAATGACATTGTTACAGTGATCAGTGCTAAAAATATGCACTGTTATTGTACTCATGACATGGCAGGGAAGGGGTTAACACCAGGGGGCGATCAAAGGGGTTAAATAAATCTGGTTCTTCTTTTTTTAAAATCTTTTGCACTAATAAATGTAATATTTTATTATAATTTTCCATATATTTCTTTAAAAATTTCCCCTTTAAAATCCCACTTTCGAGGTTTTCCTTTATTTCTTTAAATGTTGAGGGATGATGGCAATACACACGCCAACCTTTGGGAGTCTACCTAATCAGGGGTTAAATGTGTTCCCTGCAGGTGTGTTCTAACTGTATGGGGGATGAGCTGCCTGGGCAAACACACAGATCCCCCCCCCCCCCCTCACTAACAGCCAAATTTGAAGGGAAATTCCAATACCTACAATTTAATAGTTAGTTATTATTAGTTAGTTAGTTATTATTTAGAATTTTCGGATTTTAGGAAGATCTCACCCAGGGGCCAGAGGGACCCAGGGAGGAGTCAAGAGACAGGAGGTCTCACCAAGGTTTCAGAGGAGCCCCAGTCAGCAGCCAGGAGACAGAAGGTCTCACCCAAGTGTCAGAAGAGCCCTGTCCAGGAGTCAAGAGACAGGAGGTCTCACCCAGGGGTCAGAGGAGCCCCTGACAGGAATCAAGAGACAGGAGATCTCACCCAGGGGCCAGAGGAGCCCCGTCCAGGAGTCAAGAGACAAGAGGTCCAATGCAGGGGTCAGAGGAGCCCCAGCTAGCAACTAGGAGACAGAAGGTCTCACCCAAGTGTCAAAGGAGCCCCGTCCAGGAGTCAAGAGACAGGAGGTCTCACCCAGGGGTCAGAGGAGCCCCTGACAGGAATCAAGAGACAGGAGGTCTTACCCAGAGGTCAGAGGAGCCCCTGACAGGAATCAAGAGACAGGAGGTCTCACCCAGAGGTCAGAGGAGCCCCTGACAGGAATCAAGAGACAGGAGGTCTCACCCAGAGGTCAGAGGAGCCCCGTCCAGGAGTCAAGAGACAGGAGGTCTCACCCAGGGGTCAGAGGAGCCCCTGACAGGAATCAAGAGACAGGAGGTCTCACCCAGGGGTCAGAGAAGCCCCTGACAGGAATCAAGAGACAGGAGGTCTTACCCAGAGGTCAGAGGAGCCCCAGCCAGAAGTTAAGAGACACTTTTGTCCCTGTCCCCCCATGTGCCCCCCCTAAATATGAAAGCTGGAGACGCCACTGACACACAGATGCGATCCCATGGAAAGAAGCCCAGTCCAGTGGGGCCACATGTATGCATACTGTCATCATGAAGGGGGTTAAGTGAACCATTTCTATTTGTGAAGTTTTGCTTAACCACTTCAGACCCGGAAGGATTTACCCACTAAATGACCAGGCTATTTTTTGCAATACGGCACTGCGTTACTTTAATTGACAATTGCGCAGTCGTGGGGCGCTGTGCCCAAACAAAATTGACGTTCTTTTTTTCCCCACAAATAGAGCTTTCTTTTGGTGGTATTTGTGGTTTTTATTTTTTTGCGCTAGAAACAAAAAAAGAGCGACGATTTAAAAAAAAAATAATAATTTTTTTTTACTTTTTTTGCTATAAAACATATATAAAAAAAGAAAATTAAAAATTATGAATATATTCATCAGTTTAGGGCAATATGTATTCTTCTACATATTTTTGGAAAAAAAAAAATCACAATAAGCGTATATTGATTGGTTTGCGCAAAAGTTATAGCGTCTACAAACTATGGAATAGAATTAATTTTTTTTTTCTTACTAGTAATGGCGGCTATCAGTGTTTTTTTAGCGGGACTGCGACATTGCGACAGACAAGATCGGACACCTAACTGACATTTTTTACACTTTTTTGGGGAACCAATGACATTGTTACAGTGATCAGTGCTAAAAATATGCACTGTTATTGTACTCATGACATGGCAGGGAAGGGGTTAACACCAGGGGGCGATCAAAGGGGTTAAATAAATCTGGTTCTTCTTTTTTTAAAATCTTTTGCACTAATAAATGTAATATTTTATTATAATTTTCCATATATTTCTTTAAAAATTTCCCCTTTAAAATCCCACTTTCGAGGTTTTCCTTTATTTCTTTAAATGTTGAGGGATGATGGCAATACACACGCCAACCTTTGGGAGTCTACCTAATCAGGGGTTAAATGTGTTCCCTGCAGGTGTGTTCTAACTGTATGGGGGATGAGCTGCCTGGGCAAACACACAGATCCCCCCCCCCCCCTCACTAACAGCCAAATTTGAAGGGAAATTCCAATACCTACAATTTAATAGTTAGTTATTATTAGTTAGTTAGTTATTATTTAGAATTTTCGGATTTTAGGAAGATCTCACCCAGGGGCCAGAGGGACCCAGGGAGGAGTCAAGAGACAGGAGGTCTCACCAAGGTTTCAGAGGAGCCCCAGTCAGCAGCCAGGAGACAGAAGGTCTCACCCAAGTGTCAGAAGAGCCCTGTCCAGGAGTCAAGAGACAGGAGGTCTCACCCAGGGGTCAGAGGAGCCCCTGACAGGAATCAAGAGACAGGAGATCTCACCCAGGGGCCAGAGGAGCCCCGTCCAGGAGTCAAGAGACAAGAGGTCCAATGCAGGGGTCAGAGGAGCCCCAGCTAGCAACTAGGAGACAGAAGGTCTCACCCAAGTGTCAAAGGAGCCCCGTCCAGGAGTCAAGAGACAGGAGGTCTCACCCAGGGGTCAGAGGAGCCCCTGACAGGAATGAAGAGACAGGAGGTCTTACCCAGAGGTCAGAGGAGCCCCTGACAGGAATCAAGAGACAGGAGGTCTCACCCAGAGGTCAGAGAAGCCCCGTCCAGGAGTCAAGAGACAGGAGGTCTCACCCAGGGGTCAGAGGAGCCCCTGACAGGAATCAAGAGACAGGAGGTCTCACCCAGGGGTCAGAGAAGCCCCTGACAGGAATCAAGAGACAGGAGGTCTTACCCAGAGGTCAGAGGAGCCCCTGACAGGAATCAAGAGACAGGAGGTCTTACCCAGAGGTCAGAGGAGCCCCTGACAGGAATCAAGAGACAGGAGGTCTCACCCAGAGGTCAGAGGAGCCCCGTCCAGGAGTCAAGAGACAGGAGGTCTCACCCAGGGGTCAGAGGAGCCCCTGACAGGAATCAAGAGACAGGAGGTCTCACCCAGGGGTCAGAGAAGCTCCTGACAGGAATCAAGAGACAGGAGGTCTTACCCAGAGGTCAGAGGAGCCCCAGCCAGAAGTTAAGAGACAGAAGGTCTCACCCAGGGGTCAGAGTTGTCCCAGTCAGGAATCTTTCTGACTGGGAAATTCTTTAGAACTTTCGGATTTTCTTTCTTATTTTCGGATTTTCGAATTTACTAATTTTTTCGAATGAACAAATTTTCAAAATCAACGAACTGCGATCATAACGAATGACCCGAAAAACTAAAACAAAAAAAAAAAAAAATGGGCGCCCACAAAAGCGAGTTCCCGAGCCGACGTACACCTTTCGGCGATTTGCAGGATCGTGCCACCTTGGCGGCGGCTGGTTTCAATCGGTTACAATGACATAAATGTTCAAATAAGTAGAAAAAAAAGTATATTTTCCTATTTCTATAAACTGTAGATACTTCCCTAATATGTTCTGTTGGTTTTTCCCAAAGAAGTAGATGTTAGCAATGAGATTTGTTGGGAAGCCCTGGAGGGCTTGCTGGACGTTCCTCGTTACCGGATGTTCTCCTCGCTTACTCAAGGAGTACTTTTTTTTTTTTTTTGCTTGACATGGCCCAGCGTTGTCAATACACATAAAGGAAGAGTAATGCACACTGCTCTGACCTACTTTCCAAGCAGAGCTAATCCCGATCACTAAACGTTTCCCAACAGTTTGATATATTATTTTATTTCACAAAGTCATTTTCAAGATTTTTTAAAAGCACGACTCCAAGCATGTGAATATAAAAGTATGTGGCGCTAACTAAAAGCCATAAATAAAAAAATTGTGAACCAATAAAAGTAATGATAGGCACACTCAATGAATAACACTTCCAGGACCGCGCTAAAGCTAATACGCTGGATAATCAAGTGCAAATAATCTTCAACATAGTATATGGTAATAAACATTTAT
This sequence comes from Lithobates clamitans, assembly GCA_037952925.1. Classification (NCBI taxonomy): domain Eukaryota; kingdom Metazoa; phylum Chordata; class Amphibia; order Anura; family Ranidae; genus Lithobates; species Lithobates clamitans. The sequence continues at coordinate 773,052 of JBBGZY010001326.1, forward strand.
AATGGCAGAAAAGCTAATAAAGTGCAGACAAAGTAATAAAGTGCAAAAGCACTCCAAAAGTGCAATCAAAGTCCAATAAAAAGGAAAAAAAATCAGAAAAAATCTCCAAGTGACAGTCCATATAAAACAATCAAAGTGCATGTGCAGCACGATCGAACGAAATCCACTTCATCCAATTGCTATCACCAACCGTGGTGCGCCACTCGTTTGCCCCAGCCTCTAGACCTACAGGTCTAGTCAAGCCTTGGTATGGATATAACCTGGATCCTCAGCAATTGATCGATACCCATGGATATCCACAGCGGTGCCGGTACCAGGATGGACTTCAGGCTCCTCCGATTTAGTATGGTCATGCAATAAAGAGGGGGGGGCGCCATAGTGCAGTACTTCAATCCAATTTATTTAAAACAACAAGTGGTAACTTATAGTTTAAAATCCTCATTAACAGCTATGTAAGGTACTTCCGGTCTCAGCCACGACCACCTGGCTCCTCCCTGACGCGTTGCGTCACTAAACACGTGACTTCATAAAAGGGTGATCAACAACTCCAAGCGTGTAACCCAACCTCCCCTCCATATATTTTTCTTTAACTTGCAGACCGTCCTACAGCACTTTTACTGCTACAGGGCGGCAGCTAGTGTGCAGGATCACATATATATTTGAGATCCTGCACTTCCGCCTCCAGGGAGCGCTTGTGCACCACCGTCTCCGGGCTGCTTCTGCTGTGATTACTCACAGCAGAAGCCGATCTGCGGGTGACGGGCACGCTAAGTCCTCTGGCACCCACCGATCTTCAGCAATACACAGAGAACTGAGATATGCCCATGTAAACAAGGCATATCTCATTTCTGACAGGGAGGAAGGAATGAATTATGTGTTCGTTTTTCGAGTCGTTCGTTATGATCTCAATTTTGTAATTTCGAAAATTCGTTAATTCGAAAAATCATAAATTCGTTAATTCGAAAATAAGAAAGAAAATCTGAAAATTTGAAAGAATAACTAACTAACTAATAATAACTAACTATTATATTGTAGGTGTTGGAATTTCCTTTCAAATTCGGCTGTTAGTGAACGTAACGAATACAAATTTATCCGAAGTTATGAATTATCCGAAATAACGAATGCTGCATCTAAACAAATGGAGCGGAACAAATTAATGATAAATAATGATAAAAAAATAAATAAAAAGTTTTATTATTATTATTATTATTATTATTATTGTTATTTATTATTATTAACCACTTCAGCCCCGGACCATTTGGCTGGCCAAAGATCAGAGCACTTTTTGCGATTTCGGCACTGCGTCGCTTTTACTGACAATTGCGCGGTCGTGCGACGCGGCTCCCAAACAAGATTGATGTCCTTTTTTCCTCACAAATAGAGCTTTCTTTTGGTGTTATTTGATCACCTCTGCGATTTTTATTTTTTGTGCTAAAAACAAAAAAAAAGAGCGACAATTTTGAAAAAAACAAATAATTTTTTACTTTTTGCTATAATAAATATCCCCAAAAAATATAAAAAAAAACAAACATTTTTTTTTCCCTCAGTTTAGGCCGATATGTTTTCTTCTACATATTTTTGGTAAAAAAATCGCAATAAGCGTTTATTGATTGGTTTGCGCAAAAGTTACAGCATCTACAAAATAGGGGATAGTTTTATGGCATTTTTATTAATCTTTTGTTGTTAGTAATGGTGGCGATCAGCGATTTTTATCGTGACTGCGACATTATGGCGGACAGATGGGACACTTTTGGCGCTATTTTGGGACCATTCACATTTATACAGTGATCAGTGAGATTAAAAATGCATTCATTACTGTGTAAATGTGACTGGCAGTGAAGGGGTTAACCAGGAGGGGGCAATGCAGGGGTTAAGTGTGTCCTAGGGAGTGATTCTAACTGTGGGGGGGAGGGGCTACGTGTGACACATCACTGATCACCGCTCCCAATTACAGGGAGCTGTGATCAGTGTCCTATCACTAGGCAGAACGGGGAAATTCTTGTTTACATCAGCATTTCCCCGTTCTTCCTCTCCGTGAGATGATCGCGGGTATCCACGCGGACATCGAGTCCACGGGACCCGCGATCATACTCACAGAGCTCGCGGCAGGGTTGCGCGCCGGCGGCGGCGCGCACGCGACCACATAGCGGCAAATTTAAAGGGACGTACCTGTACGCCCATTTGCCTGTCTGTGCCATTCTGCTGACGGAAATGTTCGTGCGGCGGTCAGCAAGCAGTTAATTCGTTACGTTAACAATCGTTTAGATACAGCTTTTGCTATTCCGGATAATTCATAACTTCAGGTAAATTCGTATTCGCTACGTTCACTAACAGCCAAATTTGATGGTAATTCCAATACCTGTAATTTAATAGTTTGTAGTAGTTAAGTTATTATTAGTTAGTTATTATTTCAGATTTTCAAATTTTCAGATCTTTGAATTTCGAAGTTCTGAATTTTTCGGAAAATTTAGTTAAATTAACGAATTTGTCGAAATTCTTTAAAAAAATAATTCAGAACGAAATGAATTGCACATGTATAGTTCCTGCAAAGCAGGGGCTAGAATCAATCTCTTCCCCTAGCACACACAGTACACAAAAACCTTGGCTAGGCACACGGTTAACCCTTTAATCGCCCCTAGATGTTTAATCCCTTCCCAGCCAGTGTCATTAGTACAGTGACAGTGTATATTTTTAGCACTGATCAGTGTATAAGTGTCACTGGTCCCCACAAAGTGTCAAAAGTGTCAGTTAGTGTCTGATTGTCCACCGCAATATCGCAGTCCCGCTATAAGTCGCTGATTGCCGCCATTACTAGTGTAAAAAAATTTTAAAAAATAAAAAAAATTCCATAAATATATCCCATAGTAGACGGTATAATGTTAATGACGTTAATAATAAACCAATCAATATTTGCTTATTGGGGTTTGTTTTACCAAAAACATGTATCAGAATACATATTGGCCTAAATTTATGAAGAAATTTGATTTTTTACATTTTCATATTGGATGTGTTTAATAGCAGAAAGTAAAACATGTTGTTGTTTTTTTAAATAGTTTTTTGTTTATAGCGCGAAAAATGAAAAATGAAGAGGTTTGGACCAATGTAAAGATGCATATACCATTCTATATTTGTCGGATTCCCCTGGAACAGCCTTTCTCAACCTATTCAACACAGCGAAGCCCTTGAAATATCTTTCCTGTCTCAGGGAAACCCGCTAAAATGATGGTATCATTGTATATTGGTGGTTACTGTGAATGCTCCTACCCTGTTTCCCCGAAAATAAGACCTAGTGTGATTGTCAGTGATGGCTGCAATATAAGCCCTACCCCCCAAATAAGCCCTATTTAAAGTCCTTGTAGGTCTTATTTTCAGGGTAGGGCTTATTTTCGGGGAAACAGGGTAGGGCTTATATGGGGGGGGGGTAGGGCTTATATTGCAGCCATCACTGACAATCACGCTAGGTCTTATTTTCGGGGAAACAGGGTATTACATTAGTGGCCAGTGTAAACCCCTATTACATTAGTGGCCAGTGTAAACCCCTATTACATTAGTGGCCAGTGTAAACCCCTATTATATTAGTGACCAGTGTTGAAACTCCTCTTTATATTGGTAGTCGGTAAAAAAAATCTGCATTGCCATTGATCACACTCTCCCCTCTGCCAGCACTGCCACTGATCCCAGGAGTCCTAGGAGTTTTCTGTCTATTAATGGGTCCAGTCCATGGTGTGCAGGTAGTGAGGAGATGATGTCCGGTAACCTCTAGCAACCAATCAGTAAACAGTAATGATGTGCAGTAACATCTAGCAACCAACCAGTGAGCATATTGATGTACAGTAATCTCTAGCAACCAATCAACAAGCAGACATCATGTGCTGTAACCTCTAGCAACTTATCAGTGAGCCTTAATGTGTGAAGTAAACTCTAGCAACCAGTCAGTGAGCAGTAATGATATACTGTTACACGGCTCCCAAAATTGACGTCCTTTTTTTCCCACAAATAGAGCTTTCTTTTGGTGGTATTTGATCGCCTCTGCGATTTTTATTGTTTGCGCTATAAACAAAATAAGAGCTATAATAAATATCCCCCAAAAATATATTAAAAAAACATTTTTTTTCCTCAGTTTAGGCCGATCGTATTCTTCTACATATTTTTGGTAAAAAAAAAAAACGCAATGAGCGTTTATTGATTGGTTTGCGCAAAAGTTATAGCATTTACTAAATAGGGGATAGTTTTATGGCATTTTTTAAAATATTTTTTTTTTTACTAGTAATGGCGGCGATCAGTGATTTTTATTGTGACTGCGACATTATGGCAGACATGTCGGACATTTTTGACACATTTTTGGGACCATTGGCATTTATACAGCGATCAGTGCGATTAAAAATGCATTGATTACTGTGTAAATGACACTGGCAGTGAAGGGGTTAACCACTAGGGGGCGGGGAGGGGTTAAGTATGTCCTAGGGGAGTGATTACTAACTGTAGGGGGGATGGGCTAGCAGTGTCATTACTCTGATCACAGCTCCCGATGACAGGGAGCAGAGATCAGTGACACTGTCACTAGGCAGAACGGGGAGATGCTGTTTACATCAGCATCTCCCCGTTCGTCCTCTCCATGAGGCGATTGTGGGTATCCCCGCGGGCGGTCGAGTCCGCGGGACCCACGACCCGACTCACGGAGCTCCCGGGCGGCGCGCATGCAATGGCGCGGCGGGGAATTCAAATGGATGTACAGGTACGCCCATTTGCCCAGCCGTGCCATTCTGCCGACGTTCATCGGCGTGCGCCGGTCGGGAATCGGTTAAGTGCAGGTGACCCCCTGACATGTCATTTTTTTTAGGAGGGGAGAATACCCTTTTTTTAGAGGCACCCAGCTCCCACTTCCTTCCGGAGCCCCGGAATCACCTCTTCCCCCTCCCTCCCTGCAATCTTCTGGGACACGTCACAGGTCCCGGAAGATTGCACGGCCAATCACAGCGTGCAGCACGTGCAGTGCATGCAAGGCTGTGAAGCCACAGTCGGGTGCCCACAGTAAGAATGCCGGCCCCTCGGAGAGGAGGGGGAGAGGAGCGGGGCTTTTGTACGCCAGCATCACTGGACCGTGGGACAGGTGGGTGTCCAATTAATAAAGGTCAGCAGATACGCTTTTTGAAGCTGCTGACTAAATTTAATTTTTTTCAGCGGAACTCCGCTTTAGTCTTCATTTAAATTCCTTACTAGGCCTAAACCTACTCCCAACCCCATTCTAATACTATTCTATTTCCCCTGTAAAAGAAAAGATTATTATGCCGCGCACACACGGGCGGACTTTTCGACCAGACTTCCGACAGACATTTGAACGAACGGTATTGCCTACACACAATCACACCAAAGTAACGACGGATTCATACGGGATGACGTACACCGGACTAAAATAAGGAAGTTGATAGCCAGTAGCCAATAGCTGCCCTAGCGTGGGTTTTTGTCCGTCGGACCAGCATACCGACGAGCGGATTTTTTTGACCGGATTTGAGTCCGTCGGAAAGATTTGAAGCATGTTCCGAATCTAAAGTCCGTCAGATTTTCGACTGGAAAAGGGAGCTGAAGGTCCGATGAAGCCCACACACGGTCAGATTGTCCACCGGACTCGGTCCGTCGGACCAGTCCAATCGAAAAGTCCGCTCGTGTGTACGCGGCATTAACCCAAAAAATACTTACCTATGCTGACTTTGACTGGAATTTCACTTTAAGGTGGAGTTCCACCCACTTTTACAACTCTTCAGCATCCCTCACTAACCTGTGCACTGTAAACGAATTGGGTATTTTTTTTCTCAGCACCTACTGTATATCTGCTGTATTCATTTTTCACTTCCTCCTCCCTGGCCGCGGCCCATCGCATCATTTCCTGTTTGCAATGCCTTCTGGGAAGGGGCGGCAACTTCCTCTGACACTGCCGTTGCTATTGAAACCTGACCTGAAACCTATTACACTGCTTGTGCTGCACTGAGCATGTGCGAGACCTGCAAGGATGAGATCCAGGAAGAAATACAGTCTGGCTTCAGATGCCCACACTTAAGATGGCCACGGCCTGCTGTAAATTTATATAATAATAAACTACTGCTATAAACTAACAAAACAGACCTTAGTTTACAGACTGACTTTACTAGAATACATTAAGCTTGTGTATTATAGGGGTATTTTTATTTAAAAAGGTATAATTTCGGCCGGAACACCACTTTAATGTAGAACTAAACTCAAACTGAATGACATTAAATAGAATAGAATTAAAGCTGCCAATACAATTTTTCTATGAACATTCATACGGAAAAAAAATTTGGTCAGGCCATCAGAGATTTGATGAACGTTTGTTTGAAAGTACTTCAAAATTTCATTTGCTTTTAACGTTTTGATTTTGTAATGAAGGCAACTTCACCAAACGAAGACCAGGTTGCTTGTTAGAATTTTCTCTTTGATTTTTCTTTTTTTTGTCACAGTGGTCAATAATGATCGACAATTGGACCCCTATTGCTGCTAGAAAGTCATGCGAATGTTTTGAAATCAATTTTTTTAAAGAGTGTCCACATGGGGCGGGGGGGGGGAGGGGGGCAATATATGATATACTTAGCTGGTGCCCCTCTGCTGTTTCCTTTCATAAAAATTCTTAAAAACAGTTTTTTAAATTACTTTAACATGCTACGTGGCATGACATTTTAGGGACTGGATTTCCATCTACTTTAACCAAAAACATGCAACATAAGGAACAAAGCATGCATAATATAAAGGAAAATTTAAAAAAAAAAAGAAGAATCAATGACAGCATGGATGTTACACATAATCACAAGAATAAATCAGGAAAAATAAATTGCACTAATCTGCATTTACGCAAAAGTGAGATGAGATATGTACCTATGCATACACAGAGAGATGAGATGCCGGAATGTGCTATGATTGAGTTATTACTGACCTCCAAGTTTGTTTTAGAAAATTATCACCAGAATATTCCATTAACCTTTACTAACCTGTGCCCCTTATCAGGGTGAGTAGAAAGAGATAATGGTTTATAGGCTGTGAAATTATATACTAAAGGTATGCACAGGCTATGTGATCATTTAATAAAGGAAGCCGCAGAGATACAATGCGAGACGCCATTTTGAACTTTGGGGGCCGGGGATATAATTGAATGTAACAGAATATTGTGCATGTAAATGCCATAAATTATAGGAAGTATTAAGTAAAAGGTTTGCAGGGGGGGTGAAAAAAGGATAGATAGATAGATAGATAGATAGATAGATAGATAGATAGATAGATAGATAGATAGATAGATAGATAGATAGATAGATAGATAGATAGATAGATAGATAGATAGATAGATAGATAGATAGATACCCTGTTTCCCCGAAAATAAGACCTAGCGTGATTGTCAGTAATGGCTGCAATATAAGCCCTACCCCCCAAATAAGCCCTACCCTGTTTCCCCGAAAATAAGCCCTAAGACCTACAAGGACTTTAACTAGGGCTTATTTGGGGGGTAGGGCTTATATTGCAGCCATCACCGACAATCACATTAGGTCTTATTTTTGGGGAAACAGGGTAGATAGATAGATAGATAGATAGATAGATAGATAGATAGATAGATAGATAGATAGATAGATAGATAGATAGATAGATAGATAGATAGATAGATAGATAGATAGATAGATGAAAAAAAGAAAGGAAGAAAGAGAGTGAAAGAGAGAGAAATGTAGAAGTAGGTAAAAAAGGATGAGATGGACATGGCTGAAAGAAATATATTAACCCCTTGCGGACCAGCCGCTGTCATTATACTGTGGCAGGTCGGCGCGTTTCCGCAAGCCGTCATAGCTATACGTCTGCTCCTTTAAGCGGGATAGCAGACCTGTGCGCCCCCGCCAAAGGCCCATGCACACGTCCGCTGCACTGCAGGAGGGTGCCAATGCTCGTGGCCAACGGTCGTGATGACCGCCGGCCACGAGCGATCGCGGGCACGAGAGGCAGAACAGGGAAGTGTGTGTGTGTAAACACACAAATCCCTGTTCTGTTCTGAGAGGAGTGACAGATCGTGAGATCCTAATAGCTAGGAACCACGATCTGTCATCTCCTCTAGGTCAGTCCCCTCCCCCCTACAGTTAGAACACACAGTCAGGGAACACAGTTAACCCCTTGATCGCCCCCTAGTGATAGGCAGCACTGAAGGGCACTGATAGGTTTCACTAATAGGGGGCACTGATATTTGGCACTGATGGGCACTGGTAGGTGACACTGATGGGCACTGGTAGGTGACACTGATAGGCAACACTGATAGGTGGCACTAATGATGCGGCACTGATGGGCACTGATTGGCAGCACTGGTGGGCACTGATAGGTGGCACTGGTGTCCCTGCCAGTGACATTTACACAGTAATCAAGGCATTTTTATAGCACTGATAGATGTATAATTGTCAATTGTCCAAAAAATGTGTCAAAAGTGTCCGATATGTCCGCCATAATGATGCAGTCAAGAGAAAAATCGCAGACCGCTGCCATTACTAGTAAAAAAAACAAATAATAATAAAAATGCCATAAATCTATCCCCTATTTTGTAGACGCTATAACTTTTGCGCAAACCAATCAATATACACTTATTGTGATTTTTATTACCAAAAATATGTAGAAGAATACGTATCGGCCTAAACTGAGAAAAAATTTGCTTTTAAAAAAAGAAATTGGGGATATTTATTATAGTAAAAAGTACAAAATATTGTGTTTTTTTCAAAATTGTTGCTCTTTCTTTGTTTATAGCGCAAAAAAAAAAAAAAAAAGCTGCGGAGATGATCTAATACCACCAAAAGAAAGCTCTATTTGTGGGAAAAACAGGACGTGAATTTTGTTTGGGTACAGTGTCGCGCGACCGCGCAATTGTTCGTTAAAGCAACGCAGTGCCATAACGGATATTGAGCGGCCAAATCTTCCAGGGCTGAAGTGGTTAATTAGTAAAACTGTATTTATTTTAATTTTTATTCTAAGGGGGAGGTGAAGCCTCCATCAATCTACATGTAATATCCTGCCCCCATTGTGTTAACTGGTTAGTGGGCATGGAGGAGGAGGGAGGGAGTGGGCTGTCGTTTACCACTGTGTATATATGACTCTTTAGTGACAGGGGTTGCTCAGATGTGATAGGGAGGAAATGCTCAGCATAGAAACTGACTGAAAACTGAGCATGTGCAGATTTGCTACTACAGCTGCAAAATTCCTGGCTGAATTGGGGACTTAGACAGAAGAGGGAGATAGAGAGCAGCAGGATCAACCAGGTTTTAGACAGAATACAGAAAACGAATCTTATAGTGACTGAGTGAGTATGGACACCATGTAATCCACCATTTATTGATAGTTTTTTTTTTTATGAAGTGGGTTTAGTGACACTTTAATGCTCATAGTAAAATGAACCTGCATGGTATTGCCTACCCTAAGGGACTACAAATTTGGGTACACTACATGAACAAAACTTTTTCAACACCTGACCATCACATCTATATAAGCTTGTTGGATATCCTATTCCAAAACCACGGGCAATAATATGGAGCTGCTCCCACAATCCAGCTGCTTTGGCTGCTTCGCTCCCCTTCCAGCCTCTGATCTTTTTTGGAAAGGCTTTTCACATTATTTTGAAGTGCGTCTGTGAGAATTTGTGCCCATTCAGCCAAAAGAACACCAATGAGGTCAGGAACTGATGGTGAAAGAGAAGACCTTACTCAACATCAACATTTCAATTCTTCCCAAAGGTGTTCAGCAGGGTTAAGGCCCAGGACACTTAATTTCCTCCACACCAAACTGGTCAAGCCATGTCTTTATGGAGCTGGTTTTGTATACAGAGGCACAGTCATACTAGAACAGACGTGGGACTTTTCAAAGCAGTTACCACAAGGTTGGAAGTGCACACTTGTCTAAAAATGTCTTTGGATGGTGGAATATTAACAGTAGCCTTCACACCTGAACACAATAAATTCGTGGGGTGTACACCCCCACCAGTGTTTTGCAATGCAATGTAGGAGCGAAGGTCAAACTTTTGGCCATGTAGAGTATGTTACTTGGGTGCCTTCTATAACTTTATAAAGAATCATGCCAACAGGCAGAGCTGAAGGACTGAAGACAATTTCAGCTAGGTACCTTGTAAGTAACTGATCTTATATCTCATTACAGCCACCCAAAAGATGGCTACAGAGCGGGCCTAAATTGTCGGGAGGACGTCCATGTACATCCTTCTGTTCATGAGCTGCCTGCGCGCCCCCTGTGGGTGGCGCACTCTGTGACCAGTGAGTCCATGAGATTCGGCTGATCACAGGGAGTAAGTGGCTGTTCCCGGACCCTTACCACGTGATCAGCTGTCAGCCAATGACAGCTGATCACGTGATGTAAACAGATGCCGGTAATACCCTGTTTCCCTGTAAATAAGACCTAGCGTGATTGTCGGTGATGGCTGCAATATAAGCACAACCCCCGAAATAAGCCCTACCCTGTTTCCCAGAAAATAAGCCCTACCCTGAAAATAGGAACTACAAGGACTTTAACTAGGGCTTATTTGGGTGGGTAGGGCTTATATTGCAGCCATCACCAACAATCACGCTAGGTCTTATTTTTGGGGAAACAGGGTAGGCTTTTCTTTACCTCACGCTAACAGCAAGAGGAGAAAAAAAAAGGCTGATTACCAGCTTGTGTAAATGGGACATCGGTTCTGCAAATGGTGCCTTATCAGTGCCCACCAGTGCCACCTACCAGTGCCCACCAGTGCCACCTACCAGTGCCCACCAGTGCCACCTATCAGTGCCCACCAGTGCTGCCAATCAGTGCCCATCAGTGCCGTATCATCAGTGCCACCTATCAGTGTTGCCTATCAGTGTCACCTACCAGTGCCCATCAGTGCCACATATCAGTGCCACCTCTTAGTGAAACCTATCAGTGCCCTTCAGTGCTGCCTATCAGTGCCCATCAGTGCCACCTACCAGTGCCCACCAGTGCTGCCAATCAGTGCCCATCAGTGCCGCATCATCAGTGCCACCTATCAGTGTTGCCTATCAGTGTCACCTACCAGTGCCCATCAGTGCCACATATCAGTGCCACCTCTTAGTGAAACCTATCAGTGCCCTTCAGTGCTGCCTATCAGTGCCCATCAGTGCCACCTATCAGTGCCCATCAGTGCCACCTATTAGTGCAGCCTCATCAGTTCCTCCTCATCAGTGCCATCTCATCAGTGCCACCTATCAGTGCCCATCAGTGCTGCCTTTCAGTGCCCATTAGTGCAGCCTCATCAGCGCACATCAATGAAGGAGAAAAATTACGTGTTTGCCAAACAATCTACGAAAAGTTTTTCAAAATTTTTGGTCTTTTTTTGTTTGTTTAGCAAAAAAAAAAAAAAACCCAGTAGTGATTAAATACCACCAAAAAAGCTTTATTTGTTCGAAGAAAATGATAACAAATGTGTTTGGGTACAGTGTAGCATGACCGCGCAATTGTCATTCAAAGTGTGACAGCGCTGAAAGCTGAAAGTTGGCCTAGGCAGGAAGGGGGTTTAAGTGCCCAGTAAGCAAGTGATTAAAGTTAACTTACCAGATCAGTGAACATATGTACTTATGATATTCTTTAAGTCATTTTCTAAGCACTTGAAGTGCCTTCGATCCCATAAGCACGATATACTGTACATATTTCTGTTACTGTTCAGAGATAATTACTGCACCCGTTGCTGCTAAGTAAGGAGGTGATTGTTTTTGTTCTGAACTGGGTTTGGGTCTGGACCTGGAAGTCAACTCTCAAAGCTTGTCTAATCAGCTACAGGCGAGGGTTGGGGATGCCTATGATGCCAATGAACTAATAAGGCCACATGGCCACCTCGGTGATGTCACCAGGACTCCCTTTCTGTATGTTAGGGAATACCCAGCCCACAGCTTATTGGCCGAGGAATGACAACTGACATTCAGGTTGGGACTCAAACCCAATCATGTGAAGGGTCGTGGCAGCTGTAAGGTTCAAGGACGTGCATGCATACACACAAAATGAAGCGCACACAGCGGCGTGCACATGGACGCATAAGCATGTCCCCTACAGATGCTGGCATCTAATGTTCTAATCAAACCTGGGTTTTGCACCAGATCATTGCTGCGTGGTCTTTAAGCTCGAGTTCCTGTAATCCTTGATCCCTGATCCTGAACCTGCTTCTAGAAAATCCTTGCCTATCTATGTTTGCTGCTTACCTTTGTTACGACCCTGGACTGGATTTTTGACTAAGATGTTACCTATCAATACCTATCAATTGCTCCTAACTAATTACCAATTTCCACTCATTCCTGGCCTTGATCCTGCTCACGAATTAGTGCCTTCCTGCTTGACTGTTACCTTATTCAGCTTGTGACCCGGCTCTGATCTCTATTGGACTGTATTCTGAGCGCCCTCACTGCTTTGCTTCTGCTTACTTGACACCAGTTCTCCTAAGCTGTTTACCAGCTTTCTGGGACCTGTGCCCTTCCATTGCCCTTGCAGGCCCTGTCCCAGCTCTTAGGGGAGCTTGAAAGGGAAGGCCACCCTCGTCATCTCAGGCTCCTTAGTCCGGTACATGGCACTCATTCCTACTGCTAAGGCCCAACCATGTTATATAAACGTCTGACCTTTTAGACCTTTGCCTGGCTTAGGTGGTGCCTAGCTCAGGAGGGGGAAGAACATAACTTAGAAGGGCCAGGATTTAATTTGAAAGATAAGCCCTCTGTATAGTGTGCACCTGGGAATGAGAAATCATTTAAAGTTGAGTAGAAGAATAAGAACATCTGGCAGGTTTTTATCATTAAAAGGTTTGGTTGGGCATGGCACTAAATCTGAGGAACTTCGTAGGTCCTGATGATGGTGGAGAACTCAGCAGAATAAGGTTGGTCATACCAGGGTCAAATTTCAGCAGATTTCTGCTGAATCAATCAAACTTCGAGCCCTGGATAGCCATTCTGGAACTACCTGGCTTGACAAACTCCAACTGAAAAATCATAGGAGCCTGATGGAAAATTGTTGACCAAACAGTGACTGCATATTATCAGGGACATTTGGTTGGGTATTCAAGGAGTACTTTAATGCCGTGTACACATGACCGGATTTTTCGACATTAAAGGTCCGATGGAACGAATCCGTCGGAAAATTTGATTGTGTGTGGGCTTCATCGGACCTTTTCTATCGAAAAATCTGACAGACTTTAGAAATAGAACATGTTCAAATCTTTCCGACGGACTTGAATCCTATCGAAAAATCAGTTTGTCCGTATGCTAGTCCGACGGACCAAAAACGACACAAGGGCAGCTATTGGCTACTGGCTATGAACTTCCTTTTTCTAGTCCGGATGTACGTCATCACGTTCGAATCAGTCGGACTTTGGTGTGATCGTGTGTAGGCAAGTCCGTTTTGTCTGAACTCCGTCAGAACTCAGTCGAAAAGTCCTTTGGAGTTGAGCCCAACGAAAAGTCCGGTCGTGTGTACACGGCATAAGGATTAACAAATGTAGTTGCTTGCACTTTGGAAATGTTATAGCGCCTTTTTATTTTTTTTTCTAACTATGACCGGGGCCCTTTAATGTTATGGTTTGTGTATTATTTGACAACAAGATGGTGCAAACTGCAAGTTCCCTTTCATGAGGTCCTTCAACACACATGCGGAGACACACTGAGCGCTGATTACAGCTCATTTCAATAAGAACGTCTATTGTGTTTTCCGATATTGATGCTCAGCTGCTCTGCTCAGCTGTCTCCCCTTATTCTTCTCAGGTAACTGCCTCTGAATGTGATTTATCCATTTTGTACGGGAGAAGAAAACCAATTCCTTGGAGGAAAAGTTAGAAGAGAATGCGCCTGGGAAGACTTCTAATTGTGTTGTTCCAGCCTGCATACATCTAATCAGCTCTGCTTATTTATTATACAAATTAGGGATATATCTTGTCATTTTCTTATTTCTCCCACAATACAACATCTGCTTATTTTGTCATGTTGTGTTTCCTGGCTTGTTTTGCATTTTAATGGAAGTTGGATGCTTTGTCTTCAGCAAACTCGGTTTGTTTGCTGCTTTTTTCTTCCTATTTTTCTTTTAAAGGATAGCTATCATGTGCCTCCACTGAGAATTGTTGATCCATTAACCACCTAAAGACCTTCTACAGTGTACACACATCCTGGTTGACTTCACTTAAAGAGATACTCCAACCCCCCCCCCCCCCCCGCCCCGCACACACACACAAATTAATTATCGCTACTAAACTAGTAAAAGTATGATAATGTACTGTTGTCCTATCAATTTTGAAAAGCAAGAGGCAGAGGGTTTAAGGCAACTATGGACTCTCATGGTACGGTAAGGACTTACATGCACAGTTGTATAAAAATATATAATTTATTAAGACAAAAGCATGATTAAAAATGGTCTTAAGAAGAGGGAGTATACAATACACATAAATTTGTATCTCTGAAGGAGAACTGAACAGTTAGACCTGCATCCATCCAAGGAGAGGAATCGGAATGTCTTCCCAGATCAATTCAACCTCAACATGTTTCGTGGTATGACCTCTTCTTCAGGAGTATACTTCCAGAGAAAATAAGTGTAGATATTTCTATAAAGGACAAACATATAAATAATCAGGCTTCAAAACAGACACATCAAAGAAATATACATACAATAGTGATTGCACGGGTTTGAACATACATTGACACTCCTCAAATCTGCCATAGAGGTGAGCAAATTCAAAATCCAGGAAGCAATTTGAGCTAATATATAACATAAACAATTCCACTCCATAACTGTATCCCTGTGTAGAATGGACATAAGGAGCTTACCACAGCTGGACCAACCAATTCAATAGGACATCTATAGGCCCTAAGGCCCCATTCACACCTGAGCGTTTTGTAGCTTGAAGCCTGAAGCTACAAAACGCTGGAGGGGAAAAAATCAATTATTCTCTATGGAGATGGTTCCTATCTCCACTCCAAAACGCCTGAAGCCAGAAGCTCCAAAACACCTGAAGCTCAAACAAGTTCTGGAGCTTTTTTTTTTAGGCAGATTTGGGCGTTTTTCTGGTTTTGACATTGGTGACTTTTTGAGTTGCACAAAATAGCGGAAAACGCTAAGCTCAGGTGTGAATGGGGCCTAAGGGCAAATTCCAGGGCGAGTGTGGGAGCCAGGACACAATATAAGAATTAAACTGGAAAACTGTCAAAAGATAAACAGAAACAAAATGTATAGATAACACAGCAAGAACTTGCTGATAAGTTATGCCTCTATTATATATAGGGGCTATGCCAGATAGGCTATCTTGAATGGGTACATAAAATATGTGTATGTTGTTCCAATGTTAGTAAGCACCTGAATTAGATGCCCATAAAGTATATGGCAATGAGGCTTGGAAGGGCGGACCTCTCAAAGATGGAACAAGGAGTCTCAATAATGAGGAAAGGCTGTAAGGATGATATATATATATATATAGAGCGTACAAATGATATTTATACAGCTATGCATTCACAGATAAAAACACTGCTGGAATTGCATCCAAAAAACATCCAGTCAAAACAAGGCTAGTACAGAGTTGCTTACCCTGGTGGAATGGTTAGAATGCATAGAGTATTTCATCAGTGCAGCCAAAAAACAATCAAAAACGGTCCCATACAGTGGCGGCTGGTGAAGTTTTAGGATGGGGGGCGTCAGACCCCGTCCTTCCTTTTTGACCCCTTCCCACTTGGTGAAAATGGGCGTGGTTTCAGCAAAATAGTGGGCGTGGCTCTAAGGTGGTGTGGTTAGCGTCTGAGATGAACGAGGGATGGAGGGAGAGAAAGGGATGTTTATTCTAGAAAGTTTAACAATCAGCATATAAAGATACTCCGAACACCTGGTGTTAGCACTTCAATCATCCCGGAACCATGGTTGTTATGGTGTCAGGATGATTGAAGTTCATTATTTCTATTATTACATTGTAATATAAAATGAAATCATTCAACTCACCATAATGCAGAATCAGTGGGAGCCCTGAGTGTGCCACTAGCCACGTTGCCTACAACCAGATGCCATCAGGCGTCCCCAGCAGTCCATCCTTACATCAGGTGCCCCCAGTGGAGTTTCTCCTTATATGCAGCCTGTGTCACATCAAATGCCGCCTCTGCCCCCCCAAGCAGCCCCTGTCCCACCCCCCAAATGCAGCCTCTGTCCCCCCAAAATGCAGCCTCTGCCCCCCCCAAATGTAGCCTCTGCCCCCCCAAAATGTAGCCTCTGTCTCCCCTCAAATGCAGCCTCTGTCCCCCCCCAAATGTAGCCTCTGCCCCCCCAATTGTAGCCTCTGTCCCACCTCAAATGCAGCCTCTGTCACTTCAAACTGTACTTACCTTGCTGTCTCCTCTCCTGCGGTGTCTCCTTCACACTGGCAGCGGCATTCTTCCTGTTTCCTCTCTCGGGCGCAATGAGAGATAGAAAAAGGAAGTGACATCTAACTCAGGTCAGATGTCAATCAAATCTGAAGCGCCGAGTAGCTTCCGCCCGGCACCTGTAGTATGTATTACTATGGCCAGGCGGAAGCTACTTGGCGCTTCAGAAAACGCTGCAAGGCGGGCTAAACGCCGGCAAATGCAGCGCCACATCTGCAATCTCATGATTGCATAGACATGGCTCTTCCCATAAGTGCACTGTGTCCGGCGTCGCACTGTGTCCGGTGTCCGAACACAGCGCACTTAATGACCTTTTTTTTAAAGGGCCAGTAATAAAATTTTTTTTTTTTTTTTACTTTTTTTTTGTGGCTGCCTGGAGGGGGGTGGCCCATCCCCTATGAGGGGGGTGGATGAGCTGCCACTGGTCCCATATAAGGTGGTTTTGAGTGTTTTAGATTCAACCATAGCCAAGAAACCTCCTAGAATTAGCAATGAATAAAAAATGAAAATATCAATGAAAGGGTAGATGAACAATGAAAAACGGCCAAACACCACATATAATGCACATGGTCCAAACCACCACGCATGCCTACCTCAGAAGAGCTCCAGGAGAAAAAAACGCCACTGCCTCTTCCACAGCCACACAAATTTTTTCTTTCCCCTCTTACCGTGTCTGTTTGGTTGTCCACAGAAAACATACAAGGGAATTCAGTGTTGTCCTGCTGTGATCCCCCAACCTGCTGCTTCTGGGTTCCAGGTCACAATCTTTCTTTCAGATGTCATTGAGAGCCAGCTGTCTATTCCTGGTGTAGCCAGATGTTGGACTGTGACAATAGGGTTCACCTTGCGGGTTTGCTGTTGAAAGACCAGATCGTTCGCCAGTGCGCCAACTCTCATTCAAAGAGCCCCAACGTAAGCCGGCGGAAGATTAACTTTAAGAATACCCCTTATATTCCTCTATTTCATTTATATTGTTCAAACTTAACCATGTTTACCCAGTTAGTTTAGGCCTAGCACTGCCATCATTAGTGCTTATTGGCAGTATAGTCCATGTATTGGTAGATCAAGTCTAACTGCTGCTCACCGTGGATGGCATTCCTACTGTTTATGCTGGTCTCGGCACCTTGTGACTCTTATATTTAGCCATGTTCTATGCTGAACTATGCTACAGTAGTTGTCAACCTTTTTGTATTTGCTGGCTTTTCAACGGTACTGGGTATGAATACACTGAGACTACCATTGCCAACTAGTTTGGTTCTGCTTTTGGTATAGCACTATCATTGTATCATAAAAATGATTTGCTGCGTTTCACAGGTTTTATTTAACCTTTACACTCAGCCTGGTGTTTCAGAGGGGCTGCGACCCTTGGGAAGGTTGAATCAAAGAACAGGAAACCCTTCTTACTCAGCGGCTCACATGGGGGTAGCACTACACTGGTAAAGGCAAATTGACCCCCTGATGACATTCTGCCAGGTCTGCCCTTCTTCAGCCTTTGTGTTCAATGGTGTCCCTGGGGGGGGGGGGCAGAGGGGGGCCTGACCCCCCCCAACATTATGCTGTGCCCCACCATGTGCCCCACCTATTTAAAAAAAAAAAATTTAAAAAAGGCAATGTCTTTTTGTTTGCATTCATAGCAGATGCGCCTCACCTTACTCAGGCCGTCGCTGGAGTAACACAGTCTCTATTGAGGGAGAGCGTCCCCAGTCAGCTCCTGCAGGTGAGTCCTCCCCCCTCCCTCTGCTCGCTGACACTGCATAATGCGAGTGCTCACACAACCACGGCCGCCCGATCTGCTCCTTCCCCTGCATCCTCATTGGCAGGGAGAAGAGCGAGTTGCAGGAAGGACTCCACCGGGACTCTCAGTTACTGAAAAAACAGACTGATTTCTCCCGTCCTTAGGACAGGAGAACCAGCCTGTAAATTCCAAGAGATGCCAGACCAGCACTGTCAATAGCAGGGGCAGGACAGCAAGAGGAGGCTGGGGAACCCCACAGTGGCAGAACACCAGGGCCCGGTGGCAAGACAACCTTTGCAACCCTGATAGTTCTCCCACTGCTTTGGACCCTCATATTTCTTGGTATGCTAGTGACATATATCTCTTGTTTTCTGCCACCCTGGGGGGCCCCAATACATTAGGAAGGGAGCTCACTGCAGAACATGTGAAAGGGCCCATTGTGGGATCGTAGTAAAGGGCCCCAGGATATATTTGTATATATATATATATATATATATATATATATATATATATATATATATATTGTTGTGTTACACTATGTGATTTATTATGCTCTGTGTCTTTAAGATTTGTTTCCTCTGTCTATCTGAACTCTTTCTCTCACCGTAGTTCTGTATATTCTCCTCCCCTTCCTCTCTCTGATTCAGTGTGCACAGTATACCTCATTGTTGTAACATCTTACATGTGGCTTACAACTACAACGTTTTTCTACCTATGAATATCCATCATTAAACGGAACATTCGAGAGGATTCATCGTCTGTCTTTCCATACAGTGAGTTATTCATTGAGTTAAGCTGCCTGAATTGATGCAAGGGATAAATAGATCACCAGGTCATGTAAGCTCTATGTGAAGCTGAAGATAACATTTATAGCCTTGTAGTTGAGTCAGAACAGTAGAAAAATGGAGTTCCACAGCCTAATTACAAGATTTCTGCATATTGTACTGTTACAGACAAGATTTACTGCCCTCATTGCAAGAAAGAATGAGACAGCAGCACATGGAATCTTCATAACCTGAGACCAGGCTGCAGGGTGTCATATTACAGCAAACAGATCCTGCCTGCTTATCACTGAGACATTCTCTGCCTGTGTCAGCCATGAGTCACCACAGCTCTCGATGTGAATATACAGCCACTCCAACACAAGACACTGAGCCAACTGACTTACCCAAACGCTCAGTCAAACCCACCTGGAAAGTGATGGAGAATTATGAAGCCTTAAGAACTGAATTGTTTAATAGCTTGAAGCTAATTTGGGACAAGATTGCTTTTGAATCAAATACAGTGTCTGTTGAAGGTGAATTACTGACACTAGAGGGCGCCATTAAACAACTCTCTATCTCTTATGAGCTCTATCAGCTTACCAGTGACAAGTTCATTAATGTCTTACAAAATATGAACACAGAACTTTCACTCGAGGAATTAAAGAATTTCAAGGCTCTTAATCTGGAAAGAGACAGTTTTATCCAGCACACCAAATTAAAGGCAGAAGCAAAGTTAAAGCTGATACAGGACACTGCATCTCACAGATCTGTTTCCACCAGACATTCTAAAAGGTCTTCTAGAAGTCATAGTTCAAGATACTTAACACTCAGTGAGCGACTTACTAGTGCCCGCGCTGAAGCGGAAGCCAGCAAGGTGCAGGTCGCATATGCAGAAAAGAGAGCAGAATTGGAAGCTCAAATAGCACGTCAAAGAGCAACTATAGAAATCCTAAATGAACAGTGTAAACATGACGCAGCTATGGCAAGGCTAAGAGTTTTAGAGCAAGCTATCAGTGCAGATGAAGGTGCAAGTGAGAAAGACAGCATCAACCTAAACATAGCAGATATGGAAGATCCCCTCAAACGCACTAAAGACTATGTCCTAAGCCACTGCAGTATACACTCCATTGTCTCCAATGCTCCTGGCAACTTAGAAACTCCTTCACAGCTCCAAGTTAAAGAGGTCCCAGCAACTTCCTGCATGCAAAATCACTCCAATGCATTTCCTGCCTGCCTACCTAACCTTTCTTCTTATGTCACAGAGCATCAGAGCAAGCTGCAAGCAAGTCATCAATTTCCTGTCATCGGTACAGCATTGAATCAACGTACCATTGGAACAACCGACTTCAAGCAAGCAACTCACCTGAACGCATCTGCTGCACCATATTTACCTGTGTCCTTTAACAATAATGTCAAAGATAGTGCAATCAGCACCGTTCAGCCAACAGCATCTCACATAAAGGCAGAGACAACTGAGACAGCAGAGTTTGTGAGGTACATACTTCGCAGAGAGCTCACAAAGACTGGTCTTACAAGTTTTGATGACCAACCTGAGAACTACAGAAGTTGGAAATGTGCTTTCAGAACTGCAATCAGCGATCTTGGCATTACAGCGGCTCAAGAATTGGATCTCCTGATTAGATGGCTTGGTCCTCTATCTGCTGCACGTGTTAAGCCATTAGGATCAGTTTTCATGGACAATCCTACAGCAGGCCTCACAGCTGCATGGGAGCGACTAGAGCAAAGTTATGGCAGTCCAGAAGCTATAGAAAATGCCTTGTTCATGCGCCTGGAAACTTTCCCAAAGATATCTGGTAAGGACAACAAGGAGTTCCAGAGACTGAGTGACCTTCTCCTTGAGCTTCAGCTAGCCAAGGCAGACCCAAAACTAACCGGACTCAGTTACCTTGACACTGCAAGAGGGGTAAACCCAATTGTCTCCAAGCTCCCGTATGGTGTACAAGAGAAATGGTCTGCACTAGGATCATCATACAAAAAAGAGAACAAGGTTTCCTTCCCACCATTCTCTTTCTTCTGAAACTTCATCAGGAGAATCGCAGAGACCAAGAATGATCCAAGTTTTTCTTACGGTGAGTACAGTCTCTTCTCACCATTTCCTAAGAGTACCAGTCTTCAGGGCAACTATAGAAGCCGTAGAGGCCCAGTATCCGTGAAAAAGACTGACATCCTTCCCACTCCTACCACAGTTGTTGCCACGGACAGACAGAGTAGGAAGATTGAAAACCCTAACAGAGAGTGTCCCATTCACAAGAAGCCACACCCCCTCAAAAAATGTATCGGCTTTAGGAAAAAGCCTCTTGAAGAGCGTAAGGAGCTTTTAAAGACATTTAGGGTATGTTTCAGGTGCTGTGCTTCTACCGAACATTTTGCAAGGGACTGTAATGTATCCATCAAGTGCATAGAGTGTGGCTCCGAAGAGCATGTGCAAGCCCTACATCCGCTTGAGCCCAGCTCTGCACAACCTGCTAACTCTCCTCCCAGGTTAACGCATGGCGGGGAGAATACAGACCAAGTGCCTAATTCTACCATCATTTCTTCATCCTGCACTGAAGTTTGTGATGAAGACCATTGCGATAAGTCCTGTGCTAAAATATGCTTGGTGAACATATACCACAAGGACCAACCAGAAAAGACTCTAAAAGCCTATGCTATCTTAGACGATCAGAGCAATAGATCGCTTGCAAAATCAGAACTCATCCTTACACCTTGGGTACCTGTAGTGGAACTACAGAGGTTTCTGGAAGAAGGGCTCATGGACTCATGGTATCTTCTCTCAAAGGTAACTTGCAATTACCTCTACCTACTCTTGTCGAGTGCAATCAGATACCCGCTAACAGGGAGGAAATCCCTACTCCAGCTGCTGCTTTCTATCACCCTCACCTGAAGGTAATAGCAAATGAGATACCGCCGCTTGACAAAGATGCTCAGATCCTTCTTCTGTTTGGAAGAGACATTCTAAGAGTTCACAAGGTACACAGACAAGTCAGTGGACCCCCAGATGCCCCATTTGCTCAGCGCATGGATCTAGGGTGGGTCATCATAGGCAACGTCTGTATAGGCAAAATGAAGAGACCTACCAACATTTCGTCATTCAAGACAAATGTTCTGCCAAATGGCCGAAACACTTACTTTGAGCCATGCCCACATCAATACTGGGTGAAAGAGAAGATAGCCAGCCATAGATGGCAACATGGTATCTCAGGTAACACAAGCCCTTTCTCGTGCCACGATGACGACTTTGGCTCTACGGTGTTTAATACAACCAGTGAAGATGACATACTGGCTCCTTCAATGGAAGACAAAGAATTCATCAAGGTAATGGACAATGAGTTCTTTCAAGACGACACCAATAACTGGGTAGCACCCCTACCTTTTCGTCTCCCAAGAGAGAGACTGCCCAACAACTTGCAACAGGCCATCAGTAGATTCTCCTCCTTAAAACGAAACTTAAGCAGGAAACCAGAGATGCAAAGACACTTTGTCGACTTTATGCAAAATATATTTGACAGAGATCATGCAGAGCCTGCACCCCCACTAAAGGAGGGAGAAGAATGCTGGTACCTTCCATCCTTTGGCGTGTATCACCCACGTAAACCAGACCAAATCAGAGTTGTCTTTGATTCCAGTGCTCAGCATGAAGGTGTTTCTCTCAGCAACATGCTCCTTACAGGGCCTAACTTGAACAACAGTCTAATAGGAGTCTTGATTCGCTTCAGACAAGAACCTGTAGCAGTTATGGCAGACATTCAACAGATGTTTCACTGCTTCATTGTCAGAGAAGACAACAGAAACTACCTCAGGTTTCTATGGCACAAAGACAATGACATCCACAAGGAAGTTATAGACTTTCGAATGAAGGTACATGTCTTTGGTAACAGTCCTTCTCCTGCAGTGGCAACTTATGGGCTAAGGAGAACAGCTCAGACTGGAGAAGAAGAATATGGATCTGATGCTCGTCAGTTTGTTGAAAGAAACTTCTATGTTGATGACGCACTCAAGTCTTTTCCAACCGCTAAAGAAGCGATTGATCTCCTCACCAGAACAAAGGAGATGCTGGCTACAGCAAACCTTAGACTGCACAAGATTATATCCAACAGCCAGGAACTTATGAATGCCTTTCACTCTGAGGACTATGCCACCAGTCTAAAAAACCTTGATTTGGGTACAGATGTGCCTCCTGTACAGCGAAGTCTGGATTTGTTGTGGAACATCGAACAAGACACATTCACCTTCCAAGTGTCAACTTGTGACAAACCCTTCACTAAGAGAGGAGTCCTGTCGGTGGTGAATGGCATCTGTGACCCACTCGGTTTCCTCATCCTTCTAAAAGACAAGGAAGTTTGTCGGAATGAGTGGCCTATGGGTCTTATTACCAAGGTTATGCCCAGTGACGATAACAAGGTCCGGAAGGTAGAAGTCAAGGTAACCAAGGGAGGATCCACACGAACCTTCACTCGACCAATTACTGAGTTAGTACTCCTTTTGCCAGGTTAGTGACTTATGCAAGGACTAGCCATGCTGTTGGCACGGCGGGGAGTACATTGCTGCTATCTACAGGTTCTACCTTGAACTTTGGAACTCTTTGAAGACGTCATACGTCGGACTACATGTTCTTCAATCCTGTTGGACTTATGTTTATACTTGCTTGTTGCATGTTTTTCATTACAGGTTCCAGGACATTTAACAGTATTGGACTTATTGAATATATATATAATTGTTTATGGTTATGAAATCTAAAGATTTCAGACGGGGAGTGTTGTGTTACACTATGTGATTTATTATGCTCTGTGTCTTTAAGATTTGTTCCCTCTGTCTATCTGAACTCTTTCTCTCACCGTAGTTCTGTATATTCTCCTCCCCTTCCTCTCTCTGATTCAGTGTGCTCAGTATATCTCATTGCTGTAACATCTTACATGTGGCTTACAACTGCAACGTTTTTCTACCTATGAATATCCATCATTAAGCGGAACATTCAAGAGGATTCATCGTCTGTCTTTCCATACAGTGAGTTATTCATTGAGTTAAGCTGTCTGAATTGATGCAAGGGATAAATAGATCTCCAGGTCATGTAAGCTCTATGTGAAGCTGAAGATAACATTTATAGCCTTGTAGTTGAGTCAGAACATATATATATATATATTTGCATTTTATAGTTGCCCCCCTACTTTTGTCCCTGTCCCCCATGTGCCTCCCCTAAATATGAAAGCTGGAGTTTCCACTGTTTGTGTTGTAGCTGATGCCCCCTGGGACACACGGCTTTCATATCCCAAAAGGCTTCAGAAGTAGGTGAGACGTCATTCTTACCTAGGCAAAAATAGAGGCAGGGGGGCAAGTGGGGGGATGGGAAGGGGATCAGAATGGAGTACAAAAAAATGGTGTTTATTTTTGGGAGGTTGGAGGCTTGTAGGGATTAAAAGTGCTGAGTTTGATCAAATGTTCACTTTAATCCCTTCAGAAATTTATATGACTTGATGCAGACCTCCATTCCAAAAAGCTGACTTTTCTCAACCCCCTCTGCTATTTTTTTTTCTTACCCTACCTCATTTTTGCCTAGCTGGGTATGACATGTCTCTACTCCTGCAGCCTCCTGGGATATCCCCACCATATATCCCTAGATGTGTATGAAGGAGCGCCTGGTACAAAAGTTCATCTCACTTTTGTTATGACTTTATGGTTAATAACATTGAAAACAGTCAACATGTTTTGGGGGAAATGGCCTCCTTCAGGAGATGCTAGTCTTCATCAAGCCTTAACATAGGTCCCTCAATGCATCCTGTCATAATTTAACTAACAGCGGCTGCTCAAGCCTTGAAGAAGGGGGAGTAGTAATCCATTGATTGTATTTGATACTCTTAACCATTAATTTTTTCACTTAAAGGGGTTGTCACGCCACTCTAACCTGTATACATCATCAGCACTGCCTCCTATTGAAATATCCCCCTCTGTGTGTGATTTATAAAAATAAATGCTGCATATACCTAACTTCACTGCCGAGATTGCGATCACATGACTGGCCAGCTTTTTCCTTTTTGTCCTGTGAGAGATGCAGTGGGCAGGGCTGAGATTCCTCTGCTAATATCAGTCTGGAGGGGAGAAGGGGAGGAGAGAGCTGGCTGGTCATGCAATCTCAGCTCTTAAATTAGGTATTTACAGCATTTATATTTATAAATCATTCACAGAGGGGGACACTGCAGTGCTGATGGTGTATACATGTAATGCAGCGTACATACGTTTGGACTTCTCGTCGAAAAAAGATATGTTGGCTTTTCCGACGGTATTCCGCGCAAGTTTGCCTTGCATACACACAGTCACGCCAAAGTTCGCTGAAATTACGACTGTCAAGAATGCGGTGATGTACAACACTACGACGACCTGAGAAGTTCAATGCTTCCGAGCATGCGTATGTATTTTGCGCGTCGGAATTGCCTCAGATGTGCCACAGAATCATTTTCATCGCATTTTCGGATAGGAACTTTTTCCGACCGAAAAATTAAGAGCATTCTTTTTTTGGCCAGCAAAAGTCCAATGGAGCACACGCGGTCGTATTTTCGGACGAAAAGCTCTCATCGGTCTTTTGCGGCCCAAAATTCCGATCGTGTGTACGCGGCATTAGTGTTATGAGGGGTGGCTCGCACACAGACAGAGAGGGAAGGGTGGAGGAGGACACAGGAGCAGATAGCAGGCTGCTGATGACAGAGGCACATAAACTGACCACAGTGTCTGGTCTCAGCAGCCATGATACACCGTGGTCAGTTTGCAGATGGTTGGGAAGAAACTGGTAGGATCAGTTAGGTTTTTTAGGTGTTACAGGGGGCCAAATGACACAGCACCAGCACTGTGTCATATAACATACTTTAAAGGCGCAGGATCCATTTTTATTTTTTGGGGGGCTAACAAACGCTTTAAAGTCCATGAGATGAGCATTTGTACCAGGCACGCCTCCAAGCACACAGTGCTCCCTGTGTCACTATCAAAGAAGTAGCAGTCTAGGACCAGAACAGGGTTCACTCACAGTCTATTTTGATCATGGATCTGCTTCTTTGAAGGAAAGAGCACTTTACAGTAGGTCCAAGAGAACGAGTTTCCATTTTTATCAGTCCAGATCTATCACACACACATAAAAGGCATATATTCCAGGAGGCCACATAAGCATGAACACACAATGGTTGAAGGTCAGATCTGACAGTGCATCATCAGGGGTCGGCTGCCTGAACCTGGAAGAGAAAGCCAGTTCCTGACGACGTAGAAAGGGAAGTTGGTGGTGCAGGACCCAACGTGTGACAACAGACCACAGCAAAACAGCTCTGTATTGGCTGGGCGTGTTAATATGTTGTTTAAAATTAGCCGTGCAAACATGGAGGATAGAAAAATAATCATGGGGGAGTTGGTGGGGGTGGAGGTGGTGAAGTTCCTCTTTAAAATATTTGCAAAGGCAAATTGCAAAGAAAAGTATTTATCCAATTCTTGCACAATTCCTCATTTTATTTCCAGCAAAACAATGCTGTGTGGAGGGAAAGGGCTCTTTGGAGATGTAGTTCTGGAGACATGTCTAAGTCAACAGAAATTGAACTACAAGCAGCTGCCCCTGCAAAAGATGTACAAGTCTGATACTGATGTCTCAGGGTGCAAGAAAAGCTGTTTCAACCTATAGGAAGGTAACAGAAAAAATAATGCTGGAACATGATCTAAAAAATAATGCTCTAGAACACGATCACGACAGAAGGGTAGAGGGAGTCTTGTGGGAAAATGTGGGCAATGCCTGGAAATACTCTTTAATTGGCTTTTATCTTCCAGCTCTTGTACACGCCCCTGCTGGGATAGACTGCTGAATCAACAGCTGAAGTCTTGGCAGAAAGCTAGAGTCAACCAGAGCAATGCAGTGATCAGTCAGATACACTGCTGAATCCTTGTTATAAAGATTACGGTCTTTACCAACTGATGCCTTAAGTGCAGATCCTGATTGCCGTTGAAGAAGAGACTCATGGGGTTATCTGCTGTTTGGGCTTGGTTTGGCAATCAGGTTAGTGTTAAGATTACAGGTTCAGTGTTTTAGGGGGCTAGTTGCTGGTGGGTGGTTGTTCTAGGATTAGAAGGGTTAAGTATTGTAGGACAGGTCAAAGTGTCATCTGAAAAAAATTGCAATGTATGCCACCCAGCAAGATTAGACTTTCCAAGGGGTGACTTGGTGCCCCGACTTAAACAGCTAAAGAATCATCAAGACCCAGCATACTTCTATGGTTCAGCACCCAAAACACTGCCTATGTTTCCTCCCACCAATTCCTACACTGCTAGTAGCAGAACCAATAAGCCGCTGTGCAGGCAGCACAGTGAAGTATGTAGACATAGGACACACCCCCTGTCATGCCCTCTAATGCCCTATACACACGATCGGACTTTCCGACGATATTATCCCCCTGATGATGACACGTGATCCCTGTGTCGAAGACACGTAGGGGAGGGGCCAGGACAGAGACTGACACGGACTTTACACCAGCGCTGTCCCAGCACAGCATACCGCACCAAACATCCAGTGATTTTGCATAGAAAGCCGTTATAGTATGGTGCACTGAAGCACCAGTGCCATGTGAGTACCCCGGTGTGGGGAGCGTTTTCTTTTAATAAAAGTATTTTGACTATATTACACTATATAGTTTCCTTTTCATTTATATGTATGGAGCCACATTGTTTCCAGCTGGAGGAGTGCAGCAGACACTGAGACTGAGCCCAGGGGTGGCTCCAAAGCGTATTTGTACTCAGGGTAGAAGCTGAGTCACACGCTCTGAGGTGTGCACATTAGCCTAAGGGGGTCACAAAAGAGCACAGGAGCATGTTTTGCAGCACTCAGGATATCTTCGGCATGATGTTGGATTGTTGTCACAGCTGAACACCACCTGCACACGTTGTTTTATTATCACTGCTGGACATTATTTGCACACACTATTTAGAGTGCCAAAGAGAACTTTTTTCCTTATTTATTATTTATTAATTTTTTCATTTAAAATAGCAGGATACTTTATATTGAGCACTAAGCACTTTTTATGTTGATTAAGACACTATGTATGGTGTAACAAGCACTATTAAGCACTAATTTATGGTGTAACAAGCACTTGTTTTTTCACACCTTGTTTATTTATTCAACATTCATATTATTTGTATTTAATATTATCGCACTAGTAAGCACAGAGTTGGTTATTATTAATTTTGTTTTTGGGGTCACCCAAGCGCAGCACATAATTTGTAAGCTTCTCCAGACTGAAAGAAAGGAATCCCAGGCTTTAGAAGATATGTCCCCCATCTTAGGCTATAGCTGAAACCTTGAAAACCTCCAAGCAGTGCCTCCAGAAAACTGCCCTGGCAGAACTTATCCCAGGAATAACCCCCCCGCCCCGGGTCTTAGCCACCTATTTGACAGATCAGCACTTACAATGCCACAGGATCACCAGTTGCCTTCTTCTGATATCCACTGGGCACTCTTCAGTGAGAGAGACACAGACTCGTGATACCTCAGGACAGCTGGGCACTCTTCTCTCCAGCCTCCAATGGGTATCCTCCAGTGAGCTTCTCCAGGCCGTAAGAAAAAAATCCCAGACTTTAGAAGATAGGCCCCCCAGCTTAGACCACAGATGGGACATTGATGACCTCCAAGCAGTGCCTCCAGTAGGCTTCCCTGAAGGGCAGAGCCACTTGAACGTGGTATTCCTCTGGCAGAACTGATCTCAGGAATATCCCCCCTGCCCCAGGTCTCATCCTATTTATGGGCCCTCCAGCCACCTACTGAGCACACTTCCCCTGCTATTGACTGGATCCCCATAAATATCCAAGCTCCCTCTCTATTCTTCCTCCCACTTCTGGAATCCTCTAAAATGCAGGGGGAGGTAATCATATTAGCAACTTGTGAGACACAGAGCAGACTAAAGCACTGATTATGAAGGAGCAAAACTAAATTTCTCTAGCAACCTACAGTACACTAACTTGGAAGATGCTACATAGGATTCTAACTGCTCAACAGTCCTGGGTCTTCTTTGTCAAAATGGTTTCATGTCGTTTCAATTGGTGAAAGGTCTGGACTGCAGGCAGGCCAGTAAAACACTCATACTCTTCTACTAGGAAGCAATGCTGTTGTCATAGATGCAGTATGCCATTTGGCATTGTCCTGCGGAAATACGCAAGACCTTCCCTGAAAAAGACGTCATCTGGTTTACAGCATATGCTACTCTAAAACCTGAATATACTTTATGTTTGGGGTAGTACATTAAATCACATGCTGGTAGGTAGCTTGGCCCCCAAAATGCAAGTTAGGGACCTACTTAAGGGCATGGACTGTGTGAATGTACAACATCTACATTATCAATGCTACTGTAGATAAAAATGTATACTAATAGTAATAATAACAACCCAAAATATGGGTTTACAAAAAATCCACTGTATTTTCCCTTTAAGAAGCTTAAAACTTTATTTTGGAGTCGCTCAGCTTTCCTGCGTAACTTTTTTTTATGCTTCTCTTTTTTGTTTTATGCTTTCACATTACTATAACTTTATTAATACACTGGAAACATTGCAATATGAGGAATGAGTGTATTGAACATTACCTCTAAGGCTGTGATGGAATTTTATATTTTTATCGTCTGCCGTTACTAAGTTGCTGCTGCATCTATTTTACGCTGCATGTTGTTAGGTGATAAATGTCACATGGGTACAATGAGAAATTAGTTATTGTGAAATATCTGCAAAATCTGAGCCGTGTAAAAAAATAAAAAATGACTTAGTAAATACTTTGGGTTTCTTTAGCGTTTTCTCTTCCCTGCTGATTTTCAAGCCACATAATATATGTGAGAATGTATAAAACAAATCATTAACTCCCAGACTTGTACAGAAGGCCGACAAAGAAAAGGCAGAAGCTGAGTTTGGATTTTATGGACAGAAAAATTCAGGTCCCCGAGAATCGCAGGCTTTTCAGAATGAACCCTTTCGCTGCCAGAGCCGGTTTTGCTCTTTTGTGAACACATGTTTAAAAAAAAAATCATGTTATTCCCGAAGATTACTTAAACCAAATATTATATATTTTCTAAAAAGCAGACACCCTGGAAAATAAAATGGTGGCAGATTTTCATGTCACACAATATTAGTGCTATGGTTTCTCATCACAACATTTCAGTAAAAAATACACTAAAGTTAATAGGGCACACAAATTTTGTCGGTATGGCTATTTTAGTGTTTTTATTAGCATAAATACAGAATGATGACCATGTGTTGTTTTTTGGAAGCTAAACTTCCCTATTCATATGCAAATAAACCTGTTGGACTGGTTCATGATCTCAGGACAGGAAGTGAGGCTACAGGAAATGATGTCCTAGGAAGCAGGGGGAGGGAATGAGGACTTTGACAGCCATGTGCTGGAAGACAAATAAACAGTTGTGCTGGAGGACTCTGAGAAGGAAGGAGCAATGAAATGACTCCATCACCAGGACAAACCAAGTTAAATAACCATTTGGTGTATGCCTAGATAGCATGTGTACATTGTAGGCATATGTTGTAATACTCTGTTATGGATTTTTCCTAAAACTGTACTTGGTTTGCATGAGTACAGATTTTTGTTTAGTAAAGCAAGTGTTAATACACTAGAGAGTTTTTTTAAGCTTTTTTTGCTGTACTGCAAAGTGACCTTAAAGCGGAGTTCTACCCAAAAGTGGAACTTCCACTCATTTGCCTGCTACCCCCCTCCGGGCCACATTTGGCACCTTTTGGGGGGAAGGGGGGAACGGATACCTGTCTTTCACAGGTATCCTGATACCACTTCCAGGAGTCTGGGTCGCGGCCTTTGATGTCATCGCTGGGGCTCCTTCCTCTGCCACTGGGCCAGTAGGAGAGAGGAGCAGAGCCTTACGCTCCTTGGTCGCGGCTCTGTGAAAATCACCTTCTTACATATATCTACAGCAATCTTTCCCACCGCCCTCTGGCCCCGAAAAGGGTTCCACGGCAGAGGGGCGGAACTCCCTCCAGGCCGCACGGATCCAACCTGATCCGTGACATTGCGGGTTCCCTTACCCGCAATGCTGGCGGCAGCACCCGACAGCTGATGGAAACATCAGCTGCGGTGCCGACATCGCTGGACTCCAGGACAGGTAAGTGTTCTATTATTAAATGCCAGCAGCTGCAGTATGTGCAGCTGCTGGCTTTGAATTTTTGCAGCGGACCTCCGCTTTAATAGCTGCAAAGCAAAACAATTGGGGGCTCGTCCGGGATTTGCACTAAAGTTCAACTGAAGATCTGTTTTCTGTGGTGTGTTCTGCTGCTTGTGCTAAGGAAAACTCTGCATAAGCTGTTTAGGAAAAGTAAAACTACAGAGATTTTTATATGCTTCCTTGATTTACTGAAAAGTGAACTTAATAACTTCAAAGCAAAACAAAAGTGACCTTAATAGACGCAAAGCAAAACACAAACCTAATATATTACCCATTTTTGTAGATAAAATATAAAAGATGAGGTTGGACTGAGTAAATCGATATCTAACATGTCAAAGCTTAAAATTGTATGTGCCCATGAAATGATACCCTACATTTTCAATAGGCAACTCTTGGACCTAGAATTGTAACGTGTTTGATACCCCCCACACGTGTTTACGTTTGTATGTGTGTATAGGTGGGGGTAGGGTAGGGCTAGGCTAGGGTGGGGCTCAAAGTCACATGCTAGATTACTACCCTATTAGACTACCCTATGATTAGGCTTCAGTGGGTGGAGCGAAACATGTCAGGAGGTGTGGCCTTGGCAGAGACTCATGTGCTTAGACCGTTTTCAAGTCTACACTAGGTTTACTGGATGGGATTCTTTGATTCTACTAGTGCTTGGCTGGCCTGGCACATTACTGAGGTATCCCGGTGCTGTCCAATTTCTGGGCTCATGCTGTAGGAGCCGCTCTGGGAGGCAGAGTGATAATGAAGAATGTCCTCAATCTATTGCGTAGTGTCCATGGAGTATCCCAAAGTTTCCTATGCCCTATCCAAGGTAATCAGCAATACATTTTAGAAGGCATCCCCTTGACTGTTTATTTAGCCAGAGGAGTGACTGTTGCTGTGTGCCTGGTTGCCATTAGACCAATTTGGGGGAAGAACCTGGGACACTTCTAACAGCCCTTGTGGGGGAGAGTGCTACATAAATAATAAAAAATGCCATGCCCTGTGGTATCTGGAGACTTCATGGTAATCTTCATTTATGGTAAGTTTTTTCAGGCCTGACAGCAGGTAAGGTGGATTTTATTAAGGTAAATTCTAATTGACATCTTAAAATGTGTTTAGAACATCTAAAAACCCATTTTGCATAATCTAATCCAGATACCGCATTCTCCACCATGTATTTCTCAGGCACAATATACACGCTAATGCCAATTTCTGGTTTGTAGCTACCGATCATAATGCTACAAATAAAATGAACAAAGTGGTAATGGGATATTGACTTTCATATTTGTCCAAATCTTCCCCCCTTCCATGAGCAGAACATGAAATGTTAATCTAAGGTTGAGAGCAGCTGTTGACTAGGTGTGAAGATCTCAGAAATAATAAATATAGACAAAAGCATGCTGATATACTGTATTGTCTTATATAAACTTTTTCAAAGTGTTAGATATGCAGAACCGAGTTTCTCAACAAGCATAGGACCTGGTGATGGATGGATTGTAATGTGACGAGAAGACCCCTTGAGGACTTCAACATTATGGGGGACCTCCGACATGATAGGGGGTCTCTGATGTGATAGAGGCCTCTAATGTGAAGGGACCTCTGACTTGATGGGGGACCTTTGATGTAATGTGATGGGGGCTTTGATGGGATGGGGAGGCTCTGATGTGATGGGGGGCCTCTGATGTGAAGAGGGACCTCTGATGTGATGGGGGTCTCTGACATGAAGGAGGACTCTGATTTGAAGGGACCTCTGTTGTGGTGGAGGGCCTCTGACGTGATGGGGGCTTTAATGTGATGGGGGATTCTGATGTGATGGAGGGACCACTGATGTGATGGGGGACACTGATATGAAGGAGGACTCTGATTTGAAGGGACGTCTGACGTGATGGAGAGCCTCTGACATGATGGGGACTTCGATGTGATGGGGGGGACCCCTGATGTGATGGGGGGCCTCTGATGTGAAGAAGGACTCTGATTTGAAGGGACCTCTGGCGTGACAGGAGGCCTCTGACAAGATGGGGGCTTTGATGTGATGGGGAGCTCTGATGGG
Organism: Lithobates clamitans; assembly: GCA_037952925.1. Taxonomy (NCBI): domain Eukaryota; kingdom Metazoa; phylum Chordata; class Amphibia; order Anura; family Ranidae; genus Lithobates; species Lithobates clamitans. The sequence goes on from JBBGZY010001326.1 coordinate 806,186, forward strand.
GGCTCTGATGTAATGGGGATCTTTGATGTAATGGGGGGCCTCTGATGTGAAGGGGGAGCTTGGATGTGATGGGGGGCATCTGACATGAAGGGGTACTCTGATTTGAAGGGACCTCTACCATGATGGGGGGCTTCTGGCTTGATGAAGGGGCCTCTAATATGATGGGGGGCCTCTGATGTTATGGGGGCTTTGATGTAACAGGGGGGGTATGATGTGATGGGGGATCCCTGATGTGACGGGGCTTTGATGTAATAGGGGGGGGGTTATGATGTGATGGGGGAATCCCTGATGTGATGGAGGCCTCTGACATGAAGGGGACTCTGATTTGGATGGCTATGGATGGCATGTCATCTATTGAGAGTGCAGTACGCATGTGCCGGTGACATCACCCGCTCAGCTAGAGTGAATATCTCCTAAACTGTGCACGTTTGGGAGATATTTACTGTACCTACAGGTAAGCCTTATTATAGGCTTACCTGTGGGTATAAATTATTACAAGGGCTTTACTACAACTTTAAAACAGGTTTGGACCCCCCCCGAGAGGCTGCGTCTACACCAATCACGCTGCAGGTGAATAGTCAGACAGGGCGAATGCAGCTCAGCCAAAACCAGGATGCTGGAATAAGACCAGCAGCCGCCATGGAAAAGGAGCGTTACATGTTCCTGACACCTGGCATAATGGTTTGGTCCAGAACCTGTCCCAGGCTGTGACTGGACAATAAAGGAGCAGCAGGAGGTTGATGAGGTCATTCTCATATTCCTCCCAAAGAATTGTTTGCAGTGTTAAACTGATATCATTGTGCAAAGTAATAGGGTCCTGCTTGGCCCAGGGTCATGTTACTGTTGCAGAGCAATCACAAATGAAAAATTGGGAATTAATTTATTAGATTTATTTTTTTAGAATCCAGGAGTTTTAGAATCCAGGAGTTTCGGGTACCCAGACACCATATACATTTATTCACAAATTAACACACTCATGGTGAATTGAATATTAAATTATTAAATTATTTTGGACACTGACATACAGGGGTAACGTTTTCTTTTACCGTGTAAAATACTTTTTTTTTTTTTAGGTTATAGAGCCAACTTTTTGAAAATAAGAAGGAAACAATAACCCATCAGGGGTTTGTAAACCTCTCAATTTTATTCTATTTCTTATGGATTTCCTTTCATTTGCATTCAGTTGGCTGCTCAGAAGGCTTTGCTTAAACACCTCCATGAAATACATTTTAGGTATCTGTAATTACAGAGTTTCCCCTTATGTACGATTACCGGCAAATTGCAATTCTGGCAGAAACAGGTTTTTAACATGGATGTGGGCAGCTGTGTTGTTTAAGGGTCAGATGAATGGGAAAGGTTGAACTGTTGGTTGAAAAAGCTTGTGAAACACCATCTTTCCAAGCAACTTTCCTTAACCTCTTTGTAGCCGCAATGTGAGTTTTTAAGTTTAAATGGAAAACACCCCTTGCTGTGAGAATGTTAGTACATTTTGCTGCAGAGAACTAGGAATGTGCAACTGTGTGTACTCCTAGTTCTCAGACTCCCCGTCAAGCAGACAAAAATAAAAAAATAGATGTATAATGAATTAACTGATGGCTATGAATGCTACTTCAAAAAAATGTGGTCACATCTTGATCTGAGAAAAAATATGAAAAGGGGCACTGTGATTCCCCTTCATTTTCTCTGAGCCCTTCAAGAGTTTTTACTGGTGATTTGCTCTCCTGCTACATGAAAACAGCATGGCGGACTTACAATCTTTCAAACTTCATTTTGCTAATTAATTGCCTCCAATGTCTAGGGCATGGAAGATGGGGTACAGGATACCCAAAAATATGAAAAGCTCCCTCTGCTCAGTGGATCCCTGTAGCATCTTTGGCCTCTGCCACTGGCCAAGGCTGAACGTTTAGCCTGTGCTACAAGCTAGTGTAGACAACAACCTTCAGGTATCTCCAGCTCCTACAGGCTAGTAGAGGACCTTCAAGCCAAGACTGGCAGTTTGACTAAACATGGTCATCTAAAGAGCTCCCAAATGAGGTCTCAATGCAACAGGCTCTCTTGGACATTCTTCTATGCAGAAAGCTCCTCTTAAGCTGTTCCTTCTGGGTGACCATATGGGAGGGTGCAGTGTGGTGCAGTGGCAGTAACTCGCACACAGTCCAGTTACAAATAGAAAGAACTTGTATTGTAGTCAGAATATAACAATTCACAACAAAGCCCGGCGGAAGGCAGCCTGACCGGGAACACTCACAGGTGAACAGCAGATTGTACTAGAGCGGATCTCAGTCAAAGTGACAGCATCTGTCTTGAGGGGCGGATCACGGCCTGGTCAGTCTGAGCCCAAGCAGGGAGGTTTCCAGGAGAAGTGGTCCCTTTGATCCCTAGTCTTTCCCTACTCGGCCAGAACATTTCCCTACCGGTATTTCTGTCCCTGACAGATGGGTGACCTGTCCCTACACTTCCCGCACACTAAATGCACATCAAACTCAGGAGCCAGGGTGTTAAATAGACTCTGGCTGACCCAAGATGGCCACCAGAGTCACGTGGGCTGTCATTGTCCAATCGAATCATTGCCCCAATGACCCAGGAAACCATAGAGGAACCATGTTTCTATTGATTTCCTTTCCCTCTGCATTGTCACTGTGTTTAAGAGCCACCTGCAGTGGAGAAAATAGACTGCACCTGCCTACAGTCACCTTCCTGTATTCTGTTCCAGCTTCTTACATAGGCAAAAAGCCTATGAGGCACAGGGCGTCTTCTCAGAAGGTCTACCTCTCCAGGCAGCAGTCCTGAGAGGCTGTCAGGGAGCTTGTGCAGCAAGTGCTCATTTCCGTGCAGCAAGTGCTCATTTCATGCACATGTGCAGGGTCGTGGGCATAGAAGGCTTACTAGGTGGGCAAGGAGAAGAAAGAATGCACATTAGCCTTGGTGCATACAGGCCCTCATTGGTGCCTACATGCGCACACGGTGTGCCCCCACAGATCCTGGCACTGGGTGGCCTTTTAAAACCCAAGGTCCGGCTAGCCTCAGTGCTGAATTGCCTTTACCTCTAGTTCCCGTGTCCCAAGTTCCCTAAGGTCTGCTTACCTTGTTCCCAACCTGGCTATGTCTGACACCTCTCTTGGATCACCCCCTGCCTGTTATGTTTACTGCTCACTTGTGTTACCAACCATGGCTTGGCCTTCTGACTTGGTACCTTGCCGCCAGCACGTTAGCGACTCCTGCCTGTTCGTGGCCTTAAACTTGATCACTTTGCACCAGTCTGCCTGGTTGCTGCTGAACTTTTAACCCGACCCCTGGAAACACTCTTGTGTTTCCAAGCTCAGGTTCACCTCTCCAGCTTCCTGGCACCAGCACCCTTCCACTGCCCTGGCAGTCTCTGTCTCCACTACCAGAAGTTCTTGGGAAGGAATTGTACAAGAGACAAGCCTCGTCATCTCAGGCTCCACACTCAGGTACGTGATAGAAGTAAGGCAGGAACTGTCTAGACACACTCTCTCTCCAGGCAAATGCCTCCATTTCTGACAGAAGTTCAGGAGGCAAAAGACCCTTCTAGAAGATCTCCCCAAATACGAGAATTCTTCAAAAAGTTTCCATACTTTTTTAAGGGCAGAGGAGAGGAGAGATCTGGGGTCCAATAGACCCCAGATCACCCAGTAAAGAGCACCTGTTACTGCCCATGCTATCACAAGGGATGTTGTTCCCCTAATTTACTCTAATCAGACTTAATCACCTCCTTATTTTCCTTCTCTATTTAATTATTATTTTCCCGCTGATTTTCTTTTTGTTTACCTTTATTTTGTAAACTATTAATAAATGTTTTTTTTTGTTTGCTTTTCTAGTTAATTTTTTTTATATCTTTAACATATATTTACACGTTTCACAAAAAAGAACAAAAAAAAATGTATTTAATTTGTAAATAACTTTTCAATGCTTTGTACCATTGATGACAGCTGAAGTGTAAACAAAACAGTTGCAGCAGATATAGGTAATTTTTTTTAATTATTCAATTTTTAGTTAAATTTGACATATCCATTAAAACCACCTTCATAACATATTTATATTTATCACAAAGAGTCAACACATCTTTATCCATTTCCCAATCCCCCCCCCCCCAAAAAAAAAACAAAAAGGGGAACTCTCATAGATAACTTTTCAATGCTTTGCACCATTGCTGACAGCTAAAGTGTAAACAAAACAGTTGCGGCAGATAGCGGTAATTAGTATCGGCGAGTACTAAAAAAAAAGGTACTCGTTGTAGAAAAAATGGGATCGGTGCATTCCTAATGTCATGTGTAGAGGAGTTCTAAGATCTCAACTCGTTTCATAGTACACTTCTTCAGGACAGGGGTTTGCCAAAGTATATATATGTGAAGAGAAAGTAATCTCACAAATGCAGACTCGTGACCAATGTACAGTCCCAAAGGGATGTTAGGTGAGGTACATCTCAATATAACAATGCAAGAAATATGCCGCCACCCACTGGCACACCAGGGAACTCCATAAAAGGGTCCAACGCTTTATTGTATGACCACATCACAGCAGAAGATAGCGATGTTATGGAGCCATGCAGACCCCTTCATTAGGCATGTGACGTGTGGCTCCACCACATGTCTGATGAAGGGGTCCTGGGTGGCTCCACCACATGTCTGATGAATGGGCCCTGCATGTCTTCGCCACATGTCTGATAAAGGGGTCCTGCATGGTTCCGCCACATGTCTGATGAAGGGATCCTGCGTGGCTCCAGCACATGTCTGATGAAGGGGTCCTGCGTGGCTCCGCCACATGTCTGATGAAGGGGTCCTGTGTGGCTCCACCACATGTCTCATGAAGGGGTCCTGTGTGGCTCCACCACATGTCTGATGAAGGGGTCCTGCGTGGCTCCACCACATGTCTGATGAAGGGGTCCTGTGTGGCTCCACCACATGTCTCATGAAGGGGTCCTGTGTGGCTCCACCACATGTCTCATGAAGGAGTCCTGTGTGGCTCCACCACATGTCTCATGAAGGGGTCATGTGTGGCTCCACCACATGTCTCATGAAGGGGTCCTGCGTGGCTCCACCACATGTCTCATGAAGGTGTCCTGCATGGCTCCACCACATGTCTCATGAAGGGGTCCTGCATGGCTCCACCACATGTCTGATGAAGGGGTCCTGCATGGCTCCACCACATGTCTCATGAAGGGGTCCTGCATGGCTCCACCACATGTCTGATTAAGAGGTCCTGTGTGGCTCCACCACATGTCTCATGAAGGGGTCCTGCGTGGCTCCACCACATGTCTGATGAAGGGGTCCTGTGTGGCTCCACCACATGTCTCATGAAGGGGTCCTGCATGGCTCCACCACATGTCTGATGAAGGAGCCCTGCGTGGCTACACCACATGTCTGATGAAGGAGCCCTGTGTGGCTCCACCACATGTCTGATGAAGGGGTCCTGTGTGGCTCCACCACATGTCTGAGGAAGGAGCCCTGCATGGCTCCACCACATGTCTGATGAAGGGGTCCTGTGTGGCTCCACCACATGTCTGAGGAAGGAGCCCTGCATGGCTCCACCACATGTCTGATGAAGGAGCCCTGCGTGGCTCCACCACATGTCTGATGAAGGAGATCTGCGTGGCTCCACCACATGTCTGATGAAGGGGTCCTGCGTGGCTCCAAAACATGGCTATCTTCAACTGTGATCATTCAATAAAGCTTTGGACCCTTTTATGGAGTTCCTTGGTGTGCTGGTGACATATTTCTTGCCTTTAAGTCATTCCGGTCTCCAGCCTGGTGGCCGCACCCACTCACCCATTTTCAGGAACAAGAGCGTTGGGAAAATTGCTTTGGATCAATATAATAATGGGTCCAAGTATCCCCCCCCCCCAAGCCAATCAAAGAATAATAGTAATCCCTTTGCTTTGATACAGAAGAGTTACTCAGAAAAATTCCGCATTCTGGGCACTAGATGGAGTTAATGATCATAGAAAGTAAATACTTATTTACTATGATCACCAGCTCCATCTAGTGGCCATAATGCAAAATTCTCTTGATTAGCTCTATCACTAGGGATGAGCTTCGTGTTCGAGTCGAACCCATGTTCGACTCGAACATCGGCTGTTCGGTCGTTCGCCGAATTGCGAACGATACGGGCCGTTCGCGCCAAATTCGTGTGGCGCGTCACGGCCCATAATTCACTGCGGCATCGCAGTGCATTGCTGGCTGATGATTGGCCAAGCATGCACTATGACCCGCATGCTTGGCCAATCACAGCGCCGTCAGTAGAGAGAGCTGTAATTGGCCAAAGCCAGGGTGGCTTTGGCCAATTATGGCTCAGGGGATTTAGTACACACCCCACACTATATAAGGCCGCCTGCACGGCGGCCCTGTGTAGTGTGTGTTCCGGTGTGCTGAGAGATAGAGAGAGAGAGAGACAGTGTCATTTGATTTGAGTTAGATAGATTAGGCAGAACAGTCAGTCAGTTAGCTGCACTTACAGTGTATTGTGTATATATATGCATCCCAGGTGTTGCATATATATATATACACTGTATTCAGTTTAGCTAGATCCGTTCCTGTTATCTTCTATCTAGACTATTTACATTTAGTGCAGTGTGTCCTGCTCACAGTGTTCAGCTAGATCCGTTCCTGCTATTTACATTCAGTACAGTGCGTCCTGCTCACAGTGTTCAGCTAGATCCGTTCCTGCTATTTACATTCAGTGCAGTGTGTCCTGCTCACAGTGTTCAGCTAGATCCGTTCCTGCTATTTACATTCAGTACAGTGCGTCCTGCTCACAGTGTTCAGCTAGATCCGTTCCTGCTATTTACATTCAGTGCAGTGCGTCCTGCTCACAGTGTTCAGCTAGATCCGTTCCTGCTATTTACATTCAGTGCAGTGCGTCCTGCTCACAGTGTTCAGCTAGATCCGTTCCTGCTATTTACATTCAGTACAGTGCGTCCTGCTCACAGTGTTCAGCTAGATCCGTTCCTGCTATTTACATTCAGTGCAGTGTGTCCTGCTCACAGTGTTCAGCTAGATCCGTTCCTGCTATTTACATTCAGTACAGTGCGTCCTGCTCACAGTGTTCAGCTAGATCCGTTCCTGCTATTTACATTCAGTGCAGTGCGTCCTGCTCACAGTGTTCAGCTAGATCCGTTCCTGCTATTTACATTCAGTGCAGTGCGTCCTGCTCACAGTGTTCAGCTAGATCCGTTCCTGGCATTTACATTTAGTGCAGTGCGTCCTGCTCACAGTGTTCAGCTAGATCCGTTCCTGCTATTTACATTCAGTGCAGTGCGTCCTGCTCACAGTGTTCAGCTAGATCCGTTCCTGGTATTTACATTTAGTGCAGTGCGTCCTGCTCACAGTGTTCAGCTAGATCCGTTCCTGCTATTTACATTCAGTGCAGTGCGTCCTGCTCACAGTGTTCAGCTAGATCCGTTCCTGGTATTTACATTTAGTGCAGTGCGTCCTGCTCACAGTGTTCAGCTAGATCCGTTCCTGCTATTTACATTCAGTGCAGTGCGTCCTGCTCACAGTGTTCAGCTAGATCCGTTCCTGGTATTTACATTTAGTGCAGTGCGTTGTGCTCACAGTGTTCAGCTACATCCGTTCCTGCTATTTACATTCAGTGCAGTGCGTCCTGCTCACAGTGTTCAGCTAGATCCGTTCCTGGTATTTACATTTAGTGCAGTGCGTCCTGCTCACAGTGTTCAGCTACATCCGTTCCTGCTATTTACATTCAGTGCAGTGCGTCCTGCTCACAGTGTTCAGCTAGATCCGTTCCTGCTATATACATTTAGTGCAGTACGTCCTGCTCACAGTGTTCAGCTAGATCCGTTCCTGTTATCTTCCTACTGACAGGCAGGCTTGTCTGGTTACAGTATATAAAGCTACCTGAAGAAAATTACAGGTGTTCTTTTTGATCCTATTAGTACCACGGTCAGGCAGCTAGACTATTTACATTTAGTACAGTGTGTCCTGCTCACAGTGTTCAGCTAGATCCGTTCCTGTTATCTTCCTACTGACAGGCAGGCTTGTCTGGTTACAGTATATAAAGCTACCTGAAGAAAATTACAGGTGTTCTTTTTGATCCTATTAGTACCACGGTCAGGCAGCTAGACTATTTACATTTAGTACAGTGTGTCCTGCTCACAGTGTTCAGCTAGATCCGTTCCTGTTATCTTCCTACTGACAGGCAGGCTTGTCTGGTTACAGTATATAAAGCTACCTTAAGAAAATTACAGGTGTTCTTTTTGATCCTATTAGTACCACGGTCAGGCAGCTAGACTATTTACATTTAGTACAGTGCGTCCTGCTCACAGTGTTCAGCTAGATCCGTTCCTGTTATCTTCCTACTGACAGGCAGGCTTGTCTGGTTACAGTATATAAAGCTACCTTAAGAAAATTACAGGTGTTCTTTTTGATCCTATTAGTACCACGGTCAGGCAGCTAGACTATTTACATTTAGTACAGTGCGTCCTGCTCACAGTGTTCAGCTAGATCCGTTCTTGCTATTTACATTCAGTGCAGTGCGTCCTGCTCACAGTGTTCAGCTAGATCCGTTCCTGCTATTTACATTCAGTGCAGTGCGTCCTGCTCACAGTGTTCAGCTAGATCCGTTCCTGCTATTTACATTCAGTGCAGTGCGTCCTGCTCACAGTGTTCAGCTAGATCCGTTCCTGCTATTTACATTCAGTGCAGTGCGTCCTGCTCACAGTGTTCAGCTAGATCCGTTCCTGGTATTTACATTTAGTGCAGTGCGTCCTGCTCACAGTGTTCAGCTAGATCCGTTCCTGCTATTTACATTCAGTGCAGTGCGTCCTGCTCACAGTGTTCAGCTAGATCCGTTCCTGGTATTTACATTTAGTGCAGTGCGTCCTGCTCACAGTGTTCAGCTACATCCGTTCCTGCTATTTACATTCAGTGCAGTGCGTCCTGCTCACAGTGTTCAGCTAGATCCGTTCCTGCTATATACATTTAGTGCAGTACGTCCTGCTCACAGTGTTCAGCTAGATCCGTTCCTGTTATCTTCCTACTGACAGGCAGGCTTGTCTGGTTACAGTATATAAAGCTACCTGAAGAAAATTACAGGTGTTCTTTTTGATCCTATTAGTACCACGGTCAGGCAGCTAGACTATTTACATTTAGTACAGTGTGTCCTGCTCACAGTGTTCAGCTAGATCCGTTCCTGTTATCTTCCTACTGACAGGCAGGCTTGTCTGGTTACAGTATATAAAGCTACCTGAAGAAAATTACAGGTGTTCTTTTTGATCCTATTAGTACCACGGTCAGGCAGCTAGACTATTTACATTTAGTACAGTGTGTCCTGCTCACAGTGTTCAGCTAGATCCGTTCCTGTTATCTTCCTACTGACAGGCAGGCTTGTCTGGTTACAGTATATAAAGCTACCTTAAGAAAATTACAGGTGTTCTTTTTGATCCTATTAGTACCACGGTCAGGCAGCTAGACTATTTACATTTAGTACAGTGCGTCCTGCTCACAGTGTTCAGCTAGATCCGTTCCTGTTATCTTCCTACTGACAGGCAGGCTTGTCTGGTTACAGTATATAAAGCTACCTTAAGAAAATTACAGGTGTTCTTTTTGATCCTATTAGTACCACGGTCAGGCAGCTAGACTATTTACATTTAGTACAGTGTGTCCTGCTCACAGTGTTCAGCTAGATCCGTTCTTGCTATTTACATTCAGTGCAGTGCGTCCTGCTCACAGTGTTCAGCTAGATCCGTTCCTGCTATATACATTTAGTGCAGTACGTCCTGCTCACAGTGTTCAGCTAGATCCGTTCCTGTTATCTTCCTACTGACAGGCAGGCTTGTCTGGTTACAGTATATAAAGCTACCTTAAGAAAATTACAGGTGTTCTATCCCAGCTTAGTGCAGCTACAGGCCATTAGTATGTCTGGAAGGCCAAGAAGGAGAGGCAGACAGTCACAAGCCAATAAGAGAGGGCAAGCAGGCTCTGTGTCTAGTGCTGGTCGTGGAGACGGTGCATCCTCATCAGCACGTGGCCAAGGGACACGCTTGGCCTTTTTTTCGGCAGCTGGCCGTGTTGAGCCGCAACATGCGGAAGACTTGGTCGAGTGGATGACCAAGCCGTCCTCATCCTCCTCATCCTCTCTCACCCATGCCCAGGGTGCTTTGTCTGGCAAAGCAGCGGCCTCTTCCCTCAGCTCAATGTCATCAGTGACTCCTTCCCTAGCTCCACCATGTCCTCATGAGGATTCCCTCGAACTGTTTGACCACAGTGTTGGGTACATGCTCCAGGAGGATGCCCAGCGTTTGGAAGGCTCTGATGATGATACTGAGCTCAATGAAAGCAGTAACATGAGCACGGACAGAGGGGGTGCCCAAGAAGGACAGCAATCTGGCAGTCATGCTCCCCCTGCTGCAGCATACTGCCAGGTTTGCTCCAGTGATGAGGAGGGAGGGGATGATGAGGTCACTGACTCAACGTGGGTGCCTGATAGGAGAGAGGAGGAGGAGGAGGAGGAGGAGGAGGTGGCACATCACCAACTAGGCAGGATGCCCTCCAGGGGCCAGCCTAAGGGCAGCACATTGACTGCATCACACCCCAAAGCTCCACATGTGCAGGGCGCTGCAGTCTCTGCGCGTTATTCAAAAAGTTCTTTGGTGTGGGCCTTTTTTGAGACGAGTGCATCAGATCGCACCGCTGCTATTTGCAACATATGTCTCAAGCGTATCTCGCGTGGCCAAAACATCTCCCGCTTGGGTACCACATGCTTGACCAGACATATGTTGACCTGCCATGCAGTTCGTTGGCAAGCGTATCTAAAAGACCCACACCAAAGAACAAAGACGATCTCTCCTTGCTCCTCATCAGCTGAGATTTCCAACCCCACTAGACCTTCAGTCCTCTCTGAGACCTGCAGTGAGAGGAATGAAGGTGTAGAATTAGGTGTGTCACAGCCAAGTACTTGTGGGCAATCTGCTTTTGGTACACCGACGTCAGATTGTACCAGGCAAATTTCCCTGCCCCAGCTGCTGCAGCGCTGAAAGAAGTTTGCTCCCAGCCATCCACATGCCCAGCGGTTGAATGCTAGCTTGGCAAAATTGCTAGCACTTCAACTGCTGCCTTTTCAGTTGGTAGACTCTGCCCCCTTCCGTGAGTTTGTGGAATGTGCGGTTCCTCAGTGGCAGGTACCCAAACGCCACTTTTTCTCACGGAAGGCGATTCCGGCTCTCTACCGGCATGTGGAAGGCAATGTCCATGCCTCGCTGGACAGGGCGGTCAGCGGTAAGGTGCATATTACCGCTGACTCATGGTCCAGCAGGCATGGACAGGGACGTTACTTAAGTTTCACGGCGCATTGGGTGACTCTGCTGGCAGCTGGGAAGGATGCAGGACAAGGTGCAGTAGTGTTGGAGGTTGTTCCGCCACCACGCCTCCAAAATGCTGATTGTGACACACCTCTCTCCTCCACCCCCTCCTCTTCTTCTTCCTCCATGGCCTCTTCCTCGGAACCAGCGGTGCTCCGTAGGCGTTCAAGGGGCTACGCAAGTACGCAGGCCAAAAGATGCCATGCGGTGCTTGAGCTGGTGTGCTTGGGGGACAGGAGCCACACTGGGGCAGAGGTTCTGTCAGCTCTGCAGGGGCAGGTTCAGAGGTGGTTGACGCCACGCCAACTTAAGGCAGGAATGGTGGTTTGCGACAATGGCACCAACCTCCTCTCTGCCCTCCGACAGGGACAACTGACCCATGTGCCCTGTTTGGCTCACGTCCTTAACTTGGTGGTGCAGCGGTTCTTGGGCAGGTACCCGGGCTTACAGGATGTCCTGAGGCAGGCCAGGAAAGTCTCTGTGCATTTCCGCCGGTCATATAATGCCAGTGCTCGGCTGACGGACCTCCAAAAGGAGTTTAACCTGCCCAAGAACCGCCTAATCTGTGACATGCCCACCAGGTGGAACTCGACGTTGGCCATGCTGCAGCGGCTGCACACGCAGCAGAGGGCCATCAATGAGTACCTGTGCGACTATGGCACCAGGACAGGGTCAGGGGACCTTGGTTTTTTTTCCCCACGCCAGTGGGCCATGATCAGGGATGCATGCACTGTCCTATCACCATTCGAGGAGGCCACGAGGATGGTGAGCACTGACAGTGCATGCATCAGTGACACTGTCCCCCTTGTCCACCTGTTGGAGCACACGCTGCGTGGAATAATGGACAGGGCACTTGAGGCAGAACAGAGGCAGGAAGAGGAGGACTTCCTTAGCTCTCAAGGCCCCCTTTATCCAGACAGTGTTCCTGCGTGCCCGCCGATCACACAGGAAGAGGACGAGGAGGAGGAGGAGGAGGAGGAGGAAGATTGTGTCAGTATGGAGGTGGAGCCTGGCACTCAGCATCAGCAGTCTTTAAGGGATCAGTCCCAAGGAACACATGGACTTGTACGTGGCTGGGAGGAGGTGGCTGCGGACGTTGTTGTCCTTAGTGACCCAGAGGACTCCGGACCGAATGCCTCAGCAAACCTACGCTGCATGGCCTCCCTGATCCTGCAAAGCCTGCGTAAGGATCCTCGTATTCGTGGTATCAAGGAGAAGGACCAATACTGGCTGGCAACCCTCCTTGATCCACGTTACAAGGGTAAGGTTGCGGACCTTATCTTGCCATCGCAGAGGGAGCAGAGGATGAAACATCTTCGGGAGGCCTTGCAGAAAGGTCTGTGCAACGCGTTCCCAGAGACTGGGAGGTTACAAACTCCTGTTTCTGGACAACGTGTTGCTGAGGCTTCGGTCAGTCAAAGAAGGAGCGGTGGAGAAGGTGGCCGTCTGACCGATGCGTTCAGACAATTTTTTGGTCCGCAGCCCCAAGGTATGATCGGTTCCAGCAACCATCGCCAGCGTCTGTTTTACATGGTGCAGGAATACCTAGGGGCAAGATCAGACTTGGACACCTTTCCCACCGAAAATCCTCTGGGTTACTGGGTCTTGAGGATGGATCACTGGCCAGAGCTTGCACAGTATGCAATTGAGCTACTGGCCTGTCCTGCATCCAGCGTTCTTTCGGAACGCACATTCAGTGCTGCTGGAGGCGTGGTAACCGATCACAGGGTGCGTCTGTCCACCGACTCGGTCGATCGGCTGACCTTCATAAAAATGAATCAGTCTTGGATCACCACCAGCTACCAAGCACCTGATGCAGATGTAACCGAATAATTTTTTTTGAAATCTCAGATCCCTTCAAAGACTGCCTATGCTGATGCTGAGTGACTACCCCTGAGTAATTATCCTCTTCCTCCTCAATCATCACGCTGATAGCTTGTAAGAACATTTTTGGTTCTGGGCGCCACCACCAGTGCCTAAGGCACAATTTTTCAGCCCCTGTTTAACAGGGGCGTGTAATTACAATTTTTGATGTAATACTTTGCAGCAGGGCTCGTTCCTGCATTCCAACTAGAGTGTCTGTGAGGGGTTGCAGTGTTGTGGCACCAGCACCAGTGCCTAAGACCCAATTTTTCAGCCCCTGTCTAACAGGGGCGTGTAATTACAATTTTTGATGCAATACTTTGCAGCAGGGCTTGTTCCTGCGTTTCAACTAGAGTGTCTGTGAGGGGTTGCAGTGTTGTGGCACCAGCACCAGTGCCTAAGACCCAATTTTTCTGCCCCTGTCTAACAGGGGCGTGTAATTACAATTTTTGATGCAATACTTTGCAGCAGGGCTCGTTCCTGCGTTCCAACTAGAGTGTCTGTGAGGGGTTGCAGTGTTGTGGCACCAGCACCAGTGCCTAAGGCCCAATTTTTCTGCCCCTGTCTAACAGGGGCGTGTAATTACAATTTTTGATGCAATACTTTGCAGCAGGGCTCGTTCCTGCGTTCCAACTAGAGTGTCTGTGAGGGGTTGCAGTGTTGTGGCACCAGCACCAGTGCCTAAGGCCTAATTTTTCAGCTCCTGTTCAACAGGGGCATGTAATTACAATTCTTGATCTAATATTTCACAGCAGGGCCCTGTGAGGGCTTACAGTGTTTTGGCCACAGCAACACCTAAGGCCCAAATTTCTGCTGAGTATATAGGGCAGGACCCTACTTTCAAACATCTAACTTACAAACGACTCCTACTTGCAAACGGAAGGAGACAACAGGAAGTGAGATGAAATCTACCCCTAAGGAAGGGAAATTCTCTCCTGTAAGAGTTAATATGGGAAAACAATTTCTCCTTTCCACTGATGCTTTCCAATCCTTGTTCCACAAAAAAACCCAAATTTTCAAAAAACATTTTTCATTGGGACAAAAAAGTGAGGTGAAATCTTCTGAAGAGGAGGAAAGACGCAAAACAAATGTCACAGGGGTGATAACCCTTCCCTATGTTTTCCAAAAAGCTTAGAAAAGATTTTTTGGCTGGAGCTAAACACATTAAAAATGTTCAAAATTACAAACAGATTCTACTTAACAACAAACCTACAGTCCCTGTCTTGTTTGCACCGCCTGAATACTGCTGTTCAGAGTATATAGGGACCTTTCCTTATTTTAATTTGGGTGCGGGGTTCCCCTTAATATCCATACAAGACCCAAAGGGCCTGGTAATGGACTGGGGGGTACCCATGCCGTTTGTCTCACTGATTTTCATCCATATTGCCATGACCCGACATGACATTAAACCCGCAAGCAGTTTTAAATGAGATTTTTTCCTTTAAAAATGACATTTGGTGCAGGGACTGTTCTAAACATGGGAAACACGCGTCACTTTACAGGCATACTATAGACACCCCCCAGGTACGATATTTAAAGGAATATTTCACTTTTTTTTTTTTACTTTAAGCATCATTAAAATCACTGCTCCCGAAAAAACGGCCGTTTTTAAAAGTTTTTTTTGCATTGATACATGTCCCCTGGGGTAGGACCCGGGTCCCCAAACCCTTTTTAGGACAATACCATGCAAATTAGCCTTTAAAATGAGCACTTTTGATTTCGAACGTTCGAGTCCCATAGACGTCAATGGGGTTCTAACGTTCGTGCGAACTTGCGGTCCGTTCGCGGGTTCTGGTGCGAACCGAACCGGGGGGTGTTCGGCTCATCCCTATCTATCACGTATAATTGAATAACATTCAACCCGGAGAGGATATAACCTAATAACATTCGATTTTTTTCCCCCTATTCCTGCAGCATGTGCATGTATTATCACAGGATGAATTGCTCTGTAAATTTATTATACATATATCTCTAGGTATTATATATTTCACAACTTGTTCTCTGGCTTATATGCGCACAGGTGGTCCCTGAATCGTGCCGCAACAGAGACCACGTAACTGAAAAAAAATTCAGAGGGGACATTGTTAAGCTTTTGGCTGCTGGAAGTGATTGTTCACATCACACCAATGACTTCAGGTAATCCTGTGTGCTGCAGAAGACCTCAGCTGTGTCTGTGTCTGTGTCCCCCACAATCGCCTCGGCTCACTGGCAGCAAGTGACATATAAAATCAGCCGCTTCCTGCGCCAGTCCCTTTCTACTTAATAAAACCAGAAACAAAAATTGTCTTTTCCCCTCAGGCCGGACTTTTCATAACAACCGCTTCAGCCTCCTGCATAGGAAAGTGCAGCTACTATAAACCTTTGTGTTTGTAACGTCTTCGGCGAAGTCCATTGAGGTCTATTTCTTGTTAGCGAGAACAAAATGCATCCAAAGCAGACCTGTCATCACATATGCTGATGTATGCGTGTGAATGCGCTACTTTCAAATTACCACCACTTGTATTATTCTCTTTTTCAAAACAACCACTTATAAATATTATCATGTGCTTTAAATCAAACCAAAATTAAATCAAACCAAATTTATCCAATACATAAAAAGTCCTTCAACCATGCTCCAAAATCCTTTATCAATTATTGTGACTGCCGTGCTCCTATGTTCCTTTAATAATCATATGTGACTTAGTGAGACACCTCCACCATCCAGATTGGCCACTCACCAGATGCTTATATAAAGATGCGCCTTTGGTTCATTCATGGGATAACCACTCCACCTTTGTAACACTCCTCACCGGCTAACCTTGGACTCTAGTATTCCTCATATAGAAGCATAGGGACAAAAAGCGATCATAGCGCAATATGTTTAAACTATTTATTTTAAAATCCAAAGAAAGAGTATTCACTCACATTTAAAAGTGCCCTCGAGCCGGCACAAAGCTTATCCAGCAGTTACGGGCGGGTATCTGGCTGTTTGCATGGTCCGCCTGTTGATACTGTGCGGTCTCCACGCTTGGCTTGCACCTCAAGCCTCGTTCCCGTTCCCGTTCCCGTCGGCTGCTGGAAGATTTTTTTGCATCACGTGACCGGACAGGAACGGGAACGGGAACGAGGCTTGAGGTGCAAGCCAAGCGTGGAGACCGCACAGTAATAACAGGCAGACCATGCAAACAGCCAGATACCCGCCCGTAACTGCTGGATAAGCTTCGTGCCGGCTCGAAGGCACTTTTAAATGTGAGTGAATACTCTTTCTTTGGATTTTAAAATAAATAGTTTAAACATATTACGCTATGATCGCTTTTTGTCCCTATGCTTCTATATAAGGAATACTAGAGTCCAAGGTTAGCCGGTGAGGAGTATTACAAAGGTGGAGTGGTTATCCCATGAATGAACCAAAGGCGCATCTTTATATAAGCATCTGGCTCCACCACATGTCTCATGAAGGGGTCCTGCGTGGCTCCACCACATGTCTGATTAAGGGGTCCTGTGTGGCTCCACCACATGTCTCATGAAGGGGTCCTGCGTGGCTCCACCACATGTCTGATGAAGGGGTCCTGTGTGGTTCCACCACATGTCTCATGAAGGGGTCCTGCATGGCTCCACCACATGTCTGATGAAGGGGTCCTGTGTGGCTCCACCACATGTCTGATGAAGGAGCCCTGCGTGGCTCCACCACATGTCTGATGAAGGAGCCCTGCGTGGCTCCACCACATGTCTGATGAAGGGGTCCTGCGTGGCTCCAAAACATGGCTATCTTTAACTGTGATCATTCAATAAAGCTTTGGACCCTTTTATGGAGTTCCTTGGTGTGCTGGTGACATATTTCTTGCCTTTAAGTCATTCCGGTCTCCAGCCTGGTGGCCCCACCCACTCACCTATTTTCAGGAACAAGAGCGTTGGGAAAATTGCTTTGGATCAATATAATTGCTTTGGATCAATATATTCCCGTTCCCGTTCCTGTCCGGTCACGCGATGCAAAAAAATCTCCCAGCAGCCGACAGGAACGGGAACGAGGCTTGAGGTGCAAGCCAAGCGTGGAGACCGCACAGTATCAACAGGCAGACCATGCAAACAGCCAGATACCCGCCCGTAACTGCTGGATAAGCTTCGTGCCGGCTCGAAGGCACTTTTAAATGTGAGTGAATACTCTTTCTTTGGATTTTAAAATAAATAGTTTAAACATATTACGCTATGATCGCTTTTTGTCCCTATGCTTCTATATGAGGAATACTAGAGTCCAAGGTTAGCCGGTGAGGAGTGTTACATAGGTGGAGTGGTTATCCCTTGAATGAACAGGCGCATCTTTATATAAGCATCTGGTGAGTGGCCAATCTGGATGGTGGAGGTGTCTCACTAAGTCACATATGATTATTAAAGGAACATAGGAGCACGCCAGTCACAATAATTGATAAAGGATTTTGGAGCATGGTTGAAGGACTTTTTATGTATTGGATGTTTAATTTTGGTTTGATTTAAAGCACATGATAATATTTATAAGTGGTTGTTTTGAAAAAGAGAATAATACAAGTGGTGGTAATTTGAAAGTAGCGCATTCACACGCATACATCAGCATTTTCAGCCCACCTCAGTGAGGGGCCTTTTTTTTGAATGCAGCAACTTTGACACACATATTTTTTTGAAAAGTAGTGGTTTTGCGCCGGTGACACACACACATTCACACTGTCATCACATAAGGTTTTCATATAAAGGGCAGGCCTAATATAATAAGTATTTATTACCTCTCACAGAGATCACACTACTCCACCCTGACAAGGACTTCATATTCTTTTCTCTGCAGAAGGACAGCGCCATCTTTGTTCGGGCATCATCCAGATTCCGGCTCAGAGAAATCGCCTGGCAAGGTACACCCTCATGTTGAGAGCATGTGGCCTGGTATGGTTGGGGGGGGGGGGGGGGTGCGGTATTCTTCTTCCTAGTATTATTATTATGAGTAGTAGCAGTGGTAGTAGTAGTAGTAATAATAATATTAATCATAATAAGTATTGGTCTGTTCTTCTTCTAGTTAGTAGTACTAGTAGTGTTTCTGTTGTTATAATTCTTAATAATAAATACTACTACTACTATTACTACTAATAATAATAACAATAATAATAATAATTTATTTTCTTATTTTACTTCCTATTATTATTAGTAGTGTAGTAGTAGTAATAGTAGTAGTAGTAGTCATAGTAGTACTTCTTCTTCTTCTTTTCTTCTTCATAATTGTAATAATATTATACATAATAATTATTTGTCTGTTCTTCTAGTTAGTAGTAGTAGTGTTTCTGTTGTTATAATTCCTAACAATACATACTACTGTTACTACTCCTACTAGTAGTAATAACAATAATAGTAATAATCATAAATTATTCTCTTCTTCTTATTCTACTTCCTATTATTATTGGTAGTGTAGTAGTAATTGTAATAATATTATACATAATAATTATTTGTCTGTTCTTCTAGTTAGTAGTAGTAGTGTTTCTGTTGTTATAATTCCTAACAATACATACTACTACTACTACTACTAGTAATAACAATAATAGTAATAATCATAAATTATTCTCTTCTTCTTATTCTACTTCCTATTATTATTGGTAGTGTAGTAGTAGTAGTAGTAGTAATAATAGTAGTAGTCATAGTAGTACTTGTTCTTCTTCTTTTCTTCTTCATAATTGTAATAATAATGATAATAATAATAATATTAGTAGTAGTAGTAGTGTAGTAGCAGTAATAGTAATAGTAGTAGTTCTTCTTCTTTTATTCTTCATAATTGTAATAATAATATTATTATTATTCTTAGTAGTAGTAGTAGTAGTAGTAGTAGTAATAGTAGAAGTAGTAGTAGTCGTAGTAGTAAAACTTCTCCTTCTTCCTTTGTTCTTCATAATTGTAATAATAATAATATTAATCATAATAATTATTGGTCTGTTCTTCTTCTAGTTGGTAGTAGTAGTGTTTCTGTTGTTAGAATTCTTAACAATACATACTACTGCTACCACTAGTAATAATAATAATAATAATAATAATAATAATAATAATCATCATTTATTTTCTTCTCCTTATTCTACTTCCTATTATTATTAGTAGTGTAGTAGTAGTAGTAGTAGTAGTAGTAGTAGTAGTAGTAGTAGTAGTAGTAGTAGTAATAATAATAATAGTATTAGTCATAGTAGTAACTGTTCTTCTTCTTTTCTTCTTCATAATTGTAAAAATAATAATAATAATATTATTATTATTAGTTGTAGTAGTGAAGTAGTAGTAGTTATAGTAATAGTAGTAGTTCTTCTTCATAATTGTATTAATAATAATATTGTTATTATTATTATTATTATTATTATTATTATTATTATTATTAGTGTAGTAGTAGTAGTAATAGTAGTAGTAGTAGTCATAGTAGTAGTACTTCTTCTTCGTTTGTTCTTCATAATTGTAATAATAATAATATTAATCATAATTATTGGTCTGTTCTTCTTATAGTTAGTAGTAGTGTTTCTGTTGTTAGAATTCTTAACAATACATACTACTGCTACTACTACTACTATTAACAATAATAATAATAATAATAATAATAATTTACTTTCTTTTCCTTATTCTACTTCCTATTATTATTAGTAGTGTAGTAGTAGTAAAGCTATGTACACACAATAGGATTTTGCGACAACAAAACCATGGATTTTTATCCGACGGATGTTGGCTCACACTTGTCTTGCATACACACGGTCACACAAAGTTGGTTGGAAATTCCGAACGTCAAGAACGCGGTGACGTACAACACGTACGACGAGCCGAGAAAAGTGAAGTTTAATAGCCAGTGCGGCTCTTCTGCTTCATTCCGAGCATGTGTGGAATTTTGTGTGTCGGAATTGTGTACACACGATCGGAAGTCTTGTTGTCGGAAAATTTGAGAACCAGCTCTCAAACATTTGTTGATGGAAATTCCGACAACAAATGTTCTATGGAGTCTACACACGGTCGGACTTTCCTACAATAGGCTCACATCCAACATTTGTTGTTAGAAAATCCTATTGTGTGTACGGCCCATAATAGTAATAGTAGTAGTACTTCTTCTTCTTCTTTTCTTCTTCATAATTGTAATAATATTATACATATGTTCTTCTTCTAGTTAGTGTTTCTGTTGTTATAATTCCTAACAATACATACTACTGCTACTACTACTAGTAATAATAGTAATAATTATAGTAATAATCATCATTTATTTTCTTCTCCTTATTCTTCTTCCTATTATTATTAGTAGTGTAGTAGTAGTAGTCGTAGTAGTACTTTTTCTCCTTCTTCTTTTGTTCTTCATAATTGTAATAATAATAATATTAATCATACTAATTATTGGTCTTTTCTTCTTCTAGTTAGTAGTAGTAGTGTTTCTAATGTTATAATTCTTAATAATGATAACTACCAGTAATAATAATAGTAATAATAATAATCATTTATTTTCTTCTCCTTATTCTATTTCCTGTTATTAGCAGTAGTGTAGTAATAGTAGTAATAGTAGTAGTAGTCGTCGTATCGTATAGTCAAATCTCTCTATCTGATCTTCTTCGCTACAACTCAATTATTCCATTTTGTATTTACAACATGTTCCACTATTTTGAGCCGATCTTCTATTGTCGGACTCTCTGGTTCCAACCACCTTTTTTGGGATGGCTCCTTTTGCAGCGTTTATTAACCAGCCGCCGTCATTATACTGCGGCAGGTCGGCACGTCGTAGCCGTACGTCGGCTCCTTTAAGCGGGATAGCAGGTGCGCGCTGGAACCACGATCGGTCATCTCCTATAGTCAGTCCCCTCCCCCTACAGTTAGAACACACAGTCAGGGAACACATTTAACCCCTTGATCGCCCCCTAGTGTTAACCCCTTCACTGCCAGTGACATTTATACAGTAATCAGTGCATGTAATAATATTTCTGCTCTTCTTCTTCTACTTTCTATTATTATTAGTAGTGTAGTAGTGGTAGTAGTAGTAATAGTAGTTGTAGTTTCTTCTTCTTCTTCTTAATATTTGTAACAATAATTATTATTATATTTATACAATAATAATAATAATATTTATGTTCTTCTTCTACTTTCTTTTATTATTTTAGTAATATAGTAATAGTACTAGTCCTTTTCTTTCACTTTCTACTTCTTCTTCTCCATAATATTTCTGTTCTACTAGTTAGCAAAAGTAGTAGTAGTAGTAATAGTGTTTCTGTTGTTGTTATTATTAATAATGATAAAACATGCTATGATTACAACTACTACTACCACTACTACTAATACTACTACTACTAATAATAATAATAGTATTTCTGTTCTTCCTCTTCCTATTATTATTATTATTATTATTATTATATAGTAGATGTAGTAGTAGTAGTAATTGTATTAATAGTAATAGTAAATACTACTACTACTACTACTTCTACTACTACTACTACTAATAATAATAATATTTATGTTCTACTTTCTATTATTGTTAGTAGTAGTAGTTTTTCTGTTGTTGGAATTATTAAATCCTGTTATTACTACTACTACTAGTACTACTACTATTAATAATAGTATTCTGTTCTTCCTCTTCCAATTATTATTATTATTTTCAATAGTAGCAGTAATAGTATTATTAGTAGTAATAGTAAATACCACTATGATTAATAATACTAATAATAATAATATTTCTGTTCTTCTACTTTCTATTATTATTAGTAGTGTAAAAAAGTAGTAGTAATAGTAATATTAGTTGTAGTTCTTTCTTCTTCTTAATATTTGTAACAATAATAATAATAATGATAATAATGATAATAATAATAATAATATTTCTGTTCTTATTTTTCTACTTTCTATTATTATTAGTAGTATAGTAGTAGTAGTAGTAGTAGTAGTAGTAGTAGTAGTGGTAGTAGTAGTAATAGTAGTTGTAGTTGTTTCTTCTTCCTAATATTTGTAAAAATAATAATAATTATTATTATATTAAAATAATAATAATAATAATAATAATAATAATAATAATAATAATAATAATAATAATAATAATAATAATAATATTTCTTTTCTTCTTATTTTACTTTCTATTATTATTATTATTATTATTATTACTAGTAGTAATAGTAGTAGTAGTAGTAGTAGTAGCAGCAGTAGTAGTAGTAGTAGTAGTAGTGGTAGTAGTAGTAATAGTAGTTGTAATTTTTTCTTCTTCTTAATATTTGTAATAATAATAATAATTATTGTTATTATTATTATTATATTAATATAATTATAATTATAATAATATTTCTGTTCTTCTTATTCTACTTTCTATTATTATTATTATTATTATTATTAGTAGTAGTAGTAGTAGTAGTAGTAGTAGTAGTAGTAGTAGTAGTTGTTTCTTCTTCTTAATATTTGTAATAATAATTGTTATTATAATAATATTATTAATAATAATAATAATAATAATAATAATAATAATAATAATAATAATAATATTTCTGTTCTTCTTCTTCTACTTTCTATTATTAATATTAGTGTAGTAGTAGTGATGGTAGTAGTAGTAATAGTAGTTGTTTCTTCTTCTTCTTCTTAATATTTGTAACAATAATTATATAATAATAATAATAATAATAATAATAATAATAATAATAATAATAACAATAATGTTCTATGTATTATTATCATAATTATTAATTATAATTATATTAATAATTAGTATGATTATTAATATCCTCATGCTTGTAAAGTTGCTTCTTCACCTGTCACAACAAACTCACCAAGCGGACAAGCTCCCCTCAACAACGTCTCCTGTACCTCGGTGAACAATTACTCAGCAGCCCGAGATAGACGGAAACAAACAATTTGAGAACATCTGAAGTGCCCAATTACAAATACTTTTCTCCTCAAAACGAATCTCTTCCTTGGCACACGGAGTTATTACCAGCATAAGCACTTTCCCTCAACAAGTTCCAAGATAAAGACGAATCTTCAGCTAAATAGCAGAGCAGATTATAACCGGCTTCGCAGCCATTATCTAACCCAGCGTATGATAAAATGTCTCGCCATCCGCGCCTACAATGGAACAGTTGGATTTAACTAAGACTTCCCGACTTGTCTCGGCTAAATGTGACCAAATTAAAACAGCATTCAAGTTAGCAAAATAATTTATGATGAGTGAATTTCGCTATCTGCTCCAAGATCTGCAATCTGTTCGCACAAAGCGCGGCAATTATTATTGTGATATGAAATCATCTTCGTTTCTGGAAAAAGAAAAGGAAGGCGGGATGAATATTTATTTAGCAGAACGCCGCAAATATTTCTTCTCGCTGGCAGTCACCCCTGAAGTCATCTCGCCAACCGCGATGCTTCATGTTTCTTTATGCTGCCATTTTCAAAGCCCTCCCTGTGATTTTCTTTTTTTTTTTTTAAATAGCTTTGAAATGAAAGAATGAGAAACCAGATGGAATTGTTTTTATTTTTGTTAAGGCCTGTAACAAATAAATCCCCTAATATTTGCGGGTTACACCACTGTAATCAATAGAACATGTTCACTGGGGGGGGGGGGGGGGACTGCATGCTGTGAATCTGAAATAATTACTTATGTTGGTGAGTAGCGTCCCCTCATGGCCAGAGGCCAGTTTACTTCGACGGGCCCCAAACCAGAAGGATAATGTCTTTTCACCTGTCTTGGTAAGGACTGGAGACGTTTTGGGAAATACTGCGTTGAGCGTTGATTCTCTCCACCAGCTCTATTGCAAACATTACCCAATACACTTTACTCAAGGCATGGAGGGAAGCTACAGTGTACTTCACGAGGCCTCACACACTTTGGCCCAGGCCCAATCCCTAGCAGGGTTCCTTTATGCAGGGGGCCCTAATATAGAGACCCTGCCGCTTAGAAGGGCAACCCATACAGCCACCCTTTCACCAATCTGATAGAACCTCTGTCTCTGACCACCACCGCCTCCTTTCCAGAGCGTGCTACTCCTCCTTCCCTTCATTTTCCACTCTTCACTACCGTGAGGACTTGGGTCGCCTGCTGGTGGCACTGTGCTTTTACATATAGAAAGACAGGGAGGGCGCACCGACCTTGTGCATTACCAGAGATAAAATGTATTTACATAGTAAAAAAAAAAGACTCATACTCACAAACAAACGTTTTAAAGAGGCTTGAAATTTCTCAAAGAATTTGGAGCTGTGTCTTCTACACACCATTCAACCTGGACCGGGTGTATAGGAGGAACCAAATGGTATCGCAAGCGGCTTGCGATACCATCTGGTTCCTCCTACCCTGTTTCCCCGAAAATAAGACCTAGCGTGGTTGTCGGAGATGGCTGCAATATAAGCCCTACCCCCAAATAAGCCCTAGTTAAAGTCCTGGTAGGTCTTATTTTCAGGGTAGGGCTTATTTTTGGGGAAACAGGGTAGGGATTATTTGGGGGGTAGGGCTTATATTGCAGCCATCACTGACAATCACGCTAGGTCTTATTTTCGGGGAAACAGGGTATACACCTGGTCCAGGTTGAAGTGTGTCTAGAAGACACAGCTCCAATGTCAAGCTTCTTTTAAATGTTTGTGAGTATGTCTCTTGTTTTTACTATGTAAATAAATTTCATCTCTGGTAATGCACAAGGTCGATGCGCCCTCCCTGTCTTTCTATATGTTTCAGCTCCAAGGACACCCATTGTTCTGAGGAGGGCAGCAAGACCTTTGACTTTCCATATTTTGGCCAAAGGGTTGGCTACACCACGTACATATGGACTAGGTTCCTGAGCTCAGGAGATTGTTTTGTGTTGGTGGCATTGTGCTTACCAGAGCTGAAAGTTGTATTTCCATTGTCCACCAGTGGGTGTCTCTCAGCAGCCAGTAGATCCTAGTAATCAGTCTCCACCTAATGTTGGTTGCTGGGAGAGTACTTAAGCCCCTCTTCTGCAGATACACCTTGCGCCAGTGTTTTGCTTTGCTGCGCTAAGTCAGATGCTGCTGCAATTTAATCTGCTACTGCTCTTGCCTTGCATCCTGTGGCCTGCACCTAGTTACCTTATATCTGCTCCCTTTGTTCCTGATCCCAGTCCTGGTTCACCCCATTCTTTGCATCTCTAATATTCCCTGAGACCTGTGCTCCTCATCTTGTACATATTATATATAACACGTACATATGGACTAGGTTCCTGAGTGCAGGAGATTGTTTTGCGTTGGTGGCATTGTGCTTACCAGAGCTGAAAGTTGTAATTCCATTGTCCACCAGTGGGTGTCTCTCAGCAGCCAGCAGATCCTAGTAATCAGTCTCCACCTGATGCTGATTGCTGGGAGAGTACTTAAGCCCCTCTTCTGCAGATACACCTTGCTCCAGTGTTTTGCTTTGCTGCACTAAGTCAGATGCTGCTGCCATTGATCCTGCTACTGCTCTTGCCTTGCATCCTGTGCCCCGCACCTAGTTACCTTATGTCTGCTCCCCTTGTTCCTGATCCCAGCCCTGGTCCGCCCCTTTCTTTGCATCTCTAGTATTCCCTGAGACCCGTGCTCCCCATCTTGTACATATTATATATAGTGGATTGAAGTTAGGCCTCCTGTTACTTAGGTATTTTGGTTATATGGTTGTAGTTCAATTGCATCTTCACGTTAGCTTGTTTCCTGTTTGCTGGTGTTTAACCACTTAAGGACCGGCCTAGTTTTCAAACTTGTTTTTTACAAGTTAAAATCATTTTTTTTTTTGCTAGAAAATTACTCAGAACCCCGCAAAATTATATATATATTTTTTCAAACACCCTAGAGAATAAAATGGCGGTCGTTGCAATACTTTATGTCACACTGTATTTGCGCAGCGGTCTTACAAACGCATTTTTTGGGGGAAAAAATACACCTTTTTGAATAAAAAAAAAAGAAAACAGTAAAGTTAGCCCAATTTTTTTTTCTATATTGTGAAAGATAATGTTACGCTGAGTAAATTAATACCCATTCAAAATTGCACTTGCTCGTGGAATGGCGAAAAACCTTGGCACTTAAAAATCTCCATCTGCGACGTTTAAAAATTTCTACAGGTTACTGTTTTTGAGTTACAGAGGAGGTCTAGTGCTAGAATTATTGCTCTCGCTCTAATGATCGCAGTGATACCTCACAACACCATTTTCATATGTGAGTGTGACTTACGCATGTGCTCGCTTCTGCGCGCGAGCTCGGCGGGACAGGGCGCTTTAAATTTTTATTTTTTTATTATTTATTTTACTTGTTATTTTTTTTTTCATTTTTACACTGTCCATTTAAAAAAAAATGGGGTCACTTTTATTCCTATTACAGTGAATGTAACCACCCCATATAATAGAAAAATAAATCATGACAGGGCCTCCAAATGCAAGATCTGGGGGGTCAAAAAGACCTCAGATCTCATATTTACACTGAAATGCAATAAAAAAAAGAAAATCTTTTTTTTTTTAATAATCTTTTTCTCCCCTTTAAGACCATTGGACGGAAGTGACGTTTGACATCGCTTCTGTCATCCAATGGTATGGAGTCGAGTGCGGCCCATCATTCCCTTACTCGACTTCCAGCCTCAGAGGGGAAAGGACCCGATCGTCCTCGCCACTAAGTGGTAAGCGGCAGAG
Source organism: Lithobates clamitans (assembly GCA_037952925.1). Classification (NCBI taxonomy): domain Eukaryota; kingdom Metazoa; phylum Chordata; class Amphibia; order Anura; family Ranidae; genus Lithobates; species Lithobates clamitans. Next base: position 832,943 of record JBBGZY010001326.1, read on the forward strand.
ACCACCGGGGAGAGGTGGGAGAGGGGCGGGCCCCTCTCCTGCCGCCGATAAAAGTGATCTTGTGGGGAATCCGACGCAGGAGACCACCTCTATGTCTGTTGTATTGGGTATCTGTTGACCTTGTCAAGTAATAGGGGGTTGTTGGATATTGTTATATGTTGTTTTAATTTTTTGTAATAAAATGAATATTTTTTATACATATACTGCCTCATAATATGCCCACAGAGTCTGCTAATTTTTCGAGAGAGGTTTTTCAACCCTCTCAATCCTTGCATATACCTATTGGATATTGGCATAGTGGGGGTCCTCCCTTTCTATTGTTCCAGACCTCTTCTGGACACTCCTCTCCAGGTTGGCCTGGAACCTCAAAAAAATATATATATATAACCTCATAAATAATAAGTGACTCTTTAGGATTCCAACATTCCTCTACGTAAAAAATGTCAATGTGGGTGACAGATTCATGTACCTGTTGTAAACATGGGGCAAGCAAAATGTGTGAATGGGGGGATCCGAGGCTTCCTCGCCATCAGAATACCCTCATCAGCACTGCCAGCTATAGCTGGTGGTACAGATAAATAGAAGATTTTCCAATAGGCTTGTTGTGCAGAACCCCAATAGGGGTTATAACCCCCCCCCCCCCTGCTCTTTCAAAAAAAAAAAAAAAACAGATGCCTTTAGTTCTACCTTAACCACTTGCCACCCGTATGACTTACTTCTATGCCAGCAAGGTGGCACTGCTGCGCCAGGTCATGTACCTAGTACGTGATCTGACACTTCAAGGATAGTGGACTTGATGTCTGTCGACACCCGCCGATCATTAGGTAGACAGTAGACGTTCTGGATTAGTTTTTCAACTAATTTCGACAAATTAGTTAATTGGGATATATCCAAATTAACGAAAACCCATTTAACAAATTTTTCATAAATTCGAAAATTCGTAAATTTGAATGTTTGAAAATTCGAAAATTCAGAAATTCTGAAAAATTCAGAAAAACGGAAATCCAAAAATTCAGAAACTTGGAAATTCGCAAATTGGAAATTCAAAATTTGAAAATTCGAAAATCTGAAAATAGGAACTGAAAGTCAAAAGAACTAAAATCCAAAAATAAGAATGAAAATCCGAAAATTTGAAAACCCAAAAATTCGAAACTCTGAAATGATGGCTAATAATAACTTAACTATTACTAACTATTAAATTATAGGTATTGGAATTTCTTTTCAAATTTGGCTGTTAGTGAACACGAATTTATCTGAAGTTACAAATTATCCGAAATAACTAATGCCGATGGAACGAATAGAACAGAACAAATTAATAATAAATAATAATAATATTAAATAACAATAATAAAAATAATAAAACCTTTTTATTGTTATTATCATTTATTATTAATTTGTTCCATTCCATTTGTTTAGATGCGGCATTTGTTATTTTGCATAATTCGGAACTTCGGATAAATTCGTATTCGTTACATTCACTAACAGCCAAACTTGAAAGGAAATTCCAATACCTATAACTTAATAGTTAGTTAATATTAATTATTTACCGTAGTTATTATGTCAAATTTTTAATTTTCCGAATTTTCGAATTTTCGAACTGACAAATTTTCAAATTGACGAATTTTCGAATTTACGGATGTTCAATTTTACGAATTTCGATCAAAACGAATGACCTGAAAAACAAAACAAAAAAAAATGAATAAAACGAAAACGAACTAATTTTTCGGCAGTGCACATGTCTAGCAGAGAGCCAGAATATCAATCTGCCTATGTATACAAGGCAGATCGGAGTTCTGTCAGTAGGGAAGGCATGGATCCAGTGTTCCTACAAAGCAGGGACAAGGATCTATGTCTTCCCCTAGTAAAAGCACTTCCCATGGTACCTTAAAACACTCGACAGGCAGGTTTTCATTAATTTGAATATTTTCGAATTAACAGATTTGTCAAATTTCGACAAAAAACTAAATTCAGAACTAAACGAATTGCACATGTCTAATATCTGTCTATAGTGTGTACTTGTATCAATCCAGAGAACTAATGCCCTGTACACACGGTCGGATTTTCCGACGGAATATGTGCAATCAGAGCTTGTTGTCGGAAATTCCGACCGTGTGTGGGCTCCATCGGACTTTTTCCATCGGAATTTCCGACACACAAAGTTTGAGAGCATGCTATCAAATTTTCCGACAACAAAATCCGATCCTTTAAATTCCGATCGTGGGTAGACAAATCCGACGGACAAATTGCCACGCATGCTCAGAATAAATTAAGAGACGAAAGCTATTGGCTATTGCCCCGTTTATAATCCCGACGTACGTGTTTTACGTCACCGAGTTCAGAACGATCGGATTTTCCGACAACTTTGTGTGACCGTGTGTATGCAAGGCAAGTTTGAGCCAACATCCGTCAGAAAAAATCCATGGATTTTGTTGTCGGAATGTCCGATCAATGTCCGACCGTGTGTACGGGGCATAAGTGTTATTTCTGTCTGCTGCCTTATTCCTCTGAATCACTTCTGACAGGTTTTCCTGACACCAAGAGAAAAATGGTGACGGGGAGGGAGCTCCAGCTCCAGCCCTGTTCCTATGGGCTGTGTTAAGGGGGGTGTGTCCCTTCCCTCCAATCAGCTTTCAGAGCTCTCCCACGGAGCTTTGCAGAGTGTAGTTTCAGCTCTCCACCCCCTGCTTTCTGAAAGCCTAGACAACCTGTATACATTTAAGAATTTAAATGGCTGTAGAGAAGAGAGAACTGCAGGTAAACAGGTACAGCTTATGTAGGAAGGTTTGTTTTATCTCTGTGTATCACCTGAGGCCAGCCACTCCACTGGGTATATGGAAGGGTTTACAATCACTTAAATTATTCATTCAATTTAAAAATGATGGTTATTTCCCGTTCATAAAAGAGTCTTGCTTTATTTCGGTGACTCGGTGAACGCCCGCCAGCCTCCGGTGGCCCCATACGGGAGTGAAGAGCGTTTATTATCTGATCTACTTTGTGATCTACTTTGTGATAATAGATAAGCAAAGCAGCTCACAGACCACGGAACATTTGCTGCGGAGTGTCTAAACCCCCGACGAACATTTTAATTGCAGTGATAGAATGTCGCAATTTGGCGGAATGGTTTTCGGAACGGTTGCTGACAGGTGTTCCAGTGCCGTTGGATTGTTACTATTTCGGGACGGCGTTCCGTACTTAGTGATACGCTTTAACACCAAATGCTGCATAATGACACCGCTAAATGTTACATCTCCGGCAATTTGTTCATTAGCCCCGCGTATGAAATTAAAGCTAAAAAGTTCAGTCCCATTTTCCTTTTTTTTTTTCTTTTTAATCTAAATATCGCCAAGAGATCTGAGATGACACCACGCATGACAAAGCAATTAAAGGATCAATAGGAAAAGCCGTCGAGGAGAGCAAGCAGAAGCAAGTATTCAGGAATCTCTTATTAATGTTCATTTTACGTTATTATCTTTGATTTTATATTATGTTCACGGCTAGGGTTTCGTGAAGGCGTATTTTTTTTATGCGTTTTTCGCTCTACAAGCATAGGGCAGCCCCCACCCCCCGGTTTAGGTTTGACACTCCCGAACATGGAAAAAGTTCTGACCCAAATCCAAACCTATTAAATAGAAAATAAATAAGAAACACACTAAATGATAAATGTGAAGTCCATAGGTGAATCCATATGGATTATATTCACCTGTGCAATTCAAAAATTTCAAAAATTTCAAAAATGTCCACAAGCAATGTGATAATGAATCAATCTCTTTTGATGGCAGTGTCCATCATCCATCACCAGCTGTAGAAACTGCTTACCAGCTCCTGTAGACCCCTTAATATAGCAGTTCCTGAGACCCAATTGGCCAGGGATTCTTTGGATTCCCAGCCAATCGGGTCTTAGTTAGGACCCACTTCCTGTTTGGCCTGGAGGAGAAGCGATGGCCCCGGAGAGTGGTGCTCCTTATTTACAACGGTGAAGAGCACTGTTATAAACAACCATTTATACTGAATGAAAATAAAAAAATGTAAAAATATTGTTTGCAGAATTTTGTTATTTTTTTTACATTCTGTCACCAGTGCATGTATACTGTCATATAACTGGTGTGGCAGTGACCAGGGATGCTGACTGGTGACAGTATGAAAAAAAAAGTTATATATATTTTTTTAATTCTTTATTTTTTTTTTTTTTACATACTGTGACCACCACCCTGTGTAACACCATAGTAACACTGTACTACTCTGGAGAGGGGATTGTATTTGTATTGTTGTGATTAGCTGTGATTGGTAATTGGCCCTGCCTGTACCATGTGATTACTGTGACCAATCCCAGTGATCAACACAATAGTACACAATGAATGGCATGGATCAAAGCCATTCATTGTGCACAATTGTCATGTGATCTGCTGTGATTGGTCACAACAAACGAATGGTACCGGTAGCAGGTCGGTACACTGATCTGTCATCCGTTGTGTTTACATCAGTAAAATCAGTCTGTATATGCAGTAATGCATGCTTGTTATACTCACGGTGGAACCTAAGGGGTTAATCCTCTGCATTGTGTAAAAAAAGCTATTTGTCCTCAATCCATCTCCTGATAGTGCAGAGCCCTGGGGGCACTCTGCACATGCTCAGTTTGGTGTATATTGCTAAAGAGTTTTTTTTTTTTCTTTTTTTAGAAAGGTGCAAATGATTGGCACAGGTCCAATCAGCACTGTCCAGACAGAGGGTCAGGGGTCATGCAGCCTCAGCCCAGTTGTGTGATGATAGCGAATGAATATCTGCTATTTTCACACTAAAGCTCCTCCCCGCCAATCAGGAAGCAGGTCTAAGACCTGTTTCCCGATTGGCTAAAACAGCAGGTGATCCTATTGGATGCCTAGGAGAAGAAGGAGGAGAGAGGATACGCACAGCGGAAGCTGTGGAGGAAAGGACACTGGAGCTGCTGCTCCCAGCCCACCACCAGCCACCCGCCACGTTGAGGGCACCGGAGCCACTGCTGCCAGCCACCTGCCGAGCTGAGGACACCAGAGCCGCTGCTCCCAGGCCACTGCCGTGCTGAGGACACCAGAGCCACTGCTGCCAGCCCCCCACCACGCTGAGGACACCGGAGCCGCTGCTGCCAGCCACCCTCCGTGCTGAGGACACCGGAGCCACTGCTGCCAGTCACCCGCCGTGCTAAGGGCACCAGAGCTGCTGCTGCCAGACACCCGCTATGCTGAGGACACCAGAGCCGCTGCTCCCAGCCCGCCGCCAGCCAGCCGCCACACTGAGGACGCCGAAACCGCTGCCCGCAATTCACCGTCTACCACCTGGATGGGGTAAGTGCCAGACTGACCAGCAGAAGGCGGGGGGGTAGTGCCATGCCACCGGCCACCTGGGAGTGGGGGTGGTTGGTTATTTGCCACCCCCCCAAAGAAAAACCCACCAGCTGCCTGCCACTGTTAGGGATTGATAGAGACTGTAAAACAATCTTCAGGACGCTATGAGCTGCTGGCTGAGTAGTAACCTTATGATAAGCCTACAATAAATATTCACTTGAATAATATATTTGCATTTATAAATGGCGTTCTGTATGGGTTTCCCATTCATGTTACCGGATATCTCCTTCTCAAATCACTAGATCATGTTTATGTCCTTTAAGCCGTGTAATTCCGGCTCGACATCCCAATTTCATACATCGAATCTATTGTAACAGCAACAATGTGACATTTACCGAAACCGCTTATCTTGCCGAGTGAAAATATCAAAAGTTACCATGAAGAGCCTCTCCTCATTATCTAATCTTCTCCGAATACTCCACTACTGCTGTGTGAATCGATGTCTGATAACCCCCTCCCCCCACCCTGAGCTAACAGGTCCTCCATCCCCCTCCTCTCCGGATTGGTTGTCCACTGTCATTATCGCTTAACCCTCTGTTTGCTCCCGTGTAAGTAGAACTCTATTTTTACTAACAAGAATATACACTTACCGGCCACTTTATAAGGTCCACCGTGCTAGTCCTGGGTTGGACCCCCTTTTGCGCTCATTCTTGGTGGCATAAATTCAACAAGGTGTTGGAAACGTTCCTCAGAGATTTTGCTCCATAGTGACATGATATCATCATCCAGTTGCTGCAGATTTGTCGGCTGCACATCCATGATGCGAATATCCCGTTCCACCAACGGGTGCTCTATTGGCTTAATATCTGGTGAGTGTGGAGGCCATTGGAGGACAGGGACCTCATTGTCCAGTGGTGAGATGATTGGAGCTTTCTGACATGGAGCATTATCCTGCTGGAAGGAGCCATCAGAAGATGGGGACACTGTAGTCATAAAGTGATGGACATGGTCAGCAACAATACTCAGGTAGGCCGTGGCGTTTAAACTAGGGTTTCACTAATACGAGTATCAGTATCAGTCCCGATACCGAGCATTTGCATGAGTGATGATCCAATACCTGGGCAGCCTCAGACATGATCGGTGCAGCGGTGGGGGCAGTTACAAGCACTAAACTCCCTATCGCCGCACCGATTGTCCCCTGTGTCCTTCTCCGAGTCCCCCTCTGTGCGCCGCGGGTCCCTGTATGTCCTGCTCCAGGTCCCCCTCTGTGCTCCGCCGGTTCCTGTGTCTTGCTCCGGGTCACCCTCTGTGCTCCCCGTATCCCATGTGTCCTCCTCCAGGTCCCGATCCGTGTCCTTCACTGGGTCCCCCTGTGTCCTCCCCGGCTCTCCGGCTTCTCCTCCGGTCCCCCCTGTCCCCGGATCTGTCAAGATGAAGAGCAGAGGAAGGAGCCGGTAAAGTCAGTGATCACCGACTGTCCATTCATAACTGAGCTAAACTGTGTTTATGATGCTTCAGTTTATGAATGGGAAGGAGCCTCGGTCTCCTCTCCATTCATCTCCAGTGCAGCTGAGGCTGCAGAGAAAGGGACTGGGGAATCTCTGACCTCAGTCCCTTTCCCTGTCTCAAAGGGGAGCTATCAGGGGTTTAGACCAGTAGATCAGCAGTTTTTCAAATACTCAGCCCTTCTGGCGCCAACAATCATGCCACGTTCAAACAACACATTTGTCATATTAATTAGGTAAAATGTACTTTTTATTCAGTAGCTGATTAAAACATATTTTTTAATATTATCCAAATATGTTTTCTGCCTTTTTTATTCAGTAGTTGATGAAATAATAACATAATTTTAAAATTCAATAAAATTGACTTTTTATTCAGTAGTTGAATAAAAACATATTTTTTATATCATCTAATTACACTTTCTGTCTTTTTTTATTCAGTAGTTGATAAAACAATAATTACTTTTTTTTTTTCAATAATATTTTTTATTGATTTTACATGGACAAGAGGAGAAATACAATGAAATAACACAAATAACATATGTAAGTATAGCAATGTACAAAAGCATACAGTCTAATATACCAGTCCGAGTGTTACATAAAATTGACTTTTTATTCAGTAATCAATTAAAAAAATATATATATTTTTTTTAATATAATCCAAATGCATTTTCTGCTTTTTTCATTCAGTGGTTGATGAAATAATAATATATTTTTATTATTCATGTAATAAAATTGACTTTTTATTCAGTAATAGATTAAAAAATAGTTTTAATATAATCCAAATGCATTTTTTGCCTTTTTTATTCAATTTCTGCCTTTTTTTCAGTAGTTAATGAAATAATAACATATTTTTAAAATTAATTTAATAAAATTGACTTTTTATTTAGTGATTGATTAAAAACATATTTATAATATAATCTAAATACACTTTCTGCCTCTTTTATTCAGTAGTTGATGAAATAATAACATATTTTTAATGATGTGTCCATATTTATGCACTTCTTCTTTCTTATAAAATGCTATAATTTTGATATGTTTTATAACATTAGATGTCTTCATCCCCCTGAGGAAGATCAGGACAGAATACGACCGAAACGCGTTGGAATTTTCTGAGTGGTGGCATCCAGTGTTGAGAAATACACTTTACATTTCTTGCTATCTGCATATGTAACATTGACATCTCAATTTTTGAATATCATGCATACCAGAGCTCATGTAGTTTTTAATTTATGTTCCATTTATATTTGTAGGCAATAAAGAGATTTTTTTTATATATTTGATCTAGTTACATTTTTTTTCAGCTGCCTATAGGCCCTTGAGAGCATTTTTTCAATTTCACATATTTTTAATATTTCCTAAATAAAATAGACTTTTATTCAGTAATCCATTGGAATATTTTTAATATGATCCAAATGCACTTTCTTCCTTTTGTTATTCAGTGGTTGATGAAATAAAAACATATTTTAGTATTAATTCGTTAAAATTTACTTTTTATTCAAAAATTGATTAATAAAATATTTTAAATATAATCAAAATGCATTTTCTGCCTTTTTTATTTATTTATTTATTTATTTATTTATTTATTATTAGTTGATGAAATAACAACATATTTTTAATATTAATGAAATAAAATTGACTTTTTATTCAGTAATTGATTAAAAAATATTTTAATATAATCCAGATGCATTTTCTGCCTTTTTTAATTCAATAGTTGACAAAAAACAACATATTTTTATGATTAATTTAATTTATTTTTTAATTCAGTAATTGATTAAACAAATATTTTAACATACTCCAGATGCCTTTTTTATTCAGTAGTTCATGAAATAACAGCACATTTTTTATATTGATTAAATATAATTGACATTTAAACAGTAATTGATTAAAAACATTTTTTTTAATTATAATCCAAATGCATTTTCTGCTTTTTTATTCAGTAGTTAAGGAAAAAAAAAATATAAACTAATAAATAAATGGCATTTAAAAAAATGATAACATAATTTTAATATTAATTAAATAAAAAGGACTTTTTTTCAGTAATTGAATAAAAAAAATATTTTTAATATAATCCAAATGCATTTTTCTGCCTTTTTATTCAGTAGTTGATAAAATAAGAACGTATTTTTAATATTTATTAAATAAAAAGGACTTTTAACCAGTAATTGATTAAAAACAATTTTTTAAATTATAATCCAAATGCATTTTCTGCCTTTTTTTATTCAGTAGTTGATGAAATAATAACATAATTTTAATATTAATGAAATAAAAAGGACTTCTTTTCAGTAATTGAATAAAAAATATTTTTAATATAATCCGAATGCAATTTCTGCCTTTTTTAATTCAATAGTTAACAAAAAAATAACATATTTTTTACGATTAATTAAATAAAATTTACTTTTTATTCAGTTTATTCAATTGATTAAACAAATATTTTTAACATACCCCAGATGCCTGTTCTGCCTTTTTTATTCAGTAGTTGATGAAATAATAACATATTTTTTAATATTGATTAAATAAAATCAACTTTTAAACAGTAATTGATTAAAAACTATTTTTTTTAATATAATCCAAATGCATTTTCTGCTTTTTTTATTCAGTAGTTAAGGAAAAAAATTATAAACTAATAAATAAATGACATTAAAAAAATGATAACATAATTTTAATATGAATTAAATAAAGGATTTTTTTTTCAGTAATTGAATAAAAATTTTTTTTAATATAATCCAAATGCATTTTCTGCCTTTTTTTATTCAGTAGTTGATGAAATAACAATGTATTTTTAATATTGATTAAATAAAAAGGACTTTTAACCAGTAATTGATTAAAAACATGTTTTTTTATATAATCCAAATGCATTTTCTGCCTTTTTTTCAGTAGTTAAGGAAGAAAAAAATTATAAACTAATAAATAAATGACATTTAAAAAAATTATAACATAATTTTAATATTAATTAAATAAAAATGACTTTTTTTCAGTAATTGAATAAAAAAAATATTTATAATATAATCTAAATACACTTTCTGCCTCTTTTATTCAGTAGTTGATGAAATAATAACATATTTTTAATGATGTGTCCACATTTATGCACTTCTTCTTTCTTATAAAATGCTATAATTTTGATATGTTTTATAACATTAGATGTCTTCATCCCCCTGAGGAAGATCAGGACAGAATACGACCGAAACGCGTTGGAATTTTCTGAGTGGTGGCATCCAGTGTTGAGAAATACACTTTACATTTCTTGCTATCTGCATATGTAACATTGACATCTCAATTTTTGAATATCATGCATACCAGAGCTCATGTAGTTTTTAATTTATGTTCCATTTATATTTGTAGGCAATAAAGAGATTTTTTTTATATATTTGATCTAGTTACATTTTTTTTCAGCTGCCTATAGGCCCTTGAGAGCATTTTTTCAATTTCACATATTTTTAATATTTCCTAAATAAAATAGACTTTTATTCAGTAATCCATTGGAATATTTTTAATATGATCCAAATGCACTTTCTTCCTTTTGTTATTCAGTGGTTGATGAAATAAAAACATATTTTAGTATTAATTCGTTAAAATTTACTTTTTATTCAAAAATTGATTAATAAAATATTTTAAATATAATCAAAATGCATTTTCTGCCTTTTTTATTTATTTATTTATTTATTTATTTATTATTAGTTGATGAAATAACAACATATTTTTAATATTAATGAAATAAAATTGACTTTTTATTCAGTAATTGATTAAAAAATATTTTAATATAATCCAGATGCATTTTCTGCCTTTTTTAATTCAATAGTTGACAAAAAACAACATATTTTTATGATTAATTTAATTTATTTTTTAATTCAGTAATTGATTAAACAAATATTTTAACATACTCCAGATGCCTTTTTTATTCAGTAGTTCATGAAATAACAGCACATTTTTTATATTGATTAAATATAATTGACATTTAAACAGTAATTGATTAAAAACATTTTTTTTAATTATAATCCAAATGCATTTTCTGCTTTTTTATTCAGTAGTTAAGGAAAAAAAATATACAAACTAATAAATAAATGGCATTTAAAAAAATGATAACATAATTTTAATATTAATTAAATAAAAAGGACTTTTTTTCAGTAATTGAATAAAAAAAATATTTTTAATATAATCCAAATGCATTTTTCTGCCTTTTTATTCAGTAGTTGATAAAATAAGAACGTATTTTTAATATTTATTAAATAAAAAGGACTTTTAACCAGTAATTGATTAAAAACAATTTTTTAAATTATAATCCAAATGCATTTTCTGACTTTTTTTATTCAGTAGTTGATGAAATAATAACATAATTTTAATATTAATGAAATAAAAAGGACTTCTTTTCAGTAATTGAATAAAAAATATTTTTAATATAATCCGAATGCAATTTCTGCCTTTTTTAATTCAATAGTTAACAAGAAAATAACATATTTTTTACGATTAATTAAATAAAATTTACTTTTTATTCAGTTTATTCAATTGATTAAACAAATATTTTTAACATACCCCAGATGCCTGTTCTGCCTTTTTTATTCAGTAGTTGATGAAATAATAACATATTTTTTAATATTGATTAAATAAAATCAACTTTTAAACAGTAATTGATTAAAAACTATTTTTTTTAATATAATCCAAATGCATTTTCTGCTTTTTTTATTCAGTAGTTAAGGAAAAAAATTATAAACTAATAAATAAATGACATTAAAAAAATGATAACATAATTTTAATATGAATTAAATAAAGGATTTTTTTTTCAGTAATTGAATAAAATTTTTTTTTAATATAATCCAAATGCATTTTCTGCCTTTTTTTATTCAGTAGTTGATGAAATAACAATGTATTTTTAATATTGATTAAATAAAAAGGACTTTTAACCAGTAATTGATTAAAAACATGTTTTTTTATATAATCCAAATGCATTTTCTGCCTTTTTTTCAGTAGTTAAGGAAGAAAAAAATTATAAACTAATAAATAAATGACATTTAAAAAAATTATAACATAATTTTAATATTAATTAAATAAAAATGACTTTTTTTCAGTAATTGAATAAAAAAAATATTTTTAATATAATCCAAATGCATTTTCTGCTTTTATTTTATTCAGTAGTTAAGGAAAAATAAATTATAAACTAATAAATAAATGACATTTAAAAAAATGATAACTTCATTTTAATATTAATTAAATAAAAATGACTTTTTTTTAGTAATTGAATAAAAAAATATATTTTTAATATAATCCAAATGCATTTTCTGCTTTTTTTTATTCAGTAGTTAAGGAAAAAAATTATTAACTAATAAATAAATGACATTAAAAAATAAAAATAAAATTAAACAATACATTTTTTTTTTTAATCGGTAATGAACTATGTGTGTCAAAACCCAGGTCAGTTGCTGACATGAAATATTGCTTGGAGGTAGTTCAATAACGGGAAGCAAGGATTTCCCATCACAATGTGTTTTTGCTCAGTTGACGTCTTGGAGGGGCGTATCGGCGTGAATGAATATCAATACGAGAGGTCTTTGTCTTTTGGCAATGGACTGATGGATGTGAACATGAAAGTTTAATATGATGGGGTTAATGGCTGCCACCGCGGTTTAATGACATGTTCATTCATTCCCTCCCAAGGCAGCCCAGTGATTAATCACCTGCCCACCTCAAAACTTTTTCCTTCCCCCACCCCACCCCCACCCCCCCGTATGCCGAACGCAACGCCCCGATTCGCCAGTAAGCTTGTGTCACTCTGCATTCCGACGCGCCTTACTAATAAATGCCTACACCAATAATTTATGCGTTGTCACACGCGAGTCTTTGAACTGTAATTATTTATAAGACATGGGATGAATTAAAACATTTGTGCTCCTGTAAATGACAGATATCTGATTCCAATATTCTTTAGTTACATTATCATTTATTCATGGGATCTGGCGCTGGCGTAGCTCACGCTCTCAATATTTAAAGAGCACCGGTCGAGGCTGCAAGGATTTAAATATTCAAAAGGTCTTTTTAAAAAAAAAAAAAAAAAAGATGAAGAAACAGAATGGCTTCTTCTTTTAAAAAACTTACAAAAATACCCAAGGTGATAGGATATGCCTTCTCGTAGCTCCTTCAGAAACCGCGGCAGTACACAAATACCGAGCGCCGTTCTTGTTTTGCAGTATTTCCTGACTTCGGGGCTTTTGTTGTGCGGCGCCGTTAAGCACTCTCAGGAGATGAATAATCTGCTCACTTAGCGCTCGTTTACACTCACTTCAAAAAAATGTGGACACGCTTGTTTAAAGCACTCTGTCTGCCGATCAAAGCTCCCACCACTAAATAAAAAGGGAGTCCCGGAGTAAAAGAACAAAAAGGGGATGGACGGAGGGACGGCATGACAGGGCTGGACATAGTACAGGCAGGGGATAAGGTAGAGAGTGTCCCCTTTAAGAAAAGGGGGGGTGGTCTGGAGTCTGGAGTCGGGAGGTACTCGGAGGAAGTAAGTGTAGGAGAAAGGGGGGAAGTGATGTCAGTTGAAAACGGAGGCGAAAGAGATTCCCGCCCACCCTTGGTTTGTATTCAGGGAGGCTGTCAGGACAGTGGTGGGTCTTTGGAGGAAGAGAAGATGGCTGTTATATATATATATATATATATATATATATATATATATATATATATATATATATATATATATAAAACATGGTTGGGACCCATCTGTGGTATGGGGTTCTCAGGTACCTTCCGGTTAACGAGGGGTTCTCACGTACCTTCCGGTTAACGAGGGGTTCTCAGGTACCTTCTGGTTAACGAGGGGTCAACCAGGAAGGGGTAAAAATGTAGGTCACTGCGAAGGTTGAGTACCGTCTCTGACTGCGGCTGGAGGCCTAAAGTTTAAAAGAAGTTGGTCGCAGTGACCAAGTTGTGTGTCGTTGCCCTCCAAGACCACCAAAGTATACAGAGAAGTTGGTTGATGGCTATTTAAACTGCTATTTATTTAAATTACGTTAATAAAAAGGCCGTAAGGCCATTTTACTCCAAAACCCTGTCATGTCATTTTTGGGGGAAGTGGAGGGGTTTGGAGATTATGTTATAACAGGTTGGGAAAAATAGACTGGAGGTTATGTCCTTCATATGTCATGGTCACCTTACAGTCGTGTTCACACGTGTTTGCTTTGCTTCAAAAATGATCCCCCCCGTGTTGCTTTCTTGGTGCTTCAAGGCACCTTCAGAGCCTTCATAGAAGTCTATGACAATGCTCGCTAACTTCAGCTATTGAGAGGCTTTTATTCAGAATTGGCTTCACTTTGTTTTGGAGGGATTGCAGGTATAAGATATCCCAGCGTGGAGCAGCAGGAACTTGCAGATGGCACACGTGGTGTGCAATATGAGAGTGCTATAGCAGAAGGTGAGAGGGGACCAAAGAAAGTGGACTGAGCGGCAGAGGATCAGTAGAGCTGGGGGGGCCGGAGCAGGAGGAACTGGCAAGGTCACATATGGTGAGCAGCATGAGAGGAATAAAGCGGAAGGTGAGCAAGGACCAAAGAGAGAGGAAGATCAGAAAACCCAAGGATTAGCAAAGCTGGGGACTACTACTGAGCGGGGGATCGGCAGAGTTGTGGGCTACTACTTAGTGGGGGATCAGCAGAACTGTGGATTGCTACTCAGCGGGGGATCAGCAGAGCTGGGGGTTACTACTGAGTGTGGGATCTGCAGAGCTGGAGGTTACTACTGAGTGGGGCATCAGCAGAGTTGGGAGTACTACTGAGCAGGGGATCTGCTGATTGAGGGTACCAATGAGCCAGAGATCTGCTTAACAATGGGATACTAATGAGCTGGGGATCTGCTGAGTGGGAGTACTAATGGGCCCCTTTACAACAATTAGAAAATCGACACACATGTACACTTGTCTATGACAAAGCTCGCTATCAGCACCTGCAGCTATTGAGAGGCTTCTATTCAGCTTTAGCTTTGCTTTATTTTGGAGGTATTACAGGTATGAGATATCCCAGGATGCACTGGGAAACCAACAAGCGAACTGGAAAGTAGTCATCAGCCAAGGTTTGTGGCTTTAACATCCTCCACACTTGGAGGGTTTCTTTAGGAATTCAGTCCCATCTGCAAGGTCAGGTGCTGATTTTGAACACCTGGCTCACAAAGGACGTTCCAATCCATCCCACATGTGTTCAGTAGGGTTGAGGTCGGGGCTCTGTACAGGACACTCGAGTTCCTCCACCCCAAACTGTTCATCTGTCAGGAGCGTGTAAACACTCCTGTTCTTTGACAGCTGCTGGTCTCGTTCCAGCATCCTGGTTTTGTCTATGATGCATCCCTGCCTGTCTTTCCACCTGCAAGAAGATTAATATTGCCAGTCTTTGGGTGGAGGCAAAACCTGATTTAAGCCAGCCAAGCCTGCAGTCTTATGCTTGTGATAGCGTGTTTAATATGTGTTCAAGCTCTCTGTCTGTCTATCCTGCTCTGCTATTTGCATTCCCCTATTTATGACCTCAGATCGGATATCGACTATTTTCTGAACTCTGCCTGCCTTTTGACTATGGATTGACCCTGACTATTCTGAATCTTGCCTGTCTTGTACCTGGACTGTCATTGAACCACTCTGTCTGTGTGCCAACCGCAAGTACCCATTTTCTTTGCTCAATTTGTTTGCGTGGTAGCCAGGCACTTATAACATAGTGTATAAGACCTGGGGGCAACCGAGTACCGGTATGCCTGCATGCCTTATGCTAAAGGGGGCCGCTATAACTGAAGAACAAAGAAGCCAGCTATAGTAAGCATGACATCATCCTTGTCTTTTTGGAGCTGGCTTTGTACACAGGGGCACATTTATGCTTGAACAGAAAAAGGTCTTCACCAAACTGCTACCAAAAAGTTGGAATAGCACAATTGTCTACAATGTCTTTTATGTATTAGTATTAGGTACTATTGACTGAACACATTGGAACTCAGTTGCAGTTGTCTGTGGGAAATAGTTCCCATTTGTGAGGTCAGTTACAGTTAGATCAGAAGATCTGGCTCATGATCGGCATTCCAGTTCATCCCAAAGGTGTTCAGTAGGATTGAGGTTAGGACATTCGAGTTCCTCCACACCAAACTGGTCAAACCATGTCTTTATGGATTTATACACAGGGCACAGTCATGCTGAAACAGAAAAATGTCATGCCCAAACTGTTGGCACAAAGATGGAAGCTCGTAATTGCCTAAAATGTCTTTGTGTGATTTAGTACTCTTATGAGTTTGTTGGACATCCCATTCCAAAACCATGGCCATTGATACGGGCTCCCTCCCATCATTTGTCGCTATAGCATCCTCCACACCCCTGGGAAGGCTATCAACAAGATTTTGGTGGGTGTTTGTGGGAATTTGGTCCATTTGAGAAGTCAAGTGCTGATTTTGAAGACCAGGCTCACAAAGGACATGGCAACTCATTCCATAGGTGTTCAGTAGGGTTTAGGTCAGGGCTCTGTGCAAGACACTCGAGTTCCTTCACACTAAACTTGTCAAACCATGACTTTATGGGACAGGCTTTGTACACAGGGGTACAGTCATTCTGGAACAGAAAAGGGTCTTCACCAAACTGTTGGCGCAAGGTTGGAAGCATACAATTGCCTAAAATGTCTTTGCATGATGTACAATGTAGTGTTAAGTATTCTTGACTGGAAACATTTGAACTCAATCATTTGGAGGGGCTCCACATACTTCTGGCCATTGTTGCGCTGTTTATCAAAATAGTTACGGCCTATTGGTGGAAATACATTGGGGTGGAGCTTGTGCTGAAATCACTACTCTCGCTGTGAGGAGCTGAAGATGTTGATGGTTTACATGCATGGTACATTTACATTTATGTGAGCATTTTATCTTGAATTTGGCTGAATAAAACGGCGGTTTTGAACTATGGTATGTCCATTTGTTTTTTTACATGCTACAAACATACTGAACAGAGCAGTAGTGCTTTACATGACCTTTGTGAGACTCCTAAAGTACCTTTGGGCATATGCTGCTGAGGCTTTTCATGTGATCTCTGAAACTGTGAATGGTTGACTGCTGATATACATGCTTATTTGAGACCACCTATAATCCCAGTCTTAGTCCGTAGGGGTTTAATATTGAGTTGGCCCACCCTTTGCAACTATAACCACTTCAACTCTTCTGGGAAGGCTGTTCACATGGTTTAGGAGTGTGTCTATGGGAATGTTTGACCATTCTTCTAGAAGCGCATTTGTGAGGTCAGGCACTAATGTGGACGAGAAGGCCTGGCTCGCAGTCGCCGCTCTAATTCAACCCAAAGGTGTTCTATCTGGTTGAGGTCTTGCAGAAAAAAAGGGGGAATTGGGACTTTAAATGAGGCGCATCCATCCCGAAATCAGGTATATATAACAGGGAATTTGGGACTTTAAATGAAGCAATTTGAAATGCGGAGGATTAACATTGTAATTTTATTAATAATAGTAAATATATAGTAAAGGAATTTCATGTGTATATACAGACATACATATATAATTGGCACAAAGTTATAGGCATAATTAGATGGAAAAGTATAAACAGTAGAATACATAATTGCATTGGATAAGTCAAGGTCAAAGTAATGTTGATATAAAATAGCATATAGCCTATAGGTGCCCGGGATGGCATATCCAGTAACTAATCATAGCGAGATGATATAATCATGATATTAATGAATAGGTAACATCAAGGTAACAATGGATAGAGTTCTGGCATCAATCATAGCTCGACGCGTTTCGTGGATGATATTTGTCCACTCATCAGGAGCTGATGCATAGTAAACCTGTAGGATATATACAAAAAGTCAACCTCAATCCGTATAGAGAGGAATAAAACAAAAAATGCTGGAAAGATTTTGGCCAGACAAGCACTTACCAACCCTGACACTGAGCGTGGCATGTGGCAGATGGCATGGAGTGGGCCGGGGACAACAAACCCCGTAGCGGGAGCTGAGGCAGCATGTAGTGTCTGGATGACATCAGGTAAAGAAATGACAGTGTATAGGTAGTGAAATGATCTCCATGTGGCAACAATGATAAAAATGGATTGTCAAAGTAAGAATACCTGAGGATAAATGTTAGGAAATATAGTATATCAGTATTCATTCAAAACAGAATAGGTTATATTGAGTATTATATAGTATGAGTAATGTGTACAAATATACTTGTATATGAAGATTACTGATAAGTAATACAATAGAAGTCATATGATAAAAGAGGTCTGATTGAGGGAATGAATGTAACAATAATGATGGGGCATAGCTTGTCTGGTTGAGGTCAGGACTCTGTGCAGGCCCATTAACTTCCTCCACCCCAAACTCGCTCATCCATGTCTTTATGGACCTTGCTTTGTCCACTAGTGCGCAGTCATGTTGGAACAGAAATAGGCCATCCCCAAACTGTTCCCACAAAGTTGGGAGCATAAAATTGTCCAAAATGTCTTGGTATGCTGACACCTTAAAGTGGTTGTAAACTCTCCCCGACAGCTTTGTCCCATGTAAATCAGCATAAAAAACCCTAATGAACACTGCTTGTAGATATCTCCTTACTTGTTTAGTATTGTAATCCTTTTTGTTCTTTAGAATGACTTCACTGAGCATGCCCAGATCTCCTCTGATTTACGGCACACTCTGTGTACTTATCTGTCTATTATCAGATCTTCCTACAGCACAACTCTGAAATCCCACAAGACTGCATAATCACTCAGAGCTTCCTACTACACCCCATATGATCATGTGACATCACATGCAGTGTAAACTTGTGCATAGGACAGGATTACTGCAGCCTTATCAGCTGAAGCGAATAAGACTGACACAGGCAAACACTAGATAATAGGCACAAGTAAATACTATGAAATAAAAAAAGTCAGCTATGAGCAGTGAAACAGGGTTGCCATAGAAACGTTAGTTCGCGAAGGAGGCTTGGCTAACAGTACAGGAAGTGCTTAATGTAAGGGCGAAAATACACTCTACTGTGGACTCAGAAAACAATACTTAAGATGGTGCTGCCTAACCCCTGGAAACAAGATTTTTAAAGTTTCTTTAAACAGTAAGTAATATGCAATTTGGGCTGGATTACAGTGGCTATAGTTTAATAATTACTTATTATAATGGACTAAATGAAAAGCAGCATCAGAGTGGGAGAGTTTACTTCCTCTTTAAGAGTTTCCTTCACTGGAACTAAGGGGCCAAGCCCAGCCCATGAAATACAACCCCCACACCATAATCCTCCTCCACAAAATGATTTGGACCAGTGCAGAAAGCAAGCATATATGCAGCCTCACTGGGCTGTTTTTTTTTTTCCCGTTGGGCCCGCATATATCCATATCTCTCTTTGTGCTGGGGCCAGGGGTCTCACTGGGAGTCCCAGGTCCTGTATTAACGATTGGGACTGGGAACTCCCAGTTCCAGGTCTCCTGATCGCTGTGATAGCCTCTGATTCACAATCACAGTGATCAGTCACTATGAAGTCCGCTCCTGTGTTTCTCTCTCTTTGTGAATGGAGAGGGAAGATACATTGTATCTCTCTCTCTGTCATTGCAGAGAGAGAGAAACAAAAAATATTTAAAACAAAAAAAAAAAAAAATAAGATAAAATTCCTAGATCAAGATTTAAGCTAGGTCAGTGGCAGGGTTAGTGTTTGGGTCAAGTAAGAGTTAAAGGTCAGGGTCAGCATAGTTTGGGAAGTATTTAAAAAAAAAAAAACATTTTAAATTGGTATCAGTGTCAGTGTGTTTTAGGTAGGACAAAAAAAAAATGCACACTATTGTTTTTGGGCTGTACTACAGGTACAAAAAACAACTAACATACACATATGTGGTATCACTGCGATCGTTGATAGCAGGAGAATTTATTGTAGGTTGTTCTTTGGTGGTAGGTTATGGTAGTAACAAGAAATATACAGCTACATTTTAAAAAAATGATTTTTTTTTTTAACTATTGTAGGCCAGTTTTCCTTTGATAATAAAAATCTGGAGCTATTCATTACCATTTACCACCAGGTGAAAGCCCAATTTGTCCAGAAAAAAACATTGTATAAACAACCTGGATGCACACAGTAGTTGTAATGATATGTACGGTTTTACTAACACATGTCAAAGTTTCTAAATTGTGCTTAGGCCTTAAAATTTGTTTTGCACTTAGGCGTGAAGGGGTTAAACACCAAGCGCGGGTTTATTTGTTCTTATATGGTGTATTACTGCAAGCTAACCAGAAAAAAATATAGGTTCCTGGACATTCTATGGTGTACAGATTTATATACATACAGTATGTCATGAGCGGCAGGCAGCGCGCACTGGCATCAGACAGGAAAGGGTTACAAGAAGATAAATATAGACGCTGGCCACTGTTGAAAAGTACAGATCTCCCTTCAAAGCTGCTATATAATTTGTCTGAGTAACTCACAAGAAAATCATAGTGACTGAGCTCTGAACACTAAAACCACAATATGTTTCCAAAGCTATATTTAATTTAATTTTTTTTCCCAAACTGGGTTTCCTGCAGGACAATATTGTAAGAAATAAACCGATGGTGTGCACAACTGGTAGAAATAAACCGATGGTGTGCACAACTGGTAGAAGTAAACCGATAGTGTGCACAACTGGTAGAAGTAAACCGATGGTGTGCACAACTGGAAGAAATAAACCGATGGTGTGCACAACTGGTAGAAGTAAACCGATAGTGTGCACAACTGGAAGAAGTAAACTGATGGTGTGCACAACTGGAAGAAGTAAACTGATGGTGTGCACAACTGGAAGAAGTAAACTGATGCTGTGCACAACTGGAAGAATTAAACCGATGGTGTGCACAACTGGAAGAAGTAAACCAATGGTGTGCAACTGGTAGAAGTAAACCAATGATGTGTACAACTGGAAGAAGTAAACCAATGACGTGCACAACTGGAAGAAGTAAACCGATGGTGTGCACAACTGGAAGAAGTAAACCAATGGTGTGCACAACTGGAATAAGTAAACCAATGGTGTGCACAACTGGAAGAAGTAAACTGATGCTGTGCACAACTGGAAGAAATAAACTGATGGTGTGCACAACTGGAAGAAGTAAACAGATGGTGTGCACAACTGGTAGAAGTAAACCGATGGTGTGCACAACTGGAAGAAATAATCCGATGGTGTGCACAACTGGTAGAAGTAAACCAATGATGTGTACAACTGGAAGAAGTAAACCGACGGTGTACACAACTGGAAGAAGTAAACCGATGGTGTGCACAACTGGAAGAAATAAACCGATGGTGTGCAGAACTGGAAGAAAAAAAAAACGATGGTATGCACAACTGGAAGAAAAAAATGATGGTGTGCACAACTGAAAGAGATGGTTTTAAAAGTGAAATATGGTTAACTATTAAAGTCACTAGCGGAATAAAACCCAAAAGCAAAAATGTAATATATTGCAGCTTACCAATCATTAGCTCTGGTGGCCAGTGCCAGGACAAGGTCATCTAGAGCCCAGGGCAAACATGCCAAACTGTGCCCCCCCCCCCACATCCAAGATATATGAGTGTTATGTGTCAGAAAAAATCTCCCCACAAAAACACTGAGCACTAATCTGTATGCTGATCCCCTAAGCATAAATCCCCCCTCCTCCCAGTACAAAACCGCTCCCCCTTCGGTAAAAAAACACCATCTCAGTACAAATCTTCCCCCCCAAATCCCCCAGCTAAAATCTCCCCTCCCCCAAAAAAATCACCCCTTCTAGTACAAATCCTCTACCCCTAAAATGTCCCCTCCTAGGTCATGTCTCCCCCCCCCACTTCAAATCCTCCCCTCCCAGCAATCATTGGGATGATCCTCATGATTAAGCTCCGAGTGGTGGAGTGAGACGTGTTGGGGTGGGGCCTGGCGGGAGCCCAGGCTGAGACTGCCATTCATTCCAATACCAGTGGGTCTGTTTTGATGTGAGGCTTAATGGGACCCATCCTTTGCTCAACACACAAAAACATACTAACTGGGGTCACTTGAGAGTACTTTGTCAATCATATAAAGTGGACGATCCGCAAAACAATCACATGTGAAGGTAGCATACAACCTTCACCCTTAAGTTATCTTCCCACAACATAGTATCTCTCCTCCCCAGGGTCATTAGTACTCACTCAGAGGGCTCTGGCTTGCATTAGGCTATATGTTTCCAGGTCATGGGGATGACCCTCATGATTAAGCTCAGAGGGGTGGAGTGAAACGCACTCGAGGCATGGCCTGGTGGGAGCCCAGGCTAAGAATGCCATTCATTCCAATACCAGTGGGTCTGCATTGATGTGCATCTTCATGGGATCCCTCCTTTGCACATCTAGCTCCACTACACATCGCCTAGATCCTCCTGGGGGATAGACTCACTTCAGAGAAAACTTGGCTTGGCCTGAAAGCCCTTTTGCAACCTGCTCTAGCCTCCACCACAATAAAGAGACAGGATGACTACAGCTGCCTTTTCTTGATGCAGAACTATCTCACCCTGTCCTTTAGCCCTGTCCAGGGCCTCCACTTAACCAACCAGCATGCAGAGGTAGTCAGCTATCTGCTCCCAAGCCCCATCTGCACTAAGGCTCCTCCCAACCAGGCTAATATATGGGCACGGGCTCAGCCATGATATCACTACAGGAGGGGTCTAGCTAAAAGATACCTAGCACCCAGTTACACTATTCTCTGTTACCACACACTGTTATAACAAAATTACCTGGCTTTCTACACAGGGCACAATCATGCTGGAACAGAAAAAGGCAAAAAATGTAAAATAATGCATTTGGGTGGTAAAAATATGAATGCAATCTATACACTGGGGGGGAGAACCTCTGGGGGGATCTAGGATGGAAAAAGACCTGGGGGGTCCTGGTAGATGATAGGCTCAGCAATGTCATGCAATGCCAAGCTGCTGCTAACAAAGCAGAGTATTGACATGCATTGAAAAGGGTATCAACTCCAGAGATAAAACGATAATTCTCCCGCTCTACAAGACTCTGGTCCGGCCGCACCTGGAGTATGCTGTCCAGTTCTGGGCACCAGTCCTCAGGAAGGATGTGCTGGAAATGGAGCGAGTACAAAGAAGGGCAACAAAGCTAATAAAGGGTCTGGAGGATATTAGTTATGAGGAAAGGTTGCGAGCTCTGAACTTATTCTCTCTGGAGAAGAGACGCTTGAGAGGGGATGTGATTTCAATTTACAAATACCGTACTGGTGACCCCACAATAGGGATAAAACTTTTTCGCGGAAGGGAGTTTAACAAGACACGTGGCCACTCATTAAAATTAGAAGAAAATAGGTTTAACTTTAAACTATACAGAGGATTCTTTACTGTAAGAGCAGCAAGGATGTGGAATTCCCTTCCACAGGTGGTGGTCTCAGCAGGGGGCATCAGTAGTTTCAAGAAACTATTAGATAAGCACCTGAATGACCACAACATACAGGGATATACAATGTAATACTGACATATAATCACACACATAGGTTGGACTTGATCGACTTGTGCCTTTTTTTCGACCTCACCTACTATGTAACTTTGTAACTAATGCCAAAACTGTTGGCACAAAGTTGGAAGCACATACTTGCCTAAAATGTCTTTATATGATGTAAGTACTCTTATGAGTTTGTTGGACATCCCATTCCAAAACCATGACCATTGATACCAGGTCCCATCTCCCATCTTTTGTGGCTATAACATCCCACACTCTTCTGGGAAGGCTATCCACAAGATGTTGGAGACTTTTTGTGGGAATTCTGTCCCATTTGTGAAGTCAGTTACTGATTTTTGGATGAGAAGACCTGGCTCACTATCGGCACCCCAAAGGTGTTCAGTAGGGTTGAGTTCAGGGTTCCTTGCAGGACACTCAAGTTCCTCCATAACCAAACTGGTCGAACCTTGTCTTTATGGAGCTGGCTTTGTCCACAGGCGCACAGAGAAGAGCAAATTCCCTTCCCTTAAGTACTACCACAAGGTTGCGAGTGCAAAATTGCCTAAAATGCCTTTCTATGCTGTAGCATTAACAGCACCCACTGGAAGCCCATAGACTTCTAGCCATACGATGCAGATCCTGATGGCATCTGCCTGGTCTAAGTTAACAACAGCCGCACACAAACCATACATTTCCAGCCTGAAAATACAAGCATTGGATGTGACAAACGAGGGCAAGATATTTCAGGTCATGAAATATGTCTGGGGCCACACTAACTGCCCGGGACTGAGCCAAGGCATACACAGCACGCCGGAGGTTAAGACAGAGGGCTTGAGAATTTGACAAGCGACTGTGAAGATTGAGCCAACTGTTAGGAACTTTGAGTCTGCAAGATGGTTGCCTTCTAAATCTACAAGTAATAATAAAGCCTTCATGTTATAATGGATTTCAAACACTTCTCCTACGGATTGACAATAACCACAATTTTCTCACAGCACGACCCTTTTTTCTCTCTTTTTTTCTTCTCTTGCTATTTTTTTCTTTTAAATAGAAATAAAATACAAAGTGCTAAG
Organism: Lithobates clamitans; assembly: GCA_037952925.1. Classification (NCBI taxonomy): domain Eukaryota; kingdom Metazoa; phylum Chordata; class Amphibia; order Anura; family Ranidae; genus Lithobates; species Lithobates clamitans. The sequence goes on from JBBGZY010001326.1 coordinate 857,245, forward strand.
CAGCATTTTAGCACAATATGATTTGTTCCAGCTCCCTCAGACAGTGTAAAAAAATATATAATATGTTAGAAAACAGGAAAATCTATATTTTTTGCAAACCTGAAATAAGATAAACACGTATAAAGTATGTTACTATATTTTTAAACCATACTGTTATCTCTAAGTGCCAACTTTGTCAAAAACATACAGTAACACTGTAAATGTGTTATAGCAAGTAGTCCAATATTCATCTCAAATTGATTTTGATCCCAAATTGATTGATTCCAAATTGACTCAAATTCATCTCAATCAGGGTGGACATAAGCTCAATGCGGGGCGCTGTTACCGCAAAGCATTCTCATTAGGAATGAACAAAACTGAGAGTTTACATTTGCCTGAAACTTCATTAAAAATGATTAGATCTTTTTTTTCAATTTTCATATTTCAGCTAAGCACATTGTAGTACATGGGAAAAAATAGGCTGTTCTTTGTGGGTTTTAGGGGTGCTAAGTGATTTAAATTACTCTTGAGGGTTTTGGATTATATACTACTACTACTACTACTACTACTACTACTAATAATAATAATATTGACCCCCCCAAATTTAATATTATAGACTGAACGGGCTTCTTGTATATAAAAATATATATATATTATTATTATTATTATTATGATCATTGTTGTTGTTGTTATTATTATTATTTCATATTACTGAAAGGCCTTTATACACAACAGGAGAATATTTACCCCCATATTTAATATTATAGACTGAAAGGACTCCATACTTAATAATAATAACAACAACAACAATAATAATAATAAAAATCATCATTATTAATATACATATTATTTATTAATGAAAGGCCTTCATACACAACGTGAAAATGTTTAACCCCATATTTAATATTATAGACTGGAATGACTCCATATTTAACAATAATAATAGTAATAATAACAGTAGTAGTAATAATAATAATAATTATTATTATTGCTATTATTATTGTTAAATATGGAGTCATTTCAGCCTATAATATTAAGTATGGGGATAAACATTTTCCTGTTGTGTATAAAGGCCTTTCATTAATAAATAACAATAATAAGCATTATTTTTTAATTAATAATCATTTATAATAATAATAATAATAATAATAATAATAATAATAATAATAATAATAATAATAATAATAATCATTATTATTATTATTATTATTATTATTATTACTATTATTATTAATATTATTATTAATAAATAATTAGTCATTTCAGTCTATAAAAATAAATATGGGGGTGAATATAGGGCAGACCTTAAGCAGTTAAACAAGTGAACTGCCTAAAACCTGTTCTAATCTTTCTTCTGTTTTCGGCATTATCATTTTCAATATACCTATTTTTTTCCCATAAACGAATATTATGTAAAGGTGGATCTAACTCAATCTCAAGCAGTGCAGCCAGGGCACTATCCGCAGCAGAGGCTCACGAAGACCTGGTATTCCAGCCAGTATCTTAAATGGCCGCAGAAATGCGTGCTGACGCACACAGATGTGCACCGGCACAGGCTCCCGACACCAAATGGCCTTTAGGAAGCCAGTCACCCTGTGTGATTGCTGGCTGATCTTTGGTTCTCCAGTGCCTTTTTTACTGAGTTAACCTTTGCATCTGTTGGTACCTGTTACCAACTCAGCTTGTCCCTGGACCTGTTTTCTACCTGCCTCCTGATCTAGCCTCGCCTTGTTATATGGACTGTCTTATCCTGCTCTCCCGTGTATGACCTTAACTTGGCTCCTGACGCTTGCTCTTGTTCATACCAAGTTCCTGAACTCGGCTTTGAATTGGTTTCTATCTTGACTCCTACTCTACCTGAGTCCTCTTATTTCCCATGGATGCCAGCTGTCTACAGACACTATCTTGGTGTATCATCTGAGTACCTGGACATCTCATCTGACAACCCTCCAGTCAGAACATCTCTGCAAACTATTCCAACAGGCGACTTGTGCTTCTTCGAGCCCGACTCCTCCTGTTCCACCTTAAGGGAAGTCTGGACCTTAGCGCAAGGGAAGCCCTCTCTCTGTCTTATCCTGCTCTCCCGTGTATGACCTTAGCTTGGCTCCTGACACTTGCTCTTGTCCACATCAAGTTCCTGAACTCAGCTTTGAATTGGTTTCTCTCTTGACCAGGGATGAGCCGAACACCCCCCTGTTCGGTTCGCACCAGAACATGCGAACAGGAAAAAAATTCGTTTGAACACGCGAACACCGTTAAAGTCTATGGGACACGAACATGAATAATCAAAAGTGCTAATTTTAAAGGCTAATATGCAAGTTATTGTCATTAAAAGTGTTTGGGGACCTGGGTCCTGCCCCAGGGGACATGGATCAATGCAAAAATAAGTTTTAAAAACGGCCGTTTTTTCAGGAGCAGTGATTTTAATAATGCTTAAAGTCAAACAATAAAAGTGTAATATCCCTTTAAATTTCATACCTGGGGGGTGTCTATAGTATGCCTGTAAAGGGGCGCATGTTTCCCGTGTTTAGAACAGTCTGACAGCAAAATGACATTTTGAAGGAAAAAACACATTTAAAACTACCGCGGCTATTGCATTGCCGACAATACACATAGAAGTTCATTGATAAAAACGGCATGGGAATTCCCCACAGGGCAACCCCGAACCAAAATTTAAAAAAAAAATGATGTGGGAGTCCCCCTAAATTCCATACAAGGCCCTTCAGGTCTGGTATGGATTTTAAGGGGAACCCCGCGCCAAAAAAAAAAAAAGAAAAGAGGGGGGACAAGAGTGCGGCCCCCCCCTCCTGAACCGTACCAGGCCACATGCCCTCAACATTGGGAGGGTGCTTTGGGGTAGCCCCCCAAAACACCTTGTCCCCATGTTGATGAAGACAAGGGCCTCATCCCCACAACCCTGGCCGGTGGTTGTGGGGGTCTGCGGGCGGGGGGCTTATCGGAATCTGGAAGCCCCCTTTAACAAGGGGACCCCCAGATCCCGGCCCCCCCCTATGTGAAATGGTAAGGGGGTACTTACCCCTACCATTTCACTAAAAAACTGTCAAAAATGTTAAAAATGACAAGAGACAGTTTTTGACAATTCCTTTATTTAAATGCTTCTTCTTTCTTCCTTCATCTTCTTCTGGTTCTTCTGGCTCTTTTGGTTCTTCCTCCGGCGTTCTCGTCCAGCATCTCCTCCGCGGCGTCTTCTATCTTCTTCTCCTCGGGCCGCTCCGCACCCATGGCATGGGGGGGGAGGCTCCCGCTCTTCTCTTCATCTTCTTCTCTTCTTCATCTTCTTCTTCATCTTCTTCTTCTTCTTCTTCTTCCCTTCTTCCTTCTTCTCTTCTTCATTTCTTCTCCGGGCCGCTCCGCAGCCATGCTGGCATGGTGGGAGGCTCCCGCTGTGTGACGGCGTCTCTTCGTCTGACGGTTCTTAAATAATGGGGGGCGGGGCCACCCGGTGACCCCGCCCCCCTCTGACGCACGGGACATGACGGGACTTCCCTGTGGCATTCCCCGTGACGTCACAGGGAAGTCCCGTCAAGTCACCGTGCGTCAGAGGGGGGCGGGGTCACCGGATGGCCCCGCCCCCCGTTATTTAAGAACCGTCAGACGAAGAGACGCCGTCACACAGCGGGAGCCTCCCACCATGCCAGCATGGCTGCGGAGCGGCCCGGAGAAGAAATGAAGAAGAGAAGAAGGAAGAAGAGATGAAGAAGAAGAAGAAGATGAAGAAGATGAAGAGAAGAGCGGGAGCCTCCCCCCTCATGCCATGGGTGCGGAGCGGCCCGAGGAGAAGAAGATAGAAGACGCCGCGGAGGAGATGCTGGACGAGAACGCCGGAGGAAGAACCAGAAGGGCCAGAAGAACCAGAAGATGAAGGAAGATAGAAGAAAGAAGAAGTATTTAAATAAAGGAATTGTCAAAAACTGTCTCTTGTCATTTTTAACATTTTTGACAGTTTTTTAGTGAAATGGTAGGGGTAAGTACCCCCTTACCATTTCACACAGGGGGGGGGGCCAGGATCTGGGGGTCCCCTTGTTAAAGGGGGCTTCCAGATTCCGATAAGCCCCCCGCCCGCAGACCCCCACAACCACCGGCCAGGGTTGTGGGGATGAGGCCCTTGTCTTCATCAACATGGGGACAAGGTGTTTTGGGGGGCTACCCCAAAGCACCCTCCCAATGTTGAGGGCATGTGGCCTGGTACGGTTCAGGAGGGGGGGGGCGCACTCTCGTCCCCCCCTCTTTTCCTGCGGCCTGCCAGGTTGCGTGCTCGGATAAGGGTCTGGTATGGATTTTTGGGGGGACCCCACGCCGTTTTTTTTTTTTTTTTTGGCGCGGGGTTCCCCTTAAAATCCATACCAGACCTGAAGGGTCTGGTATGGAATTTAGGGGGAACCCCACGTCAATTTTTTTTTTTAATTTTGGCTGGGGTTCCCCTTAATATCCATACCAGACCTGAAGGGCCTTGTATGGAATTTAGGGGGACCCCCACATCATTTTTTTTTTTATTTTGGTTCGGGGTTGCCCTGTGGGGAATTCCCATGCCGTTTTTATCAATGAACTTCTATGTGTATTGTCGGCAATGCAATAGCCGCGGGTAGTTTTAAATGTGTTTTTTTCTTCAAAATGTCATTTTGCTGTCAGACTGTTCTAAACACAGGAAACATGCGCCCCTTTACAGGCATACTATAGACACCCCCCAGGTATGAAATTTAAAGGGATATTACACTTTTATTGTTTGACTTTAAGCATTAATAAAATCACTGCTCCTGAAAAAACGTCCGTTTTTAAAACTTTTTTTTGCATTGATCCATGTCCCCTTGGGCAGGACCCAGGTCCCCAAACACTTTTTATGACAATAACTTGCATATAAGCCTTTAAAATGAGCACTTTTGATTTCTCCCATAGACTTTTAAAGGGTGTTCCGCGGCATTCGAATTTGCCGCGAACACCCCAAATTGTTCGCTGTTCGGCGAACTTGCGAACAGCCAATGTTCGAGTAGAACATGAGTTCGACTCGAACTCGAAGCTCATCCCTACTCTTGACTCCTACTCTACCTGAGTCCTCTTATTTCCCATGGGTGCCACCTGTCTACAGACACTTTCTTGGTGTATCATCTGAGTACCTGGACATCTCATCTGACAACACTCCAGTCAGAACATCTCTGCAAACTATTCCAACAGGTGACTTGTGCTTCTTCGAGCCTGACTCCTCCTGTTCCACCTTAAGGGAAGTCTGGACCTTAGCGCAAGGGAAGCCCTCTCTCTGTCTTATCCTGCTCTCCCGTGTATGACCTTAGCTTGGCTCCTGACACTTGCTCTTGTCCACATCAAGTTCCTGAACTCAGCTTTGAATTGGTTTCTCTCTTGACCAGGGATGAGCCGAACACCCCCCTGTTCGGTTCGCACCAGAACATGCGAACAGGAAAAAAATTCGTTTGAACACGCGAACACCGTTAAAGTCTATGGGACACGAACATGAATAATCAAAAGTGCTAATTTTAAAGGCTAATATGCAAGTTATTGTCATTAAAAGTGTTTGGGGACCTGGGTCCTGCCCCAGGGGACATGGATCAATGCAAAAATAAGTTTTAAAAACGGGCGTTTTTTCAGGAGCAGTGATTTTAATAATGCTTAAAGTCAAACAATAAAAGTGTAATATCCCTTTAAATTTCATACCTGGGGGGTGTCTATAGTATGCCTGTAAAGGGGCGCATGTTTCCCGTGTTTAGAACAGTCTGACAGCAAAATGACATTTTGAAGGAAAAAACACATTTAAAACTACCGCGGCTATTGCATTGCCGACAATACACATAGAAGTTCATTGATAAAAACGGCATGGGAATTCCCCACAGGGCAACCCCGAACCAAAATTAAAAAAAAAAATGATGTGGGAGTCCCCCTAAATTCCATACAAGGCCCTTCAGGTCTGGTATGGATTTTAAGGGGAACCCCGCGCCAAAAAAAAAAAAAGAAAAGAGGGGGGACAAGAGTGCGGCCCCCCCCTCCTGAACCGTACCAGGCCACATGCCCTCAACATTGGGAGGGTGCTTTGGGGTAGCCCCCCAAAACACCTTGTCCCCATGTTGATGAAGACAAGGGCCTCATCCCCACAACCCTGGCCGGTGGTTGTGGGGGTCTGCGGGCGGGGGGCTTATCGGAATCTGGAAGCCCCCTTTAACAAGGGGACCCCCAGATCCCGGCCCCCCCCTATGTGAAATGGTAAGGGGGTACTTACCCCTACCATTTCACTAAAAAACTGTCAAAAATGTTAAAAATGACAAGAGACAGTTTTTGACAATTCCTTTATTTAAATGCTTCTTCTTTCTTCCTTCATCTTCTTCTGGTTCTTCTGGCTCTTTTGGTTCTTCCTCCTGCGTTCTCGTCCAGCATCTCCTCCGCGGCGTCTTCTATCTTCTTCTCCTCGGGCCGCTCCGCACCCATGGCATGGGGGAGGAGGCTCCCGCTCTTCTCTTCATCTTCTTCTCTTCTTCATCTTCTTCTTCATCTTCTTCTTCTTCTTCTTCTTCCCTTCTTCCTTCTTCTCTTCTTCATTTCTTCTCCGGGCCGCTCCGCAGCCATGCTGGCATGGTGGGAGGCTCCCGCTGTGTGACGGCGTCTCTTCGTCTGACGGTTCTTAAATAACGGGGGGCGGGGCCACCCGGTGACCCCGCCCCCCTCTGACGCACGGGACATGACGGGACTTCCCTGTGGCATTCCCCGTGACGTCACAGGGAAGTCCCGTCAAGTCACCGTGCGTCAGAGGGGGGCGGGGTCACCGGATGGCCCCGCCCCCCGTTATTTAAGAACCGTCAGACGAAGAGACGCCGTCACACAGCGGGAGCCTCCCACCATGCCAGCATGGCTGCGGAGCGGCCCGGAGAAGAAATGAAGAAGAGAAGAAGGAAGAAGAGATGAAGAAGAAGAAGAAGATGAAGAAGATGAAGAGAAGAGCGGGAGCCTCCCCCCTCATGCCATGGGTGCGGAGCGGCCCGAGGAGAAGAAGATAGAAGACGCCGCGGAGGAGATGCTGGACGAGAACGCCGGAGGAAGAACCAGAAGGGCCAGAAGAACCAGAAGATGAAGGAAGATAGAAGAAAGAAGAAGTATTTAAATAAAGGAATTGTCAAAAACTGTCTCTTGTCATTTTTAACATTTTTGACAGTTTTTTAGTGAAATGGTAGGGGTAAGTACCCCCTTACCATTTCACACAGGGGGGGGCCAGGATCTGGGGGTCTCCTTGTTAAAGGGGGCTTCCAGATTCCGATTCGCCCCCCGCCCGCAGACCCCCACAACCACCGGCCAGGGTTGTGGGGATGAGGCCCTTGTCTTCATCAACATGGGGACAAGGTGTTTTGGGGGGCTACCCCAAAGCACCCTCCCAATGTTGAGGGCATGTGGCCTGGTACGGTTCAGGAGGGGGGGGCGCACTCTCGTCCCCCCCTCTTTTCCTGCGGCCTGCCAGGTTGCGTGCTCGGATAAGGGTCTGGTATGGATTTTTGGGGGGACCCCACGCCGTTTTTTTTTTTTTTTTTTGGCGCGGGGTTCCCCTTAAAATCCATACCAGACCCTTCAGGTCTGGTATGGAATTTAGGGGGAACCCCACGTCAATTTTTTTTTTTAATTTTGGCTGGGGTTCCCCTTAATATCCATACCAGACCTGAAGGGCCTTGTATGGAATTTAGGGGGACCCCCACATCATTTTTTTTTTTATTTTGGTTCGGGGTTGCCCTGTGGGGAATTCCCATGCCGTTTTTATCAATGAACTTCTATGTGTATTGTCAGCAATGCAATAGCCGCGGGTAGTTTTAAATGTGTTTTTTTCTTCAAAATGTCATTTTGCTGTCAGACTGTTCTAAACACAGGAAACATGCGCCCCTTTACAGGCATACTATAGACACCCCCCAGGTACGAAATTTAAAGGGATATTACACTTTTATTGTTTGACTTTAAGCATTAATAAAATCACTGCTCCTGAAAAAACGTCCGTTTTTAAAACTTTTTTTTGCATTGATCCATGTCCCCTTGGGCAGGACCCAGGTCCCCAAACACTTTTTATGACAATAACTTGCATATAAGCCTTTAAAATGAGCACTTTTGATTTCTCCCATAGACTTTTAAAGGGTGTTCCGCGGCATTCGAATTTGCCGCGAACACCCCAAATTGTTCGCTGTTCGGCGAACTTGCGAACAGCCAATGTTCGAGTAGAACATGAGTTCGACTCGAACTCGAAGCTCATCCCTACTCTTGACTCCTACTCTACCTGAGTCCTCTTATTTCCCATGGGTGCCACCTGTCTACAGACACTTTCTTGGTGTATCATCTGAGTACCTGGACATCTCATCTGACAACACTCCAGTCAGAACATCTCTGCAAACTATTCCAACAGGTGACTTGTGCTTCTTCGAGCCTGACTCCTCCTGTTCCACCTTAAGGGAAGTCTGGAGCTTAGCGCAAGGGAAGCCCTCTCTCTCCGTTGGCCTCTGGCAAAAGGTACCTAATAATTGTCTTGGGAAGCTTGAAGTATAGTTTTGGGAAGAGCACTTAATAAGCCATTGCCATTTTTTTTCAGTCACCATTTGGTTATCATTTTTCCCCATCTCAGTGCTGCCAATCTGCTCCAGCCTCCTTTAGTCACTTCTTGCCTACATGCACTCACTCCAGCATTAGCTGTACATCATTGCTCTTGGACCAACTTCCGGACAAAGACAATAGTGGACCATTCTTGTTTCACATAAGTCATCCTGTCCATTTGTAACCTCTGCCAAGATAACATATGACAGGGTGACAAATCAGGAGCACAAGTAGAAGAAGGGAATGGAGTGTTGTCACCCTTGTCTGAACAAGGATCTTCATGGAAGGATCACCAGGTATTATTTTAGAACTGAATTCATGTATGGCAAATTTTACAGACGTACAGCTTGGAGCAATGTATTGTAGGTGAGTGCCAAACCTGCGGGATCCCTGTGGAAGCTGGTGATCTCTATAGTAGGAACTGCTACTACACCGCTGCTACAGTGATCTCCACCAGTGTCCGGGTCCTGTGCTGAGCGGCTGCCCTGCTGCCTGGACACAGAAGTTCATAGGGGCCATGCAAACTGCTCTTTGATTGGATAAGGTAGTGATCATGACATCACTGCCCCAGCTCTTTACCTAGTCCAATCAGATCACTTTGCTTTTAGTAATAAAAGCGTTACCTGACTGGGGTCTGCACCAAGCAAGCAACATCTTGTGTTCACAATACAGCAGGACAGTCGCCTTGGTACGGGGGCCCCCGAAGCCAGTGGAGACACGGTTTAACTTATATTGTCCCTTCTATTTCTGTATGTGGATGATGGCACCTAAGTACCTTGCTAATCGATAAACAGCTGTCGAATCAAAAAAAAATCTAAAGTTTTTGATTGACCGATTCAAAATGTATTGATTCAAACATTTCACATCAAAAAATATTGGTAAATTCTAAGAAGATTTGAAAAAGACATAAAACGAATTCCGAATACGAATCCTGAATACGAATCAACCAAAGTTAACAAAACAAAATAACTAGATTAACAAATCGAAACAAAAGGAAACAAAACAAATTTTTTCGTCATGCACCTGTCTACCTTCCTAATCGATAAACAGCCGTCGAATAAAAAAAAAATTAAAAATATAATGTTTTTGATTTGACCGATTCAAAATGTATTGATTCGAACGTTTCAAATCGAAAAATATTGGTAAATCCAAAGAAGATTTGAAAAAGACATAAAACAAATTCCGAATACGAATCCTGAATACGAATCAACCAAAGTTAACAAAGCAAAATAACTAGACTAACGAATTGAAACAAAACGAAACAAAACAAATTTTTTCATCATGCACCTGTTTACCTTCCTAATCGATAAACAGCTGTCGAATAAAAAAAAAAAAATCAAAAATCTAAAGTTTTTGATTTGACCGATTCAAAATGTATTGATTCGAACGTTTCAAATCAAAAAACATTGGTAAGTTCTAAGAAGATTTGAAAAAGACATAAAACGAATTTCGAATACAAATCTTGAATATGAATCAACCAAAGTTAACAAAACAAATTAACTAGATGAACAAATCGAAACAAAACGAAACAAAACAAATTTTTTCATCATGCACCTGTCTACCTTCCTAATCGAAGTACCTTCCAAAAAAGATAAACAGCTGTCGAATCAAAAAAAAAATCTAAAGTTTTTGATTTGTCCAATTCAAAATGTATTGATTCGAATGCTTCGAATCAAAAAATATTGGTAAATTCGAAGAAGATTTGAAAAAGACATAAAACAAATTCCGAATACGAATCCTGAATACGAATCAAGCAAAGTTAACAAAACAATATAACTAGATTAACGAATCGAAACAAAAGGAAACAAAACAAATTTTTTCGTCATGCACCTGTCTACCTTCCTAATCGATAAACAGCCGTCGAATAAAAAAAGAATTAAAAATATAATGTTTTTGATTTGACCGATTCAAAATGTATTGATTCGAACGTTTCAAATCGAAAAATATTGGTAAATACGAAGAAGATTTGAAAAAGACATAAAACAAATTCCGAATACGAATCCTGAATACGAATCAACCAAAGTTAACAAAACAAAATAACTAGATGAACAAATCGAAACAAAACGAAACAAAACAAATTTTTTCGTCATGCACCTGTCTACCTTTCTAATCGAAGTACCTTCCAAAAAAGATAAACAGCTGTCGAATCAAAAAAAAAAAAAAATCTAAAGTTTCTGATTTGACCGATTCAAAATGTATTGATTCGAATGTTTCGAATCGAAAAATATTGGTAAATCCAAAGAAGATTTGAAAAAGACATAAAACAAATTTCGAATACGAATCCTGAATACGAATCAACCAAAGTTAACAAAGCAAAATAACTAGACTAACGAATTGAAACAAAACGAAACAAAACAAATTTTTTCATCATGCACCTGTTTACCTTCCTAATCGATAAACAGCTGTCGAATCAAAAAAAAAAAAAAAAAAAATCTAAAGTTTTTGATTTGACCGATTCAAAATGTATTGATTCGAACGTTTCGAATCGAAAAATATTGGTAAATCCAAAGAAGATTTGAAAAAGACTAAAAACGAATTTCGAATACGAATCTTGAATATGAATCAACCAAAGTTAACAAAACAAAATAACTAGATGAACAAATCGAAACAAAACGAAACAAAACAAATTTTTTCGTCATGTACCTGTCTACCTTCCTAATCGATAAACAGCTGTCGAATAAAAAAAAAAATTAAAATATAACGTTTTTGATTTGACTGATTCAAAATGTATTGATTCGAATGTTTCAAATCGAAAAATATTGGTAAATTCAAAGAAGATTTGAAAAAGACATAAAACAAATTCCGAATACGAATCCTGAATACGAATCAACCAAAGTTAACAAAACAAAATAACTAGATTAACGAATCGAAACAAAACATTTTTTTTCATCATGCACCTGTCTACCTTCCTAATCGATGAACAGCTGTCGAATCAAAAAAAAAAAAAATCAAAATTTTTTGATTTGACCGATTCAAAATGTATTGATTCGAATGTTTCAAATCGAAAAATATTGGTAAATTCAAAGAAGATTTGAAAAAGACATAAAACGAATTCCGAATACGAATCCTGAATATGAATCAACTAAAGTTAACAAAACAAAATAACTAGATGAACAAATCGAAACAAAACAAAACAAAACACATTTTTTCGTCATGCACCTATCTACCTTCCTAATCGAAGTACCTTCCAAAAAGATAAACAGCTGTCGAATCAAAAAAAAATCTAAAGTTTTTGATTTGACCAATTCAAAATGTATTGATTCGAACGTTTCGAATTGAAAAATATTGGTAAATTCGAGGAAGATTTGAAAAAGACATAAAACAAATTCGGAATACGAATCCTGATTACGAATCAACCAAAGGTAACAAAACAAAATAACTAGATTAACGAATCGAAACAAAATGAAACAAAACAATTTTTTTCGTCATGCACCTGTCTAATAAATATTGGTCTAAATTAATGAAGAAATTAGATTTTTTTTTTTATTGGATATGTTTTATAGCAGAAAGTAGAAAATATATATATATTTTTTTTCAAAATTGTCGGGTTTTTTTTTAGTTTATAGCGCAAAAAATAAAAAACGCAGAGGTGATCAAATACCTCCAAAAGAAAGCTCTATTTGTGGGGGAAAAAAAAAGGACATACATTTATTTGGCGGCAGCGTCGCATGACCGCGCAATTGTCAGTTAAAGTAACGCAGTGTCTTATCGCAAAAAATGGCGTGGTCATTAAGGAGGGGGGTTGGTCTTCCGGAGGTATAAAGTATAACTGTATCTTACTGCAAACATAAAAAAATAAATAAATAATAATTAATGATCATCACGCCAACTGGAGTACCCTCAGCAGCTTGCAGCCCATAAAATATTTCCTTAGAAACGGTGAGGTTTGGCAGAAGTACAGTTAATGAGAGAGAAATTCTGAGAGGAGGATTGCCCTCAGTTCCAGCGTTGTGTGAAGAGCGGGGTCCCTGGATACCCTTTAAGCTGGGCTTGCTCATTAGTCATTGCTCATCCCTGTCGGAGGTTGGGAGTTTGGAGCATGCATACGCAGTGGGGTGCCGCTATTGCTTTCTTTGATATAACTACTCCTGTCATTTTTATTATCTTTTATTTATATGGCGCCATCATATTCCAAAGTGTTTGAAGACATCTGTAGATGCCTTTACCGGTTACTGGATAGGAGAATTTGAACTGGCAGGGCCTTCCAAGTCGTCGACTGAAGTTTTTAGGGAACAGCAAGAGAAAGGAAAAAGGTTAAAAGTAATGTTTTACAAATTTTTTGTGTTTTTCCTTAAAATATTAAATGTACGCTATATTATCAAAAGTATTGTGACACCTGCCTTTACGTGTATTCCAGTCTTAGTCTGTAGGGTTCAATATTGAGTTGGCCCACCCTTTGCAGCTATAACAGCTTCAACTCTTCTGGGAAGGCCGTCCACAAGATTTAGGAGTGTGTCTATGGGAATGTTTGACCATTCTTCCAGAAGCGCATTTGTGAGGTCAGGCTTGGATGAGAAGGCCTGGCTTGCAGTCTCCGATCAAATTCATCCCAAAGGTCTTCTATCAGGTTGAGGTCAGGAGGTACAGGCCATTCAAGTTCCTCCACCCCAATCTTGCTCATCCATGTCTTATTGGACCTTGCCTTGTGCACTGGTCCAAATCATTTGGTGGAGGGGGGATTATGGTGTGGGGTTGGTTTTCAGGGGCTGGGCTTGGCCCCCTAGTTCCAGTGAAGGGAACAATTTCACGCTCCCAACTTTGTGGGAACTGTTTGGGGATGGCCCCTTCCTGTTCCAACAAGACTGCGCACCAGTGCCCAAAGCAAGCTCCATAAAGACATGGATGAGCGAGTTTGGGGTGGACCGGCCTGCACAGAGTCCTGACCTCAACCAGATAGAACAACTTTGGGATGAATTAGAGAATATGAGCCAGGCCTTCTCATCCACATCAGTGCCTGACCTCACAAATGCGCTTCTGGAAGAATGGTCAAACATTCCCATAGACACACTCCTAAACCTTGTGGACAGCCTTCCCAGAAGAGTTGAAGCTGTTATAGCTGCAAAGGGTGGACCAACTCAATATTGAACCCTACTAAGACTGGGATACCATTAAAGTTCATGTGCGTGTAAAGGCAGGTGTACCAATACTTTTGACAATATAGTGTACCGTATATACTCGAGTATAAGTCGTTCCGAGTATAAGTCGAGGCCCTAATTTACCACAAAAAAAATTGGAAAAACTTATTGACCAGAGTATAAGACGAGGGTGAGAAATGCACAGCTACTGTAAGTGCAAAAGAGGGTCAACAATGCCCATTTGCAGCATCACTGTGCCCATTTGCAGCCATAGGTCCCCTGAACTTCAAACTCGGTAGTTAAGGGTTCCTAGATGCCCCCTAGCTGCAGCCAAAATTTGGGGTCTCTGAACCCAAAGGGTCCCGAAATGACATTGCTGCAGATGGACACAGTTGACCGAATTTGGGGCCCCGTATCTTGGGGCCACGTGGTGCTAAGAAACCCAAATTTTATGTGCAAACCCAGTGGAACTAGCACCATAGAATTTCTAAAGCTGAGGTTTCTAGCACCAAGTGTCCCCGAGATACAGGGCCCCAAAAATCAGTTCAGAAAATGTCAAGCACTTTTTTTGCAGCAGAGAATGACATTTTCCGAACCGGATTTGGGGCCCCGTATCTCGGGGCCACTTAGTACTAGGAACTTCAGCTTTGGATATGTTGTGGTACCAGTTCCACTGGGTTCGCATACCAAATTTGTGGTTTCTAGCACCAAGTGGCCCTGAGATATGGGGCCCCAAAGTCGGTTCAGAAAATGTCAAGCACTTTTCTGTAGCAGAGAATTACATTTTCCGAACCGAATTTGGGGCCCCGTATCTCGGGGCCACGTAGTACTAGGAACTTCAGCTTTGGACATGTTATGGTACCAGTTCCACTGGGTTTGCACACTAAATTTAGGGTTCCTAGTACCAAGTGGCCCTGAGATACGGGGCCCCAAATTCGGTTCGGAAAATGAAAATTCTTGCTGCAGAAAAGTGCTTGACTCCAGTATAAGTCGAGGGGGGCACTTTCAGCACAAAAAAATGTGCTGAAAAATTCGACTTATACTCGAGTATATAGTGTATGTTAAAATTTTATTTACTGTTGATAGCGCTTTCTGGATATTTGAATAGTTACAGCCTAATTAAAGTGGTTGTAAAGGAACATTTTTTATTTTTTTTTAATAGCAAACATACTTACCTGCTCTGTGCAATAGAGTGGCCCCATTCTTCCTCTTCTTATGTCCACTGCTGACGCTCCGGGCTCCTCCTCTCTTGCTGGTGCCCATGATAGGAAACCGATTCTCATGCTGGCTCGCCACCCGTGCACCGATGCTGCGCTCATTGACACACGAGACTCGGCCCCGCCCCCCCGGCTCCCTCGTTACTGGAGTTGATTGACAGAAGCGGAAAAGCAAACTTTGCCGCGCTAAAAAGTGATGAAAAAATATCTATCTGAGAAAATTGTATGATTAAACAAAAAGCCAAATAGTGTAGTGTTTCCAAAATAACCTTCAATATAAAATAAAATGAATCAGGTTATGTGGAGAAAAATGACTGGAGAACGCATCCAAGTCCATCCAAAATAGTGAAGAAGCAAAGTGTATGGTGTAGATTTCAATCCAGGCTGTGAATCACCCAGGTGTGCCGTCACCACCTCCTCCAGTAGAAACATTTCATCTCCTCCTTCTTAGTAATGGTTACTGTAGTTTCCCAAACACCAACCACGTGGGACACTCCATCTCATCATATAAAAAAACAGTACTGAGGGGGGGACGTATTGTGAAACTGTATACAAACTTATTAAGTTAAAAGAGAGTAGCAACTGGCAGTAATACAAGTGCATGATGCCCCCTGATGACGTCAATTGTGATGAAACGCGTAGGACAGAGTTCACATTCGTGAAGGTCGCTACCCTTGTGTTTAGATCGGGCTCAGGTAAGAATAAGGAGGAGCTGGGGGGATCCTGCAGCAGAGAAGGTTTTTTACTTGAATGCATTAAGGTAACAAACCTTGAGGCTTTAGAACCACTTTAAATCCTCTGTTTAAATGAGCTAATTACAATCCAGGTGGATCAAACCAAAAGGTGTTCAATGGTTCCAGGCTGTTGTCTAAAAAGAATTCACGGTATAATAGAAAGCCTGTACCCAGCCAGCATGTTGAAGAGAAGGAACATTGCTTTATTTGCAGAAGCATCGGCCTCTCTGCAGAGGTTCTACACCACCCACCCCCGGTGTGTCAGAGATAGAGCTCTCCAATCAGCAGGGAGCACAAGCTTTGTTGATTCGAGAGCTCAACTTTTTGACTCAGCAGTGGGGGTTGGTAATTTTAGGTTTTCTTTAGAAAGCGGCCAAAGCATGTTCCCTGCCAAAAGGACCCTTGCTCATTGTTTAGAAGCAGTGGTCTCTCTGCACAGATCCAAAACACCTCCTACATACTCAAAGCTAGAGATCTTCAATCAGTGGGGAGCATGAGCTATGATGATTGCAGAGCTATAGGTGGGACTCAACAGGGAGTGTGCTACCAATGAGGCCCAGTGGAGGGCAGCAGTGAGGCCCGAGTGGCCATACCAAACATTCCATCTTCACTGCGGCTTAAAGCGGAGTTCCAGCCTGTATTAAAGAAATTATGTTAGCAGCTACAAAATACTTTAGCTGCTGACTTTTAATATGAGGATGCTTACCCCTCCTGTGAGCCCGCGATGTCGGCACCCGAAGCTGACCCATCCATCGGCACCGGGTGGAGGCGCTGGCATCCTTACTAAGGGAGACAGGAAGTGAAGCCTTGCGGCTTCACAGCCTGTTTCCTACTGCGAATGCACGAGTCCCTGAATGGTCCCTGCTGTCTTCTGAGACCTGTGTGTGTCTCCCAGAAGGCGGCAAGCCCCACTAATCCATGCGCCCGACCCCCAATCTACATGCGGGGCTTTGGACGCATGGATTCTATTGGGGTTTTTTTTCCCCCCCCAAAGCACATGATTAGAGCCTGGGGCCCTAATTGGCTTCAAAAAGCTCTGCCCCCCCGTGCCCCACCCAGTTGTGTGACATTAGCAAATTAATATTTGCTAATGAATAAAAAAGTATGTGACACTGGCTCAAATGAATAAAGTAAGATCAATAATTCAATAAGTGCAAAAAAAAACTATAAAGAGAGCTCCTCCGTGGCTGTGCTAAAGCTGCATAATGAATGATAAAGTGCAAAAAATCTTCAACAGGCGTAACAATAATTTCACATTGCAATGATGTCTAAAAAAGTGCAAAAATACAAATAAAGTGCAAAAAATGCTCAGACTTTGGTGTGATCGTGTGTAGGCAAGTCCGTTTGTTTGGAAAGTCCGTCGGATAGACCATTGGACCAGTCCGGTTGAAAAGTCCGCTTGTGTGTACTTGGCATCAGTCCTGGCTGGGAGGAGGGGTGACCGCTGGGACTCAGGAGGAGACGCACGGGGGGGTTGGAAGCCGCCAAAGACATGACCTGGATGGGGTATGTGCGGGGCTGGCTGGGGGGCCTGGTGGGTGATGGGTGAGCAATCGAGCGCCGGCGGGGGGAGCCACAGTTGAGCAAGCGAGCGAGTGCCAGGGGAGGGGGGGTTGGTTGGCTTTTTGGGGGGGAAGGGTAAAACCATGAAATCAGGCCGAGACAGAAGTACAGTTAAATCACACTTGTTTAATAATAAAATTAAAAAGAACAAACGTAGTCAAAACATAGCCAAAGTTCAGTAACCGGAACGGATAGTCAGCCAAGCCAGAAGTCAGGGATCAATGTAGTGGAACAGCAAGCAGGATCTGGAGCCAGAAGCGATGTCAGCAAAGCAAGTCTTGAACAGGATCGCAGGAGATAGTTTCTGTGATGTTGACCAAGGCAAAGGAAGAGATCCTCTGGACTGGAAGGCTTAAGTAGGCAGCCTTGACGAGCAGGATCATCAACAGCTGAGTAACTGGAGAGATAGGAGCTGGCAACAAGGCCCACAGCTGAACAGTCAGCTCAGAGAAGGAAGGGCTGAGCCCAGCCCTGACAGGGGGCTGGCTGGCTGGCTGGGGGGGGCACGGGCACCCCCCCAAGAAAAATGTGCACCGGGCGCCACTGAGCTCTGCAGTACACGAGTTTGTGGAGAAGAGACAACCAGTGCCCCCAGAGCAAGCAGCAATGGGGAGGGGGCCAGAAAAATGCTGGCGGCCCAAGAAGAGGAGGCTGCTCTCTGCTAAACCACAACACAGAGCAGGTAAGTATAAGATTTTTTTTTTTTTTTTTGCAAATGAACCTTTAATGCCACTTTAATGCATATAGTGCATTAAAAAACTCTTGAGCCTTTAGAACCACTTGAAGGCTCAGTTGAGCTTTAACGTTTCGCGGTCAGCCATCTCGCCGCGCCCTGCACCATGTAGAAGCAGCACGCATGATTACAGCAGCCTTTGCATTGCTCCGGTACACACAATTTACTGTTATGCTATCTGAATAAAGCTCATCACTCGTGGAATATTTGCAGATATTCGGTAGCAGAGCAGTAAATGACATATTTGATCACAATCTAGACGTTTTTTTCGCTACACAGCAAATGTTCAATAGAACAGGAACCTCTCCCCGTAATAAATAAATGGCATCCGTATGTGGATGGTGTGACATGAGTGCATTTAAATTGCTTACCCAGCTTGCAATACGATCGTTCCTATTTAAATATTAATGGCACGCCGCCTCGCATCTCCTGTCCTGATCTGAGATAGACCGAGTTGATGGCAAGGATTCCTGACATGATGCATTTGCATAGATGTCCTAGTTATATCTCCTAATTTGCTGGGAACTGATAAGCTTGCCAGTCATCTATCAATTTCCGCTTAGTTCGCAGCCTGCAGTCCTCAGAACTGATCCGGTGTTAACATGATCCCTATCGTTCTCGTTACATGGAGATTCACAGATTTGCAATCCCCCTTCTCTAATGTCATTCTATATAGCTCATGCGTTTGGGTGGAAAACATCGAATCCGTTTAAAGCCAAACTCCAGGCAGGTCTGAAAGACGTAAATAATGAAGCTCTGTAATCATTAACCCCTTCAATACTGGGCACTTTCACCCCCTTCCTGCCCCGGCCAATTTTCGTTTTTCAGTGCTGTCGCACTTTGAATGACAATTGCGCGGTCATGCTACACTGTAACCATATGACATTATCTTTTTTTTTTTTTTTTTTAGACAGAGAGCGCTTTTTATTTGGTGGTATTTGATTACCGCTGGGTTTTTTATTTTTTGCTAAACAAATGAAAAAACAACAACAATTTTGAAAAAAAAAAAGTTTTCTTAGTTTCTGTTAAATAGTTTTGTAAAATAAGTCATTTTTCTCCTTCAATGATGGGCAGTGATGAGGCTGCAGTGATGGGCACTGATAAGCGACACTGATGGGCACTAATAAGAGGCACAGATGGACACTGATAGACGGCACTGATGGGCACTGATATAGGGCACTGATGGGCACTGATAAGCGGCAATGATGGGCACTGATAGGTGGCAATGATGGACACTAATAAGAGGCGCGGATGGGCATTGATAGAAGGCACTGATGGGCACTGGTAGGGGGCACTGATGGGCCCTGATAAGCGGCAATGATGGGCACTGATAGGCGGCACTGATGGGCACCACTGATGGGCATTGATAAGCCACAATGATGGGCACTGATAGGCAGCACTGATGGGCACTAGTAAGCGGCAATGATAGGCACTAATAGGCGGCACTGATGGGCACTGATAAGCGGTACTAATGGGCACTGATAGGGGGCACTGATAAGCAGCAATGATGGGCACTGATGGGCACTGATAGGCAATGATGGGCACTGATAAGCAGCAATGATGAGCACTGATAGACAGCAATGATAGGCGGCACTGATAGGCATCACTGATGGGCACTGGCAATCAGCACTGATGAGCACTGATTAACAGCATTGGTGGGTACTAATTGGCAGTAGGGATGGGATTTATGTTCAGGTCGAACATGAGTTTGACTCGCCCGTTCGCCAAATAGCGAACAATTTGGCTTGTTCGAGACAAATTCGAAAGCCGCGGAACACCCTTTAAAAGTCTATGGGAGAAATCAAAAGTGCTAATTTTAAAGGTTAATATGCAAGTTATTGACATAAAAAGTGTTTGGGGACCCGGGTCCTGCCCCAGGGGACATGTATCAATGCAAAAAAAGTTTTCAAAACGGCCTTTTTTTTCGGGAGCAGTGATTTTAATAATGCTAAGTGAAACAATAAAAGTGAAATATTCCTTTAAATTTTGTACCTGGGGGGTGTCTATAGTATGCCTGTAAAGTGGCGCATGTTTCCTGTGTTTATGAAAGTCCGAGAGCAAAATTACATTTCTAAAGGAAAAAAAGTCATTTAAAAGTACTCGTGGCTATTAATGAATTGTCGGGTCTCTGCAATACACATAAAAGTAATTGAAAAAAATGGCATGGGATTCCCCCACAGTCCATTACCAGGCCCTTTGGGTCTGGTATGAATATTAAGGGGAACCCCGAACCAAAATTTTTAAAAAAATGCGTGGGGGTTCCCCCCAAATTCAGATCCCTAAGGTCTGGTATGAATATTAAGGGGAACCCCACACCAAAAAAAATGGCATGGGGGTCCCCCTCAAAATCCATACCAGAACCTTCAGGTCTGGTATGGATTTTAAGGGGGACTCCGCACCAAATTTTTTTTAAAAATGGCGTGGGGGTTCCCCTAAAAATCCACACAGACCCTTAACCGAGCAGGCAACCTGGCAGGCAGGAAAAGAGGGGGAACGAGAGAGTGCCCCCCCTTCTGAACCATACCAGGCCACATGCCCTCAACATGGGGAGGATGTCCCCATGTTGATGGGGAAAAGGGCCTCATCCCCACAACCCTTGCCCGGTGGTTGTGGGGGTCTGCGGGCGGGGGGCTTATCGGAATCTGGAAGCCTCCTTTAACAAGAGGACCCCCAGATTCTGGCCCCCTCCTGTGTGAATTGGTAATGGGGTACAAATGTACTCCTACCATTTCACAAAAAACGTGTCAAAAATGTTAAAAAAGACAATAGCCGTATATGAAAAAAATGGCATGGGATTCCCCCACAGTCCTTTATGACTGGTATGAATATTAAGGGGAACCCCAAACCAAAATTTTAAAAGAAATGCGTGGGGTCCCCCCAAATTCCATACCAGGCCTTTCAGATCTGGTATGGATATTAAGGGGAACCCCGCGCCAACATGAAAAAAAATAGCGTGGGGGTCCCCCCAAAAATCTATACCATCTATCTGAGCACTCAACCTGGCAGACCGCAGGAAAAGAGGGGGGATGAGAGAGCACCCCCCTCCTGAACCGTTCCAGACCACTTGCCCTCAACATGGGGAGGGTGCTTTGGGATAGCCCCCAAAGCACCTTGTCCCCATGTTGATGGGGACAAAGGCCTCATCCCCACAACTCTTGCCCTGTGGTTGTGGGGGTCGGCGGGCAGGGGGCTTATTGGAATCTGGAAGCTCCCTTTAACAAGGGGACCCCAAATCCCGGCCCCCCTGTGTGAATTGGTAATGGGGTATAAATGTACCCCTGGGGTCCCCTTGTTAAAGGGGGCTTCCAGACTCCGATAAGCCCCCCATCCGCAGACCCCCACCGGGCAAGGGTTGTGGGGATGAGGCCCTTCTCTCCATCAACATGGGGATGAGATGCTTTGGGGGCTACCCCAAAGCACCCTCCCAATGTTGAGGGTATGTGGCCTAGTACAGTTCAGGAGGGAGGGCGCTCTCTCATCCCCCTCTTTTCCTGCAGCCTGCTCGGATAAGGGTCTGGTATGGATTTTGAGGGGGATCCCCATGCCATTTTTAAAAAAAAGTTGGAGCGGGGTTCCCCTTAATATCCATACCAGACTTGAAGGGCCTGGTACAAAATTTGGGGGGACCCCTACGCATTTTTATTTTAAATTTTGGTTCGGGGTTCCCCTGTGGGGGAATCCCATGGCGTTTTTTTCCAATGACTTTTATGTGTATTGCCAGGACCGACAATTCATTATAGCCGCGAATAGTTTTAAATGACTTTTTTCCTTAGAAATGTCATTTTGCTCTCAGACTGTTCTAAACACGGGAAACATGCGCCCCTTTACAGGCATACTATAGACACCCCCCAGGTACGAAATGTAAAGGAATATTACACTTTTATTGTTTCACTTTAAGCATTATTAAAATCACTGCTCCCGAAAAAACAGATGTTTTTGAAACTTTTTTTTGCATTGATCCATGTCCCCTGGGGCAGGACCCAGGTCCACAAACACTTTTTATGACAATAACTTGCATATAAGCCTTTAAAATTAGCACTTCTGATTATTCATGTTCGTGTCCCATAGACTTTAACGGTGTACGTGTGTGTTAAAACTAAACTTTTGCCTGTTCGCATGTTCTGGATGCGAACTGGGGGGTGTTCGGCCCATCCCTAATTGGCAGCACTAACCCATCGGTGAAGCCCGAGAACAATCTGATGCTATCGGTAGCTGGGTATGGAGAAGAGTGAGGCCAAGATGGCCGCCACTCATCTATTTGCCCTTGGTGTACCGGAGCAACGTCCGATGTCACTTCCGGTTCCTGGGCCAAAGTACTGTAAATATATATATATATATATATATATATATATATATATATATATATATATATATATATATATATATGTATATGTATATATAAAGGTATTGGGTCTCTTTTTGACCCCAGATCTCTCCATAAGAGGACCTGTCATCCTTATTTCTATTACAAGAGATGTTTGCATTCCTTGTAATAAAAAGAAAAGTGATAAAACAAAAATAAAGGGACAGTGTAAAAATATTATGTTATGCCGCGCACACACGATCGCACATTCCGACAACAAAATCCATGTTTTTTTTTTCGATGGATGTTGGCTCAGACTTGTCTTGCATACACATGGTCAGAAAAATCTTGTCGGAAATTCCAATTTCCAAGAACGCGGTGACGTACAACACGTACGACGAGCCGAGAAAAATTAAGTTCAATAGCCAGTGCGGCTCTTCTGCTTGATTACGAGCATGCGTGAAACTTTGTACATTGGAATTGTGTACACACGATCGGAATTTACGACAACGCATTTTGTTGTCGGAAAATTTGAGATCCAGATCTCAAATTTTGTTTGTCGGAAATTCCGACGGAAAATGTCCGATGGAGCTGCAACAAGCTCCCATCGAACATTTCCCGTCCCGTGTGTACGCGGCATTAGAGTGAGAGAAATAATTCTAATGCAAGACCTCCTCTGTAACTCTAAACAGGTAACCTGTAAATAAATTTAAAATGTCGCCAATGGAGATTTTTTAAGCATCGTAGTTTGTCGCCATTTCACGACCATGCACAATTTTAAAGCTCGGCATGTTAGGTATCTATTTAGTCGGCGTACCATCATCTTTCACATTATACAAAACATTTTGGCGAATATCGTGGTTTTTTTTTTTTTTTAATTCATTAAAGTGTATTTTTTTCCCCAAAAATATCATCTGACATAAAATATTGTAACAATCGCCATTTTATCCTCTAGGGTCTCTACGGGGTTCTAAGTAATTTTTTCGTAAAAAATTCTAATTTAAACTTTTAAACAAAAAGTACCAGAAAAGGCCTGGTTTTCAAGCGGTTAAATTATGTTTAAGAATGAATTTATACTGAAATTTCATACTATAAATCAGTTCAATATTATTTTATTGTATTGAGACTTATATTTTTATGGAATATTAATTTTGAAACCATGTGTATCAATTTGAAATTTGTGTATCTATCTGTGATTTGTATGTGATGCGCCTCATTTAAAGTCCCAGGGCTAATGTATTGAAATTTTGTATATATAATTCTAAGTGGGAACTACAGTTGCACAATAATAAATAAATAAATAAATGAATAAATAAAAAATAAACAAATAAATTTAAAAAAAATGTTGAGCTGTTCATTGATGAAATACAAGGCTTTTGCCTAGAGTTTTCTTTTAATTACTAGACTGCTGCTCTCACAATGTATAGCCCTAAAAAAAAAAAAAAATAACAGAAACATCAGATTGCTTCTTTAATAAAACACGTACACATTGATCTTAGGGAACAATTCACTCGGAGCGATAGCATGCAGTACGTCTCATTCTAGACAGCCTGAAACAAACATGAAAACAAATTCATATTTTTCCTCTTGGCCGCGGTAAACAGCTCTGATTTCTTCTCCCTCGAGACAGTCAAGAGCTGCAGCCAGTCCTTATAGTGACAGCTTTCCTATGAAAGTCACTGAAAAGGACATCTATTTTTGTAGACGGTGGTAACAATCAGCAGCGAGAACTCAGTTTTATCCCCTGGGGTAACACTTTATTGTTGGTATCCATAGATTTATACATATAACATAGGTTTGCTGATTACTAAGGAACTTATATTTTACATTTTTTTTGCCTTAGCTGTATGAAACGTTCCATCAAGATTGGCGTAAAGTAGCTAGGAAAAAAAAAGGTAATTGTATATAAAATCATATCAAATAGAAAACCGCAGAAGTAGTAGTCATGTTACAAAAAAAAAAAAAAAAGTCAAACCTTCTCTTTCTTTCTCCTCGGCTTGCTACTCAAGAAAGAAAGATGTACCATGATGGCAGAGCCTGGAGCTGTGAGATCGAATCCCTGAGCCAATGGAGGGTATTTGCTGAAGCTGAAGAATGCAAAATCTGGTGCAACTTCAGCTTCCAGGTTTTATTGCCAAAGCTTAAAGAGGAGTTCCTCCTCCCCCCTTAAAAAAAAAATTGAATTACATATACTTTAGCTGCTGACTGTGGTGGGGGTCACTGGTCAACCCTGAGAGGTAGGTCAGTGGGAACTCCTGGTAGGGGCACCTGTGAACCCCAAGAGGTGAGGTAACCCATTCAGAGTCACCAAGAGACAATGGGGGAAATTTGTCAAAACTGGTGCATTCAAAATCTGGTGCATCTGTGCAGTGCCGGGACACGGTCATCCGGGTCCCTGGCATTCTGCCACTGTGTGGGGGGGGCATCTGTGCAGTGCCGGGACACGGTCATCCGGGTCCCTGGCATTCTGCCACTGTGTGGGGGGGGCATCTGTGCAGTGCCGGGACAAGGTCATCCAGGTCCCTGGCATTCTGCCACTGTGTCAGGGGGGCATCTGTTCAGTGCCGGGCCAAGGTCATCCAGGTCTCTGGCATTCTGCCACTGTGTGGGGGGGGGCATCTGTGCAGTGCCGGGACAAGGTCATCCAGGTCCCTGGCATTCTGCCACTGTGTGGGGGGGGCCAAAGATATGGCAGTCTATGGCACTCAAAGTCACAGAAAAGTAAAGGGCCCCCATCATGGGACTAAAGGGCCCCAGGATCAGTGCGTACTTACCTGTCCAGGCGTTGTCCTTACCCGGCTGATTACCCGGTCCTTACCCGCCTCTCAGGTGCTGCCCACAGCCATCCTGGCTAGGTGAAACAGGCAGTGAAGTCTTGCGGCTTCACTGCTGGCTTCCTACTGTGCATGTGCAAATCGCATTGTGCTTTCTCAATAGGCCGGCTGCAGGGGGGAATGTGGAGGCCCCCGCCAAAGGTGGTAGAAGAGGGGGCAGATAAGTGGAGCTTACCCTTTTGAGCGGAGCTCTGCTTTAGTTAATTGAAATAGCTGAAATTAGAAGCTAATTGACTGCCATGCACAGATGCAGGGCCAGGACAAGGCGTGGGCAGGAGGGGCAGCTGCCCTGGGCACAACAGCTTAATGTATGGATGGAGGCGCCACTGAGCTCTTTCTGATACAAGGCATTTTGACAAGCGGGTGACTGCTGTAAGCAGCATCCCCTAAGCATCCCCTAAGCTTGCACATAAGGAAGGGGGGAGGGAGTGCAGTTTGGCTTCTTTGTCCTGGAGTGCTGGATGACCTTGTCCCGGCACTGCACAGATGCACCCATGCACCAGATTTTGAGTGCACCGGTTTTGGTAAATCCCCCCTCCCATTGTCTCTTGGTGACTCTGAATGGGTTGCCTCACCTTTTGTGGTTCACAGGTGCCCCTACCAGGAATAAATGAAACACTAGGCAAACAGAAGCTCAGAGAACTAGGAAGTTGCTCAGGCAACGAGGGATTGTTTTTAAAAAACCTTCTAAGTACCTTATTTCAACAGTGCTGTTGTGTGGTCACATGATCCCTCCCTCTTTGTCATTTGCAGGGAAAGATCCTGAGGGGAGGGGCTCATATTACTGTGCTGATGTATGCTCTCAACAGTGTGAGTCTGTGTCTGGCCAGCCCTGATTGGTGCTGTGCTCGCCACATGACTAAAAAAAAAAAACAGTTTCAGGAAAGCAATTCAAATTAGATTATAAATATTAAAAAAAAACCCTATTTATTAGCTCAATATAAACCTTTATTGAACATCAGATGTGTATTTAGTGTGCATTAATATGGTGTCGATGGAGTCAGGAATGATTGACACTAACTTTCATTTTATTCAGACAGCATCTGCATCCAAGGCTCTTTCTTTATTTTACAGGTATTAGAAATTACATTTGATATATTTAATACTGATTTATTTTAAAACTAAGCGGAAATGAAGAGCTTAAAAGGAAACTGAAATAAGAGCATGCTCAGTAGAGGACAAGATCTGGTCTACACAATCTTAGCCTGCAATGGGGACACAGAGAAGATAGGAGGGACAGCTAAAGTCAGGCTCAACCAGGCACATTTTACTATACACAAAACAAATGCTTTAGTGGCATTTTGAGTATGCACACCCTGTTATAGAATACATAATGAGAGTTTTTCATAGTTTGGGTTTAATGACATTTTATTTGTCCTTGTGGCATTAAAACTTAACAGTAGTTGCTGAGCAGCAATTACCAAAGACATCTAAAAGGGGTGAAATACAGATGGGGTGTCTCTGTGCAAAGGAGAACAAAGCCTGGATTTGGGCTTTCTCCAAAAAAGGGAAGGGGAGACCACTGTGGGTAGGAGAAAGGAGCCTGGAATTGGGCTTTTTTCCAAAAATGTGAAGGGGAGGCCACTGTGGAAATAGGAACAGAGCCTGCAGTTGGGCTTTCCCCAAAAATGGGAAGGAGAGGCCACTGTGTGAAGGAGAGCGGAGGCTGGATTTGGGCTTTCTCAGAAAATGGGAAGGGGAGGCCACTGTGAGAAGGAGAACCGAGCCTAAAGTTGGGCTTTCCCCAAAAATGGGAAGGGGAGGCCACTGTGGGAAAGAGACCAGAGCCTGTAGTTGGGTTTTCTCCAGAAATGACAAAGAGAGGCCACTGTGGGAAGGAGAACAAAGCCTGGAGTTGGGCTTTCCTAAAAAATGGAAAGGAGAGGACACTGTGGGAAGGGGAACAGAGCCTAGAGTTGGGCTTTCCCCAAAAATGGGAAGGGGAGGCCATTGTGGGAAGGCAAAAAGAGCCTGGAGTAAGGTTTTCCCCAAAAATGGGAAGGGAAGGCCACTGTGGGAAGGACAACCCAACCCAACAAAGGAAAATAATTACCCAAACTACTGGCTCCAAAGAACAAAATTTGAGATCTTGGCGCCGAACACCAATGTTTTGACTTGCTCTGGAAAATCTCAATTTGGGGTTGCATCTGATGACACAACATATCCCAACCGGCTGCAGGATAAAACAGGCAAAAACGCAGGATGAGAAGAGAGAAAAACAGATCTGAGGAGCCCATTAGAGGCCACCAAGAACTGGAAATTCCACTCAGCTCTTCAAACATTCATAGATATCCAAATCAAGTCAACTGGCAAAGTCTCGACCAAATCCCTCTTCCCGCAAATCCCTTTACTCCTCCAAGATACTATATCTTTTTTTTTTTGTAAGGTTTTTCATGGACATTCC
The DNA here is from genome assembly GCA_037952925.1 of Lithobates clamitans. NCBI lineage: Eukaryota > Metazoa > Chordata > Amphibia > Anura > Ranidae > Lithobates > Lithobates clamitans. The sequence continues at coordinate 884,667 of JBBGZY010001326.1, forward strand.
CACAGGATATACTGTATCTTACACCAACAATTTGTGCCACATCCCTAATACAATATTAAAAGGAACAGTAATTACTGCGGAATGCCCACAAGTCATATTAGTTATTTACACGCGGTCGAGCATTTGCGAGAAATGTTTACTGAAATCTCCTCGGCCAGAGCAAACTCAGGCAAGGATACCACCAAAATGTATTCCGCCTTTTGTATAATTCATCGCTTATATCTTGTAATACGAAACCACCAAATCACGATTTTATTAACATTTCTGTCCCGGAGTCTCATAGCAACCAATGTCATTAGACACCGAGCATGGTTGTGAATATAAATCTTTGCCGCTGTGATTTAAGGCTAGATGAAAATTAGGATTCGGTTTCATCTAGCTCTCAGTGTCTATTTTAATAAAATGACACTTTTCGATTGACCTAAGCCATATTCCTGCACCGGAATTCATTAGGCGACCCCCGCAAAGTTACTTATATTTTTCCTGATGAATATTATCTTTGAATGGTATTATACATCCAATGCTTACATTTATTTATTTATTAATTCATTTATTTATTTTAGGCAATTTAAAATTGGATAAACTAAAGATTTAGGGTTCTAGGGATGCAAGACATTTTTTATTTCATATTATTTATCAATTTCTGCCAGTTGGTTGAACTCATAGGTCTTGCATATGTAAGCATGCAAATTTAGAGTAGGTCATATTCTGAAATCTGATGAGGGAATTTGTAAAAGCCATTTTTTTTTAGATCATCTACACAGGATCCACTGGCTTTTTAAAAAAAATAAAACATTTTTAATCATTTTTCATTACTTACATTTTTTAAATGAAAAAAAATTCCACCCAATCTCCAGAGGAAAACTGTAAGACCCTCTGCTAGTTCATTCTTATGCTCCAATGTATAGCCCTTTTCGCTTTCTAGCTGCCAGGCAGAGTGTGAAAAACAATTAAAAACTCAACAAGAATCCAATTTTTCTTAAAGTTAGCTAAGCCGGAGTCTTGTTTTGTTTTATTTTATTTTTGAACATTACTTCTATTTATTTAAAAAAAAAAAATCACCTTCTAGCTGGCAGCAGGTAAGAGAGTAAAAACCAATTAAAAACCACATTAAATTCCATTTTTTTTAAGTCAGCTAAGTAGGATCCACTGTCTTTTTTTACATTCTTTACAATCATTTATATAAAAAAAATACACCCAATCTCTGGAAGTGAACTAGCAGACCCTTTGCTAGTCCATGTATGCTCAGCCATTTTAACCATCGAACTGCTAGTCAGAGAATGTAAGCCAATTAGTAACTCCATTAAATTCCTATTTATTTTTTTTAAAGTCAGCAAAGCAAGATCCAGTTTTTTTTTTTTTACATTACTTATTTTTTTTTTTTTAAATAAAAAAAACCCCTCACAATCTCCAGATGAGAACTGGAAGATCCTTTGCCAGTTCATTTTTGTGCTCCAGTGTGCATCCATTTTCACCTTCTTGCTGCCAGTCAGAGAGCGCAAACCAATTAAAAACTCAATTAGATTCCAATTTACTTTTTAAATCGGCTAAGCAGGTCTTTTTTATTTACTTGACGTACTTTTTTTTTTTAAACAACACAAACTCAATCTTCATAAGAGAACCGATGCTTACATTTATTTATTTATTTAGCTTATTTTTTTAAGCAATCTAAGGTTCTAAGAATGCACAGTGTTTTTTTTTAAACAACAAAAACCCCAATCTCCAGAAAAGAACTGATGCTTACATTTTATTTATTTAATTATTTATACCTTTAGTTTAATTATTTTAAGCAATGTTGGGTTCTGAGGATGCCCATTTTTTTAAATTACTGTTGTATGCCATTTGGTTGAGCTCAACGAACAGGTGTCTTTTTTTTTTCAACCTACTGTATATATGTAAATTTGAGGTAGGTCATCTTCTGATATCTGATGAGGGGCTTTGGAAAATTTGATTTGTTTTTTAAAGTCTGCTAAGCAGGATCTTAGCCCAGTGTATGAAACCCTTTTCACAATCTAGTTACCAGAGAGTGCGAACCAAATAAAAACTCGAATAAATTTTCACAGGCACTCTTGAGTCAGAGAATAGTCCGTTACTTTGTTTGTTTTTGTTATTTATTGAGGGTAATCATTTGGATAGGAGGTTATGGGATGCTCATTTGACTTCAACAATAACTTCGGGGACAACTCTTCCTATATGCAGTCTCTATATACAACTCCTCTTCTTCCTCCAGCTCTCACTTGCTTGAAGAACCCAGCTGGATGACTGTGAATACCTGACAGTCAATCAGTCAGAGGAAGGCACTAGCCCATTACAGGCAGTAACCCGAAGCCCCTTACGTGTTTAGTAGAATTTCAGTGTCCAGCTTGCATCACTCCCTTGGCTGCTGATCCCAGTGCCACCACTTCAGGCACTGCCAACCCACCTGGCTGCAGCTGCCCCTTTCACCAGCACTCCAGGCTAACTTCTTCCCACAGTCCTCGGGAGTGATACTCACTGGCCCACCCAGCTGACTTCTCAGGAAATGTCCCAGACGTGCTAACCTGCTCCCTCTGCCCTCTCTCCTTGCTCCCGTGCCTCCAGGAAGGGCTTCCTCCTTGTGTTTCGGTAGGAATCTTCCAGCACCCAAGCCCCAGACTCAAGGTCACCCACCCCCAGACTAGGGGGCACCCTCAAGGGCCACCGACAGCCTCCTCCGCACTCCTTTCACCTGGCTGCCCCTCCTTGCTTGACCCAGCTGGAACATTGTGAATACCTGGCCGTCACTCAGTCAGATAAAAGCAATAGACCATTACAGGTGGGAACCCGAGGCCCCTTACGTATGTAGTAGAATTTCAGTTTCAAGCTTGCATCACTCCTGTGGCTGCTGATCCCAGCACCACATCTTCAGGCACTGCCAACCCGCCTGGCTGCAGCTGCCCTTTCACTAGCCCTCCAGGCTAACTTCTCCCCACAGTCCTCCAGACTGACACTCACCAGCCCACCAGACTTCTCAGGAGATCTCCCAGGCCTGCTGACCTGCTCCCTCTGTCCTCTCTCTTTGCTCCAGTGTCTGCAGGAAGGGCTTCCTCCATGTGTTTTGGTAGGAATCTTCCAGCACGCAAGCCCTGGGCCCAAGGTCACCCCCCCAGACTAGGGGGCACCCTCAAGGGCCACCGACAGCCTCCTCAGCACTCCATCTCTATCTTCCACCCGACTGCCCCTCCTGGCATGTCTCATGCCTATTTATGAGGTGGCCTGCCCCCTGCCAGCCCTTTACTGGGGATTGGCTGAAGCCCTCATAAATATGCCAAGCAGCTCCTCCTAACCTCCACCCACTATGTCCATAGAAGGAGGTAACAGAGAAGCTGCTAGGATGGGTCATCCAGCCCTGAGTCACTAAACCCTGACCCAGATTCATAGCTCAGTCTTAGCCCTGAGCTAAACACATTTTTACCTACACCAACAGCAGACCTATCTACATCTAGCACACTAGAAGGTGCTGCACATTCCTTGCATATGCAAAAAAAAATAATACATTGATGTTAATGAATGCAGAGCTGCCTGGAGTTCAGCTTTAAAGTAATTCTAAATACTTTCCTAAAAATAAATAAATAAATACAAAAAAAAAATAACAAACATGTTATACTTACCCGCTCTGTGTAATGGTTTTGCACAGAGCAGCCCCTCCTCTTCTTGGGCCGGTGCTCCTGACCCCATGACTAAGCTCCGAGGGGGGGTGGAGCGAAATTCACTGGGGGCGTGGCCTGGCCGGAGCCCAGGCTGGGGTTGTCTCCCACCATAGGACTCCGTGGATGTGCAGCACCAGGAGGTCTTTCCTCTCTTCCTTACAGCTCCTGGCCCCTTGCTCCTGCCGAGTGCCCCCAGAGCAAGCAGCTTGCAATGGGTGCACCCAAGGAGGCTTGTTCCTGAGCCGTGGCTTTGCGTGCTTATTCACACACAGAGCCGCCCCCTCTCTTTCTCCTCATTGGCTTACTGGCTGTGATTGACAACAGTGGGATCAATGGCTCCCAGTGCTGTCTCAGCAAATGAGGAGGGGGAGTTCCCGGAGAGCTGAGGTTCTCGTGAACATTGTTGGATGTTGGCTCAAGTAAGTGTTGGGGTAGGGGGGAGAGGGCTGCTGTACAGAGGAATGCATGAAGGTAAAAAACCTTGAGCCTTTACAAACCCCTTTAAGCTTGACCATCCATTTCCCTGAATTGTTCATGTTGGTTGACTATTCAAAATTCTCCTTTGTTTCACACTTACGGCCAACTAAAGTATGACATTTATGATGACAGCAAGTCGATATTATTTTCTAGACATTGGTTGTGTCATCTTGCTGTTGCAGGTTTGCACATCGTGCAATATTTATTCACCAATGATGTGTGGCAGGTGGAATATCTAATTTGCAGCTGGCTGCTTCTTAGAAAGAAAGGTAAGCTCATCTCTCTGCCACTCTCCTCTCTCCTCCAATCAGCATGCTCTGCATAGATGTGCCTAGCCTATTGCATTAGGGGTATTCACCCCAAAGCTCAAAACACACACGCCTTTCTCTGCAGCCTCAGATGCACTGGACAGTGCATGAATGGGAAGTGTTTTGTGCTGAGTGGCTTCCTGTTCATTCACAAGCTGAAGCATAGAAAACACAGTTTACTATGCTTCAGTTATGAATGAATACAGTGAGTGTGCTCACTGTGTTCCTTTAGAAAAGTAAGGTGCTGGTAAATGACATATTGACTAGCCCCTTCCTCAGTGCCAGGACATGATCCTCCAGTGCCCAGGACAAAGATGCCAAATTGCGCCCCTCCCCCCTTATTTTCAAGCTTATAAGGAGGAGGGGGAGAGAGAGCACAGCCCACGCATCCTCCCATTTCTTTCCCATTGCCGTTTCCAGCGCTGAGCTGACAGAAGTAATGATGCCGCTGTCACTACTCCTGTTAGCCTTATAGTAGAAGGAATTTGTTGCTAATTTTGTGTTAGTAGAAGTCGATTGTGAGTGTTGATTCGTGCTTTTCATTTCATGCTTTTCAGTTCGTTTCTGAACGGCCGTTTGTCAACCAGACATGTTGCGGAATCGGAGGAGATAACGTGTTATTTATTATTGGCCTTGGAGTTATTGCTTTGACATTATTTTTTTTTGGTTGAATAATAATGATTTGATTTGGTATCTTTTCTATATTTTTGGATGCATAGAATGCACTTTTTGGTTAAGTTCTATTGGCAGATATCATGTCTAATTTTATTTGTTTTCTTTTTTAATGCACAATAAAAAAATTTCAAATGACTGTTTGGGAGTCGGCAGTTACATTTAAAAGAAATACAATGTAAAATTAACAAGGGACACCAACATAGTTGTATCTTTGATTTTAAAAACTACGAGATAATGGTGTTGTGGTAACTTGCCCAAAAAAACAAAACAAAAAAAAAACAGCTTCATTATTATCCCATTAAAGAAGAAGTGAATTGTGCGCTGCATTTCCAGATTTCATAATTTGCCGCGTCACAAATGTTAATTCTCCATTACGAACTCTAGTTTACAAGATCGACCGCTTCCGGGTCGTCCTTGCTTCCGAGCATGCGTGTTTGTAAAATCCGACAACACACATTTGTCCGCGAAAAATTTGAGAACCCGCTAGCCAACATCTGTTGGCGGAAAGTCTGACAACAATTGTCCGATGGAGCATACACATGGTCGGATCCAACATTTCCCGTCGGAAAGTTCGATCGTGTATACGTGGCTTTAGTCTTTTTTCTCATATACCTTGAACTTTTTTCTCCTCCAATGAACTTCCTGATGTAAGTCATGTCCCTGCACTTCCTGTTTGCCAGATTATTGTCCTTTCCCCAGCCAATATCTCGCTCTTACCAACCTTTGGCTTGTTCCTTAACCTATACTTCTACTTGATTGCAACCTGCAACCCCTTGTTACCAACTTTTGGTTTGTTTACTGACTAAGCTTCTGCATGATCCCTACCTGCTATATCTGCTACTGGCCCCCGGCTTGCTCACCACCTGGTACAAACATGCAGCAAAACCCATCGCCACCATCAGGAGCTCTGGTGAACATCCGTTAGTACTTAGACCCCACACCTTGGGTAACCTGCTTGTATACTATTCATGCTGGTCAGTGGGAGTCTCTCTACTGCTATAGCTACTGGTCTCCGAGCCTGACCCCTGACCATCACACATTGGTTGCTAAAATTTTGGTGATCCCCAAAGTGTCACGTACCTGAAGGGAGACTGAAATGACGAGGTCGGCCTCTCTTGTATCTCCAGCCCAGGACCCGCTGAGAGTGGAGCAGAAGGAGCCGAGGGACAGGAGGAACACGAGTGCCTGCAGATGAAGACCCAGAAACTTGTAGCAGGAAGTCGCAGCTGGTCGCAGGACCGTAGTCGCAGACACTTGGATGGCAGTGTTGAGCCAAGCAGGGAACAGGAGTGAGGTCACAAGGATAGTCGGGTTCGGTAGCAGACGGGCAGCAAAGTACCAAGGCATCAGGCAGAAGCAAGGTCAAATGGGAAGCCGGGATCAGGAGCCAGTAATCAAAGTGTAGCAGAGTCTAGAAGCAGGGTCAAATGGGAAGCCAGGATCAGGAGCCAGTAATCAAAGTATAGCAGAGTCTAGAAGCAGGGTCAAGGAAAGCCAAGTTCAGCAACGGTATCAAACAGGATAATCACAGGATTCAAGGTAACAGCTGAAGACCAGTCAGCACTGATCAGTGGTCAGGGCACCCTTTAAATAGATTGTCTGGCGCCAATTGGCACTAGGGATGCACTCCTGCGCGTGCACGCCATCTACCGCGCATGCGCATAGGCGCATATGTGCAATTGCAGTCGCCTGTGAGCGCACGCATGCGCGCGGGTGCAGGCCAGATGTTTTCCAATTGTTTCCTTACACAAAGTCTTAGTAACAAATCAAACATCCCTGGCCCCATTTAGCTGCCGGCCAGAAGTAGAATGTGAACAAAGCGGTCCAGGATATTGGTTGACAAAATTGACCGAGGCAGCCCCACACTCGCCCTCAAGTTTTTGCCACTCGCCAAATGCAAGAAGGTGAGTGGAGATTTTGAGGGCTGAAATACACCATAGCTAGCATGTAGGCAGGTGCAGTCTACTTTCTCCACTGTAGGTGGCGCTCACCCACAGCGACATTGCAGTTGGAGGGGAAGCCAAGTGGAAAATGGTTCCTCTATGGTTTCCTGGGTCATTACGGGAGCTATTTGATTGGCTGCTGCCACCCCATGTGATCCTTGTGGCCAGCTTGGATCAGCCAGTGTCTATTTAAGACCTTGGCTCCCAGGTTTGGTGCACATTTCGTGTGTGGGTAGTGTGAAGGACCATCTGTCAGTGACAACATTAGCAGTGGAGAGAGGTTCCAGTTGAGTGGGGAAAGATCAGGGACAGGCCACCTTTCCTGGAAGCCTCCCCGTTTGGGAATGGACTGGTCAGGCCGTGTTCCATCCCTCGAGACAGATGTTGTTGGTGCACCCGAGACCTACTGTTATTCTCTTCACTGCAACATTCTGTGAGTGCGCCTGGTCAGGTTGTCTTCCTGCTGCCTTTTTGTTCTTTGTTGGACTTAAATAAATTGCAGTTCTGTTATTGCAACTGGACTGCCACTACTTAGAGTGACCACATTTCCAAACTGCCATTCAGGGACACCCACCACCTCAAAAAAAAATATGATTTTTGATACCAGACAATTGAAAAACAATAAAGTAAAAAATATGGTGTGGTGTCCCCCCTCCCCAAAATCCATACCAGACCCTTATCTGAGCAAGCAACCTGGCCGATCAGGAAAGGAGAGGAGGGGATGAGTGAGCGCCCCTGATCCTGAACCATACCAAGCTACATGCCCCCGGCTTCTCTGCCCCGTTTCTTAACAACCAGCTGTTATTGTGCCATAATTGGGCAGGGCTTTGCCCAATCAGGGAGCAGAATGCACTGTGCAGCATGCAGTGCGTTGCTTGGTGTTTTGTCGTTAGGGTGGCTGTGTCAGTTTTATTCCGGGACACTGTATTGTTTCGGAATGAAGGTGCCCCGGGACAGACCTGCAGAATGCGGGACTGTCCCGAGCAATCCGGGACACGTGGTCACCCTACCGCCACATGTCCATGTAAATTGACTTCCAGGATTACTTTATGATGATACAGTTAGTGTTTACTCACTGAAAACATGGCCTTCAACAGGATGATCTCCATTGCTTTTCTTCTCAAGCAAACATGTTAATACATTTCAGGGATGTGAGATTATGACCTCTGGATTGCCTGGTAGAGCAGAATTGATTAAAACACACTCCAGCAGCATTGCATTAGACAGATTTCGCTTGTTTAAAAGATTACATGTACTTTGGATCTGCTGCAGAGACGTCTGAAAACGCATTTTGGAGTGCAGAATCGAATAATAATAATGTGGTAGGTGTTGTAGAAACACGAGCGGATCGTTTTTTTCTGTAAGGTGAAAAAAAAATATTCTTCAACATAATGACACGTATAATTATGCTTCACTTGCGTCAGAAATATACTAGGCTGACAGAAGGCTCTGAAGCTCTGAAAATGAATTGTTGCTTTTTAAAAAAACTGATACTAAATGGATATTTCAAATAAATCTGTCAGTATGCCAAAGTGGTTAAAGCTGAAGTTTAAGTAGAGAAACAGAGAAAAGTCACGGCAGAAAAAAAGACCAAATTTTCCATTGATTCGGCTTCATTTTTTAAAAATTGAATTAAGCATTTTTTTTAATTTTAGCTATTTTGTCTGAGTATAGATCTATGTTTGTCCCCGGCATGTTTGATTCCACTTACTGCTGACAGACTCGCTGCTCTGCTAGAAGTCTATTCCAATTATCAACTATCTTTTCAGTAAAATAATACTTAGATGAGTTGTTAACGTTTCTCCTGCTAGTTTGAAGTCATGACTCTTGTGTTCTTGATTTTGGGTTTATATTAAACATACTGCCCTCCTGAACCAGACTGTACATAGTACGTTCCTGTAGTGTCTCCTGATATGTTTTATCTCAGATCTTTCACCATTTTTGTTACCCGGACCTTGAACTTGTTCTATCTTAGCAATATATTTTTGTAAGTGAGGTCTCCAGAACTCAACACAGTAATGGTGCGTCCATTAGGGGCGCTCGGGGGGCGCCACCCCCTCTCTCCAGCCACCCCATTGCATGAATCTATCCACAGCTGCTGTAGCCACCCCCCATTCAGGCGTCTAGGACCCTTTTGGGCACCGGGCACCTGAATTACAGCGGTGGGGGGTGTTTTTGAATTACCTGATTAGAGCCAGAAGCTCTAATAGGCTTCAAAAAAGGTGCACTGCGAGCGCAAACCATTGTGCTCACAGTGCACCCAGGTGTATTAGCAAAGCAAATGAATATTTGCTTTGCTAACACAGAACAGCCTCTCAGCCAATCAGGAGGCCCAGATGTAATACCGGGCAACTGATTGGATGAACCCATTGGCCGCCGTGCAGAACACGAAGAAGGCATGCATGGAGGAGTCCTGCATCCATCGCAGCTCAACACATAACACAGCTCGCCACCCGACCTGCTGCCTGACCCACCACCACGACGTGGTAAGTGCCAGGCAGACAGTGGGTGGGCACAGTGACTGCATATTATGGGCACAAAGCCTGCAATTGATGGGACACGGTTGGCTGCATATGATGGGAACAGTGGCTGCATATGATTGGCACAGTTGGCTGCATATTATGGGCACAGTTGGCTGCATATTATGGGCACAGTTGGCTACATATGATGGGCACAGTTGGCTGCATATTATGGGCACAGTTGACTGCATATGATGGGCACAGTTGGCTGCATATGATGGGCACAGTTAGCTGCATATGATGGGCACAGTTGGCTGCATATGATGGGCAGAGTGGCTGCATATGATGGGCACAGTGGCTGCATATGATGGGCACAGTGGCTGCATATGATGGGCACAGAGGCTGCAATTTATGTTTTTGTTTCAGCCGCCACTGGGTCTAACTATACAGGTATATGGGAATCTGGACCGCCTTCCTCCTGCTGGTGTTCCCTTTAGTGATTCAAAGATCTATATAGAGGAATCAGGACCTCCTTCCTCCTGCTGGTTTTCCCTTTAGTGATTCAAAGATCTATATAGAGGAATCAGGACCTCCTTCCTCCTGCTGGTGATCCCTCTAGTGACATAAAGATCTATATAGAGGAGTCAGGACCTCCTTCCTCCTGCCGGTGACCCCTCTAGTGATAAAAAGATCTATATAGAGGAATCAGGACCTCCTTCCTCCTGCTGGGGATCCCTCAAGTGATATAAAGTTCTATACAGAGAAACCAGGATCTCCTTCCTCCTCCTGGTGACCCCTCTAGTGATTTAAAGATCTTTATGGAGGAATCAGGACCTCCTTCCTCCTGCTGGTGACGTCTTGAAAGCAGGGCAAAATGGGCAGCTTTCCTTGGCCCAATCATTGTTGTGGGGCCCAAAGAAGTTGCCCCTTGAGCTTGTGCTGCCCGAAAATAGTTTTCCTGGCTTTTGCTTACTATATGATGCCATGCGATAAGGCTCTGCCAATTTTCCCACTCTGCACACTGTCTCTGGGAGTCCTCTCGCTCTCTCTGCCCTATTCGTTCATGTAAAAAGTCAGCACACTGGCCCCATCCCTAATGCTGCCCCGCTCACATTGTTGCCACAGCAGGGATCACACTAAGTGTGCACTGTTTGCACCGCTGGGCTTGAGATGCCAAGAGGGATGCTCCCTCCTCTGCACCTCCTTCTGCCTGCATGACATGATTGGTACATAGGTGAGTCCTTGTCACACTGCTGGAGGTGGGCACATAGGCAAAAAGTCCATGAACTGTATCTGCATTAGAAAAGGGGTATTATATGGATGGGATAATGCTGGGGGATATCAAGGGTGTATGGGGGAAAACAGTGCGGAGGGGAAATATGGGGTGTATGGTGGGTTGGGGCAATGCTGGGGGTATCTTGAGTGGCCATAGTACTAGAGGTCTAGAGGTATCAGGGGAATAGAAGGGTCATAGTGCAGGAGGTATCAGGGATGTAGAGATGTCACAGTGTAGAGGGTATCAGGGAAGTAGTGGGGTCACAGTACAAGGGGTATTTTCTAGAGTAACAGTGCTGGGGGTATATCTAGGGTATCTAGGGTACATAGAGGGGTCAGAGTGCTGGAGGGACATTTGAGGTGTAGAGAAGTTACAGTAATGGTGGTATCTGGGATGTACATAGAGGTGTCAGAATCCTGGAGGGATATAGTATCTAGGGTGTAGAGGAGTTACAGGCATGGGGGTATCTAGAGTGTAGGGGGTCACAGAGCTGGGATGTAGAGCTACCGCAGTGCTGGGGGGATATCTGAAGTGTAGAGATGTTAGAGTCCTGGGGGATATCTGCAGTGTAGCGGGGGTCACAGTATTGGTGTTTAGAGGAGTCAGAATGCTGGGGGGATACAGTATCTGGGGTGTGGAGGGGTAACAGTGCTAGGGTGTAGAAATGTCAGAGTGCTGGGGAGATTTCCAGGGTGTAGAGGGGTCACAGTGTTGGGGTGTAGAGGAGTCAGAGTGCTGGGGAGATATCTGGGGTGTAGAGGGGTCACAGTGCTGGGGAGATATTTGGGGTGTAGGGGGCATTACAGTGCTGGGATATAGGGGGGGTGACAGTGCTGGGGAGATATCTGAGGTGTAGGGGGTCCCAGTGCTGGGGTGATTACAGTGATTGCTGCTAGCTTACGATAGGGTGACCAGACATCCCCGGTTTTCTGGGGACAGTCCCCGGATTGAGGACACTGTCCCCCGACAGGGGCTGAGGCAATTTTAAAGACAGCCCGTGCACAATAAAAAAAAAAATTTGAATTGCACCCACCCCTCCTCTGCCGCTCCTACTAGCTTATGGGGTTTTTTTTTTCATTATCTGTGCCCTTTTCTAAATATCATGTGCTGATCGGAGCGGAGGGACTATTTCTTCAGTTTCGGGCGCATGCCCATTCAGCTCTGCTCGTATGTTCTTCTGCCTTGGCTCAAGTTCCAGCCAGCCGCCTGCCTGCTTACAGTATCTCCTTGCCTTCCCTGGTGGAGTGAACTTCCTCTGCTCCCCACCCAGTAGTAGCCGGGGCCCAGAGAGTAAAGCTCCATACACACTATCAGATTTTCTGCTGATTTTTGTCTTCAGATTTACCAAAACCATGTAGTGCAAGGGCCTGTCTGATTGCATACAAATTGAAACTCCTAAGGTTTGACCTCATATTATATGGTTTTGGTAAACTGAAGGAAAAAATCAGCAGAAAATCTGATAGTGTGTATGGGGCTTTAGACTTGACAGGCTGTGAGGCGGGCGGCAGAGACGGACGAAGAGTTGTCAATTGCTGCCATTACTAGTAAAAAAAATATATGTCCCCGGATTTCATTTTAAAAAGCTGGTCACTTTAGCTTACAGGTCCCATGCTGAGCAATTGCCCTGGAGCATTGGACAAGGTAGAGATTGTGATGTGCCCACCCAGCCTCTCCACCTTGTCCAGAGAATTTTTTACATTCATTGGGAACATGCAAAGTGTTCCCTGAATGGTACCCATTCTGAGTGAGTGACCTCCTGAGCTCATAAAGCAGCAGGGCAGCCGCTAGACATGTGAACCCGGAAGCTAGTGGAGCTCACTGTAGCAGTGGTGTCTACTAAAGTGATTTCCAGCTTCCACATGTAGGCAGGTCCCCAGCGTGACTTGTATCACCCACAAGGTTGTCAATAGTAACAGTCAATGACTGCATTGTCTTCTATCCAGTAATGTACCAAGTCCTCTGTACCTTCCATAACTCGGTGTTAGGAGTTTCTATCCTGGGGTTGTAAGAAATAACTTTGAGTCTCTATCCCATCCATCAAACCAGGGTCTGTTCTTCACATCAGCCAATTGGTCTTCCCACTTTCCACCAGCCAAATGATTACTAGCTAAATTCCACCCACTGTTTATTAAGGATCCTGCCAGGAAGGATGTGAACTCACCTCAATGCTGGAAGGATTTAAGGCAGAGACCTACGTAAAGAAGCAAGTCATTACCTCCCACAGGGATCCCACAGGTATGGCACATCGATACGTACTTTGGTCCATAATGGACAAATATAATTATGTAAAGATTGCCATTCCTTAAATCATAACTCCACTTTTGTTGAGAAAAAAACTTTCCACTCTGGAATTGCAAGGATTATAACACACTTTGTTGCAGATTCCTAACTTTTGTAATTCTGAAGAAATCCCTGTTCCTCTGTGCCCCTGTGCTGAGTATCTCTAATGGGAGTGGTTTCATAATTATCTATCAGCTGTGCACCTGCACAGCACTAATGAGGAAATCTGTGGGGCCCTTATCCTTTTAGTCGTGTTCCTACAGGGAGTATCTCACCAAAAATGAAATTTTTGTTGCAGGGGATGCCTAAAATCTGACCTGTATCTTAGGCAGATTTCTGGGAAAATTGGTGAGCCAATCACACAAGCAGGAAATTATGTTTCTTGGGAGTGGTCAGTACACATTCTGTGTACAGAACAACTCCAAGTGGCCATATTGCATTTACAGAAAATTACAGCGGCTGCGGATTGAAAAGGAAAAGGAAAGGTCATTTTTAATGACATTCAATTACAATATGACTTGTATGGCAATTGTATGCGCTATATTATTTGTTCTTTGTTTGCTAATATTTTTTTTTTGTCAATGAAAGTGGAGTTACCCTATAACTCCTGCTTTAAACCTGTATTATAAAAGTAGGAAAGCACCAGTACCAGTACAGGTTCATCCAGAGCACCCAGAGGAAGGATAAGGGACAGGGACCCTAACGCATGATATAAAATGCATAGAGCGCTCTGTACCCATTCTCTGACTTCTCTACTCTGGCTGTCCATGGTTGGCATGAATTGTGCACTTGCTTTATAGCAGCTAGAAGGTAGTTAGACATGCATGGCATGTTTTTCATGTCAGCTGTGGGCGATAAGTTTCAGGTCTTGCTGGCTTACTTTCAATAAAAGGAAAGTAAAAGGTCAAATCCAACACAACGAAAAGGTTAGATGTTCAGCATTCCTCTCTCAATGCTTTACGGCAACACAAATGCAACCTTCAGCCTCCCAGCTCACTCTGGCAGCGTTGGCTCTGGCCTCACATTGCAGTCCTCTGTGTGGTCCTTCAGAAGCTCTCACCAAAACTTCATGCTCTGTCTCTCTCTGTCTCTCTGAGCTCTCTTCTGCACTGACCCACACCCTGGCCTCTGGGCAGGGGATCTCCTGTCTACCCGATGGAGCCCTGAACCACTGTCAGGCCCTTGATTATAAAGGTGATGCGCACATACAGGCTACAGGTCCTCAGTAAAACCTGGACCCAGGGTTAGAGCCTTCTTCCCTACCAAAACTGCCCAAAGCCTTTGGACTCCGGAACTCAATTCGGGGAATTTCTTAACTCAGAACTGATATTCTGGGGCCCTTCAACCGACACCCATGGGAACCCTGTGTGATTTATAATCCTACTAACACAGTGGTAGGGCCTAGTACTTGACCAGTGTAGAACAGATGTTCCATCCTTAGCCTAATAGCTGCCCAGCCAAACCCATACTGTACCCCAACCCATAACATTTAAATCCCATTAATGGAAACCACACCATGAATGGAGGAAAAATGGCCATAGCAGCCTCTTTATTACCAAATAAATTTAAATTAACATAAACAATAAAACTTTTGTTAAACAAAAACCATCAGTCACTAATCGCGTTGGTCTTTGAAGGCCCCCCCCCCAAAATATTGTAATGTTCCACAATGCACTGCGGTACCTTTACCATACTAGGCCTCCAGCCGCAACAGTTGGCTCTGAGACAGCACACTAACCGCAGTGCACCCATTAACCTTTTCCAGCTAAAACGACTTTAACTGGAATACACAAGAGGGACCCATACCACCGATGGGTCCCGAACCCTTCCTTAGCCAAGGTTTTTCCATTTGCCAGCAAAGACCAACAAATGCCAGCTGCCGTGACATCCTTAATCCGCTGCTCCCGCTGGGAGAATTAACCAGAACAGGGAGGCTGGGTGGGAATTTGCTGCCTGCATCCGTCGAGCTCCACTGGACGCCAGGGCTGAACCACCCCTCCTTAAAGGCACCTAACCCCTCCCATCCAACGGGTTACCTCCCAATCAGGTAAACTCTCTCTTTTAACCTCTACATGACCTGTTCCCCTGTTCACCCCGTCATGTCTGCCCTACGCTATTTTTTTATTTCTTTTGCTCTGGGCCTTACTGGCACAACCTGTTTTTACAGCTACTTCTCTGCCCATGTAAACAAGCCTTAGTGGCAAAAAAGAAGCACTATGGAGTACAGCTCCAGATTGAAAGTGAGTACTGCTTGTTTTGTTTAATCTTTGTAATGGGCTATTTTTTAATTTTGAGTAACGCTACCCCCGCAGGAGCCGCTGTAATGCAACCAGATCTTCCCTAGAATCAGTGCAGAGGCAGCTAGGCACACGGCAACATTTCACTCTTTCAATTTCTCGCTCAATAATCAGTCTAGGATTGGACTTTTTAGATTTTTATTTTTGAATAACTTGGGATGGAGTAGGAGTGGTATAGGATACTTTAACATTCCTATTCGCTTGTATGAGGACACTTCACTCTGCTCAGTCTCTGTGCATAGTTTGAATGCAGATTCAAGTATACAAAGCGTTACTAAATCCTCACTTTGGAAACTAACCCAGGCAGGAATTCTATAGGCTTGTCCACCCCAAGGACTACAACACACAGTCACAAACCACCCTGGGCTTAGGTCAGGACTTACAATGTCTCATGGTCACTGGATGCCCCCTTCCAGTAACCACCAAACACTCTTCCCAGGTCCCCAGGTAAGGAATCCCTTGATTAGCTCCAGAAGGCATCCCAAGAGACGGGCCCTCAGATCTGCCACAGCTGGGACCTCGGTGAATGACTGTTGGAACCAGGATAGCTGCTGTGGGTGAAGGTAGCCACCCCCCCATCCAGTTGGGTGGATTTCCTCCAGCAGGGAGAAGAAGGAACACCTCTGCTCTAATGGCGCGTACACACGATCGGACATTCCGACAACAAAATCCTGGATTTATTTCTGACGGATGTTGGCTCAAACTTGCCTTGCATACACACAGTTGTGGTTCATATTGACATGATAGCATCACGCAGTTGCTGCAATTTTGTATGGCCACACATCCATGATGAGATGTGGTGAGTGTGGAGGCCATTGGAGTACAGTGACCTCATTGTCCAGTGGTGAGATGATTGGAGCTTTGTGACATGGTGCATTATCCTGCTGGAAGGAGCCATCAGAAGATGGGGACACTGTAGTCATAAAGGGATGGACATGGTCAGCAACAATACTCAGGTAGGTCGTGGGGATTAAACGATGCTCAATTGGTACTAAGGGGCCCAAAGTGTGCCAAGAAAATATCCCCCCACACCATTACACCACCACCACCAGCCTGAACCGGTAATACAAGGCAGGATGGATCCATGCTTTCATGTTGTTAACGCCAAATACTGTTCCTACCATCTGAATGTTGCAGCTGAGATCGAGACTCATCAGACCAGGCAACGTTTTTCCAATCTTTTATTGTTCAATTTTGGTGAGTGTGTGAATTGTCATCTCTGTGGCACCTGGTGTGGTCTTCTACTGCTGTGGCCCATCTGCTTTAAGGTTCGATGTGTTGTGCATTCAGAGATGGTATTCTGCATACCTTGGGTGTACCGAGTGGTTATTTGAGTTACTGTTGCCTTTCTATCATCTAGAATAGGGATGAGCTTCGAGTTCGAGTCGAACTCATGTTCGACTCGAACATTGGCTGTTCGCAAGTTCGCCGAACAGCGAACAATTTGGGGTGTTCACGGCAAATTTGAATGCCGCAGAACACCCTTTAAAAGTCTATGGAAGAAATCAAAAGTGCTAATTTTAAAGGCTTATATGCAAGTTATTGTCATAAAAAGTGTTTGGGGATCCGGGTCCTGCACCAGGGGACATGCATCAATGCAAAACAAAGTTTTAAAAATGTCCGTTTTTTCAGGAGCAGTGATTTTAATAATGCTTAAAGTCAAACAATAAAAGTTTTTTAAAATTTTGTCCGGGGTTCCCCTTAATATCCATACCAGACCTGAAGGGCCTGGTATGGAATTTAGGGGGACTCCCACATCATTTTTTTTTTAAACTTTGGTTCGGGGTTCCCCTGTGGGGAATTCCCATGCCATTTTTATCAATGAACTTCTATGTGTATTGTCGGCAATGCAATAGCCGCGGGTAGTTTTAAATGGGTTTTTTCCTTCGAAATGTCATTTTGCTGTCAGACTGTTCTAAACACGGGAAACATGCGCCCCTTTACAGGCATACTATAGACACCCCCCAGCTACGAAATTTAAAGGGATATTACACTTTTATTGTTTGACTTTAAGCATTATTAAAATCACTGCTCCTGAAAAAACGGCCGTTTTTAAAACTTTTTTTTGCATTGATCCATGTCCCCTGGGGGAGGACCCGGGTCCCCAAACACTTTTATGACAATAACTTGCATATAAGCCTTTAAAATTAGCACTTTTGATTATTCATGTTCGTGTCTCAT
Source organism: Lithobates clamitans (assembly GCA_037952925.1). Lineage (NCBI taxonomy): Eukaryota > Metazoa > Chordata > Amphibia > Anura > Ranidae > Lithobates > Lithobates clamitans. Next base: position 902,231 of record JBBGZY010001326.1, read on the forward strand.
AGACTTTAACGGTGTTCGCGTGTTCGAGGAAACTTTTTTCCTGTTCGCATGTTCTGGTGCGAACCGAACAGGGGGGTGTTTGGCTCATCCCTAATCTGGAACTAGTCTGCCCATTCTCCTCTGACCTCTGACATCAGCAAGTCATTTTGCCCCTAGTAACTGCTGCTCACTGGATAGTTTCTCTTTTTTGGACCATTCTCTGTTGACCCAAGAGATGGCTATGCATGAAAATCCCAGTAGATCAGTAGTTTTTTAAATGCTCAGACCAGCCTGTCGTGCACCAACAACCATGCCACGTTCAAAGTGACTTAAATCCCCTTTCTTTAACATTCTGATGCTCGGTTTGAATTTTAGCAAGTCGTCTTTGGCATGTCTAGATGCCTAAATGCAATGAGTTGCTGCCATGTAATTGGCTGATTTGTGCTAGCAAGAAATTGACCAGGTGTACCTAGTAAAGTGGCCGGTAAGTTTATGTTTATATGCCTCTCCAGCCACCTTCTGGGCACACCTCCCCAGGGATTGGCTGGAGCACAATAAACGCTAACAATATAAGCTGAAATTTGGCTTGCCCAACCCTCTATGTTTCCATAAACCTCTGGAAAACAGGGTAGAGCAATCAAACCCGCAGTCTGTGAAGTCAATAACTAGGGCATAACGGCCTACCGGGATAGCGGAAAACTTCCCAGTAGGCCGTCTGCCATGTGGCTGCTTTAAACTGAGGCTGCGACTGCCTGGCCATCAGCCCAGTGTTGCCAACCTCCCGTTAATTTACGAGCAGCCCATAAATTTCAGCCCTACTTTAGGGCTGCCCGTAAATGCCCATTACGGGCAGCGGTGCTCATAAAAAATATGGCTGCGGGACGCAATTTCAACTGCACATGCTCTGTTCCTAAGAAGTCAGGCTTTGGAAAGCTTGTACACACTCGGTGATCCGCTTCGTAGGGCAGGCAGCCTGTAAGGACTCTCTCTGAAGCCTGTAGCGGGGGTGTGGCTGACTCCCACATATATTGGTGTCCTCTCTGGCTGAAAATGCACTGGAAGGAGGAGCCGAGATGGCAGCCCCGGGTATCTTCACCTGTAGCCATGAGGTGAGTGACTGAAGTTTTCTCCTGCAGGAGTTCCTTTTGTCTATAATGCTTTCCCCAGTACATACTGCCCTCACTACATACTGCCCCCACTACATACTGCCCTCACTACATACTTCCCCCACTACATACTGCCCCCACTACATACTGCCCCTCGTACATACTGACCACAGTACATACTGCCCTCACTACATACTTCCCCCACTACATACTGCCCTCACTACATACTGCCCTCACTACATACTTCCCCCACTACATACTGCCCTCACTACATACTGCCCCCACTACATACTGCCCTCACTACATACTTCCCCCACTACATACTGCCCTCACTACATACTGCCCCTCGTACATACTGACCACAGTACATACTGCCCTCACTACATACTGCCCCCACTACATACTGCCCTCACTACATACTTCCCCCACTACATACTGCCCTCACTACATACTGCCCCTCGTACATACTGACCCCAGTACATACTGCCCTCACTACATACTGCCCCCAGTACATACTGCCCCCACTACATACTGCCCTCAGTACATACTGCCCCCTGTACATACTGACCCTCATACATACTGCCCCCAGTACATAGTGCCCTCACTACATACAGTACTGCCCCCACTACATACAGCCCCTCGTACATATTGCCCCCAGTACATACTGCCCCCACTACATACTGCCCCTCATAAATACTGCCCTAACTACATACTGCCCCCAGTACATACTGCCCCCACTACATACTGCCCCTCATACATACTGCCCTCACTACATACTGCCCCCAGTACATACTGCCCTCACTACATACTGCCCTCAGTACATACTGCCCCCACTACATACTGCCCCTCAGTACATACTGCCCCCACTACATACTGCCCCCAGTACATACTGCCCTCACTACATACTGCCCCCACTACATACTGCCCCCAGAACATACTGCCCCCACTACATACTGCCCTCACTACATACTGCCCTCAGTACATACTGCCCCCACTACATACTGCCCCCACTACATACTGCCCTCACTACATACTGCCCTCAGTACATACTGCCCTCACTACATACTGCGCTCAGTACATACTGCCCCCACCAACGGAGTTAATGTTGGCAAGGAGGTGAGCAAGTATTCCTGTACAAACATAGGCAGGGCAAAGGGGGTGAGTCAGGGGTGGGGCCAAGGGGGCGGCAAAATGAGGTTTCGTCTAGGGTGTCAAAAATCCTTGCACCAGCCCTGTCTGTGACGACATGCTGTTGGGCTGGTATACTAATACTATGGGGCTGGTATACTAATACTATGGGGCTGGTATACTAATACTATGGGGATGGTATACTAATACTATGGGGCTGGTATACTAATACTATGGGGATGGTATACTAATACTATGGGGCTGGTATACTAATACTATGGGGATGGTATACTAATGCTATGGGGATGGTATACTAATACTATGGGGATGGTATACTAATGCTATGGGGCTGGTATACTAATACTATGGGGCTGGTATACTAATACTATGGGGCTTGTATACTAATACTATGGGGATGGTATACTAATGCTATTTATTATTATTATTATACGAGATTTATATAGCGCCAACAGTTTACTCAGCGCTTTACAATGTATAAGGGGGACAACACAATTACAGTACAATACAAAAGGTACAGGAGGGCCCTGCTCGTAGAGCTTACATTCTAAAAGGGAGGGGGTGGTGGTACAAAAGGTAATAGCTGCAAAGAATGATTTGATGGGGGTGGCTCAGGGACAGTTATGTGGGTGTGGGATAGGCTTCCCTGAATAAATGAGTTTTCAAGGATCTCCTAAAGGTGGACAGGGTAGGGGCTGATCGGACATACTGGGGCAGGGAATTCCAGAGGATGGGAGAGGCTCTGGAGAAGTCCTGAAGGCGAGCATGGGAGGAGGTAACAAGGGAGCTAGAGAGAAGAAGGTCCTGGGAGGAGCGGAGGGGGCGATTTGGGCGATATCTGCAGATGAGGTTGGTGATGTAGATGGGGGCGATGTTGTGAATGGCCTTGTATGTTATGGTTAGCATTTTGAATTTTACACGGTGGGGTAGGGGAAGCCAGTGAAGGGATTGGCAGAGAGGAGCAGCAGTCACGGATCGATTAGTGAGGTGTATTAGTCTAGCAGCAGCATTCATAATAGACTGAAGGGGGGATAGCCTGCTTAAGGGTAGGCCATTAAGGAGAGAGTTGCAATAGTCGAGGCGGGAAATAATCAAAGAGTGAATAAGTTGTTTTGTAGTGTCATTAGTCAGAAAGGGTCGAATTTTGGAGATGTTGCGGAGGTTAAGGCGGCAGGATTTAGCCAGTGATTGGATATGGGGGCTGAAGGAGAGGTCAGAGTCAAGGATTACACCCAGGACTCTGGCATGTGTGGAGGGACCAATGGTTGTGTTGTTGATATTAATGGTGAAGTCACAGGAGGGGGACCGTGAAGGAGGAAATATAACAAGCTCAGTTTTAGAAAGATTAAGTTTGAGGAAGTGATGTGACATCCATACCGATATGTCATTCAGCAAGTTTGAGATCCGTGAGGAGATAGTGGGGGTGAGTTGGGGAGTGGAGAGATAGATCTGTGTGTCATCGGCATAGAGATGGTATTGGAAGCCATGGGAGGTGATCAACTGGCCCAGGGAAGAGGTATAGAGTGAGAAAAGGAGAGGCCCAAGGACAGAGCCTTGGGGTACCCCAACAGAAAGAGGAAGGGGAGCGGAGGAGGTGGAGTTGTAAGTGACGCTGAAAGTGCGCTGAGATAGGTAGGAGGAGAACCAGGATAATGCAGAATCACGGAGGCCAAGGGAGTGTAATTTGCTGAGGAGCAGCAGGTGGTCAACTGTGTCAAAGGCAGCAGAGAGGTCTAAAAGTATGAGTATGGAGTAGTGGCCATTGGTTTTGGCAGTTATTAGGTCATTGGTGATTTTTAGTAGGGCAGTTTCAGTCGAATGTTGTAGGCGGAAGCCAGACTGTAGGGGGTCGAGAAGGTTGTTGTCCGTGAGGTAGCGACTCATTTGGTCATGAACAAGGCATTCGATGAGCTTGGAGGCAAACGGGAGAAGGGAGATAGGTCTTAAGTTATTCAAACAGGTGGGGTCTAGTGAGGGTTTTTTGAGTATGGGGGTAACCAGTGCATGTTTGAACGGGGAAGGAAAGGTGCCGGAGGAGAGGGAGAGGTTGAAGATGTGGGTTAGGGAGTTGAGGATAGAGTGGGAAGGTGGTCGCAGCAATTGAGAGGTGACAGGGTCCAGGGGACATGTAGTGAGGTGTGCCATGGAGAGAAGTTTATCAACTTCTTCTGTGGTAACTGGGCAAAAGGAGGAGAGTATTGAGTGTGGTGTTGGACCTGATATGTTGGGTAGGGGAGGAATTTTAATGCTGGATATCTCCTTGCGAATTGTGTTGATTTTGCTATTGAAGTGGTTGGCAATATGTTGAGCGGTAAGCAAGTTGGTGGGAGGGGGCAGTGGGGGGTGAAGTAAGGAATTAAGGGTAGAAAAGAGTTGACGAGGTTTGGATGAGAGGGTTTTGATGAGAGTGTTGTAATAGGTTTGTTTAGCAGTGTGGAGGCAGGAGTTGTATTTGAGAAGGACAGATTTGTAGAGGGTAAAGTCTTGCAGGGATTTAGATTTACGCCATGCTCGCTCAAGAGCACGGCTGCATCTCTTGAGACTTCTGGTGTCGTCTGTTTGCCAGGGTTGTGGCAGATGGGGCCTGGTTCTGCGTGTAGAAAGAGGAGCAAGTACGTCTAGGGAGGATGACAACGTGGTGTTGTAGATGGAAGTGGTTAGGTCTGGGCAGGACAGGGGTGCGATTTTGTCATAAAGGCCATCAGTAGCAGAGTGAAGAAGGGAAGGTTTGAGGTTGCGAAGGTTCCTGCGGGTAGTGGTTTGTGGGTTGGCAGCATGGGATATAGGAGACAAGGAGAGTGTGAAACGGATAAGGTTGTGATCAGAGAGAGTAAAGGGTGCGTTGGAGAGATTGCAGGGAGTGCAGCAATGGGAGAATACAAGGTCAAGAGTGTTGCCGTTGGAGTGAGTGGTGGTTTGTGTCCATTGTGTTAGGTTAAAAGAGGAGGTTAAGTTGAGTAGTTTAGAAGTGGTAGCATTATTAACATTGATTGGAATGTTAAAGTCACCTAGGATGATGGCAGGCACTTCAGATGAGAGAAAATAGGGTAGCCATGCAGAGAAGTCATCCAGAAAGCGTGACACTGGTCCAGGAGGCTGATAAATGACTGCGACCCTCAGACAAGCTGGAGAGAAAATACTATGGGGATGGTATACTAATGCTATGGGTATGGTATACTAACACTATGGGGATGGTATACTAATGCTATGGGGCTGGTATACTAATACTATGGGGCTGGTATACTAATACTATGGGGATGGTATACTAATACTATGGGGCTGGTATACTAATACTATGGGGATGGTATACTAATACTATGGGGATGGTATACTAATACTATGGGGCTGGTATACTAATACTATGGGGATGGTATACTAATGCTATAGGGCTAGTATACTAATACTATGGGGCTGGTATACTAATACTATGGGGCTGGTATACTAATACTATGGGGCTGGTATGAAATCATTTTGGTTTCTATTCCCAGTCCGGTCCTGTCAATAACTGATCCATGGACTACAGAGGAGCCAAAAGAACAACATTTGCCTAGCTTCTTAGTAACTAGAAGGGTGCTACATCTTTTTTTTTTTAATTTTGCTGTTTTGCTTTAAAAGGCTTTACTTACATTAATTCACGCCACATCTGCAAAAAAATGTAGAATTCAGGCCTCACTCTTTCATTGTTTTCCCAGAAATTTCCACCAGAACAAGTCAGAGCCGAAGTCTGCAATTAAAGATGCATGCTTGTAATTTACATGCCTCCGTGACCTATATTTAAAGAAATTATCTATTCGGCGAGAGCAGCCACATTACTCAGTGCTGGGAAGGTGTACGAGGATGTACGGTATATTACTGCGTTACTTGGTTACCGTATTTACCGCGATATAAAACGACCTCTTCTCCTAATTCATCAGAGGAAACAGCAGGACATTTAGACCAGATTGAGTTTCTATACCAAAGATAATGTTCATGTGAAAAATGGAAATGACTCTGCTGGTGGCTGTCCAATGTGTGTGCAGTATGGCGGCAGATGTTTTAGAAATCTTAGAAAACACACTTATAACTAATGTTTATGGCTATGGTATCAACTATCTGGATAAGAACACCCAAGTGTTCCTTTATTGCCATTACTAAATCAATTGTGAATCCTTTACTTCCAATGCAAACTGGTAATAAGATGTATTGTATACACTATGGTCTATTTATAGAAAAAAATTGTACAGCCATCGTAAATTTCCCCCTGTATTTTGTCTAATTTGTTTATTTGCTATGATTGTCTGCTCCATCTAGTGGTCATAATGCAGTATTTTCCTAATCAGGACATTGATTATCCATGCAGCCCCCATCAGAGGTGCCCACCACAATGCTGGTGAGTGCCCACCCAAATCCCAATGAGTGCCCACCTAAATCGCAAATCATTGCTCATCAAAGTGCCAATCAGTAATGCCCGTCAGTACCTCCTCATCAGTGCTGTCTATCAGTGCCATCTAGTAATGCCCGTCAGTACCTCCTCATCAGTGTCACCTATCAGTGCCTATCAGTGCTGCATATCAGTGTAGCCTACCAGTGCCCATCAGTGCTGCATATCAGTTCCACCTATCAGTGCCCATCAATTCTACATATTAGTGCCTCCTCAACAGTGCCCATCAGTGCCACCTATCAGTGCCCATCAGTGCCACCTATCAGTGCCACCTATCAGTGCCACCTATTAGTGACCATCAGTGCCACCTATCAATGCCACCTACCAGTGCCCATCAGTGCTGCATATCAGAGCCACCTATCAGTGCCCATTAATTCTACATATTAGTGCCTCCTCATCAGTGCCCATCAGTGCCACCTATCAGTGCCCATCAGTGCCGCCTATCAGTGCCCTTTAGTGCTGCCTATCAGTGCCACCTATTAGTGACCATCAGTGCCACCTATCAGTGCCACCTATCAGTCAGTGCCCATCAGTGCTGCCTATCAGTACCAATCAGTGCCCATCAGTGCTGCATATCAGTGCCATCTATCAGTGCCCATCAATTTTACATATTAGTGCCTCCTCATCAGTGCCCATTAGTGCCACCTATCAGTGCCCATCAATGCCGCCTATCAGTGCCCTTCAGTGCCACCTATCAGTGCCACCTATTAGTGACCATCAGTGCCACCTATCAATGCCGCCTATCAGTGTCCATCAGTGCTGCATATCAGTGTAGCCTACCAGTGCCTATCAGTGCTGCATATCAGTACCACCTATCAGTGCCCATCAATTCTACATATTAGTGCCTCCTCATCAGTGCCCATCAGTGCCACCTATCAATGCCTATCAGTGCCCTTCAGTGCCGCCTATCAGTGCCACCTATTAGTGACCATCAGTGCCACCTATTAGTGCCACCTATCAGTGCCCATCCGTGCTGCCTATCAGTGCCGATCAGTGCCCATCAGTGCTGCATATCAGTGCCCATCAGTGCTGCCTATCAGTGCCCATCAGTGCTGCATATCAGTGCCACCTATCAGTGCCCATCAATTCTACATATTATAGCCTCCTCATCAGTGCCCATCAGTGCCACCTTATCAGTGCCACCTCATCAGTGCCCATTAGTGCAGCCTCATCAGTGCCCGTCAGTGAAGGAGAAAACTACATTTTATGACAGAAAGCTTTCGGTTTGTGGGAAGAGAATTATAAAAATGTAGTTTGGGTGCAGCATTGTATGACAGTGCGACATCGCCGAATGCTGAAAATGGTCCTAGGCAGGAAGGGTGGAAAGTGCCCGGTATTGAAGTGGTTAAAGCATGGCCTATGGAAAATACAGGGTACTGAAATCTGTTCACAAATGCATGCAATTTTAATGCATGACATTTTGAGTATCTACAGTATTTACTCGGCATAACCTCATCTTTTATATTATTCCGAAAAAAATGGATAATATATATTGCATACAGTATGTGTGCCCTAAAATTAACTTCAGTGTATTTTTAATTACATTTTGAACTTGATAAACTGGGTGACATAAAAAAAGAAAAAAAAGAAAATGGAACTACCACCATTTTATTCTCCATGGTCTCTGCCTTCAGAAAATATATCAAGTTTTGGGGGTTTTAACTAATTTTTCATCACAGAAAGGGCTCCGCAATCAAAAGGTTTCCATGGCTTTAAAGCACATTCGCTCACATTATATTGATTTACAATTACAGAATCTCATCTCGCAATCCATATAAGGTTGGGTGATATTTTTTTTCACGCTATTAAAAGTTTCAAACGCTCAGCTAAGTTTGAAAAAAAAAAATTCTCTCTATCTATAAAATCCGTTGGATGTCTTGACAACCTGGGCTGTGCTTTTAAGGCAATAGCAGCGCCCCCCCCCCCCCCCCCCGGCTCCTTCTATCATGACATCTTGACATGAACTATGTACTTGAAAGGCCAATTAGAGATCTCAGATCAGCATTATTGACATTTCTCTAAGAAATATACAGGCCTTGCTGTTTTCTTTTATTTTCTAAAATAAGTTGTATACCAACCTTTATATATACAGAGATTTAGATCCATTGCTCACATTTCGGCCCGTGTAATCTCCGGTAAACAAAAACCATCTCTTGGGTTCTAATTAAAAACAGACAAAAACTCCCTTTTTTCCTATTTTCTTTTAAAGTTGCGGACGAGCTAAGATTCGGGCCTTTTGTACGCTGTTCTCTATTAGTTTAAGGTATCTGCAGAAGGATAAAGATGAATTATAATGCTACCCGGTAACTAGAACTTACGTGGGAAATAAATCTTCACAAATTCATTTTCGGCCCAAATTTTCTTCCCCCCGGAGCTTCTGAATGATAAAAAAAAAAGTAGAGCTCAGAATCCGATGGGTCTTTTCACTTCTATATCCATAGGCCTGGTGTAAAATAAATTCCAGCAGGCAGACCAACTTATCGACTATTAAAATCAATATAAATTTGTATAAAAGAACTGGATCCGTTTTATCCTTTCTAAATACCTAAAAGAAGACCAATATTTAGCTTTTGAGTGGATATCAAGATATTGATTTACTTATTGCTAGGGATGGGCCAAAAGTTAAGTCAGCTATGTATATTGGAGGACCTTTGAACAGGTCGGTCTGCCATTTTTTTATTTTTTTTTACCACTTCCCGTCCTTAGGCCAATTATAAACAGTCTAAGGTCACCAGACAGTTTATTAGGTCCACCTTGCTAGTAGCGGGTTGGACCCCCTTTTGCCTTCGTTCTTCATGACATAGATATGACAAGGTGTTGGAAATGTTCCTCAGAGATTTTGATGAGCTTTTTCTCTGTTGCAGATAGGGCAATGCGGTGTTGGTTGTTAGGGCGTGACAGCCTACTTTTATTGGAAAGAAAGAAGGAAAAAGTTTACCTAGACATCAGCTGGGGTTCTTCCACATCAACAATTTACTGACAATGTCGAGCCACCTGGCTCCCTTGTCAGCAGCACTGTTGCTATCTTTACCAGTCCCTCTGACCATGTTGCCCAGCTCTCCTGGTTCTTTCAGCTCATTCAGTCTTTGGTCTCAGCGCCCTGCTGCATGACCCATTCCTGGCCTCTGGATAGGGATTCTTCTGACACCCTGATAGGAGCCAACTTGTCTCCTGTCACAAGACCTCCTGTCTCTTGGCTACAGGCTAGGGCACCTCTGACCCTTGGTTAAGACCTTCTGTCTCTTGACTCTTGGCTGGGGCGCCTCTGACCCCTGGGTGAGACCTCCTGTCTCTTGACTTCTGGCTGGGGTGCCTCTGACCCCTGGGTGAGACCTCCTGTCTCTTGACTCTTGGCTGGGGCTCCTCTGACCCCTGGGGGAGACCTTCTGTATCCTGGGTGGGGCTAGGGCACCTCTGACCCCTGGTTAAGACCTCCTGTCTCTTGACTCTTGGCTGGGGTGCCTCTGACCCCTGGGGGAGACCTCCTGTCTCTTGACTCTTAGCTGGGGCTCCTCTGACCCCCTGGGTGAGACCTCCTTTCTCCTAGCTGAGGTGCCTCTTATCCTTGGGTGAGACTTCCTGTCTCTTGACTCTTGGCTGTGGCTCCTCTGACCCCTGGGTGAGACCTCCTGTATCCTGGGTGGGGCTAGGGCACCTCTGACCCCTGGTTAAGACCTCCTGTCTCTTGACTCTTGGCTGGGGATCCTCTGACTCCCTGGGTGAGACCTCCTTTCTCCTGGCTGGGGTGCCTCTGACCCCTGGGTGAGACCTCCTGTCTCTTGACTCTTGGCTGGGGCTCCTCTGACCCCTGGGTGAGACCTCCTGTATCCTGGGTGGGACTACTCTGACCCCTGGCTGAGACCTCCTGTCTCCTGGTTGGGTCACCTCTGACCCCTGGGTGACACCTCCTGCCTTCATTATGGAAGCTTTCTCCAAACTGGGAGCTCTGGGCTATGCTCAAGCTTGAGTATATAATGACCCTGCACACCTGTGTACTCATACAGGCTGCAGGCACCCAGTAAAATACAGACACAGGATTGAAAGTTCTGCCTCACCCAAGACACTTTGAAACCTTCAAGCGACCAGGCCCCATTTCAGGTTTACAGAATCCAGAGAAAACCAAAAAACACAGCTTTCTCCGCTCAAAAAATACAATCTGGAACCTCGCATTAAGCCTTAATGCGTATCCGTGTCATTTTCTCTTACATTTTCACAATGGCAAGGCAATATAGAAAAAAAATCTACATTTCCTTTATTCTACAGGAGCTCAAAAACTAGAATGTTACACCACAAGAAAGAGCTGATAACAACATTCACACCTATGTATGTGAAAATGCTACATCTCTGCAGAAACTGACATATAGGACATTTATGTTGTATTACATCTCAATATGAGCTTCTGAAATAGACAAAAAGGCACCTACAAGATGGCACTCTGTAGTTGGGAATCCGATTACCTGCCCCAGAGGAAGCTGTGTGCCAGAAAATATCACTCTCTGCCTATGTCACCAGCTTGATTTTAAAATATCTTCTCTTCTCCCAACCCCCCTGAGACTTCCACATATTCATCCATGAATGTTACTACAACATCTCCTACTGAAAGCAAAACTCCCACTTAGATAAAGTTATCTAAGTGACAAGAGAACCTCAAAGACACACTTCAAAGAAAAGCTCTATATTATTCTCCGGAGAGTAGTTCAGTGTTCTGTGTGCAATGACAGATATTTAGCTTGAAAGCCAAGCTTTGACAGTCTTCCCGTGCCTCCTTGTGCTATAGAGAGATGCTCAGTGTGGGCAGGAGGCATAGTTCTGGCCTTCTGGTGACATATTATAGATAGGGCGGACTTGACTGTGACATTCCTATCTAAGCATAGGCTCCACAATTGCCTGTTCTGCAGTAGAGCCCCTAATGGTGGGGGTAGAATTTGTTGCTAGGCGGCTCCTAGTGTGCATGTTGTTTCTTTTTTTTGATTGCTTTGATGACAGCTAAACAGGACCGTCTGGTATATCAAGGAGCATCATGTCAGGTCAGGCCACAATTCAGCACCAGAGGTGGACACATTTAGGGGAAGAGAAAGAATAAACCAGAATCCAAGCTAAAAGTGAGGTTAGCCAATCAGAAAAAGCCATATAAGAATAAATCATAGAAACCAAGAGATTAGGAGAGAATACTAGAGTTGAAGATCAAATCAACATCAGAACAACATCAAGAATCGTTTATGAGAACTTAAGCAACATATATCTTTTACCAGGGACTGAGTCAATGCACTTAGCCAGATTTAAACCACTAAAAAAGCAATTCGTTTTGGTCCGAATATAAATCCGGACAAATTTTTGCTTATTTGGAGATTCCTTGAGGTCTGGAACCCCATGCCAAAATAAAAAAAAAAAAAACATTGTTGGGTCCCCCCCAAAATCCATGCCAGACCCCCCCCAAAGGACCCTGTTCATGGGGACAAGGGCCTCATCCCCACAACCACTGGTTGTGGGGGTCTGTGGGCAAGAGGCTTATCGGGAAGAGGCCCTTGTCCCCATCAACATGCCCCCATGTAGAGGGTATGTGGCTTGGTATGGTTCGGGGGGGGGCACTCGTTCACCCCCCCCTTTCCCCCTTTCCTGGCTTGTTGGGCTGCATACTCAGATAAGAGTCTGGAGTGGACTGTGGGTGGGGACCACGTGCCTTTTTTCTTTTGTCAATTTTGGCGTGGGGTTTGGCGTTTTTTTTCTGCATTTTGCATTGACGGCATTCTTTTGTTTACATTTCAGCTGTCAGTGGGGAAGCCCGCTGGCAGCTAATAAGTCATCAGTTGTTAAGGACGCAGCCGCCGGCTTCCCGACCCTCTGCTTAATAACCAGCTGAATTAATAATTGATCATTGATAATTTTTCGACCGACTTGAATTTGAATCGTTCCAAAAATTTGGAATTTGTTCGAAAATTTATAAACTAAACAAAACTAATTCTGAAACAAATTAACTAAATGAAATTAGTAATATAATGAATCTATCTGAAACAAAACTAATTTTTCAGTACTGCACATGTCTATAAAACACTAATATTTGACAAGGTTCAGGGGTAGAATAGAGTTCAGTACTGAACATCTGTCAGCAGGTGGCAAAGGAATGTGCTTAAGTGTGTGTAGCACTCTTTTGGGAGTGGGGGGGGGGGGGGTATGAGAATTGGCCATCCCAAAACAAGAAGAACAGGATATTGCGCTAAGCCTGTAGGTAAATAAAAGAACCAGAACCTTCGCTAAGTGGAAGAATGGGTTTGACAATAAAGTTGGCGGTGCCTCCACCTAGGACAGGTTGCTGCCAAATAAGCTGCTGATAAAGGCCTGTGCTTGTTATTTATACTGGAAAAAATACCATTATAGGTCCAGTTCATGTCTGGCTTGTTCACATTGTTGCCAGTCAAGCCCTGATGAGGGGTGCACCCAAAGCCTTGAAAAGCGTTGACTACTTTTTTGGATGGAACCCCTGACATTTAATGGAATAAAGTTGTATCTGGACCTCTTAGCGGTGGTGTGGCACTTCAATTTCAATTTTCATTACATTACACTAGAAGCCAAGGAGACTATGAAGATCCTCTGGGGTGTAGAAGCCACCTGCCAAGGAACCAGATCATTTACACCAACACCAATGCATTAAGGTAACAATACTAAAGCGATTATTCCAACACATAGATTCTCTTATATCTTCGTTTATTTGGAGCAAATCACGTCCACGGATTTCTAGGGCCTCCCTCCAAGCTTCTACTTTGAGGGGCAGCTTAGCTTGCCCTAACTTTTGCAATTATTTTTTAGCCTCCCAGCTGACCTATGTGCATAATTGGTTCTACCCGGATGCTCCTGACCCTTTCGCCTCCTTGCTACTAGCTCTCCAGGGTACCTTCAGGGGGCTCAAGGATGAGGTTCACTGTCGCATACCATCATAGCGTGAGAAATTCTCCCCCATGGATGTTTGTTTTTTAACATGGTCCACGGCAGGGAAGCTTCTCTCTGGGGATAAGGATATCCTTTCATCGAATGCACCACTATGGCGCAACTCTATCTTCTAGGAACTGTACAACCACCCAGATACATCTTGATGGATAGCTAAAGGGATCATTTATCTATCTCAGCTGTATGTGGAGAGTACCTTTTATCTCATTTGATGCTCTAAAGGAATGAGCTGATATATCCAAACATTTTTTTTTTAGTACCTCTTACGTCATGCAGTGCAAGCACAATTTGGACTGTTGGGTGTGGACTTCATCTCCTTCCAACAAGCCTGGAATGGAGCTTCTTACCGGCAGGAACTGTTGTGTGGCAATAATAGTCTCTGCTTCTGATCTGGGAAAATACAGCAGCAATAGCATCCCCTGTGTGTATAAGACCACGTGGCTCTGTGTATCCCTCTTTCTGGGGTTTTCAAAACCCCTCCCTGGGTCAGGAAGTGTTAATACATTTTTATACATAACACTGTATTATTAGCAGCTGTAATCAGTATTGGTCAGCAGATCTCTACACGTTTAGGGTGGATCCACATAGGTTGGGTGTTGGCGACATGTGGACCCTGGAGCTGTCTCACTTCTTCCTACATGTGATAGTCAGGCACCTGTTGTTTTATACAAACTCCGCCACATTCTGATGTCTTCTGCTGGCCTGAAGCCTGCTCGTGCACGCATAAAGTAGCTAGTACAGAAAAAACATGGAAACCCATAAAATTCCTGACCTTAACAGTGAAAAAATACTTTGTATCAAAATGTAATTACAATCCCATTATACTAACTACTCCATATTGTCCCATTATCACATTTACTGATTTGGGTTACTATGGGATATGGATGGTGGGTGGTGTTTGTGAGTTTACCACTTTGAAGTAAAATTTAACCAATATTTAATATATTTAATATTTATACGTGGTTTAATGCTTCAGCCATAACTCCCAGTATTTTTTTTCAGCCGGCGACTGGCTTTCTTATAAAAGTGGTCCGAGTGGCTAATTGCCGCTGGATGGCTTTTAGAATCAGCGGGAGGGGACGACCACCCCCACCTCCTGCTGCTCACCAGTGCTTCTCGGGCCTACCATTTTTACCGGCACACCCGAGAAACAATCCGATGGGTCGCGCGGCTGCCCTTAGAGGTTACCAGAGAACAGATTGTCTCTGATCGCCTCTATGCTCTAGGAAAGTGGGGCCGGATGTGGCCCTTTGTTTTCCACTATCCGGGCCTTGGGACACTATTGCTTCCACTGACACCAGTGGTGGGGCACTATTCCTTCCACTGATATAAATAATGGGGCACTATTCCTCCCACGGATACCAATGATGGGGCACTATTCCTCCCACGGATACCAATGATGGGGCACTATTCCTCCCACTGATACCAATGATGGGGCACTATTACTCCCACTGACACCAATGATGGGGCTCTATTCCTCCCACTGACACCAATGATGGGGCACTGTTCCTCCCACTGACACCAATGATAGGGCACTATTCCTCCCACTGATCCCAATAATGGGGCACTATTCCTCCCACTGACACCAGTGGTGGGGCAGTATTTCTCCCATGGATACCAATAATGGGGTACTATTCCTACCACTGATCCAAATAATGGGGCACTATTCCTCCCACTAATACCAGTGTTGGGGCAGTATTTCTCCCATGGATACCAATAATGGGACACTATTCCTCCCACTGATACCAGTGGTGGGGCACTATTCCTCCCACTAACCCCAGTGGTGGGGCACTATTCCTCCCACTGACCCCAGTGGTGGGGCACTATTCCTCCCACTGAAACTAGTGGTGGGGCACTATTCCTCCCACTGAAACTAGTGGTGGGGCACTATTCCTCCCACTGACCCCAGTGGTGGGGCACTATTCCTCCCACTGAAACTAGTGGTGGGGCACTATTCCTCCCACTGACACCAGTGGTGGGGCACTATTCCTCCCACTGATAACTTTTTTTTAAATGAATGGAGAAAGGAATAATACAACATAATTATTTTAATTATAAAATAATATTAGAATTATGATAATAATAATAATAATAATAATAATAATAATAATAATAATAACAGATTGTCTCTGATCGCCTCTATGCTCTAGGAAAGTGGGGCCGGATGTGGCCCTTTGTTTTCCACTATCCGGGCCTTGGGACACTATTGCTTCCACTGACACCAGTGGTGGGGCACTATTCCTTCCACTGATATAAATAATGGGGCACTATTCCTCCCACGGATACCAATGATGGGGCACTATTCCTCCCACGGATACCAATGATGGGGCACTATTCCTCCCACTGATACCAATGATGGGGCACTATTACTCCCACTGACACCAATGATGGGGCTCTATTCCTCCCACTGACACCAATGATGGGGCACTGTTCCTCCCACTGACACCAATGATAGGGCACTATTCCTCCCACTGATCCCAATAATGGGGCACTATTCCTCCCACTGACACCAGTGGTGGGGCAGTATTTCTCCCATGGATACCAATAATGGGGTACTATTCCTACCACTGATCCAAATAATGGGGCACTATTCCTCCCACTAATACCAGTGTTGGGGCAGTATTTCTCCCATGGATACCAATAATGGGACACTATTCCTCCCACTGATACCAGTGGTGGGGCACTATTCCTCCCACTAACCCCAGTGGTGGGGCACTATTCCTCCCACTGACCCCAGTGGTGGGGCACTATTCCTCCCACTGAAACTAGTGGTGGGGCACTATTCCTCCCACTGAAACTAGTGGTGGGGCACTATTCCTCCCACTGACCCCAGTGGTGGGGCACTATTCCTCCCACTGAAACTAGTGGTGGGGCACTATTCCTCCCACTGATAACTTTTTTTTAAATGAATGGAGAAAGGAATAATACAACATAATTATTTTAATTATAAAATAATATTAGAATTATGATAATAATAATAATAATAATAATAATAATAATAATTATTATTATTATTATTATTATTATTATTATTATTATTATTATTATTATTATTATTATTATAGCAATAACAACAATAATAATATTTATTTTTTATTATTTTTATTCATTACTAATTATTAGCAAATCTCAGATTGTAGAGTTTAAAGAACGTGCCTGCGTTTGATTTCAAGCCAAATTAGGGAAAAATGAAAAAAATAAATAAATAAAACAAGGTTCTTATTTTTTATTTTTTTTTTGCTTACTACTTGATGGCATTTATCAGACATATGCATCTTGAAGCAATGCACTAGCAGCGTAGGAAGGTGGAAGGTCACTGTTACAAAAATCAACAGTTACTGGCCCCAAAGACTTTTGAATTAACAAGCTCTGACCTCTCCCTAGAGCGCCATTCACAGCGAATTCTCTGGCGACAAGCTGCGCCAAGCTTCTTTTCTCTTCTAAGAATTCTATGGTTGGATTAATAAACCTTTGAGCTGAAATCAAGACGCATTTCTTCAAAGACCCCGCAATTCTTCAAGAGAGGAAAGTCGTTTTCCTGCTACACAGCCTTTGTTTTATTAGAATGGAACTGATTGCATTTTATTCATAAATCATGTTTGACAGGGTGTCCATGACCTCACAGCTAGGCAGAAAATCTCAAACAAACAAGGAGGGGTGGCTTTGGAATCAAAGGAAACCAAATATTGTATCAAATTTATGGAAAAGGGGCCAATTAATATCCAATCAGTTACATTGCACTTCTATGAGATGCTTGATGTGTTTTTGTATTCGTAGGGCTTTAAAATGAAACTGCACCCAAAAGGTGAAGATTTGTTATGTTGTCGGGAAAATTTTGAATTTTTTTTTTTCGTGGCTCGGCAGTGAAATGAAAATTTGACCTTTTGTGCCTCTGACTGCTAGACTCAGGGTATATGAACTGAGAATTGATATCACTGCTGTGCTACTCACTGTCCTCCTTGCTGGAGGCTCGGACAAGAGGAAGCAAAGCTCAGTCTGTGCCTAGGCACTCCTGTTTTGTAGCCTAACTGTATATTTGCATTGTGAGATCTACAGCACTGATGCCTCTGACTGCTAGTCTCAGGGGATATGAACTGAGAATTGGTGATATCACTGCTGTGCTACTCACTGTCCTCCTTGCTGGAGGCTCAGACGAGAGGAAGCAAAGCCCTGTCTGTGCTTAGGCACTCCTGTTTTGAAGCCTTACAACGGTATATCTGCATCGTGAAATCTAAGACACTGATGCCTCTAACTGCTAGTCTCAGGGTATATGAACTGAGAATTGGTGATATCACTGCTGTGCTGCTTACTGTTCTCCTTGCTGGAGGCTCTGACCCAAGGATGCAAAGCCCTGCCTGTTCTGTAGCCTCAAACCTGTATAGGTGATGTGTGAGATCTATGGCACTGCTGCCTGTAAATGTTGGTTTACCAGGTTTGGAGTGAGATTTGGTGATGCCCCTACTATGCTGCTTACTGTTCTCCTTGCTGGAGGTTCTGACACAAGGAAGTAAAGCCCTGCCTCTACCAAGATGCACAGAGACATGGTGCAGAACAAGGCATTGTAGGTCAGCTGCAGAAGTATCACAGGCAATACCGGTGACTAGATATAAAGAGAATAGTGCCGGTGATCAAAAAAGAAGGCTAAGGGGGTACAAATCCTAATAATAATCTCAGGTAAGTCAAGGAGGAGGAGCAGGCTAATGAGTTTAAACCCAGGAGCCAGGACCTTTAATATGCTCTGCCTGACCCAGAGTCACATGGGGCAACAGCATCAAACCAGATTGCTTCCTCAGTGACCCTGGGAAACCATAGAGGACCCTATTCCACATGACTTCCTCTTCAGATGCAGAACAGTTATGGTTGAGTTCATCTCAAAGTCACTGTACTGTGTCCTCCTATCAGCATGCTCCTTGCATCTAAGCACAATTGACTTGTAGGCAGGTGGTGCTCAATCATAGAGGTTCTGCAGCTGGAGAGGAATTCATGGGGAACAGGGTTCCTCTATGGTTTCCTGGGGTCAATGAGGAAGCAATCTGGTTTAATGCTGTTGCCCCATGTGACTATACTGTCCATAATGCCTAGTCAAAAAATGAAAAATTCCTGAGATGCCTTGCTGTCCTCTAGGACTGGGGTCGTCCTGGCCGCGCTGAAAGAATAAAAGAAAAGAAAGGGTACACTGGCCTAGTGCATTATACAACATATTTATTGAATTATATTTGATAAAACCATAAAGATGTCTACTCACAAACATAAACGTCAAAACTCTCTTAGCAGGCCATGTGAGTGGCTGATCTCTCACAAAATGCTTAGACGGCCAGGAAAGTGGCCAGGAGAGGGGGTCCTGCATAGGACCCTGCTGGTTGACGCATTTTGAAGGACCAACGTTCTTCGCCAGAGCCTCTTCAAAACGATTTAGCCTTCCAGGGTCCACTCTTTGGATCGGGCAGTCTAAGCATTTTGTGAGAGATCAGCCACTCACGTGGCCTGATGAGCAAGTTCTGACGTTTATATTTGTGAGTAGACATCTTTATGGTTTTATCAAATATCTTTTAATAAATCTGTTGGGTGGTGTACTAGGCCAGTGTGCCCTTTCTTTTCCTTTATTCTTTTAGCAGAGCCTATTTAAAGTGGAGTTCCGCCTTTTTTTTTTTTTTTTTAAAGTCAGCAGCTACAAATACTGCAGCTGCTGACTTTTAAAATATGGACACTTACCTGTCCAGGGCGCCCTCGATGTCGGCACACGAAGCCGATCTGTCCCTCGACTCTCGGGTGCTGCCGTCGCCATCTTCGGTAAGGGAATCAGGAAGTGAAGCCTGGCAGCTTCACTTCCTGGTTCCCTCCTACACATGCACGACTCGTGCTGCGCAATCCCATTGGTCCCTGCTGTCTCCTGGAACCCGCGTGTCTCCCAGAAGGCAGCGGGGGGGACGGGAAGTGGCGCAGATACCCGTGGGAGGCCCGGGTATCTATGCCCAGAAGTGGGAGCAAGATACCTGTATTAGACAGGTATCTGCTTCCCCCTCCCCCCTGAAACATGCCAAATGTGACACCGGAGGGGGGGAGGGTTCCGAAAAGCGGAAGTTCCATGTGTGGAACTCCACTTTAAGGCCCTGACTTCTGGGTTTGGCACGCTTTATGCGAGTAGGTATCGCTGGGAAAGGCACCCTGTTTGCTAGGGACAGCACTAGCGATAGGGAAAGGTTCCTGACGAGGAAGGAAGGCATAGGTTTGCCACTCTTCTGGATACCTTCCAGATTAGGCCTGAGACAGCCAGGCCGCATTCTGCCCCTCTCAACAGGTGCTGTCAGTTTGACTAAAATCTGCTGTTGTCATGTTACTGTGAGTCCACCCGGTTGGGTAGTCTTCCCCCTCCTCAGTTTGTTGTGAACTGTTGCTGCAATTCTTCAATACAGGTTTTATCTACTTGTCGATTGCAATACACACATATATATATATATATATATATATTGCAAATGGTTTACGGGGGTTATGGCTGAAGCTATCAGACATAACTCCGGTATTTTCCTTTTCAGCCAACGGCTGGCTTACTCATTAGCCGTTGGATGGCTTTCAAAAGCGTCGGGAAGGGAGTTGACCCCCCCGCCCCGCTCGCCGGTGTTTCTCGATCTGCCAATGGTCACAGAGGCGAAAAGAGACCAGATCATCTCTGATTGCCTCTATGGCCTTGGAGGACCGGGAGCGACGTCATGCCTTCATTTTTGGTCTAAGGTGGAAGTAACTTTTTTTTTTAAAGCAAAAAGATCAAAAAATCTTTTTTTTATTTTTATCTTTTGCTTTTAAAGGTAGAGGAGAGATTTTGGTTCTTTTTGACCCCAGAACTCTCCATAGAGAGGACCTGTCATCCTTATTTCTATTACAAGGGATGTTTACATTCCTCATATTAGGATTAAAAATGATAAAAAAAAAAATTAACAGGACAGTTTAAATCGGAGTTCCACTAAAAAGTAGGAACTTACGCTTATCTGATTCCTGTTTTTGACAGGGTACCCTGTCCCCACTTCCGTCAGACCTCGTCGGACCTCGTCGGACCTCATGGAAACATCGGCTGGATTCCAGGACAGGTGTCCTAATATTAAAAGTCAGCAGCTACAGTACGTGTAGCTGCTGACTTTTGATTTTTGGAGGGGGGAGCACCGCTTTTACCACTTCACGCAAATCGCCATATACATCAGTACTTTGACGTTAAATACCAGGATTATGGCAGAAGCTAGCTGCCATAACCCCGGTATTTTCAGGAACAGTGTGCATTTCTCTTTAAGATAAGTGGTCTCTGTGGCGGATTCGCTGCAAGATCACTTTTATTGGTGGCAGAAGAGGTGCCCACCCCTCTCCCGCCGCGCTCCGGTCGTCTCAGCTGCTTACCGGACCCGCCGGTAGCGGCAGAGACGATCGTGTCCTCTACCATGCTTGGCTGGCTGCCAACTGAGGGGAAGATGGCTCCATGGCATGGGAGGGCGGAAGCGACGTCAAACGTCACACGTCACTTCCGCCCATAGCTCCTTAAAGGAGAATTTTTTTTATTTTTATTTTTTCCCAAGAGACAATTTTTTTTTTTTTTTATTGCATTTTAGTGTAAAATGACCCCAGATTTCATATTTAAGAGGTCCTGTCATGCCTTTTTTCTATTATAAGGGGTGTTTACATTCCTTGTAATAGGAAAAAAAGTGACCTAAATTTTTTTGCCACGTGACCAGGGAAGGAGGACGAGCTCCGCTTCGTGATTGCTATGCCGGACGGCGTTTTTTATACATTTTATGCAAATTCGACCGTCTGTTTGTAAGTGTATTACTTTATTTATTAAAGTGTTCCTTGAATGTATTACACTATGGTCAGTTTATCTCCTTTTTGGGTCGTATACTGTGGATAAGGATTTCCTGACTACAGCAATCAATCTCCCAGTGTGATATAGAACCAAATGAGTGTAAAGTCTGAGAGTTGGTAAGCACACTCTACAGCTACGGTGGTGGGATATCACCTTTCGTTTTAAGTGCACAGTAGGGTGTTGGTCACGTTTGTATGTCCACACACGTTGTATAACAATACTACACTATGGCCAGCCTTTTTGTCATTTTTCTTCTTCCGGTATCAAACTGAGGGAACTACACCTGAATTTTGACAGAGCTGATCGGTCTCTATCATAAAGGCCCTGGCTGGGTTTAAGCCATCCGCCCACTTTATTTGGTGTTCTGGTAAGGGCAACTTACTACCATGATGTTTGGACTGTGAATCATTTTTTCGTGTATGTTGAAGCATTTGGGTGATCCGGAGTGCCTTTTTGCCTAAAGGGATACTTGGACTGTATTATTTAATATCTACTTCAGACGTTTATGATATATAACGTTTTTAATAATGTAAAGGACGTTTAGCGCAGTTTATTTTTGTTATTGTTAAAAAGTTAAATAAATAACTTCCTGTCACGACGAGCTTGCGTGCAGAAGCTAACGCATACGTGAGTAGCGCCGCATATGAAAACGGTGTTCAAACCACACATGTGAGGTATTGGTGCGATCGGTAGAGCGAGAGCAATAATTCTAGCCCTAGACCTCCTCTGTAACTTAAAACTGGTAACCTGTAGAATTTGTTAAACATCGCATATGGAGATTTTTAAGGGTAAAAGTTTGTCACCATTCCACGAGCGGGCGCAATTTTTGAAGCGTGACATGTTGGGTATCAATTTACTCGGTGTCTTATTTTTTAATTTAAAAAAAGTGTATTTTTTCCAAAAAAAGTGCGCTTGTATAACCGCTGCACAAATACGGTGTGACAGAAAGTATTGCAACGACCGCCATGTATAATGTTTGGGGGTTCTAAGTAATTTTCTAGCAAAAAAAACCAACAGATTTTAACTTGTAAACAACAAGTGTCAAAAAGAAGTTACGGGGCTAAAGTGGTTAAAAAAAAAAATGAATACGATTTTTTTTTTTAAAAGTGACCCCCGTCCCTCCTCGCTTGCGCGCAGAAATTAACGCATTTTATTAGTCGTGCGCGTATATGAAAACAGTTTTCGCACCACACATGTGAGGTGTTGCCGTGAACATTGGAGAGAGAGCAATAATTCTAGTGCTAGACCTCCTCTGTAATTCTAAGCAGGTAAAACATTTTTAAAGCGTTGTCTATGGAGATTTTTAAGTACCGTAGTTTGTTGTCATTCCACGAGCGTGCGCAATTTTAAAGCGTGACATATTAGGTATCTATTTACTAGGCATAACATCTTTCATATTTTACCAAAAAAAATTAGGATGTATGTTTTTTTTATTTTTATTCATTAAAGTGTATTTTTCCCCCAAAAATTGCATTTGAAAAACCACTGCACAAATACCGTATGTCATAAAAAATTGCAATGATCACCATTTTATTCCCTAGGGTCTCTGCTAAAAAACATAATTAACCACTTAAGGACTGGAAGATGTTCCCCCTTAATGACCAGGCCATTTTTTGCGATTCGGCACTGCGTCGTTTTAACTGACAATTGCGCGGTCGTGCGACGTTGCACCCAAACAAAATTTTTGTCCCATTTTTCCCACAAATAGAGCTTTCTTTTGGTGGTATTTGATCGCCTCTGCGGTTTTTATTTTTTGCGCTATAAACAAAAAAATAGCGACAATTTTGAAAAAAAGCAAAAAAAGTATTTTTTCACTTTTTGCTATAATAAATATCCCCAAAAAATATATATATAAAAAACAAGTTTCTTCCTCAGTTTAAGCCAATATGTATTCTTCTACATATTTTTGGGGAAAAAAAAATCGCAATAAGGGTACATTGATCGGTTTGCGCAAAAGTTATAGCGTCTACAAAATAGTGGATAGATTTATAGCATTTTTATTATTATTATTAATATTTCACTAGTAATGGTGGCGATCTGCGATTTTTATCGGGGCACAACAGATACTTTTGACACTATTTTGGGACCATTGTCATTTATACAGCGATCAGTGCTATAAAAATGCACTAATTACTGTGTAAATGTCACTGGCAGGAAAGAGGTTAACACTAGGGGGCGATCAAGGGGTTAAGTGTGTTCCCTAGGTGTGTTTCTAACTGAAGTGGGAGGGGACTGACCTAGAGGAAATGACGGTCGTGGTTCCTAGCTAATATGAACTCACGATCGTTCTCTCCTCACAGAACAGAACAGGGATTTGCGTGTTTACACACACACACGTCCTGTTCTGCATCTCGTGCCCACGATCGCTCATGGCCCGTCGGCCACGAGCATCGGCACCCACGCTGTTCAGCGGGCATGTGCGTGCACCTCCAGCGGCGCGTGCACGCCTGCTATCCCGATCCCGCGAGCCGACGTATAGCTATGACGGCTCACGGGATCGTGCCGACCTGCCGCAGTAAAATGACGGCGGCTGGTCGGCAAGGGGTTAATGATGTATTCATGAAAGCAGAGATGAATTTTTAGTATCTTATATATCTGCCTTGAGTTCAGCTTTAAAAGAGTTTTCTGCAAACTTCCAAAACATTTTGGACACAGATTCAAAACCCTCCAAGCAGAAACCTCATCAATGACTTCTGTATAATCTGTCAAGGACTTTTTATAACTTAAATAATCCTCAATGTACTGAAGTACAATTTATTTTTCAGTAAGCCTAATAAGCATTCTAGAGCTTCGAGCAGAAGATGTCTAAAGGACAAAAAAGGATAAAAAAACAAAAAACAAAAAAAAACAACGCAGACAAAGGGATATGAAGGAAAGAGCAATGTCACTTTGTTCTGTATAGAATATTACGTGAGCTTGCAGCTAGTAGATAAAAGGTAGACATGGACCTTGTGGTTTCATAGGTCCCGGGTCCTTCATGCCCTCTGCGTACCAAGCCACTCTTACTTGATCTAACTTATCAAACAAATGTCCACGCTGCAACAATTCTAGGAAAAAAAAAAACTTTATCATAAATACATTACACTACGATTGTACAACCTGGCCACAAGTACAACCCACAGATTGAAAACGTTTAAGAATGCATAACCCCCACCCAAGCAAAAAAAAAAAAAAAAAAAGATCAATACACCCTGTATAATCACTTGAAGACCAAGCCTTTTCTGGCACTTTTTGTTTACAACAATCAGTTTTTTTTTAATTAATTATTTTTTTTTTTAGCTATCTATCTATCTATATATATATATATATCTATATATATATATATATCTATATAGATATAGATATCTATATAGATATAGATATATATATATATATATATATATATATATATATATATATATATATATATATATATATATATATATATATATATATATATATATAATTTTTTTCTCATTTTTTTTTTAAACAGAGGCCCTAGAGAATAAACTGGTGTAAATTGTAAAATATAAAGCAGAGAAGAAGGCTTGTCTAAGTGCAGTAGTTGTCAGGTTGAAAAAAGTTCATCTAGTTCAACCATAAAAAAAAAATAAAAAATAAATAAAAAATAAATAAAATAAAAAATATACAATCCCAATCCTATACCCACAGTTAATCCAGAGGAAGGCAAAAAAAAACCTCAGGAAAACAGGATCCAATTTTCTACAGCAGGGGAATAAATTCCTTCCTGATCCCAGAGGGGCAATTGGATTTTCCCTGGATCAACTTTACCTATAAATGTCAGTACCCAGTTATATTATGTATATTTAGGAAAGAATCCAGGTCTTTCTTAAAGCAATCTACTGAGCTGGCCAGAACCACCTCTGGAGGGAGTCTACTCCATATTTTCACAGCTCTTTAATGACAAGAAAGGGTTAAAATCATTTACAAAGTGAGAGTGAAAAACAGGCATAGCAATGAATCCATAACGACCAGCGGGAAGCCTCCTAAAGGTAAAGACTGCTGCAGTTGGAAGTTCCAGGACCAGCATGGAATCACGGCAACCGGAAGTGACATCAGCGTGGGCGGGACATGTTTCAGAGCATGCCCAGTCACTCCTTCTTCAAACCAATGGAGTAATGCAAGGGTAAGGGGTTTATATGAGAGTCAGGGGCTCTCCAACCGGGCACTAGAGAAGAGGAGGAGCCCGGAGCACCGCTGAGGGACCCCAGAAGAGGAGGATCGGGGCACTAGAGAAGAGGAGGAGCCAGGAGCGCTGCTCAGGGACCCCAGAAGAGGAGGACCGGGGCACTGGAGAAGAGGAGGAGCCAGGACCGCCCCTGAGAGACCCCAGAAGAGGAGGATCGGGGCACTAGAGAAGAGGAGGAGCCAGGAGCGCCGCTGAGGGACCCCAGAAGAGTAGGACCGGGACACTAGAAAAGAGGAGGAGCCAGGAGCGCCGCTGAGGGACCCCAGAAGAGGAGGACCGGGGCACTCGAGAAGAGGAGGAGCCAGGAGCGCCACTGAGGGACCCCAGAAGAGGAGGACCGGGGGCCACTCTGTGCAAAACCAACTGCACAGAGGAGGTAAGTATGACAAACAAACATTTACATATCCTTTAAAGTCTCCCTGTTATCCAGAGCACCCTATTCTCCACACTCCTTAAATTTTTAAATATAAAAGATGGAGTTACGCTGAGTAAATAGATACCAAACATGTCACGCTTTAAAACTGCGCACGCCCGTGCAATGGCGACAATCATCATACATTTTACAATCCATAGATGATGTTTTAAAAGCCTTTACAGGTTACCACTTTAGATGTGGGTGAAAATGTAGCGCTAATGGAAACTGTATGAAACAGCTGAGTAGACCAAAATATAATAAAATGTGAGAAAACATGTAAATACACATATAAAAAATGTGATCAATAAACAAATAAGTCCCAATGAGTGATGAATCTCAAATGAGTCAATAAAAAGAAGGGTGGTGTGTACACCACAAATGAAGGAAGGCGTGCATCAAGTTGAAGGCATCTTTGTGTAGGCAGTCAGGAACACCAGGTGTGATGTTAACTGCAGGTATCACAGAAGAAAAATAATGAATGAGTACTCTTACTGGAACCAATGGATCTGGATGTCAGCAACACCAGATCAAACAGGCATGGACAGGAACAGCTTGTAGTATCCTGAGATGGTCAGCAAGGAGGCTGGAGCCGACACAGGTATCATTGAGAGTCAGCTCTTCTCCAATAGAATCAGCACAGGGAATATAGCCCTTGGCCCAATGGTGACCGGATGGGTGGAATAAGCATGTTCAAGGTGAAGGAATAAGGAGAAAAAATGTGCCGGATGGTGCAGATCAAAAGTAAATTGGGTATTTATTTTCATAAAACCGGCGTATAATGGCATAAAAACGTGATCACAGTTAAAAAAAGCAATGTAGAGAGCCAGAAAACAAATCCCTACGCGTTTCGTCCTAATAGGACTTCTACAGGGGAACCACTTTAGATGTACAGAGGAGATATAGTGCTATAATTACTGCCCATGATCTGACATTGGCGGTGATACCTCACATGTGTGGGATGATTGCTGTTTGCGTGATGGTGGGACCGACGCGGGTGTTCGCTTTTGTGCTCTAGCATGGGGGGTGAGGGGGGGCACTTTATTTTTAATTTCATTATTAATATATTTTATCGTTACACTGTTGCTTCAACGTTCTTTTTTTATCACTTTTATTGCTGTCACAAGGAATGTGAACATCCCTTGTGACAGTAATAGACATGTTACAGGTCCTCTTTATGGAGGGTTCTGCAAATCCCGCAAATCCCTCCACTGCACTTGAAAGCATTCAAAACACCAAGATTGATGTTTTTTAACACTTTTTTTTTTTTTTATAAATCTTTTTATTTAATTTCTTGAACAAACAAACAAAACACGACAACACATCATACACATTGAACCTGAAATATATTTGTAGAATATCAAGATCTTATCATATTGCATAGCAAAAAAAGAATACAAAAAAAGGGAATATAATAATTATCGAAAGTGGATATTTTATCTAGGCCATCCCATGTATCCATTCAAATGTCAAGCCTCACCCCATATACTACGCAAAAAAAAGGAGGAAGCAAACATTAGTCCCTTCTATCGCCAATAGCCCCAGGTATCCCCTTTAGCAGGCTTTCTCAACCTTTTAACCCTAGAGGAACCCCAACAATTATTTTCAGGTCTTGAGGAATCCTTACTAAAACCAATTTATCAGGGGTCAATAGGAACAATGCCCCTGACACTGGTGGCCAATAGGGAGAATGTCCCCCTTAAAGTGGTGCTCAGATTGCCACCCTTAAAGACAGCTAAAAAGATATTTGGTGTCTTGCTGTTGGCTTTGCTAAGTGATGCTGAACCTTGAACTCTGTAGGCACCATCAAAAAGGTGGTTCATCAGCCACAGCTCAAGGAACCCCTAGCAACCTCTATAGAACCCCAGGGTTCCACGGAACCCGGGTTGAGGATAGCTGCCCTATAGAGAACACCCAGACTATGATTCATTACCCCATCTATATTAGATGCCGTGTACGATTTGTCCAACCACTTTGCCCAGACTTTATCTTATCACTGCTGGAGAGAGTCCTGTGCAAGATAAAGAAGAACCTGCAAACATGGCCTGCTGGGGGTACTTGAGTACTGAGGTTGAGAACCACTGCTTTAAGCCACCTAGGAGAGTATTGCTTTAACTGGGCTATAATATTTTCTCCATCCCGGTTATCAACAATGCTGAGAAGAACGGGAGGACATAAAAGGACCTTAAATGGCTTCTGAGGTTGCATTTTCAAATGGGTCAAGGGAGGAAGCTGATTGGCCACCAAGGGGAGAGTGGACCCAGCCCACCGACCAGGGCACTGCCGAGTTGGGGGACCAGGAGAGAGTCCTGCAATATGCTGCTGGAAAAAAAGCTGTGCGCCTGGAGAACAGTGAGCATGGGGGACAGGGCTAGAGAGGGACACAAGATTGTTAGTGTGTGTTTAGAGCCATAAGCCAGTGTACAGAGCATGGGGCTGAAAGCAGAGCCTGGAGGCAGAGGGACTGGGGAACTGTGTGCTGTCTGGGATAGAAGTGTGTCAGAATCCCAGAACCCTGTGGTTGTTTTGCTGTCGGCCTGTGTACAGGGCTCAGGGTTGCAGTGCTTCTGAGAAAGACTGTGGCTGTCCTACTGCTGCAGAGCTTGGATCAGGAGGGAAAAGTTTATGTTCTACTACCACTACTACTGTTTTTTTAGATTGCCTAGAGTCCGGTTTGGGGACGTTACGTGGGGACCTGAGACTGTGACCGATATTTGGTGAGAGACTGCAGCTGAGATCTAGTGAGAGGCTGTCCTTGTTCCAAAGGAAGTCAGTGCCTCTTTGAGGGGAAGACCACCTAGTGTTGGTTTGGGGTGAGAAGTGAATCTCTTGCTAAACTTTGTTGGAATGGCAGCAACCCGGAGACCAACTACTGTGGTGAAAGGCCTCTTGCCCATCTGCCTGAAGTATTAAGGAGGGCCCCAACCAATCCCAGGCAAAATGGGCTGGCAGGGGGAGGGCACCTCTTAAACACTCTAAGTCAGCCCAGCAGGAGCAGAGTGGAGTTCGGGTGGAAGCTGAAGATGGAGTGCTGAGGAGGCTGTTGGAGGCCCTTAAGAGTAGCCCCCTAGTCTGGGGTGGGGGGGGTTGACCTCGGGCCTGGGGCTTGGGTGCTGGAGGGATCCTCTACAATGCATGAAGGAGTCCTGTCCAGAGGCACGAGAGCAGGTGCGAGGACAGCAGGGGCCAGCGAGCATGTCCAGGAGATTTCCAGGGAGAAGACAGCTGGGTGTCTGGTGAGTGAGACAGTCGGGGAGGACAGAGACAGCCTGTGAGAACTGTGGAAGATTAGTCAGAAGTCTAGAGAAATGGGCAGCTGCAGCCAGGTGGGCCGGCAGTGCCTAAGGAGGCGGTGCTGGGATCAACAGCCACAGGAGGGTAGCTGGACACTGGGAGTTTTCTACACACCAAAGGGTCTCGCGGTCCCTGACTGTAAGAGGCTGCTGCTGGATCTGACAGAGTGCCCTGTCAGATCCCACCTAAACAGTGTTCCAGCCAGGCCTTTCTGAAAGCAAGTGATGTGCTGGAGGATGAGGAGTGTATATAGCTGTATATAGCTGTGTGTCCCTTAAGAAACTTTGTTCCAGTTAAATGGGAACCCCTATCCCCATCCAAGATATTAACCCCTAAATAAAATTTAAAAAAAACATAGCTGCATGAGTTTTTTTGTCTCAGTGGACCTGTGGAAAATCTGGTGTGCCTGGCTGTGCAAGGTGGGGGATCCCTATTCACCAGTGGCTCCCACAGGGGGTGCGCTACACTATTACTACTGCGGTTGGGTTGGTAACCCACTTTTCTTCTGCGGGGCTTTCAGTTGTTAATAATGTCCATTTAGCCTGTTACAGGTGTTGGTGTCACTTGGGTCCAGGTACAGGGTGGGTCATCACTGGAGCAGGGTGGAAGGACCAAACAATACAGTGACTCCATCAAGTATGAGTACTACATTGTTTTTTGGGGGGGGTTGGGCGATAACATGATATATTGGGACTGGTGTATTGATACTCACTCACTTTTTTGTATTTTTAAAAAAATGTTTTTAATTTGCGGGTTATATTTGTGGCATGTTGTACAATTGTATATCGCCATGTTTTTTTATTTTTTTAATTTTTTTTAATTTTTTGGTGTAGCCATTTGTTTTAGGTGATATTGTTTTCCTTTGTGGGTTTTGTATTCTATTTTGGATCCATTGTTTTCACACCTGGTGGCACTGTTTTTTTTTTTGTTTTTTTTTATTTTGACTGTAAGAATGTTAGAGGAGACATCAGATGCAATTTTTACTGAATTTGATTAATTTTCCCAGCAAAAGAGCTCAGCTGTGATATGAAATGCATTTACTTCAAATTGCATTCAAGTGCAGGGCTTCGATCCATCGTTATTCGTCTATAGCGAGTATTGTGTGTGGGTTAAGAATGGATGCTCTTACACAGACAGGTAATACCATGCCATGCCATTGAGGAAAGGGGCTGTCTCTATGGAGACTGGCTAAAGTAAAAATAAATGATAAAAATTGACAAGTGCATCAACACAGGGTGGTGGGAACATGCAAAGGCTGAGGACTTTCTATTATATGTTCTTCTTTGTCCTCGGCTGACAGTGACCCTTCTCCATTTCACGAGGTCTGTCCGGAAAAAGGTCTAGCCTTTGTTAATATAACAAGAACGTTTTTTTGGTGACTTTGATGTATCCTGTATCTTCTTCAAACCGCTGCCAATAAATCAGATTTCCTCAAGAAGGTTATAATCAGAGGTGTGTCTATGGCTATGATCCAGAAACGAAGGCCAATTTGTCCCAATGGAAGTTGCATCTTTGAATGAGACTGAGGTGTCATTTTCCTATGTACAATGTTTTGTGTATCTTGTATCTTCTTCAAACCGCTACCATTGAACCAGATTTCCTCAAGAAGGTTATAATCAGAGGTGAACTGTGTGTCTATGGCTATAATCCAGAAACGAAGGCCAATTTGTCCCAATGGAAGTCATATCTTTGAATGAGACTGAGGCGTCATTTTCCTATGTACAATGTTTCTTTTATCTTGTATCTTCTTCAAACCGCTACCAATGAACCAGATTTCCTCAAGAAGGTTATAATCAGAGGTGAATTGTGTGTCTATGGCTATAATTCAGAAACTAAGGCCAATTTGTCCCAATGGAAGTCATATCTTTGAATGAGACTGAGGCGTCATTTTCCTATGTACAATGTTTCTTGTATCTTGTATCTTCTTCAAACCGCTACCAATGAACCAGATTTCCTCAAGAAGGTTATAATCAGAGGTGAACTGTGTGTCTATGGCTATAATTCAGAAATTAAGGCCAATTTGTCCCAATGGAAGTCGTATCTTTGAATGAGACTGAGGCGTCATTTTCCTATGTACAATGTTTCTTGTATCTTCCTCAAACCGCTACCATTGAATCAGATTTCCTCAAGAAGGTTATAATCAGAGGTGAACTGTGTGTGTATGGCTATAATCCAGAAACGAAGGCCAATTTGTCCCAATGGAAGTCGCATCTTTGAATGGGACTGAAGCGTCATTTTCCTATGTACAATGTTTCTTGTATCTTGTATCTACTTCAAACCGTTAACATTGAACCAGATTTCCTCAAGAAGGTTATAATCAGAGGTGAACTGTGTGTCTATGGCTATAACCCAGAAGCGAAGGCCAATTTGTCCCAATGGAAGTCGTATCTTTGAATGAGACTGAGGGCGTCATTTTCCTATGTACAATGTTTCTTGTATCTTGTATCATCTTCAAACCGCTACCAATGAACCAGATTTCTTCAAGAAAGTTATAATCAGAGGTGAACTGTGTGTCTATGGCTATAATCCAGAAACTAAGGCCAATTTGTCCCAATGGAA
This sequence comes from Lithobates clamitans, assembly GCA_037952925.1. Classification (NCBI taxonomy): domain Eukaryota; kingdom Metazoa; phylum Chordata; class Amphibia; order Anura; family Ranidae; genus Lithobates; species Lithobates clamitans. Next base: position 934,121 of record JBBGZY010001326.1, read on the forward strand.
GTCATATCTTTGAATGAGACTGAGGCGTCATTTTCCTATGTGCAATGTTTCTTGTATCTTGTATCTTCTTCAAACCGTTAACATTGAACCAGATTTCTTCCATTAGGTTATAATCAGAGGTGAATTGTGTGTCTATGGCTATAATCCAGAACCTAAGGCCAATTTGTCCCAATGGAAGTCATATCTTTGAATGAGACTGAGGGCGTCATTTTCCTATGTACAATGTTTCTTTTATCTTGTATCTTCTTCAAACCGCTACCAATGAACCAGATTTCCTCAAGAAGGTTATAATCAGAGGTGAATTGTGTGTCTATGGCTATAATTCAGAAACTAAGGCCAATTTGTTCCAATGGAAGTCGTATCTTTGAATGAGATTGAGGCGTCATTTTCCTATGTACAATGGTTCTTGTATCCTCCTCAAACCACTACCATTGAACCAGATTTCCTCAAGAAATAACCGGCGGGCAGGGTGAGAGATGGACCACAATACTTAGCAGCCCTCAAGAGGGTACCGCTACACGGAGGAAGGGCTTTCTCAACTAAGCACACGCTCTTGCCTGCATGCCTGAGCTAAGGGTAGATGGATTCCAGGAAGTAAATGCTACATGAATCATCTGCCTTTGCTCAAGATGGCCACAGCCTGAAACGCTAGAGGGGTGTTTTTAAAGTGATTTCTCAGCAAAATAAAGCATGGAGACATGGATGGATGGGGGAGTTTGCGTTGAATATTAAAAATGAATTAACCACTTAAGCACCAGCTGCCACAGTTACACTGCGGCAGGTTGGCCCCTCTGGGCAAATCGCCGTTACTGTACGTCGGGCGCTTTAAAAACTGTAGAGGACGTGTGCCGCTGGAGCCGATGCGTGTGGCCGGCAGGCCTTACAGAGACAGAACAGAGATCTTCCAATGTAAATAGACAGATCTCCGTTCTGCCAGGGGAGGAAAGGCAGATCGGCTGCTACTACTGATTAGTTATAGCTGAGTCACAGCTGTTATGCTTTTCATGATCCTCTGTGGTGGGGGATCATTTCTTTTTGGTAACAGGTAACCCCTTCTATACCGGTGGTGGATCACATCCTTTTTATCACATAGTGGATCAAGATTAGGCATGTGCAATTCGTTTCGTTCCGAATTCGTTTTTTAACGAATTTCGACAAATTCGTTAATTCGGGAATATCCGAATTAACGAAAACCCGTTTAACAAATTTTTTCCGAATATTCGTAAATTCGATAAAATTGGACATTCGTAAATTCGGGCATTCGTACATTCGTACATTAGTAAATTAGTGAATTTGTAAATTTCTAAATTCGAAAATTCAGAAATCTGAAATAATAGTTAACTAATAATAACTTAACTATTAGTAAGTGAACGTAACACAAACAAATTTATCCAAAGTTACGAATGATCCGAAAAAATGGAATGGAACGTAATGAATTAATAATAATAAATAACAATAATAATAATAACAACGTTTTATTATTATTATTTATTATTAATTTGTTCCGTTCCATCTGTTTAGATGCAGCATTCGTTTTGGATAATTCGTAACTTCGGATAAATTCGTATTTGTTACGTTCACTGACAGTCAAATTTGAAAGGAAATTACAATACCTATAATTTAATAGTTAGTTACTATTTCAGATTTTTGAATTTTCGGGTTTTTGGATTCTCAAACTTCGAATTTACAAATTTCCGAATTTTCTAATTTACAAATGTACGATTTTACGAATTTTTGAATGTACGAATTTACAAATGTACAAATGTAAAAATGTACGAATGAACGAATGTACGAATTTACGAATGAACGAATTTACGAATTGCGATCATAACGAATGACCCAAAAAAAGAAAAAAATAATAAACTAATGAAATGAAAATGAAAATGAACAAATTTTTTGGCTGTGCACATGTCTAATCAAGATTGTCTTATGTGGACGTTTTTGTTTTGCACGGGTGTATAATATTTGATGCTATTATTCACAGAGACTTTATTATATATCATATATAATCTGTTTTGTACACGCATTCAAGTCTATTTATTACTTGTTTTTTTTGCAATGATTACTCATTTATTCACTATTTCCAATTCATTTATTGTCTATTTCTTTAATTTAGCGAGATTCTTGTGTTTCTATATTTGAGTAATATATGGGTGTCATATAATTAGAGTTGTTGCTTTTTACATTCACATTTAGATTTGTTTGGGTTTATTTTTTATTTTTCACATTTGAGTTATTTATCCACATATTTTAGCGCAGTTTTTTTCTTTGTTTATTAAAATAAAAAAAATTAAATAAAAAAATAGACATGCTATCTGCCAATAGAACTTAACCAAAAAGTGCATTGAAAAATATAGAAAATAAAACAAATCAAATCATTATTATTCAACCAAAAAAAATAATGTGAAAGCAATAACTCCAAGGCCAATATTAAATAACACGTTATCTCCTCCGATTCCGCAACATGGCTGGTTGACGAACGGCCGTTCAGAAACGAACTGAAAAGCACGAAATTAAAAGTGTAAAATGAAAAGTGTGAATCAACACTCACCAAACTTCTACTAACACGAAATTAGCAGAAGGAGCCCAAAGGGTGGCGCTAAAGAGCTGAAAAACCACGTAGTACGTCACTACGTTCGGAATTGTTGGCCAACATTTGTGTGGCCGTGTGTATGCAAGACAAGTTTGGGCCAACGCCATTCGGACAAAATTCCACGGTTTTGTTGTCCAACAATCCGATCGTGTGTACGAAGGCTTTACAGTTCCATAGATTTCCTCAAACTTGGCTTTGAAGTTGACCATTTCGGCATATAAATTCTTTACATTTCTGTTTGGAGAAAAAAAAAAACTTCTTGCTTTCTCTCTCTTTACATAATACACTCTCTGACATAAAAAAAAAAAAAAAACACAACAAAAAAAACCTGTAATAAATTTCCGCGTAATCAGAAAGGGAAAGCATGTTTGACCACCTATGGCTTTAATGAATTCCCGCACGACAACAACGTATTGTGATGTGAAACAGCCATTTAGAAAAATGGTAAATGGAACAGTGCAGCCTATTACAAATAATTGTATGGCGAGCAAAAATCATTCATCATGTTCTCTTTGTGTTTCAGAAATGCCGTAGATTTACAGCGGTGACCCAGGCATTTATTAAAGGTGTAATATATGCAAATGGGTGGGAGCCGGTGCCGCGGTGTCAGCGCGGAAAAGGCAACTGTCTGCGTGCATTAGACATCAGTGTCATATAAACGTGGATTCGCCCCGCCGCAGTCTCGCCACTCTGTTTTATTGGAATTGACAGGTTAATCTCATTAAACATCACCAAATACACATTATCTGCACAAACATGCGGCGTTCTGATTCAATGAACATCCAATAAAATGAAGAATTCTAAAGAGACGCTTACATCCAAGTGGATGTGCCATGCAGCTGCTGAATTGTGGCTCGTTTCTGATTTCCTGTGGTTTTCCAATGCTGCAAAATAACTTCTAATAATAATATTTCCATTGCTAAGTAAATTAATCACTTGAACCTCCCCCCCCCCAGGCCATTTCTGGCGCTTTTTGTTTACATGTAACAATCAGTATTTTTTGCTAGAAAATTGTTTAGAACCCCCAATCATTAAATAGTTTTTTGTCTTTTAAAAAAAAATCAGTGTCCCTAGAGCAGTGGTCTCCAAACTGTGGCTCTGGGGCCAGATGTGGCCCTTTGCTAGCCATTATCCGGCCCTTGGAGCACTATCCCCCCCACGTACATCAACGATGGGACACAATTCCTCCCACGGATACCAATGATGGGGCACAATTCCTTCCCCGTATACCAATGATGGGGCACAATTCCTCCCACGTACACCAATGATGGGGCATAATTCCTCCCACGGACACCAATGATGGGGCACAATTCCTCCCAGGGACACCAATGATGGGGCACAATTCCTCCCACCTACACCAATGATGGGGCACAATTCCTCCCACGGACACCAATGATGGGGCACAATTCCTCCCAGGGACACCAATGATGAGGCACAATTCCTCCCACGTACACCAATGATGGGGCACAATTCCTCCCACGTACACCAATTGTGCAGCACAATTCCTCCCACGGACACCAATGATGGGGCACAATTCCTCCCACAGACACCAATGATGGGGCACAATTCCTCCCACGTACACCAATGATGGGGCACAATTCCTCCCACGTACACCAATGATGGGGCACAATTCCTCCCACGGACACCAATGATGGGGCACAATTCCTCCCACAGACTCCAATGATGGGGCACAATTCCTCCCACGTACACCAATTGTGTGGCACAATTCCTCCCACAGACACCAATGATGGGGCACAATTCCTCCCACAGACACCAATGATGGGGCACAATTCCTCTCACAAACACCAATGATGGGGCACGATTCCTCACACGTAACCAATGATGGGGCACAATTCCTCCCACGGACACCAATGATGGGGTACAATTCCTCCCACTGACACCAATGATGGGGCACAATTCCTCCCACTGACACCAATGATGGGGCACAATTCCTCCTGTAGCGCCCTGCTCCTGTTGATCAGACGCTTGCATGTAAATTTAGGGGGATATCTGTACACAGTTCAGATTTAATCTGTGGCTAAATTAACTTCTGTTCCAGCATTGGCTGTGTTGCATGTAGTTCCACACTGTTGTCTGTAGGTGTCATTGTCACCACAGGCCAGTGTTGGAAGAGCAACAGGCTGAAGTGTATTGAGTGCTCTTCTTTCTTGGAAACAGCCCAGTGGGGGTGGTCCACCGCTGTGCATTCTGGGAGAGGGTACTTAAGGGGCAGACGCCATTTTTGTTTCTCTCTTGCCTCCTGGCCCTCCTGGCCTAAGGTATGTGGTGACTTTTCTCCTGCCTATGGACCACGTTGGCACGAGGCTATGTGACTACAAGTAGGCCCAGAAGCCTGTCTGGGGCCTACCACCGCAGAGGTGGTCCTTAGGCTGTCTTACCTGTTAGGAAGAAGCCGAGCCAAGCTGAGGAGATCCAGGGGAGGACCCTTGCTGGAGAGAACCAGGATCAAGGCTGGTCTCTCGGGAGGGCCTGGTAACTTACTTGGAGGACGCACCTATACCTAACTAACCTGCCTCAGAGTACTGCCGGGTCGGCTTAAAGGTTTTGGTACTGTGTAATCGTGCAACTAATACTAAATCCGTGGCAGAGGATTGTTCAACTAATACTAAATCCGTGGCAGAGGATTGTTCAACTAATACTAAATCCTGTGGTAGAGACTTTTCGTCCGTGTGTAATTCCAGCTGCTAGGTCAGTGAGAGAGACCTATCCGGGTGGGCAAGATCTGGTGACTGAAGGTGTGTTTGTCTTCAGGATCTCCTCTTCTACCTCTTTACTGCTACTTCTTTAAAAGTTTTGCAATAAAGCATTGGAAACAGAACTAAGTGACTGGTGCATACATTGTTGGGCGTAAGGCCTAATACAGACTCTGAGTCCCGTATATGGTGGAAATACAGGTAAGAGGGTGACGGCAAAGACCTAAATTAAATCAGCCGCTCCTTCGGGGGTAAGGGCTATACTTCCACGGACACCAATGATGGGGCACAATTCCTCCCACGTACACCAATGATGGAGCACTATTCCTCCCACTGACACCAATGATGGAGCACTATTCCTCCCACTGACAAAAATGATGGGGCACAATTCCTCCCACCGACACCAATGATGGGGCACTATTCCTCCCACTGACACCAAGGATGGGGCACAATTCCTCCCACCGACACCAATGATGGGACACAATTCCTCCCACCGACACCCATGATGGGGCACAATTCCTCCCATGGATACCAATGATGGGGCACAATTCCTTTTATTGACACCAACATTGGGGCACTGGTCCACCCACTGACACCAAATATAGGGTATTGTTTACTCCAGCCGGACATCAGGACAGTGGCGGCTGGTGCTCCAAATTTTTTGGGAGGGTGCAAACAAACTGAAAAATTCTGAGGAAAAACATCAATTGCAGCCTCACTGTGCCCATCAAATAGTGCCATTGTGCCCATCAAAAGTTGCCCGCTCGCTCGCCATCTGCCCGGAACTTACCCTGTCTCGGTGGCGGGTCAGGCAGCGGGTCAGACATCGACTCCTGTGTCCTCCATGTGTCTCCTCCCCTCTTTCTGATAGGCGTCCAATCGCAGCGCCTGGCCTTTCAGCCAATCAGGTGACAGGTAACAGACCCGTGCTCAGTGTTAGGAAAGCGAATATTCATTTGCTTTTCTAACACACCTGGGTGGACTCTGAGCGCAATGCTTTGCACCACGTGTCCACCTTTTTTGAAGCCTATTAGAGCCTATGGCACTAATCAGGTGCTTCAAAAACTCCCCCCACACTGCTGTAATTCAGGTGTCCGGGGTCCGAAAAAGGGCCGGACGCCTGAATAGGGGGGGGGGGGGGCGGCCATGGATAGATTTATGCAATGCATTAATCTATCCTTTAGTCATAGAGAGGGGTGGCTGGAGAGAGGGGGCAGCGCCCGTGCACCATTAATGGACGCACCGCCACTGCATCAGGACATTTTCTACTCCCACTGGCCCTGCTCCGACCCTCCTAAAGTCTAAAGTACAGTAAACTGATTCTTTGTTTAGAAAGTTTGGAGACCCCTGCCCTAGAGAATAAATGTTTTATGTCACATGGTATTCACGCAGTGGCAGAGGCGTAACCAGAACTTTTAGGGCCCCGGTACAAGAAACCATGAAGGACCCCCCCCCCCCGGGACCCTAAGAGGGGCCCTTACCACTGATCCCGTGGGCCCTTTACTCCCATCATGGGACCCTTTATTACGATCCCATAGCTAGCCATCTTCCTGCCATCCTGGGGTCCCACCACACCAATATTGGTGTGATCAATTGCTTTTCATTTTTAAAAATGGTGCCCTTTTACATCCGGGTAAACTGGAAGTGATGTAAGGTCATTGCTTCGGGGGTTACTATATTACAGAGCCAAACAAAGCCGATCCGGTCTTTGTTCAGCGCTATGATAAGCCAGCGGAAGCTGGTCGATCGGGTGTCCTGGTAGGACGGGGCAGCCTGATGAAGCTGTGGAAGAACGTCCACTCCTGCGGCTTTTTAAAGGCAATCCAGAGGCTAGTTAGCTGATAGAATTGATTTTACAAGTGAGCCAACCGTCAGATGTCAGGTATAACCACTTGAAGTCCAGCAATGTACGGGTATGTCGCTGGTCGGCAAGTGGTTAAAGTGGAGGTCCAGCTGAAAAAAAATAAAAATAAAATTAAAAGTCAGCAGCTACAAACACTGTAGCTGCTGACTTTTAATAAGCACACTTACCTGTCCAGGGTGCCCGCAATGTCCACCGGATCGGGTCCCAGCACCGCCATTGGAACTAAGGGAAACAAGCAGTGGAGCTTTGCGGCTTCACTGCCAGTTTCCTACTGTGCATGTGGAAGTCGCCCGGCGCTTTGTGAATGGCCGACTGTGTTCTGGGACACACACGATTCCCAGAACACAGCGCGCCCTATTTCCCAGAAGACAATGCGAGGAGGAGAAGAATGAAGATTTCCCGTGGAATAGGAAGTGATAGATTAGGACGATCTGCCAACAGCCATTTCTGGTAAGTAAAAAAATTCTTTTTTTTTTCTTTTTAGCTTTGGTTAGAGTGGAGAGGAAATAGGATCCATGTCAAGTTTTTATTGCTTTCTATGCCCCCATTGGGGTTATTCACCCTCTCTGTTTGTCTTGTTTACTTTTATCACTGAGAGTAAAAGTGAAAGAAAATTACAAAGTTGTGATAGAAGGAAAAATCTTCCAATGGAGACACCAATTCTGGTGACAACTAGGGATTCCCTCCCCTCGGGGGGGGGGGGGGGGGTTCTTTCACTTCCTGTTTTGGCTATGGAGCAGAAAGCGGAGGAAAATCTCCACAATGGAAAAAATATGGAAAAAAACCCAGACTGGGGTATCAAAGAAAGTGTCATGGTTAGGGGTCAGGCTCGGAGACCATTAGCTATAGCAGTGGAGAGACTCCCATCAACCAGCAGGATAGGTATACGTGCGGATCACCCTGGCGGATGTTGCGAGCTTACTTGAGGTGCACAATCTAAGTACTAACCAGTATTCACCAGAGCTCTTGATGGTGGAGATGGGTTTTGCTGTATGTTAGTACCAGGTTGTGGTCCTCAGGATCGCCCCAGCAGGAGGTGAGCAAGCCTGGGTCCAGTAGAAGATATAGCAGGTATCTTTAGAATCGTAGGGATCTTTAGAAACGTAGTCAGTAAACAAGCCAAAGTTTAGGTAACAAGTATTTGCAGGTTTGGATCAAGTAGAAGCATAGTCGAGGAACAAATCAAAGGTCGGTAACGAGTGGTAGTGAAGATATGGCCCACAGCAGGAGTGACAAGAGTGAGATATCGGCTGGGGAGAGCACAATAATCTGGCAAACAGGAAATGCAGAGGCATTAGATAAGAAGATTATGGGAGGAGCAAAGAGTTCAAGGTTCATGAGAAGCAAGGTACAAGGCAAGATTATCCAAGGTATTGTTCAGGGTGCTGTCCAGCATTCTAGATGGCTCAGCAGGAAGAAACATCACTTGGAGCCTGGAAACAGGGTCCTTACTTAGGCATCTTGCGGAATCTAAGCACTTCCTTATATAAAATTCAGCCACAGGTGTGACTGGAAATTTCCAAACTAGTAGTGTAGAGGGATAGAAGACCTTTAAGTTGGGGTCCCACCTTGAGTTGCTTGTTAATCTTCCATTCACTACTGTTGCTCTGGGGCTCCGTTCACACATGCTGTGGCTGCGGTTCACAGCAGAGGGTCCGGTGCATCCAGTTTGCATCCAGTTCACATATGTGTGAACAGAGCCTAGAGGTAGAAAAACACAGGTGGGTGGATTCATAGGCAGTTGGCGGGAAGCAGATGTGTCTTCTCATCTTCAGCCAGAAGACAGAAGAATGTGAGTTCTCTTAGTGTTGGGAGTACATCCCCCTCCAGGGCAGGAAGGGATGCAGGAACTGTTCTATTAGAGCAAGGGTCTCCAAACTTTATAAACAAAGGGCCAATTTACTGTTTTACAGACTTTAGGGGGCCAGGCTGTGACCAGAAGGAGAAGAAAATGTCCTGGTGTCAGGAGGAGTAAAAAATGCAATATCATTGGTATTAAGGGGAGAAATAGTGGGAGGAATAGTGCCCTATCATTGGTTTCAGTTGGAGGAATAGTTCCCCATCATCGGTATTAGGGGGAGTAATAGTGCTGCATTATTGGTATCAGTGGAAGGAATAGTATCAGTGAGAGAAATAGTGCCCCTAAAAATATGCACTGTTACTGTACTAATGACACTTTCTGAGAAGGGGTTAACACCAGGGGCGATCAAAGGGTTAAGTGTGTCCCTAGGGGGTGCTTTCTAACTGTATGGGAGATTGACTCACTGGATGAACAGAGGGATCAGTGTTCCTGCTTAGCAGGAACACAAGATCCCTCTGTTCATTCCTGTCAGAACGGCAATCTGCCTACATAGGCAGATCACCGTTCTGTGTTTCTGTCTGGGGAGCAATCACGGGTGGCCAGCGGACGCGATCCACTGATTAGCTCCCCCTCTGATCAATCAGTGTGCGCATGTGCTCCCGCGCCTCTGCTGGCTATTGCATGAAATTACGCACAGGTACGTAACTTCACGCAATAGAGCCGTCCAGCCGCAGTATATGTACTGCGACCGGTGGGCAGGTGGTTAAGCACCATCGTTTGTTGCCATTCCACGAGCATGTGCAATTTTAAAGCCATTAATGTTAGGTATCTATTTACTCAGCATTACATATTCATTTATATCTTACAAAAAAGTTTGGTTTTCTATGGTGTAAGATTCATTAAAGTGTATATTTTCCCAAAAAGAAAGACCGCTGCGCAAATACTGTGTAACAGCACATATTGCAATGATCCCTATTTTATTCTCTAGGGTCTCTGCTAAAAAAAATAATATATGTAATAATGTTTGGGGGGTTTTAAGAAATTTTCTAGCAAAAAATACTGATTTAACCACTTCCCGGCCGCCCGCCGTCGTTATGTGTCAATACTTTGACGTTGAATACCGTGGTTATGGTAGCAGATAGCCGCCATGACCCAAGTATTTTTAAAAACGGCGGGCGGTCTGTTTTCAGATGACAATAAATGACAAAACTACAATAAATGTTCAAACAAATCGCATATCAATTCAAGTATCTTGTACAACCACTTCCTACTCTACATGTTTCGCTCATAAGAGCTTCCTCAGGAGCTTTTGAAAGTGTTGCATGAAGTTTAAATACTACAAAAGAAACAACAATTATGAATAATTGTACTTGGAAAAATAAATATTCTGAAAATTAAAATGTAAGCAGGCTAAAAACTTACATATGAATTTTACTTTTCAGAATAATTATCCTCTCTCTATAGTTGCATATGCCCCCCCCCCCTTTAATCCAGGCTCCAATCTAGGAACTAGAAGTCTACAGTATGTCTTATGAACAAAAGATTGTTGTTTCTTTTAAAGTATTTAAACTTCATGTAACACTTTCAAAAGCTCCTGAGGAAGCTCCTATGAGCGAAACATGAAGAGTAAGAAGTGGCTGTACATGATACTTGAATTAATATGCGATTTGTCCTGTATTGATTTGTATTGTAAGTGTACTGTCTGCCCCATGTTGTAAAGCGCTGCGCAAACTGTTGGCGCTATATAAATCCTGTATAATAATAATAATAATAACATTTATTGTCATTTTAAAGAAACTTAGGTTTGTAAAAAAAGATACATTTTTATTAAACAAAGTTTCTTTTAAATGACAATAAATGTTCAAACAAATCACATATCAATTCAAGTATCATGTACAACCACTTCTTACTCTACATGTTTCGCTCATAAGAGCTTCCTCAGGACAGAGCTTTAATCCCCCCTTTAATCCAGGCTCCAATCTAGGACCTAGAAGTCTATGTCTTATGAACAAAAGATTGTTGTTTCTTTTGAAGTATTTAAACTTCATGCAACACTTTCAAAAGCTCCTGAGGAAGCTCTTATGAGCGAAATATGTAGAGTAAGAAGTGGTTGTACATGATACTTGAATTGATATGTGATTTGTTTGAACATTTATTGTCATTTTAAAGAAACTTTGTTTAATAAAAATGTATCTTTTTAACAAACCTATTTGTATATTACTTTGGTACCTTTAGAAGTCCTGCCTGCTTATCCCCATGCAACCATAGAGAAAGGATAAATATTCTAAAAAAATTAAAATGCGTATGTAAGTTTTTAACCTACTTACATATGAATTTTACTTTTCAGAATATTTGTCCTCTCTCTATGGTTGCATATGGGTCCCCCCTTCAATCCAGGCAGAAACTTTGTTTAATAAAAATGTATCTTTTTAACAAACCTATTTGTATATTACTTTGGTACCTTTAAAAGTCCTGCCTACTTATCCCCATATACTGTACCCAAAACCAATAGATCTAGCTTGCCTGTTGAACACACAAGGGCAGATATGAACTTGAACCTCTGGGATGGTAAATGTTTGTGGAACGCTCAAGTTCAAATCCTCTGAAAAACAGGATTTGGATCAGTAGGATTTTGATCAAATAAAGGAGCTGTGACAGAGCCACCGAGGTCTAATGATAAATACATTCCCCCGGAACGGGCAAAGACCACGAGAAACAACGCTTCCAGGACTCTCCACCTTATTATTATTATTGTTATACTGCAATATGTCTCCAACATTTCCAAAGGGCTTCTTAGAATTATGACTTTGAATAATAATCTCCAGTATTATAGTTTAAACAAGAATCTTCATGACACATTCCTCATGGTAACTCCTTATTAAGCACATTATGAAGACTAACACAAGGAAAGGAATCGTCTAACACCCTCTCCTTTATACGAGTCTAACCCACCGCATGAAGCTTAATTGGCTAACCCAGTGAATTCTCATTAGCAGTAATTACCGGTTTTATACTTTCCAGACAATGCTTCTAAGGATAAAGGCAAGTTCTCTACAATTCACACTGTACCTTCCATCTTACAAATTGAATGCATTTCTTACAGGTGAGGTATTTTTTTTTTTTTTTGTAAATGACATTTATTCTCAGCGTGTATATTAGGTGGGGGTTGATAAGAACTAAATGTGCGTTGACACATAGATTGTACAGTTTATAGACCATTGCTGAATTGCTCTACCCTTTTAGCAGAAGAGAAACACAGAATCCGGCGCGTTCTATGATCGATGTGGCCTTCGGACACAGTTGATCACAGATCGGGGTGAACGGCCAATCATAGCAGCCCTTTACTATGTGATCAGCTGTGTCCAATCACAGCTGATCACAATGTAAAAACACTTGGCAGTTATCGGTATTGCTTTCCTCAACCGCTGTCACAGCACGAGGAGAGGAGAGCCGGTAATCGGCAAGTGTGACAGGGGACAGCTACACTGATAATGAAGGCACTGATCATCAGTGTCTTGAGGATCAGTGCAGCCCCAACAGTGCCAATCAGTGCCCATTAGTGCCGCCCATCAATGTCGCCTATCGTTGCCGTCTTTCATTGCCCATCAGTCCAACCCAGGGGCGGACTGACCATTGAGCCACTCGGGCACTGCCCTAAGGCCCTGGGCCACTAGGGGGCCCCATCAGGGTTGCCAGCCTCAGTAAAACCAGGGACAGTATGTATAAATCTGTGTTTTTTTTTTACATCTGTCTGTGTATACTGTGTGTACATGTATGTCTATACTGTGTGATTGTATACTGTGTGTGTGTATACTGTGTGGCCCCATAATCTCTGATTGCCTGGGGGCCCCATAATCTCTTATTGCCTGGGGGCCCCATGAGTTATCAGTCCGCCCCTGGTCCAGCCTCATTAATTCCCATCAGTGCCACCTATCAGTGCCTCCTCATCAGTGCCGCCTATCAATGCCCAATAGGGCCACCTATCAGTTCATATCAATGCAGCCACATCAGTGGCCATCAGTGCCGCCTCATCAGTGCCCACTAGTGCTGCCTCATCAGCGCACATCAGTGAAAGAAGAAAATTACTTATTTTAAACATTTTATAACAGAAACTAAGAAAAAAAAATTTTTTTTCAAAATGTTAATTTTTTTTCTTGTTTAGCAAAAAAATAAAAAACTCAGTGATGATTAAACCCTACAAAAAGAAAGCTCTATCTGCCTCAAAAAAATGATGAAAATGTATTTTGGGTACAGTGCTGCATGACCGCGCAATTGTCATTCAAAGTGTTACAGCTCTGAAAGATAGAAAACTACGATAGAAAATTACCCTCTTTCCAGAAAACTGAAAAGAGGGTAAAAACGCCTAGTACAGGCCGAACAACCCCTCCGGTTCGGTCCGCGTCAGAACTCTCGAACATCGCAAAAGTTCGAACCCAAACTCCGAATCCCATTGAAGTCTATAGGACCCGAATTTGAAAAATCAAGGGCTCCTTTTGAAGTCTTATATGCAATTTATTGGCCATAAAAAGGGCATGGGGGCCCGGGTATTGCCCCAGGGCAAATATATATATATTTTTTTTTAAAGATTGTTTTAAAGGAGCAGTGATTTTAATGATGCTGAAAGTGAAGCAATAAAAATGAAAAATTCCTTTAAATATAGTGCCTGGGGGTCCCCTTGGTCTGCCTATAAAGTGGCGCATCTGTACTGTGTATAGAACATGCTGCAGCAAAACTGACATTTCTAAAGAAGAAAAAAAACATTTAAATATTTAAATTGATTTTCTCTGCAAGCTTTCTTTATTTTGTAAACAACGGCTTGGGGAGCCAGTCTGTATGATGAGGCCACATTTTAGTGCAATTTAGGAACACGATTGGAGATTTTTTTGGATAAATTGTGGTGCCTTTTTGGTAGACTTTGGATGGAAATAACACATTTTTTTGCACCACAGTGAGCAAGCCTTATGCCAAATTATAGCACACTCAGGCCAAGAGTAATAATTTTTTTTGGATAAAATCGGTGATCTCATCATCCCTCATCACCCCCATCATCATCCCCTCCATCCTCATCATCACTGGAGCCAACTTGGCAATAAGCTGCGGCTGGCGGGAACATGACTGCCAATTGTTATTTATCAGTGTTCTCCCCTGCCCTGTAGGCTCATTTTCCTACCTGTTTCAACCTCAGAACCAACATCAGAATCAAGTAATGGTTGTGCATCCTCAAGGAGCAAGTGGCTGACGCTGTGTTCAAATAATTCAGCTGACTCCTCCATGCATGATGCTGAGGCTATGGCAGGAGTAAACTCCTATGCATAATTTTTACCTATCGTTATGCCTATAATAAGGCTTACCTATACAGTGAGGGGAAAAAAGTATTTGATCCCCTAATGATTTTGTACGTTTGCCCACTAACAAAGAAATGATCAGTCTATAATTTTATTGGTGGGTTTATTTTACCAGAGAGACAGAATAACAACAAAAACATCCAGAAAAACGCATTTCCAAAAAGTTATAAATTGATTTGCATTGAGTGAAATAAGTATTTGACCCCTTCACAAATCATGGACTTGGTACTTGGTGGCAATACTCTTGTTGGCAATCACAGAGGTCAGACGTTTCTTGTAGTTGGCCACCAGGTTTGCGCACATCTCAGGAGGGATTTTGTCCCACTCCTTCCAACCCATTTAAGGTTTTAAAGCTGACGTTTAGTAACTCGAACCTTCGGCTCCCTCCACATTCGGACCCAGCTGATTGGGGGTAAAGGGCCAATCACAGCTGATCACAATGTAAACACATTTGCCAGTTATCGGCATTCCTTTCCTCCTGCTCTGTCACAGCGTGAGGAGAGGAGAGCCGGTAACCTGCAAGTGTGGCAGGGGACATCGACACTGATCATCAGTGTCCTGATTATTAATGCAGCCCCAACAGTGCCCACCAGTGCCGTATATCTGTGCCGCCTTCACACAAAAATTTAACCTCCGCTTTTCGGAACCCTTCCCCCCTCCGGTGTCACATTTGGCACCTTTCAGTGGGGAGGGGCATGCAGATACCTTTCTGAGACAGGTATTTGCACCCACTTCCGGGCATAGACTCCCACGGGACTCTACGCCTCTTCCCGTCCCCCCCCGCACTGTCTGCTGGGACACATGGGGGTCTCAGAGACAGCAGGGACCATTCAGATTGCACAGGGTGACTCACGCATGCGCAGTGTGAAACCTGGAAGTGAAGCCGCAAGGCTTCATCTCCTGATTCCCTTACCGAAGATGGCGACGGCAGCATCCGAGGACTGAGGGATGGTTCGGCCTCGGGGTGCCATCATCGCGGGCGCCCTGGACAGGTGAGTGTCCTTATTTTAAAAGTCAGCAGCTGCAGTATTTGTAGGTGCTGACTTAAAAAAAAAAAAGACTTCCGCTTTAAGGGAATATAGAGATCTGAAGAAATGTCTGATCTGTAGATATTTATAGAATTCAGAACTAGGAATTTCATATTGTTGCTGCAGGTATGAAAGAGATCAGAAATTTGAATTCAGGGGCAGCCCGTCCATTAGGGGTGCCCAGGCGCCGCCCCCTCTCTCCAGGCCACTCCCTATATGCAATGGATAGATTCATGCATAGCATGAGTCTATCCATGGCTGCCCCTATTCATGCATCCTGCCCTTTTCAGGGCATGGGGTGCATGAATCACATCGGCCAGGGTTTTTTTTTATTCACCTGATTAGAGCCAGAGGCTCTAATAGGCTTCAAAATAAGGTGGACTCGGGTCGCAGTGGCTGCATCCGGTGCCCACCCAGGTGTGTTGCAACAGCGAATGAATATTCGCTGTTGCAACACTGATCCTCCTCCCGGCCAATCGGGGAGCGGGTCTGATACCCATTACCCGATTGGCTGAAAGGACAGGCGATCCTATTGGATGCCTAGACAGAGGGGAGGAGATGCACAGGGGAAGCGAGAAGGAGAAGAGCCGCTGGCCGATGCCTTGGTGCCCGGTTCGCACCGATGCCTGGATGCCCGATCTCCGCCGCCGCTCCTCTGGTGCCTGCTGCCTAGATGGGGTAAGTGCCAGTGGACCGACTGGCAGACAGAGCAGGGGGGTTTTGGTTGTTTGCCGCCCACCCAAACAAAGGAGTTAAGGAGTTAACTGTAGTTAAGGCGTTTTGTTGGGGAAGTTAAAGGCCAAGGGAAATCTTATATCGCCCAAAAATTAGAGTAGAGGTGGTCTATGGGATTTTAGTTTGGTGGTATATGTATATACAATGTATATGTATATGTATATGTTTAGTTTATGGTGGTATAGTGACCACAATTGTAAGGTGTGGTGGACTATGCTCTTCAAGGAGATAACTTCTCTGGGTCTCATCGTGGATGACCATAGAAGGCCTGGGAGATACATCGGATGAACAGAAATACTCTCCAACCTAAGCCAAGGGATCTGTGTTGGGGAAACATGTCACTGAGCTGCTTGTGCAAGTTTGGCTGCTAAATAATAAAGACAGATATGAGGCATACCCAGACCCCCTTGGGATAAAAGGTCTGTAAACTAAAAGTTTGCCATAACGTGGTTTCTTGCCTTTCCATATAAATGTATTTATATCTCTCTGAATCATTTCAATGGCCTGATGTGATATATACAGTATCTCACAAAAGTGAGTACACCCCTCACATTTTTGTAAATATTTTATAATCTTTTCATGTGACAACACTGAAGAAATGACACTTTGCTACAATGTAAAGTAGTGAGTGTACAGCTTGTATAAGAGTGTAAATTTTCTGTCCACCTCAAAATAACTCAACACACGGCCATTCATGTCTAAACCTCTGGCAACAAAAGTGAGTACACCCTTAAGTGAAAATGTCCAAATTGGGTGTCAATATTTTGTGTGGCCACCATTATTTTCCAGCACTGCCTTAACCCTCTTGGGCATGGAGGTCACCAGAGCTTCACAGGTTGCCACTGGAGTCCTCTTCCACTCCTCCATGATGACATCACGGAGCTGGTGGATGTTAGAGACCTTGCGCTCCTCCACCTTCCGTTTTGAGGATGTCCCACAGATGATCAATAGGGTTTAGGTCTGGAGACATGCTTGGCCAGTCCATCACCTTTACCCTCAGCTTCTTTAGCAAGGCAGTGGTCGACTGGTCATCTTGGAGGTGTGTTTGGGGTCGTTATCATGTTGGAATACTGCCTGGTGGCCCAGTCTCCGAAGGTAGGGCATCTGTTATCTGTATAGGTAAAGAGAAGAAGAAGTAAAGCAGTTTGGGGAGAATGGACATCTTGATGGCTGTTATTCTTCTTATAAATGTAATGTAATGGGGAACGTGGACCACAATTGTAGCCACTGTTTAACCCTTGAAAATGCCTGCGGATAGTTTGCGTGGTATATAGCTCTAAAGGATGGTGCCAAGCGCATGCCCAAATACTGGAGAGTGCTGTCCCCTGTAGAGAAGCCAAAAGATTCCTTGATGCCAGTTATTATATACAGAAACGTTTATAGTCTGTGAATGTGACATACTGAGCAAATGCATCTATTCCGCTTAGCATAGCCATGGTATACATACTGTATACTTATATTTCCTCTAATAACTACACTAGCTTTTCCTATTCAATAGTATTGATTGCAGCAGGGCAGGAACATTTAAAAGCCTTATTTTACCGGAATGCGGAATTATTAATACAAACAATATCTTGGGAAAAGAAAATACAAGAACTCAATCTACACAAGTGCTATGATAAAGAATGTCAATTATCTAGAGAAAAATGCTGAACTGGTGGGGGCAAAAAAATTACAGCACAAGTACACGGCTTTCACTGGAATGAATAAAAAAAAATGTCCTTTGTGTTAACAGACACAAGTTTTATTTCGACAATAGACAGGAAGCAAGGTGGGAGTAGAAATCTATTTAAAAGGCAAGCTATGGCAACTAAATAAATACAACTTTAAGCTCATTTACTTATCTTTTTTAACCACTTTAGCTCCGGAAGGTTGTACCCCCTTTATGACCAGGCCATTTTTTGCGATAGGGGACTGCGTTACTTTAACTGACAATTGCGCGGTCGTGCGACGATGTACCCGAATAAAATGTATTTGATCACCTCTGCGTTTTTTTTGCGCTATAAATCAAAAAAGGCCAACAATTTCAATTTAAAAAAGAAAAAAAACAATATTTACTTTCTGCTATAAAACACATCCAAAAAAAACATGGAAAAATCTAATTTCTTCATCAACTGATAAAAAAAAAAAAAAAATCCTAATAAGTGTATATTGATTGGTTTGTGTAAAGGTTATAGCGTCTACAAACTATGGGATATTTGTATTTGTTTTTATTTATTTTTTTACTAGTAATGGCGGCGATAAGCTACTTATAGTGAGACTGCGATATTGCAGCAGACATTCAGACACTGACACTTTTTTGGGGACACTAATACAGTGATCAGTGCTAAAAAATATGTACTGTCACTGTACTAATGACACTGGCTGGGAAGAGGTTAAACATCTAGGGTGATCAAAGGGTAACATGTGTGCCTAGCCAGTGTTTGTGTACACAGTGAGGTGTTTTTACTAAGGGATGTGCTGGATTTTATTCCCTACTGTTCACGGAAACCAAATCCACCACATCCCTGCTGACAGGGCGGAGTTTAGTTATAGCTCTGACTAAGGGGTATAGGGCTGAAACACGTTTGCTGGTCTGTATGTACGGGTTTTAACCTGATGTCCTAATACAACATTTTTAATGTTGGAAGATTCTACATAGTTGGCATAATTGCCAACACATTGGCATAGCTGCCAACAGTCCCGATTTTCCTGGGACAATCAAGGTATTTAGACCCTTGTCCCGGTCTTACCGTGTCCCAGGAAATTTCACAGGAAATTGGCGGTTTCCTGTTTTTTCGCCGCAGCTCAAGGTCTAGGGCGGCACTAGTGAATTGTCTCTGTCGTCATTTTACAGAAGACCAGCTCTCATGAGGAAGAAACAAGAGGCGGAGCCCGGGTGGCAATGAAAGTGGCTGTCAAAAGAAATAGAGCTGCTCCATTTCTATCGGCAGACGCTTTTATTACCACCCAGGCTCCGCCTCTTTTTTCTGGTTCAGGAACCAGAAAACAAATAGTCAGACAAGCCAAAACGTCAGGGAGCCAGAAGGAATGTCAGTCAAGCAAGTCTTAAACAGGAACACAGGAGAGGGTCTCTAGTGACCAAGGTGAAGGCCGAGATCATCTGGACTGGACGGCTTAAGTGGGCAGGACCGACGAGCAGGATCATCAACAGGTGAGTCACTGTGGAGAGATAGGAGCTGGCAATTAGCTGACAGCTGAGCGGCCAGCTCAGAGAAGGAAGGGCTGATCCCAGTCCTGACAGTACCCCCTCCTCAACGACCCCACCCCCTCAGAGGACCACCAGGCTTGAAGGGAAAACATCTATGAAAATCACGGAGGAGGACAGGGGCATGTACATCCAAGGATGGGACCCAGGAGCGTTCTCCTGGACCGTACCCTTTCCAATGCACCAGGTACTGTATGCACACACGAAACCTACGGGAGTCAACAATGGACTTTACTTCATACTCCTCATGGTTCTCAACCTGAACAGGGTGAGGACATGGCACAGAGGTGGTAAAGCAGTTGCAGACCAAAGGTTTTAATAAGGAGACATGAAATACATTTGAAATACGCATATTAGAAAGAAATTGAACCGAGATGCAAACTTCAGGGAGGAGCGAACTTCCCGCCGCCTGTAAAAATGATCAAGCGGCTGTGATCGTTCTTATAGTGAAGGGAATAACTGGCTGAAAAGAAGATATCTGAATGATGCCTGTAACTACAGGCATCATTCAGATATCACTGCTCAAACCTGATGATGTCAAAGGACATTGGACGGGAAGCGGTTAATCACACCCCCTCTAAGCCACAGCCAATATTTAGAATGTTTTAAACCAAGCCCACTTTGCCACGGTGCTCTTATGCCCCGTATACACGGTTGGATTTTCCGCCTGAAAATGTGTGATAGGACCTTGTTGTCGGAAATTCCGACCGTGTGTAGGCTCCATCACACATTTTCCATCGGATTTTCCGACACACAAAGTTTGAGAGCAGGCTATAAAATTTTCCGACAAAAAAATCCGTTGTCGGAATTTCCAATCGTGTGTACACAAATCCGACGCACAAAGTGCCACGCATGCTCAGAATAAATAAAGCGATGAAAGCTATTGGCTACTGTCATGTTTAGAGTCCCGACATACGTGTTTTACTTCACCGTGTTCAGAACGATCGGATTTTCCGACAACTTTGTGTGACCGTGTGTATGCAAGACAAGTTTGAGCCAACATCCGTTGGAAAAAATCCATGGATTTTGATGTCGGAATGTCAGATCAATGTCCGACCGTGTGTACAGGGCATTAGCGCGCCACATTATTACTTATGTTTCTTTTTGTATAACCACATCCATATTAGCTTAATGCCCCGCCACTACTTACGGGTGTGGTTATACAAAAAGCAAGATAAGTAATAATGTGGCACGCTAAGAGCACCGTGGCAAATTGGGCTTGGTTTAAAATATTCTAAATTTTGGGGGTGGCTTAAAGGGGGTGTGGTTAATCGCTTCCCGCCCACCCAACATCATATGACGTCGTCAGGTTTGAGCGGTGATATCTGAATGATGGGTGCAGTTACAGGCATCATTTAGATATCTTCTTTTTCAACTGGTAATCCCCTTTACCATAAGAACGATCACAGCCGCTTGATCATTTTTACAGGTGGCGGAAGAGGATGCCCCCCCCCCCGCGCCGCCCTCCGGTGCTTCTCCCGGCTCACCCCTACCATCGGCGAACCAGTGAAGGAACCGTCCGGCAACGGATGCTGAACATAGATGGTCAGATGGTCCCAGGATGGTCCTAGGAGTCCCACCTACAGAGACTTTCTTGCCATGCAGAAAAAAAGTGTCCCTAAAAACTTTTTTTTCAAACGTTGGCAACTATGCCTGTGAAGGGAGGCTGAACTACACCGTGCCCATCAACAATGGGATGTTAGTCAAAGGATTAGGCAGGAGAGTGGCACAAAGTCTTCAGAACTGCAAGTTCTTAAAGGTGAGGCACCCCTACTTATGACACCCAGCCATGCAGAAGATCACAAAACCAGTGGATCACTTTGTGTATGTTTGATAAGTAAAACAATTCTGTTATTTGCCTATGAACTGTGTATTAAGCTGCTTGCCTAGAGCTGGCCTTAAATAGGGTAAATTTCTGTCTATGTGAAATGTAGACAAGGAAAGTGTTTTATAGGGCTGGTGATTGCAGGTAAAAAATAATGTACTTAAAGGAATATATTTAGAATGACTCTTTATGCATTTTTATTAAGCTTATCAGCATTTTATGCTTGACGAGGCATGATTTTATGTTTAGTTTTAGTGCTTGTTAGACTACATCCTTTTTATTTTAGTGTTGCTGAGCACTGCGGGTGAAAAAAAAGCAAAGATGGCTTTTCTGCAGACGTCTTCAAATAGTTATTTCTATCTCTGCTACTACAATAATGGATAATAGGCTTGGATTTCAATTTCCAGAAGTGGGAAATTCGGTATAATAATGAGCTGATAAAACTGGCTATTCCATTTAGATAAAGAAAATCATGAATTAATTAAACAAATCAGCAAAGGAACATAGCTACCCACTATCAAGAAAGGTAAGAAGGTACCAAAGCCAAGAATTCGGTATACAGTTTAATGGGGATAAACCTGGGGGGGATTCATACCATGCACGTCCTGTAGATCGTAGATTTTACAACATCGTCCAATGACAATCTGCAGCTGCTAAAGCTTTCTGTAGAAGAAAATCACCCTATAGTCGCACATCAAAAATATCCCATTGATCTTGAGTGTATGACAACCTTAGCCTGGACTCCAGCCAGGCCATGCCTTCAACCAGGCCTGGTTGGAGTCTAGGCTGAGGTTGCCATACACTCAAGATCAATGGGATACAAGGGGAGGCCAATAAGTTCTTAACGTCACCATGATCTAGAGGGAGCTAGGGATCGGAAATTTCACAGGTTTATAGGTGGATATCTTAGTAATATGCATGCCAATTTGGGTTTTTGTAGGTCGTGGTGAGTTATAGTTCGAGCCAAGAGAATTGCAGTAGGTGTCATGCCAGACAAAGTTGAATACCGAGCAGTGATTAGGTTCCTCCATCTTCAAGGGAAATCTGCCCAAATAATCCATGAAGAGATGTCAGCTGTGTATGGAGAGGATTGTCCATCATATGAGACTGTCAAATGATGGAAGAAAGAATTCAAGTGTGGTCGCACAAATATACCGGATGACCCAAGGGAAGGTCGTCCGTTAACTGCCACCGAACCAAGTGTGTTGGCGAAAGTTGAGCAGCTAGTGCTTGAAGATAGATAGGTGTGACTATTCATTTCTTAGCTAGGGCGGGGAACATTAGTAGGGGGGTCAGTTTACGACATACTACATAACATCTTACATATGAGCAAAGTGGCTGCACGTTGGGTTCCCAGGTTACTGATACCTTTCCAAAAACGGCAACGAGTGGAATGTGCACAAAGCATTTTGGACCTGTACCAACTGTCACTTTTGTTTGCGATTGTGGCTATGAACCTCTGCCCCATCCACCTTACTCACCTGACCTAGCACCTTCAGACTTCTTGTTTTCAAATCTGAAGAAACATTTACGGGGAAAACGTTTCCACAATGATGAGGCAGTTATTACTGAAGTTGATAGCTGGTTCTCCTCCAAATCTCCATACGCAGATAGTATTAAAGGTTTGTTCCACAGATGTGAGAAGTGTGTAACCATAGGAGGTGGATATGTAAAGAAGGATGAGTCAGTGGACTAAATTTCAGATCTCTAGCACATCTGGATATTGGTGAGGGTAAGAACTTATTTGCCTCTCCTCGTAGTTTTGATGTGCGACTATAGGGTGATTTTCTTCTATGCACAGTGAGCGTAGGAGTCGGGACGAGCTCCCCCCTAAGCCAGTGCTCACAGCAGTGGACCGAGGACTTGCACCCCTTCAAA
Organism: Lithobates clamitans; assembly: GCA_037952925.1. Classification (NCBI taxonomy): domain Eukaryota; kingdom Metazoa; phylum Chordata; class Amphibia; order Anura; family Ranidae; genus Lithobates; species Lithobates clamitans. The sequence goes on from JBBGZY010001326.1 coordinate 957,112, forward strand.
AGCCTGAGGGGCTTACATACCAGTCTCTTTTGCTAAAGCTTGCTAGTTACTTACAGGCAGTAAGGAAAGATAGACTCCAACGAGATGATACAAAACATTAGTAAGACCTCTCCTAAAATTACAGTTCAGTTATGGGCACTAGTTCACAATAACTGCAAAGATTGCAATGGAAAAAAAATCTAAATTAACTAAGGGCATGGAGGACCTCAATAATGGACCTAAGAAACAATCTTATCCAGGGCTTTTTTTCCTCAAAGAATGGGTGCAGGTGCTCCCCCCTTTCAAAGCACCCCTTGTCTTCACCCTCTACACACCTCCAAGCACTGTCCCTTGGTTCCAGAACCCCCCCCCCACACACACACACACACACATACTGTCCAGTACTGCCCCTTTTAGAGAATACAGAACCAAATATCATTTAGTGGTGTTAGAAAATGTGTATGGAATTTTTTATTGATAGCAAGAAAGGCAGTAAAATGGATCCCCTGCAGCCAGCAACAATAGACCCCCCCCCCAGCAACAATAGAACCCCCACATCAATTTACCCACAAGCAACAGTACTTCCAACCCAGCAACAACAGACCTTGCCAGCAGCAAAAGATCTCCCAACATCAGTAGATCATTCCCTCAACCGTAGAACCTTCCCAGCAACAATTGACCGTCCCTGTGACAATACATTTCCCTCTAACGATAATAGGTCTCTCAGCAGCCAGCATCAGTAGTTCCTTTCCTCAACAGTAGAACTGTCTCAGCAACAATTGACCTTCCCTGTGACAATACGTCCCCCCCCCCCACGATAATGGATTCCCCAGCAGCCAGCATCGATAGACCCTCCAGGACACCCCACCACCCTATTACATACATCCAGTACTGGAGTTGTTGGAGGTCAGCGTTCCCCCACCGTTCCCCTGAAAAACAGCCCTGATCTTATCAAAAAGTGATCCATAGGAGATATGGAGGAACATACAGTATCTCACAAAACTGTGTAGACCCCTCAAATTTTTGTAAATATTTTATTATATCTTGTAATTTGACAACACTGAAGAAAAGACACTTTGCTACAATGTAAAGTAGTAAGTGTACAGCTTGTATAACGGTGTAAATTTGGTGTCCCCTCAAAATAACTCAACACACAGCCATTAATGTCTAAACCACTGGCAACAAAAGTAAGTACACCCCTAAGTGAAAATGTCCAAATTGGGCCCAAAGTGTCAACATTTTGTGTAGCCACCATTATTTTCCAGCGCTGCCTTAACCCTCTTGGGCATGGAGTTCACCAGAGCTTCACAGGTTGTCACTGGAGTCCTCTTCCACTCCTCCATGATGACATCACGGAGCTGGTGGATGTTAGAGATCTTGCGCTCCTCCACCTTCTGTTTTGAGGATGCCTCACAGATGCTCAATAGGGTTTATGTCTGGAGACATGCTTGGTCAGTCCATCACATTTACCCTCGGCCTCTTTAGCAACTCAGTGCTCATCTTGGAGGTGTGTTTGGGGTCATTATCATGTTGGAATACTGACCTGCGGCCCAGTCTCCGAAGGGAGGGGATCATGCTCTGCTTCAGTATGTCACAGTACATGTTGGCATTCATGGGAAGTGTGTTCATTTTTATAAAAAAGAAAAAATGGCATAACCTAATTGCAGGGAACATTAGAGAAGAAGGAGACTGGGGGGGGGGGGACCTAGAGCCCCTATTAGGGCTTTAACCCTTCGTGTGACCCAACCTCTCCCGAAAGCCCCAGTCATGCTGATATTTCACCTGAACGTCACCTTTAGTTCCAGGGATTTCTTTGCTGAAGGCTGTACGTATTCCATTTTTCTTTTTTTTTTTTTACCATTAACCACTAGGCATCCGCGCTATGGCCGAATGACGGCCACAGCGCGGACTTGCATTCCCGGGAGGCCTCCCCTGTGCACGCTCCCTGCGTGCGCGGTGTGATCACCGAGTCACTGAGACTCTGCTGATCACCAATCCGTGTAAGGGGCCGGTCCCGGCCCCTTACCATGTGATCAGCTGTCAGCCAATGACAGCTGATCACATGATGTAAACAAAACATCGGTAATCGTTTTTTTTTTTACTCACGCTGACAGCGCAAGTAAAAAAAAAGCCGATCACCGGCTCAGATGTAAGGGACATCGATCCCGAAGTGGAAGAGGCACATCTGCCTCATCAGTGCCCAATAAAAGTGCCACCTAACACTGCCCACAGTGCCACCTAACAGTGCCACCTAACAGTGCCCACAGTGCCACCTATCAGTGCCCACAGTGCCACCTAACAGTACCCACAAGTGCCACCTATCAATGCCCACAAGTACCACCTATCAATGCCCACCTGTAGTGCCAATCAGTGCCACCTGCCAGTGCTGCCCATCACTGCCACCCATCAGTGCCCATCACTGCCACCCATCAGTGCCCATCACTGCCGCCTATCAGTGCCCATCACTGCCGCCTCATCAGCGTACATCAATGAAGGAGAAAAATTACCCGTTTTAAATTTTTTATAACAAAATATAAAAAAAAAACAACATTTTTAAAAAAAAAAATTCAGTTTTTTAAATTTTTTTAACAAAAAGTAAAAACCGTGAGGTGATCAAATACCACCAAAAGAAAGCTCTATTTGTGCTGAAAAAATGATAAAAATTTCATTTGGGTACAGTGTTGTATGACCGCGCAATTGTCATTCAAGGTGCGTCAGCGCTGAAAGCTGAAAATTGGTCTGGATAGGAGGGGGGTTTAAGTGCCCTGTAAGCAAGTGGTTAAGACAAGTGTCACCATTCAAAAAAAGTTTTTATATGAAGAGCCTTAGAAATGATCCCTTTCCAAAAGATTATCTTGGGTCATCCTATTTTTGGGAGTGCAAGTGCAAATACAGTTTCACAAGATTCAAATTAAGCTCAGTGTGTTCGGGATCGCCAAGGTTTGGAAAGAGCTCCTTTATGAAACTTGAATGAGTTATCATCTGAAAAAAAATGTCATAGTTCACCGAGTACTGATGGTTCATACACAATGCAGCTGAAATAAAGTGTTCTCTGTCTATACCATTTGCAGAGACACTGTGCCGCATTTTCAGTGGTGATTTTGTGCTGTTAGAATCTATCTAAAAAAAAAAATATTGTTTTCTTATATTTTTCCCGTCTACATGCTTCTTATTGAAAGCCAAGCTCTAGGTAAATATTACAATTTTACCATACTTCACCCCCACCTTCCTCTAACCTATCACGCTAGGCTATTTTTATGTCTTCAAACATAAAAGTTATGCTACATATTCAAGTAATAAAAGAATCAGAATAAGTGCAAATAAAAAGAACATAAACACAGTGCACAAATGAAATGCAAAATTTAAATATAGGTCCAGTAAAGATACATTGAGGTCCTCTTCATATCTAATCAGAAGTTCAATATGTGTGTGGTCACCATCGGTCACCATATGTGAGATCCAGACTGGACCACCACCACCTGAATGTGGTAAAAATGCAAGCTTACTAGCTAAATAGGACCTTCTGTTAGGAAATGTCAACAACGCATGTGGCTTAATACCCAGCCAGGGTCTTCCTGTGACATTCCAATGGGGTCCCCTAAAGGTCAATGATCCACATAGTGTAAAAACCTTTGCGGTATGTTTATTAAAATATAAAATTGCGCTTACGCCAATATGAAGATAAAAACACCTTAAAACAACCTCACTGGCCAGCATACAACAAGCAACCCGCACTGCTGGACACCGAGATACGCGATGGCATCAGCACGTCCCTCCGCCCTATGCGTTTCGTCACAGGTGACATCGTGCGGAGCGTTTCGTCACAGGTAAGGTCTGTCTTACCTGGTGAAGTAGGATATACTCACCTAAGTGAAGGTTATCCCTTTCTGTCGCCAGTCACCTATCATCCCCTCGCAAGGAGCTGCTCCTCTTTTGTATCCTGAGATGACCCACCAATGGACAAGGCCAATAAAAAGACACCTGGAGAAGGACCCCATCAGAAGAGCAGAGAAGTGAAGGATTCGAACTGGAGATGTGCATAACAGAAAAATCTGTTTTGTTGGAATTCAGATTTGTTTGTTAACCAGTTCAGCCCCGAAAGATTTGGCTGCTGATTGACCAGGCCCTTTTTTTGCCATTCGACACTGTGTCGATTTAACTGACAATTGCAAGGCCGTGCGACGTTGCACCCAAACAAAATTGACGTCCTTCTTTTCTCAGAAATAGAGCTTTCTTTTGGTGGTATTTGGTATATACATCTCTGCGGTGGTATATACATCTCTGCGGTTTTTACTTTTTCTGCTATAAACAATAAAAGAGCGACAATTTTGAAAAAAAAAAAAACACAACGTTTTGTACTTTTTGCTATAATAAATATCCCAATTTTTTTTATTAAAAAAAAGCTAATTTTTTCTCAGTTTAGGCCGATATGTATTCTTCTTCCTATTTTTGGTAATAAAAATTGCAATATATTGATTGGTTTGCGCAAAAGTTATAGCGTCTACAAAATAATAATAATATACATTTATAGCATTTTTATTATTTTTTTTTTTTACTAGTAATGGCGGCGATCTGTGATTTTTATCGGGACTGCGACATTATGGCGGACACATCGGACACTTTTGACACATTTTTGGGACCATTGGCATTTATACAGCGATCAGAGTGCTATAAAAATGCATTGATTACTGTAAAAATGTCACTGGCAGGGAAGGGGTTAACACTAGGGGGCGATCAAGGGGTTAATTGTGTTCCCTGTGTGTGTTTCTAACTGTAAGGGGGGGGGGAATGACCTGGAGGAAATGACAGATCATGATTCCTAGCTATTAGGAACTCACGATCTGTCTCTCCTCAAAGAACAGAACAGGGATTTGTGTGTTTACACACACACACACACGTCCCTGCTCTACCTCTCGTGCCCGCAATCGCTCGTGGCTGACGGTCATCGCGACCGCTGGCCACGAGCAGCATCGGCACCCCCGCAGTGCAGCAGGCGCGGGCGCGCCCTGCTATTCCGCTTAAAGGAGCCGACATACAGCTATGAACGCTCAGGGGATCGTGCTGACCTGCCGCAGTATGGCATTATACTGCGGCAGGTCAGCACAATCCCGCAAGCCTTCATTGGTGGCTGGTTGGCAAATGGCTAAGTTAATAATTCTGTTTTCCTCATATTCGTTATGTTAGGATGATTCCTTTTCAGGATTAGTTATGTATATTCGCATTTGTTTCGTATATTCGTAATTTTCCAATCGATTTGAATTTCAGAATTGAAATTCAAGTCAATTCTATTCTATTTTAATCTATTATATTTCATTCTATTCTGACTGAACAGTGTACCAGCCCACTGCCGGTGCCGCGTGATCGTTGTGACCAATCGTTTGTCAACAATGGATGACATCCTTTCATGCCATCCATTGTGTACAATTGTGTTGCTAGTTGTGATTGGTCACAGTGATCACATGGTACAGACAGGGCCAATCACAGGCCAGCAGTACCATGTGATGAGCTTTGACCAATCACAGCTAATCACAACAAAACACACCGAATGAATCAGTTTCATTCAGAAAAAATGGAAAAATGGTTGCTTATACCCTGTTTCCCCCGAAAATAAGACCTAGCGCGATTGTCGGTGATGGCTGCAATATAAGCCCTACCCCCCAAATAAGCCCTACCCTGTTTCCCCGAAAATAAGTCCTACCCTGAAAATAAGACCTACAACTAGGGCTTATTTGGGGGGTAGGGCTTATATTGGAGCCATTACCGACAATCACGCTAGGTCTTATTTTTGGGGAAACAGGGTGCCAATGAAATTCACTGGTATACGCAATCCATAATGTGTAAAAAAAATGTATATATATATATCCTGATCACTTACCCAGAGTAGTACAATGTTACTATGGTAACTGCATTGTTCTGGTCACAGTGAGTAAAAAAAAAAAAATGATAAAAAAAAAAGAAAAGAAAATGTAATAAATACATTTATATATTTTTTTAAATACTGTCACCAGTCAGTGTCTCTGATCTCTGCCACACCAGTTATATGATAATGCAGCACTGCATTGGTGACAGTATGTATAAAAAAAAGAAATTGTGAAAAATTTTAACCTCTCTGGAAGTTTTTACCCCCCTTCATGACCAGGGCATTTTTTCTTATTCAGCGCTGCGATAATATAACTGGTAATTGTGCGGTCATGCAACCCTGTACCCAAATGAAATTTATATAATTTTTTCACACAAGTAAAGCTTTCTTTTGGTGGTATTTGATCACCTCTGGGTTTTTTATTTTTTATTATATGAGCAAAAAAAACAAAAAAAACAAACGTTTTGAAAAAACAAAACAATATTTTCTACTTTCTGTTAAAAAAAAACATATCTTGAAAAAAAAAAAATCAAAAAATCAGATAAATTTAGGCCAAAATGTATTCTGTTACATAGTAGGTAAGGTTGAATAAGGACAATAGTCCATCCAGTTCAGCCTGTGTACGTGTCTCAGTGTCAATAATCATTTCCCATATCCCTGTATGCTGTGTTCTTTAAGGTGCACATCCAAGAGTCTTTAAAAAATATCCATACTCCCCACAGCCACCACCAATTGTGGAAGAGAGTTCTACATCCTTATCACCCCGACAGTGAAAAATTCCCTGTGCAGTTCAAGGTTAAACCGCCTCTCCTCCAGTCTCATTGTATGGCCCCCGTGTCCTAGGCATGTGCAATTCGTTTCGTTCCGAATTCGTTTTTTAACGAATTTCGACAAATTCGTTAATTCGGGAATATCCGAATTAACGAAAACTTGTTTAACAAATTTTTTCAGAATATTCGTAAATTCGGGCATTCGTACATTCGTACTTTCGTACATTGGTACATTAGTAAATTAGTGAATTCGTAAATTTGTAAATTCGAAAATTCGGAAATCTGAAATAATAGTTAACTAATAATAACTTAACTATTAGTATTTACTAGTAACTTTTAAATTATAGGTATTGTAATTTCCTTTAAAATTTGGCTGTTAGTGAACGTAACACATACAAATTTATCCGAAGTTATGAATGATCCGAAAAAATGGAATGGAACGTAATGAATTAATAATAATAAATAACAATAATAATAATAACAACGTTTTAGTATTATTATTTATTATTAATTTGTTCCGTTCCATTTGTTTAGATGCAGCATTAGTTTTGGATAATTCGTAACTTCGGATAAATTCGTATTTGTTACGTTCACTGACAGTTAAATTTGAAAGGAAATTAACTATAATTTAATAGTTCGTTACTATTTCAGATTTTTGAATTTTCGTGTTTTTGGATTTTCAAACTTGAATTTACAAATTTCCGAATTTTCTAATTTACAAATGTACGATTTTACGAATTTACGAATGTACGATTTTACAAATCAACAAATGTAAAAATGTACGAACGTACGAATGAACGAATGTACGAATTTACGAATGTACGAATGTACGAACGAACGCATTTACGAATTTACGATTGAACGAATTTACGAATCGCGATCATAACGAATGACCTGAAAAACGAAAAAAAAACCAAAAACTAATGAAACGAAAATGAAAATGAATGAATTTTTTGGCTGTGCACATGTCTACCGTGTCCATTTACAACCCCTGAGACTGAATCGTATTTTTTCCCTTTGCTGGGATCCATATTGAGATATTTGTAAATCGCTATCATGTCCCCCTCTCAAGCGTCTCTTCTCCAGGGAGAATACATTGAGTGCTTGTAGTTGTTCCTCCATAATTGAGGTCCTCCAATCCCCCTTATTAATTTAGTTGCCCTTCTTTGGACTCTCTCCAGCTCCAGCACATCCCTTCTGAACATTGGTGACCAGAACTGGATGGAATACTCCAGGTGTGGCCGGACCAGAGTTTTTCGAAAGTGGCAGGATTATCGTTTTAACTCTGGAGTATCTCCTCTTTTTTATGCATGCTAACATTCTGCAGGCTTTGGTAGCTGCAGTTTGGCATTGCATGCTATAGCTCAGTCTGTCTTCTACTAGGACCCCCAGGTCCTTCTCCATCTTTGATTCCCCCCAGAGGTTCCCCCCCCTATCTAGTAGTGAGTAGTTTGCATTTATGTGTCATCCACAAAAACTGAGCTATTTATCCCGTCCTCTATATCATTTATCAATATACGAAACAGAATTGGTCCCAAGACAGAGCCTTGGTGTACCCCACTTACAAGGTCACATAGTAGGTGAGGTTGAATAAAGACAATAGTCCATCTAGTTCAGCCTGTGTTGGTGTATGTGTGTCAGTGGCTAAAATCATTTCCTATATCCCTGTAGGTTGTGTTCTACTTACGGAGCGCTTGCCATCATTATACGGTGGCTGTTTGACCTTGAATACCGGAGTTATGGCAGCAAATAGCTTCCATAACCCTGGCATCTTTTTAACCGCTTGCCGACCGGCTCACGCCAATTTATACGTCGGCAGAAGGGCACGTACAGACAGATTAACGTACCTGTACGTTGCCCTTTGAGAAGCGGTTTGCGGGCGGGTGCGCCCCGCGACCTCCGTGAGTGTGATCACGGGTCCCGCAGACTTGATGTCCATGGGGATACCTACGGTCGTCTCACGTAGAAGAAGTACCGGGAAATGCTGATGTAAACAAGCATTTCCCTGTTCTGCCCAGTGACACTGATAATTGGGAGCCGTGATCAGTGACGTGTCAACATAGCCCCTCCCCCCCACAGTTAGAATCACTCCCTAGGACACACTTAACCCCTACAGCGCCACCTAGTGGTTAAACCCTTCGCTGCCAGTCACATTTACACAGTAATCAATGCATTTTTAATTGCACTGATCGCTGTATAAATGTGAATGGTCCCAAAATCGTGCCAAGGGTCCGATCTGTCTGCCATAATGTCGCAGTCACAATAAAAATCGCTGATCGCCGCCATCACTAGTAAAAAAAAAAAATATTAATAAAAATGCCATAAAACTATCCCCTATTTTGTAGATGCTATAACTTTTGCGCAAACCAATCAATAAATGCTGATTGCGTTTTTTTGTTTTTTTTTTACCAAAAATATTTAGAAGAATAAGTATTGGCCTAAACTGAGGAAAAAAAAAATTCATATATTTTTGAGGGATATTTATTATAGCAAAAAGTAAAAAAATAATGCGTTTTTTTCAAAACTGTCGCTATTTTTTTGTTTATAGCGCAAAAAAATAAAAACCGCAGAGTTGATCAAATACCACCAAAAGAAAGCTCTTGTTGTGGGGGAAAAAAGGACGTCGCACGACGGCGCAATTGTCAGTTAAAGCGACGCAGTACCGAATCGCAAAAAAGTGCTCTGGTCTTTGTCCAGCCAAATGGTCCGGGGCTTAAGTGGTTAAGGTGAAAATCCTCGAGGCTTTAGAACCACTTTAAATTTATTTTTGCCTGAAGCACATTTTAAGCAATTTGACTTCATACAATTTTTTTTTTTTTTTAAATATTACGCAGAGCATTCTAAAATGTTAAGCATTTTTTTTTTAAGCATTAATGTGTTTCTAGTAAGCAATGGAAAGATATATTCATTACCATAATGGCATTTTGATTATTTCTGTCATTTCACTTAAAATCTTTCTGCTGCTCTGAAAGGCACAAACAATACTATTAAAAATTAAACACATATCATATTTCAAACTCTTTTCCCTTGAAAACGATTTGCCTTTGATAAAAAAAACATTTTACATTGTTAACAAAAAGTTACGTAATTGCCAAAGTCATTTATCAATTAATGAGCGTGTATGGATGATTTAGATGATTTATCATCCTGAAATATTTAAGGTTTTGCCGCATAATATGACCGTTGAACAAAAGTCTGGATTTAACAACTCATTTTCCTATGCAAAGGGGAGTAAAAAAAAAGAAAAAAAGAAAAGAGAGTAATGGTTTTTAAGCCGTGTACACGTCGGAGGTCGTTCAAGTACATGTGAAGTCAAGGAAATCAAAGGGCATTATCTTATTCAAGCAAAATTTCTAAAGCTGTATTTAAACTGTGTAAAAAAATATATATATGCAACTTTTACTTGTCACACTTTCATATCACGTGACCCATGGCCCATCCCTCTTCTCAAGTGCAGAGGGGCACGTCATCATGTTCCCGAAACTGGACATCAGAATGACATCAAATATGATTCCTATCTAGATACGCTAAGTATTGGGACGCCTGCCTTTACACACACATGAACTTTAATGGCATCCCAGTCTTGGTCCGTAGGGTTCAATATTGGGTTGGCTCCACCCTTTGCATGATAGCTTCAACTCTTCTGGGAAGGCCGTCCACAAGGTTTAGGAGTGTGTCTATGGGAATGTTTGACCATTCTTCCAGAAGCGCATTTGTGAGGTCGGGCACTGATGTTGGAAGAAGAAGGCCTGGATCGCAGTCTCCCTGACAGGAGTGCAGCCCAGATCATGCTGAGGAGAGTGGTAAGGGGGTGGTAAAATATAACTCAGAGGCCTCCTGTGTGAATGACCCCCAACATCCAAGTCCCTCTGATTCAAGTTAAAAATGTGCGAATTGTTTGGGCCAGCAGGGCCTGGTATGGATTGGGGGGGCATGCTGTTTTTTTTTTTTTTGTATTGCCGGCAATGGCTTGCAACCAGGAAAATCTATTTAAATGTCTTTTTTTTTCTTTAGAAATGTCAGTTTTGCTGCAGCAGGTTCTATACAGGGTACAGATGCTCCACTTTACAGGCAGACTAACGAGACCCCCCAGGCACTATATTTAAAGGAATTTTTAATTGTTATTTTTTCACTTTAAGCATTATTATAATTGCTTCTCCTTTAACCACTTAATGACTGCCCCACTTACATATACTGTGGCAGGGCAGCCCTGAAGTGTAAAATCACGTACCTGTACATGACTTCTTCCTTGTCCTTGTCTAGAGTGCGCTTGCGCCTCCAGAGACCTGCTCCTGCTGTGATTGGACACAGCGGGATCCAATCAGTGGGTCCAGCAGACCTGGCGATCGTTCGGAGAGAGTCAGAACAGCTGTCTGCCTATGTAAAGAAGGCAGACCGCCGTTCTGCCAGAGGGGAATATGGAGATCTTGTGTTTCTGCTTAGCAGAAACACGGAGCTCTGTTTTCCTTTAATCAAAGCACACCCCCCACAGTTAGAAAGCACCCCTAGGGATACATTTAACCCTTTAATTGCCCCTGATGTTAACCTCTTCCCTGCCAGTGTTATTAGTATAGTGACGGTGCATTTTTTAACACTCATCACTGTTTTGGTGTCACTGGTCCCCAAAAACTGTCACTTATGCCGTGTACACACGGCGGACTTTTTTGACCGGACTGGTCCGACGGACCGAATCCGGCGGACAATCCGACCGTGTGTGGGCTCCATCAGACCAGCAGCGGACTTTTTCGGTCAAAAATCTGACGCACTTTAGATTTGGAACATGTTTCAAATTTGTCCGACGGACTCGAGTCCGGTCGAAAAATCCGCTCGTCTGTTTGCTAGTCCGACGGACGAAAACCCACGCTAGGCCAGCTATTGGCTACCGGCTATCAACTTCCTTATTTTAGTGCGGTCGTACATCACCACGTACAAATCCGTCGGACTTTGGTGTGATCGTGTGTAGGCAAGTCCGGTCGTTAGAAAGTCCGTCAGAAGTCCGCTAAAAGTCCGTCAAAAGTCCATTGGAAAGTTCGTCGGACCAGTCCGGTCGAAAAGTCCACCCGTGCATACGCGGCATTAATGTCAGATTTGTCCGCAAGTCCAGTACGAAATCGATGATCGCTGCCATTACTAATAAAAAATTTAAAAAAAAATAAAAAGTCCCTAAATCTATCCCATAGTTTGTAGGCGCTATAACTTTTGCACACACCAATCAATATACACTTATTGGGATTTTTTTTTTACCAAAAACATGTAGCAGAATACATACAGTATTGGCCTAAATTTATGAAAAAATTAAATTTTTTACATTTTTTTATTAGGTGTGTTTTTTCATAGCAGAAAGTAAAAAATATTGTTTTTTTTTTTTTTTAATTGTCTGTCTTTTTTTGTTTATAGCTCAAAAAATAAAAAACACAGAGGTGATCAACTACCACCAAACGAAAGCTATATTTTTGGGGAAAAAAAGGACATACATTTTATTTGGGTACAGCGTCACACAACTGCTCAATTGTCAGTTTACGTAACGCAGTGTCGTATTGCAAAAAATGGCCTGAGCAGAAAGGGGGTAAAACCTTCCGGAGAGGAAGTGGTTAAAAAAGATATTTAAAAAATATATTTTTTTTTGCATCGATACATGTCTCCCAGGGCAGAACCCAGGCCTCCCTACCCTTTTCATGGCCAATAACTTGAATATAAGCCTTTGAAATGAGGACTGTTTATTTTTCGAGTTTTTATATATATATATATATATATATATATATATATATATATATATATATATATATATATATATATATATATATATATACCTATATATACATATATATATATATATATATAAATATTATATATATCTATTTATATATATATATATATACATATATATATATATATATATATATATATATAGGGCTTTTTTTCAGGGGGAACTTGGTGGACCTCAGTTCCACCACCTCTGGCTCAGACTCTTGGGGGGAGGGCTGCTCACCACAATCACTTGTAAACACAGAAGTCCGGTTTCTGTGTTCACAAGTGAAAGCTCTGCACTCTGTGTGTAATGCAATCCTGGTATTTATTGCCCCTCTAAGACCCTCCTACTGTTCGTGAAATTTGACTGACCGCACCCACTATTTGATGTGATTTGGAGGGTGTGTGTGGGTGGAGGGGTTTTGGGGGGCTGTGGTTGAGTTCCAGCACCTATTGTTTGAGAAAAAAAAGATATATATATATATATATATATATATATATATATATATATATATATATATATAGACTTTAATAGGGTTCTGGGTTCAGGTCAGGACTTTTCCATGTTCAGGAGTCCTGGTGCGAACCAAACCAGGGGGTGTTGGGCACATTACTACTTGGAGTTTACACAAGGCCAAGAATTCTCTCCCCATCCTAATGCGAAAACTGCTGAGTGTGGTAATTGGCACCTAAGACACCCAATGCTGCTTTATAGGAGAGATGGCAGACATTTGTAATGCTTCTGGCTGCCAAGCAGAGCAGTGGGGGAGCAAAAAAAGATAAATATATGCTGGAAATTAAAGACAACCTGTTGCTATAGGGACCATCTTTTTTTTTTTTTTTTTTAATTCTGATTTTTATTAAATCTTTTTTATTCATTTCAAAGAATACATACTGTACAAAAACATTCCACTTTTGTCTTCCCACCCACTGGGTCTCTTAGAAAAACAAATAGTCCCTTGTTGACAATCATATTTCTCTCTGAATATAGTACAAGGTAGTTTAGGTATTTATAAAGCACAAACATTGTTTGATTTATATAGGAGAAAAAGAATAACAATGAAAAAAACAAAGTACTGTGAGATGAAGAGACATAAAAGGAGTTTTGTGCTGTTGCAATATAGGAATGGTGGTAACGATGTGGATTATAATAATAATAATAATAGTACGAGAATAGCAGTTGAAGAGTTGTTCCAATAAACATTTAAAGTGATTCTAAAGGTTGTATTAATTTTTTTTTGGGGGGTGGGGGGTACTCCCGCTTCTTCAGGGCTGTTGCTGCATGCTATTTTAATGGAGAAAAGTTCCCAAGCCGAAAACGGACAGAATGACAGTTGTGGTTGCAGGTGCAGTGATGGGACCATTAATCCCAGAAGACAAATCCGTGGGTCTAGGGACACATTCACCCGAAAAACTCTTGTCACCTTATCTAACACCTCCCTCCAATATCTAAAAAAAGTTAGGATATGTCCATAACTGGTTCCTTCTTTATTGTATTGACAATTTTTAAAGATGAAAATTCGTGTAAATCCTTATTTATGTATATATTTAGGATAGAATAAGAGATACGTTTGAAGACAACAGAAATCTCAAAATGTTTATCATGTATGTGGAAACGTTATTTTGGTACATGGTACTCTTTGTGACTAGTGCTTGGCAGAAATCAATCTACAAACCACCAGTGGTAGACTTCCTATTTGTACTATGATGTGCTCACGCAATGCACGGGTGGCAAAAAATACGAGCTTAATTATCCACCAAAGGCCTTTTGATGTTGTTATCTACAGCCTTAATTATACCCCAGAGAGAGGTGGTGACCCTATGTGACCTCCTCTCTCCTCTCTCTCTTTTAGTACAAGATATTCTACAACCACAAAAGTCAACCTTGGGCCTAAATATATTGATAAATAGTGGTACTACACAAATAATGTGTCTTTGATCCTTGGCAGCTGTAAAATATGCCAAAATAATATGAAATGCAGGTCTTAAGCTACCAAACTCCACCTATGAACTTGTTTTGTAACCAGTAATAGCGTGAAAACCAAAGTCCTTCAGGCATTGACACCCCTAGGTTGTTAATGGCAGGACTTGGAACTGTCAAGCTCCATCTATGGCCAATGGCAGGAGAAAACTCAAGAAGGAAAAGACTAATTTTTAGCCAGTGGTAGGATGAAAACAAGAATCCCTAAGGCATTGACACACTGGGTTGCTCATGGACAGTACTTGGAGCTGCCAAACTCCATCTATGACCACTGGCAGAAGGAAAACGAATAAGGAAGGAGCTTATTTTTCTGACATAGCAAAAAAAACCAGAATCATTCAGGCATTGACATCCTAGGTTTTTAATGGCAGAACTTGAAGCTGCCAAACTCCATCTATGACAACTGGCAGAAGGAATATCAAGAAGGAAATAACTAATTTTTTGGCCAGTTATAGCATGAATATCAGTATCCTTCAGATATTGACATCCTATGTTGCCTATGGCAGGATTGGAGTTGCCAAAGTCCATCTATGACCACTGGCAGAAGGAAAATCAAAAAAGAAAGAACTTGTTTTTTTTAGCGAGTAATATCATCAGAACCACAATCCTTCAGGCATTGACATCCTAGGTTGTCAATGATAGGACTTGAAGCTGCCAAATTCCATCTATGACCACTGGCAGAAGGAAAACCAAGAAGGAAGGAACTCATTTTTTGGCCAGTTATACCGTGAAAACCAGAATCATTCAGGCATTGCCACCCTAGGTTGTTAATGGCAGAACTTGAAGCTTCCAAACTCCATCTATGACCACTGGCAGAAGGAAAATAAAGAAGGAAGGAACTTTTTGGCCACTTATAGCATTAAAACCAGAATCCTTCAGATATTGACACCCTAGGTTACCTATGGTAGGATTAAAGTTGCCAAAGTCCATTTATGACCACTGGCAGAAGAAAAATCAGGAAAGAAGGAGCTTGTTTTTTTAGCAAGTAATAGCATCAGAACCATAATCCTTCAGACACTGACATCCTAGGTCAGTGATGGCAAACCTTGGCACCCCAGATGTTTTGGAACTACATTTTCCATGATGTTTATCTACACTGCAGAGTGCATGAGCATCATGGGAAATATAGTTCCAAAACATCTGAAGTGCCAAGGTTCATCATGTCTGCCCTAGGTTGTCTATGAAAGGACTTGAAGCTGCCAAATTTCATCTATGTCCACTGGCAGAAGGAAAACCAAGAAGGAAGGAGCTGATTTTTTTGCCAGTTATAGCATGAAAACCAGAATCTTTCAGGCATTGACACCTTAGGTTGCCTATGGTAGGATTGGAGCTGCTAAAGTCCATCTATGACCACTGACAGAAGGAAAATCAGGAAATAAGGAACTTGTTTTTTAGCCAGTAATAGCATCAGAACCATAA
This sequence comes from Lithobates clamitans, assembly GCA_037952925.1. Taxonomy (NCBI): domain Eukaryota; kingdom Metazoa; phylum Chordata; class Amphibia; order Anura; family Ranidae; genus Lithobates; species Lithobates clamitans. Next base: position 972,869 of record JBBGZY010001326.1, read on the forward strand.
TCCTTTAGGCATTGACACCCTAGGTTGTCCATTATATAACTTGAAGCTGCCAAATTCCATTTATGACCACTGGCAGAAGGAAAACCAAGAAGGATGGAACTAATTTATTGGCAAGTTATACCATGAAAACCAGAATCATTAAGGCATTGCCATCCTAGGTTGATAATGGCAGAACCTGAAACTTCCAAACTCCATCTATGACCTCTGGCAGAAGGAAAATCAAGAAGGAAGGAACTTGTTTTTGCCAGTTATAGCGTGAAAACCAGAATCCTTCAGATATTGACACCCCAGGTTGCCTATGGTAGGACTGGAGTTGCCAAAGTCCATCTATGACCACTGGCAGAAGGAAAATCAGGAAAGAAGGAACTTGTTTTTTTAGCGAGTAATAGCATCAGAACCATAATCCTTCAGGCATTGACACCCTAGGTTGTCCATGATAGGACTTGAAGCTGCCAAATTCCATCTAGGACCACTGGCAGAAGGAAAACCAAGAAGGAAGGAAAACATTTTTTGGCCAGTTATACAATGAAAATGAAAATCCTTCAGGTATTGACAACCTAGGTTGTCTATAGTAGGATTGGGGCTGCCAAAGTCCATCTATGACCACTGGCAGAAGAAAAATCAAGAAGAAAGGATTTTATCAGCCAATGTTAACATAAAAACCATAACCCTTTAAGCATTAATACCCAAGGTTGCTCATGCCATACTTGGAACTGTCAAACTCCATCTATGACCACTGACAGAAGGAAACTAAGAAGGAAGAAACTCATTTTTCGGCCAGTTATAGCATGAAAACCAGAATCCATAAGGTATTCACACCCTAGGTTGCTCGTGGCAGTACTTAGACCTGCCAAACACCATCTATGACCACCCCTGGCAGAAGGAAAACTAAGAAAGAAATAACTAATTTTTCTGCCAGTAATAGCAAGAAAAAGAGAAACATTCAGGCATTGACATCCTAGGTTTTTAATGGCAGAACTTGAAGCTTCCAAACTTCATCTATGGTCAATGGCATGAGAAGACTCAGAAGGAAGAGACTCGTTTTTTAGCCAGTAATAGCATGAAAACCAGAATTCTTCAGGCATTGGCAACATAGGTCATTCATGGTAGGGCTTTTTATTTATTTATTGGTAAAGCCAAAAGCCTCTTTATGTACTTGTGTCTAGAAGATTCGCTTAGAATGAGTACTAATAATTGGTTTCTAGATGTAATGTGACTTGTGGCATATTGAATCTGAATATTTAATCTCTCAATATAATAAAACCAAAAAAGATTCATTGTCCTTCGTTAATAATTGGGGGCCATGTGGTTTAAGGTAGAATACACAAGTTTCATATAATATGGGATGTCAGGAAGAATTAATTTGCTTTCATGTTTTTATTTTGAAAGTTCACTCCATCAAATACAATAGCAATTGTTTATGTCATGTTCCATTTCCTGGTAGAGGATAACGATTTAGCGCGGTTGCCTCAGAGTAGTGAGAAAATTGATATACTAAAAGAAGTTGACACAGAGGATGAATCCGCTTGTGCCATTGTAGCCATCGAGCTTCTAATCTCACTTTTTAATTAATTATCTGTCAGATCCACTAACTCATCTCCAACGGACTACATAGGATCTCGGCAAATTGGCCCTAAAATTAGACTCCAGCCTGGTATGGGCTTCATCTTGACCCTGCTATTCCTAATATTGATTTTCCCATCTTTGAGCTCCTCACAGCAGAGGAGAAATAAACTCTTGGAATTGAAATAAAGTCAATTATATACACTTTTAGGAACAGAACTTGCCTCCTAAATAAAGGTTAGCTACATAGCATTTTGTGAAAAGGTTTGCTGTTGAGTTCTTTGTCTTTGAAGTCACAAATTTCAGAGTCTGTTTCAACATTCTTCACATTAACCATTTAAGTTAAATTTTCTGGTAATCTCTAGCCGAGACAAACATTCTGCCATTAGATCTTGCATTATTTTTGCGAATCTGTGCTGTGCTTTTTTTTTTAAGTGTGATAAAGTTAATATTTTATAAGCAGACCAATAAAAAATATAATAGATCCATGTAGCAAAAGACACCCACAAGCCAAGGTAAAGAAATGCTGTTTGCCCTAATATTACACAGAAATGAAACACAATTTCTCCCAAAGGCTTTTATGCAGCAGAAAAATTCAAATAATGACACTAAAAAATGAGAAAATGTGTATTTTTATTGATACAAGATATTAAAATTCAAAAGAAATATTGTCTTCATAAAGGCCTTTTAGGCAGGAAAATGTATTATTAAGTCCTTTACCTGCCGCTGTCCAAGGACATCATTCATTATAGTTGGGGTCATATATACCAGAGCTCATATTTTAAACAATATGTTTTTTATTTTAATATTTTGTATCAATAAAAATAATCACTTTAGATTTGTTTTGTGTAATTATTTTATTTTTTCTGCTGCATTAAAGCCCTTAGGAGAAATGTTGTTTCATTTCTATATAATAGACACATGCGACCCAATGATTATCACAAATTATCCCCTATTCAAACATGCTGAATACATATCTGCAATGAGCATATGGGTATACACTGTCACCACTCTTCAAGCCTAGAGATATTTCCCTGGACCAAATCCCCAGAAGGAGAAGAAAAAAAAGAGCACCAGGCTTGCATAATGTAAAATGATAGAAAGTTTATTGTATTGGTTAAAAACACTTAAAATCATAAAGGAAACAATTGGTATCCAACAACTTACAATTCCCAAGATTCCAATAGCAGGCACAAATGCATGGAGTTGTCATGACTTCCGGCTCTAACCTAAGTGTTTCGTCAGATATGACGTCATTGGGGGCACAGAAGAGTCATCATGTCCTTATATGTCCTATGTTTATTACAAGCGAGGGGGAGCACAGGAAACCAACTAAACCAATCAATAAAAAACATTTTTTTTCTTTATTCAATGTTTTGATTGTATGTGCACTTATCTTTTGCACAGTTTCCATTTATATTTTACAATATAAACTATTGCACTTATCACCATATTTTGGTACTATTAGAGCTTCTATTATTGGAAATGTATAGTGGTTTTTCTTTCCTTTATTTAAATTGTGAAAAATGAAAAAAAAAATAATATACAGGTAATCAGAGTATAGCATCAAGTTAGTTAAACTCCTGTAATATTGACCCGATCAGTTAAGTAGCAGAGGGGGTTGTTAATCAGTTTTAGCTGCTTTGGTGTTGAAATTAACAACAGGTGCACTAGATGGGCAACAGTGGGAAGACCTTGAAAACAGAAATGGTTTTACAGATGGAGGCCACTGACATTTTCTTTTCCCTACTAATCTTTTTCTGACTGTTTTTCACTAGTTTTGCCTTTGGCTAGGATCAGTGTCACTATATACCTGGACCCTATAGAGGTTGCACAGGCAGTCCAACTCCTCCAGGGTGGTACATCAATACATGCCATTGCCAGAAGGTTTGCTGTGTCTCTCAGCACAGTCTCAAGAGCATGAAGGAGATTCCAGGAGACAGGCAGTTACTCTAGGAGAGCTGGATAGGGCCGTAGAAGGTCCTTAACCCATCAACAGGACCGGTATTTGCTCCTTTGTGCAAGGAGGAACAGGATGAGCACTGCCAGAGCCCTACAAAATGACCTCCAGCAGGCCACTGGTGTGAATATCTCTGACCAAACAATCAGAAACAGACTTCATGACGGTGGCCTAAGGGCCCGACATCCTCCAGTGGGCCCTGTGCTTACTGCCCAGCACCTTTGAGCTTGATTGACATTGAACGCCAGAATTGGCAGGTCCGCCACTTGCTCCCTGTGCTTTTCAAAGATGAGAGCATGTTCACCCTGAGCACATGTGACAGACATGAAAAGGTCTGGAGAAGCCATGAAGAACATTATGTAACATCGTTCAGCACGACCGGTTTGGTGGTGGGTCAGTGATGGTCTGGGGAGGCATATCCATAGAGGAACGCACAGATCTCTACAGGCTAGACAATGGCACCCTGACTGCCATAAGGTATTGGGATGAAGTCCTTGGACCCATTGTCAGACCCCATGCTGGTGCAGTGGGTCCTGGGTTCCACAAAGGGGTTTGAGTGGCTATTAAAGGTAACCATCCTCACCTGTGATCTGTTTGCTTGTAATTAGTGTGAGTGTATAAAAGGTCAATGAGTTTCTGAACTCCTGACAGACCCTTGCATCTTTCATCCAGTGCTGTACTGACGTTTCTGGATTCTGAGTCATGGGGAAAGCAAAAGAATTGTCAAAGGATCTGTGGGAAAAGGTAGTTGAACTGTATAAAACAGGAAAGGGATATAAAAAGATATCCAAGGAATTGAGAATGCCAATCAGCAGTGTTCAAACTCTAATCAAGAAGTGGAAAATGAGGGGTTCTGTTGAAAACAAACCACGGTCAGGTAGACCAACTAAAATTTCAGCCACAACTGCCAGGAAAATTGTTCGGGATGCAAAGAAAAACCAACAAATAACTTCAGGTGAAATACAGGACTCTCTGAAAACATGTGGCGTGGCTGTTTCAAGATGCACAATAAGGAGGCACTTGAAGAAAGATGGGCTGCATGGTCGAGTCACCAGAAGAAAGCCATTACTACGCAAATGCCACAAAGTATCCCACTTACAATACACCAAACAGCACAGAGACAAGCCTCAAATCTTCTGGCACAAAGTCATTTGGAGTGATGAGACGAAAATGTAGCTTTTTGGCCACAACCATAAACGCTACATTTGGAGAGGAGTCAACAAGGCCTATGATGAAAGGTCCACCATTCCTACTGTGAAACACGGAGTTGAATCGCTGATGTTTTGGGGATGTGTGAGCTACAAAGGCACAGGAAATTTGGTCGAAATTGATGGCAAGATGAATGCAGTATGTTATCAAAAAATACTGGAGGAACATTTGCATCCACCAGCCAGGAAGCTGCGCATGGGACGTACTTGGACATTCCAACAAGACAATGATCCAAAATACAAGGCCAAGTCGACCTGTCATTGGCTACAGCAGAATAAAGTGAAGGTTCTGGAGTGGCCATCTCAGTCTCCTGACCTCAATATCATTGAGCCCCTCTGGGGAGATCTCAGACGTGCCATTCATGCAAGACAGTCCAAGAATTTACAGGAACTGGAGGCTTTATGCCAAGAGGAATGGGCAGCTTTACCATCTGAGAAGATAAAGAGCCTCATCCACAAATACCACAAAAGACTTCAAGCTGTCATTAATGTTAAAGGGGGGCAACACACGGTATTAAGAACTAGGGTATGTGAACTTTTGATCAGGGTCATTTGGGTAGCTTCTTTTTTCATTATGATTTAAAAAGAGTAAACACAGTTAATTGATAAAAAAATGGCTTCAGCCAAACACTAACCATGAGTGAAAGAAAAGTTTTTGTGTTATCATTCATATTCTATGAAAAATGGCCAAGAAATCATAAATTCTGCCAGGGTATGTAAACTTATGAGCACAACTGTATATGTGTATGTATTTTTTTTAGGTAAATAGGTTGTATTCAGAAACGCACTATACTGTATATTTACAAAACATGCACATTTCCCCATGTCTTGCTTTAAAATCACTGCTTGTCGATCTGCCAGAAGTCCACTGAACTCCAAACTTCCTGTAGTGTGGTGACAACACTGCCCCTCCTGCACTGAAAACCTAAGTAGTGCTGTCAGGCCTGCCTGAGTTCTCCCCTACTGGACTACAGAACACCTCTACCTTAATTTATGGAGATGGAGAGACGGTGGCGGTGAGGAGTTATGTAGTTTATTTTAATCAAGTAAAGTTTACTATGTTTAAGTTTTAGAGGTACTGAGAATATGAAGAAGGAGAACCTGTTGCCAACCATTCCTCCCGTTAATGCAGAGCTTGGTACCTTAATGGCTGGTCACCAGGGGTGAACCAAGTCAAACGAGGGCAGGGAGGGACTCCCCAGCTGTGGGCGGGTAACACATTTCAGAAAGTCAAACCCTTTGCAGGAATTTTGGGGAACTCTGGTGGCTGAGAAGTGCAGGGGAGGTACCTACATACACCTTATCTCCTCTGCCCTGCGAGAAGCCTGCTGGTCTGCTCTGTATGGGGAAATCACAAGTTCACGGTAAAGACTCAGGGGTTTGCTTTTGTCTGTCTAAGTGCAAAACTGTGTATGTCTAAACTTAAATAAAAAAATGTTGAAACATTTCCAAAATCTCCGCAAGGCTCCAAATGAAAAAAAAAAGCAGCTCTTTTGACACACATCACCATCATTTCTCCATTATAAGTGCTTCTTTCTGTGTAGTCTGGCGTTATAAAAAAAACGAAAAAAAAAAATGTTTTTGTACTAGAATATGAAAATTATTACTTGTAAAAGTGTTGCTGCTCTTCATATGCCAAAAAAAAAGTATGTCTCAGCTCTTCCTGCTTTCTTTATTCCGATCGTTCACACTGTGATTAGTGCGAGGTACAGTGCATCTGTCACAAATACGACACCGCTCATAAACACGGGGTGACATGCCATGTGATAGACTGTTTTGACGTAGTCGCATTCAGTGCGTTATGGAACTTTTAAAAGTTTTATATAAGTTTTTATTTCATCACAATGTTGCGGGTTTTTTTTTTTTGTCAGAAATGCCAATGCAGTTTTTATCATGGATTCCTTGTCGCTTTGAGCTCCCAGAGAATATTGGATAGGTGGGGAGGGCCGTGTGGGATGGTGCCACAAGTGGGTTATATACTTGTTATTCTTTGTTCACTGGCTTCAGTGTCTTTCCACATCTCTCTCTTTTCTATCTTCCCTTTATCACTCATCTGTCTCCTTTTCTCTTCTCTCGTTTGTTCCCTCCTGTCTTCTTTCTCCTCTTTGTCCTCGCCTCTTCTTCTCTTCTGCTCTCTTCCCTCCTCTCCTCCACCTTCCTGTCTTCACTCCTCCTTCCACCTATTTCTCCTCTCCTCCTCTCCTCTCTTCTCCTTTCCTCTCCCTTTTCTTATACCCCCCTCCTTCCTCTCCATTTTGCTCTATTCTCATATCCTGCCTTATTTCTTCTCCTATCTACTGCTTTTTCCTCCTCTCCCCTCCCCTCTTCCTTTGTCCTCTCCCAACTTCACCTGTATTCCCTCCTCTTCTCTTTTCACTTCCCCTCTCTTGTCCCTTCCCTTCACTGCTACATCCCACCCCTTCTATCTCCTCCCCCTCCTCTTCATTCTCTTCTCCTTCTCCTCTCTTTTCATTTCATCTTTCTTGTCTTTTCCCCTCCTCTCCCCCCCTGTCCTTTTCTCTCCTTCTTCCCTCCCCTTTTTCTTCCCTTTTCCTTCCTCTCCTTTTTTCTATCCTGTTCCTTTACTTTACTCCTTTAGCATCTGTACCCCCCCCCCCTCTCTTCTGCTCTCCTTTCCTATCTTCCCTCTCCTCTCTCTTCCTTTATTTTTTGTATCTTCTCTCCACTTCCCATCCTCTTCTCATCTTTGTTCTGTTGCCCCTTCCTATCTACCCTCTCCTCTCCACTCTCCTCCCCTCCCTCACTCCTCTCCTCCCTCCTCTTTTCTTTTCACTTCTCTCTTGTCCTTTCCTCTCCTCTGCTGTATCCCACTCATCCTCTCCTTTACCCTCCTGTCCTTTTCTCTCCTTTCTTCCCTTTTTTTCTTCCCTCTTCCTTTCTCTCCTTTTCCTTTTTTTTCTACCCTGTTCTTTTGCTTTAATCTTTTATCATCTCCACACCCCCCCTCTTCTGCTCTCCTTTCCTATCTTCCCTCTCCTCTCTTTTGCTTTCTTTTTTTATATCTTCTCTTCACTTTCCATCATCTCCCCTTCTTTGTTCTGCTGTCCTTTCCTATCTACCCCTTCTCTCTTTTCCTCTTCTGTCCTCCCTAACCTAGTCTCCCTCTTCTCTCCTCTCATCACTTATATATTCTCCCTCTCTTCTCCTCTCCTCTCCCCCTTCTACTCTCCTTTTCTATTCTCCTCCTCTCCTCTCTCTTCCTTTCTTTTTCATATCTTCTCTCCACTTTCCTTCTTTCCTACCTTTTTTTTCTTCCCTCTTCCTTTCTCTCCTTTTCCTTTTTTTTTTCTACTCTGATCTTTTGCTTTATTTTTTTATCATCTCTACCCCCCCCCCCTCTGCTCTCCTTTCCTATCTTCCCTCTCCTCTCTTTTCCCTTCTTTTTCATATCTTCTCTCCACTTTCAATACTCTCCGTCTCCCCTTCTTTGTTCTGCCGTCACTTCCTATCTACCCCTTCTCTCTTTTCTCTTCTGTCCCCCCTAATCTAGACTCCCTCTTCTCTCATCACTTATATCTTCTCCTTCTTCTCTCCTCTCCCCCTTTCTTCTCTCCTTTCCTATACTCCCTCTCCTCTCTCTTCCTTTCTTCTTTGTATCTCCTCTCCACTTTTCTTCTTCCCTCCTTTTTTCTTCCCTCTTCCTTCCTCTCCTTTTCTTTTTCTTTTTTTTACCCTGTTCTTTTGCTTTAATCTTTTAACATCTCTACCCTCCCTCTCTTCTGCTCTCCTTTCCTATCTTTCCTGTCCTTTATTTTCCCTTCTTTTTCATATCTTCTTTCCACCTTTCATCCTCTTCCCTTCTCCCTTCTTTGTTCTGCTGTCCCTTCCTATCTACTCCTTCTCTCTTTTCCTCTACTGTCCTCCCTGACCTAGTCTCCCTCTTCTCTTTTCTCATCACTTTTCTATTTTCCTCCTCTCTCTTCCTTTCTTTTTCATATCTTCTCTCCACTTTCCTTCTTTCCTCCTTTTTTCTTCCCTCTTCCTTCCTCTCTTTTTCCTTTTCTTTTTTTACCTGTTCTTTTGCTTTAATCTTTTATCCTCTCTACCTCCCTCTCTTCTGCTCTCCTTTCCTATCTTCCTCTCCTCTCTTTTCACTTCTATTTCATATCTTCTCTCCACCTTCAATCCACTCCCCTTCTTTGTTCTGCTGTCCCTTCCTATCTTCCCCCTTCTCTCTTTTCCTGTTCTGTTCTCCCTAAGCAATGAGAGGAGAGAAGTATCCCACTTCTCTCCTCTCATTGCTTGGATCTTCTCCCTCTTCTCCCTCTCCTTGCTTCTCCCTCTCCTCTCCTCGGATATTATTAATCTGAATGAAGATTGGCACATCAGAATGTACAAATCGAAAATCAAGTCGTCCAGCAAACCCTTTCTCATGACTTTAAAATCCAGAGAATATATTTTTTTTCTTCTCATTAATATGCCTTACTACAGCTTTTCCTCCAGTTGATAATTACGGATAGAATGTTGGCAGCCCTCCCTATAGCTGTCTTCATTATGGAGAATTATACAAGCCAAATTTTAAAGGTGTAAATGATATGATTTTCCAGGGTGCAGCTTGTAAATGACTGTTTCTTCAGTGACTGGATGAGTGGACTTGGAAATGACTGCTGAATTCATTGCCTATGCCAGAAACTGTGTTATAGTAGAACGTACAACGCGATCCCGGTGTCGGCACACAGATACGTGGCACGCGTCCAGCCACGGCCACCTGTTGTGTTATTGTTGCTGGCCGTGTAATAACGAGATGCACCAGCAATTATATCACCACTAATGACATATTAAACTGGAACTTGGGATTCAACAATGACAAATTACTAATCATCAACCCAATGGAATGCCCATTGAGACTCCCACTTTGGATTGTGTTGTAGAAGTAAGGTTAATTTTAAGGACCAAACCTAGGATTAGCATTTAATTTTTTTTTTAATAGCTCCCCCAGTTGCTGTATAAATAACAAACAAAAAATAAATAAAAACAATACTAACTATAAATTCATAGCTGTACCATGCTGTACCTCTTCTTGACCACAAGATGTCCTCAGGCCTATAGGATGACTGACAGTCAAAATCACTCAATCCGAAGGAATGAGGTACCAACTGTGAATTAGGGGTGCTGTGGCCCTGCCTACATGTCACCCATGTAAATGTAGCCTTCATTTAAGTGGGTGCAGCGTGGTGCAGTGGCAATAGCACACACAGTCCAGGTACAATGTAAGAACTTGTATTGATGTAAGGCAGAGAATTAACCCAAGACAATAAACCCAATGGGAAGACAGCCCAACCACTCACACGTTCAAACAGCATGTAGAGAGCAGGTTTCAGCTGAACTGATAGCGTCTGTTAGGAGGGGAAGAATGCAAGGCCTGGCTGTCTCATACCCAAGCAGGAAGATGTCCAGAGAAGTTGTGAACCGTACACTTTCCTCCTTGTCTGGAACCTTTCTCTGCTGCTAGTAATGTCCCTGACAGACGGGGTACCTGTCCCTACTCTACCCACTCGTAAATGCACACAAAGTCTGGTATCCAGGGTCTTAAATAGGCTCTGCCTGACCCAAGATGGCTGCTAGAGTCACAAGGGGCAGCAGCATCCAATCTGATAAGCTTCTCCAGTGACCCAGGAAACTATAGGGGAACCATATTTAAGAGCCTTGCAGATGGAGAGGAAGTCTAGAGGAACATGGTTCCTCTATAGTGAATAATGGGTGGGAGATCTTATCCAAAAGACAGGCACAATCCCCATCAGTAAACAAAGTTAAGAGTGAAATATCCCCATATCTCCTCAATTGTGAGATTAGGGGACAAAGGGGATTTTAGGTGTGCCACACAGTGTAAACACAAAAAATGTTAAAAAGATAATGTATATTTGACATAGTTAACATCTTGAAATGCAATTTAAAAATATGTAACATTCACTACCAAGCATATAGTCCAACACAAGAGCATCAAGTAATAATGAAGAGTAGTTGGATTGACTGGTTTCACTTCCTTAGGATCCACTTCGCTTTCCAATCTTTGTATCGTTAATAATTGGTGAACAATACAAGCAATGCATTATTCTACCATGATAAACCATGATAAACATATATATATATATATATATATATATATATATATATATATAGAGAGAGATAGATAGATAGATAGATAGATAGATAGATAGATAGATAGATAGATAGATAGATAGATAGATAGATAGATAGATAGATAGATAGATAGATAAACAAAGACTCTATATTGCATTTACATTTATAATAATGTAAACATTTCGTACAAAAATATAAATAATACAGTCAAATAAAGAAACATTGGGGCACCGTGGAAAAGAAGAATGAGAAAAAAAAAAACTGTTGAATAAACTTGGGAGTTTACTCCCCTGTTTTTTTTTTTGTTTGCTTTTTTTTTTTCTCGTTCTTCTCCTTCTGGGTGACCCCATGTTTGTTTATTTGCCTGTATCATTTCTATTTTTGTACGAAATTTAAATACATGCACTATAGAATCTTTACATCTTTATCATGGTAGAATAGGGTATTGCTTGTATTGTCCACCAGTTATTAACGATACAAACATTGGAAAACAAAGTGGATCCTGAGGAAGCCCGACTCCGGCGAAACACGTTGATCCAACTACTTTTGTTATTACTTGATGCACTGGTGTTGTACTATATGCTTGGTAATGATTGTTAGTTAAACTATTGAAATTTAATTTAAAAACATGTAACAATCACTACCATGCATATAGTACAACACCAAAGCATCAAGTAATAACAAAGCGTAGTTTGATCGATGGGTTTCACCTAAAACTGGCTTCCTCTGGATCCACTTTGTTTTCCAATCTTTGTATTGTTAATCACTGGTGGGCAATAAAAGCAATACATTATTGTACCAAGATAAAAATATAAAGACTCTGTATTGCTTGTGTTTAAATTTTGTACAAAAATAGAAATTATACAGGCAAATAAACAAACATGGGGTCACCCAGGAGGAGAAGAACGAGAAAAAAAAACATTAAATAAACTTAGGATTTTATTCAACTATTTTTTTTTTTTTAGGTTTTTTTTGTTTTTTTTCTGTCATTCTTCTCCTCCTGGGTGACCTCATGTTTGTTTATTTGTGTGTATTATTTCTATTTTGATATAAAATTAAAAAACATGCAATATAGAGTCTTTATATCTTTATCTTGGTAGAATAATGTATTGCTTGCATTGTCCACCTATTATTAAGGATATAATGATTGGAAAATGAAGTAGGTCCTGAAGAGGCCTGTTTCGAGTGAAATGCATCAATCCAACTACTCTTCAGTATTACTTGTTGCTCTGGTTTTGTACTATATGCTTGGCAGTGATTGTTAGCTAAAGTCTTGAAATGTAATTTAAAAACATGTAACAATCACTACCAAGCATATAGTACAACACCAAAGCATAAAGTAATAAACAAAGCGTAGTTGAATAGATGGGTTTCGCCCAAAGCTGGCTTCCTCAGGATCCACTTTGTTTCCAATCTTTGTATTGTTAATTACTGGTGGACAATAAAAGCAATACATTAGTGTACCAAGATAAAAATATAAAGATTCTATATTGCTTGTGTTTAAATTTTGTACAAAAATAGAAATTATACAGGCAAATAAACAAACATGGGGTCACCCAGGAGGAGAAGAATGAGAAAAAACCCCATTAAATAAACTTGGGAGTTTATTCAACTGTTTGTTTTTTTGTTGTTGTTTTTTTCTCTCATTCTTCTCCTCCTGGGTGACCTCATGTTTGTTTATTTGTCTGTATTATTCCTATTTTCATATGAAATTAAAATACATGCAATATAGAGTCTTTATGTCTTTATCTTGGTAGAATAATGTATTGCTTGTATTGTCCACCTGTTATTAAGGGTACAAAGATTGGAAAACAAAGTGGATCCTGAAGAAGCCTGTTTCGGGTGAAACGCATCGATCCAACTTCTCTTCAGTATTACTTGATGCTCTGGTGTTGTACTATATTGCTTGGCAGTGATTGTTAGTTAAAATCTTGAAATGTAATTTAAAAACATCTAACAATCACTACCAAGCATATAGTAAAACACCAGAGCATCAAGTAATATTAAAGAGTAGTTGGATCGATGGGTTTCACCCCTTTGTTTTCTAATCTTTGTATTGTTAATAACTGGTGGACAAGACAAGCAATACATTATTCTACCATGATAAGGATATAATGAGAAATAATACATGCAAATAAACAAACATGGGGTCACCCAGGAGGAAAAGAATAAGGGTAAAAAAAAACTTGTTGAATAAACTTGGGAGTTGATTCAATGGGTTTTTTTTTTTTGGTTTGTTTTTTGTTTTTTTTTCTCATTCTTCTCCGCCTGGGTGACCCCATGTTTGTTTATTTCCCTGTATCATTTCTATTTTTATCCAAAATTTAAATACGTGCAATGTACAGTAGAATCTTTACATATTTATCATGGTAGAATAATGTATTGCTTGTATTGTTCACCAGTTGTTAACAAGACAAAGATTAGAAAACTAAGTGGATCCTGAAGAAGCCCGTTTCGGGCAAAACGCGTTAATCCAACTACTCTTCCTTGTTACTTGATGCTCTGGTATTGTACTATATGCTTGGTAGTGATTGTTACATGTTTTAAAATTACATTTCAAGATTTTAAATATGTAAAATATTATCTTTTTAATATTATTATTTTTTGTGTTTACACTGTGTGTCACACCTAAAATCCCCTTTGTCCCCTAATCTCTCAATTGAGGAGATATGGGGATATTTCACTCTTAAATTTATTTACTGATGGGGATTGTGCCTGTCTTTTGAACAAGATCTCCCACCCATTATTCACTATAGAGGAACCATGTTCCTCTAGACTTCCCCTCCAACTGCAAGGCTGCAGCAGACCAGTGCCACCTACAGTGGGGAAAGTAGACTGCACCTGCCTACATGCCCACACTTATAGACTGGCAGTCACCCATAAAGGCATTTTGATATTTGCATAACTCCTCCCAAGAGCTACCCCACCGCTTACATCAGGGTTGAAGGCTCTTGAGAGGAGTACCGAGGCAGCGGGCTTTGATGTACAGAAAGCTATGTACAGCACCCTGCCGGCCCTTTTCACCAGACATGATCTGTCTGCTTTGCCATAGAGTAGCAAAGAGATCCAGTGATGACATCACTGGGACGAAAACAAGATATATAGTTGAAAACAAAAAGTTTTTTTATATTTAAATGTTATTAGCTTGTTAATGAGGGGGGAGGGAGGAACCAGGGAAGGCAAAATGTAAGCAATTTAACTGCTTGCCGACCAGCCACCGTCATTTTACTGCGGCAGGTTGGCACGATGCCGCGAACCGTCGTAGCTATACGTTGGCTCACGGGAACGGGATAGCAGGAGCGCATGCCGGGGGGCACGTGCACATGCCCACTGCACTGCGGGGGTGCCGATGCTCGTGGCCAATGGTCCCGATGACCGCCGGCCACGAGCGATCGCGAGCACGAAAGACAGAACAGGGAAGTGTGTGTATAAACACACAAATCCCTGTTCTGTTCTGAGAGGAGTGACAGATCGTGTGTTCCTATTAGCTAGGAACCATGATCCGTCACTTCCTCTAGTCAGTCCCCTCCCCCTTCGGTTAGAAACACGTAGCAGGGAACACAGTTAACCCCTTGATCGCCCCCTAGTGTTAACCCCTTCTCTGCAAGTGACATTTTTACAGTAATCAGTGCATTTTTATAGCACTGATCGCTGTATTAATGCCAATGGTCCCAAAAATGTGTCAAAAATGTGTCATAATGTCGCAGTCCCGATAAAAATCACAGATCGCCGCCATTACTAGTAAAAAAATTTAAATAATAGAAATGCTATATATCTATCCCCTACTTTGTAGACGATATAACTTTTGCGCAAACCAATCAATATACACTTATTGCGATTTTTTTTAAACAAAAATATATAGAAGAATACATATCGGCCTAAACTTAGAAAAAAATAGCTTTTTTAAAATAAAAATGGGGATATTTATTACAGCAAAAAGTACAAAATATTGTGTTTTTTTTCAAAATTGTCGCTCTTTTTTTGTTTATAACGCAAAAAATAAAAATGCAGAAATGATCAAATACCACCAAAAGAAAGCTCTATTTGTGGGGAAAAAAGGACGTCAATTTTGTTTGGGTGCAGCATCGCACGACCGCGCAATTGTCAGTTAAATCGACGCAGTGCCGAATCGCAAAAAAATAACCAGGTCATTCAGCAGCCAGATCTTCCGGGGCTGAAGTGGTTAAACTTCAGCTTTAATTAATAGCTGCTGAATTGGATATGTTCCCAATTTAAACAGGACCAATCCTAATTCACATTCTTTAATTAAAGCCCCACAGAAACTTCGTTTTTGGTATCATTTAGCAGGTGCAACGGCCATATTTTTTTTTCACCTACACCTTGTAATTGGCGGTCTGCTTTCCAGCGGTGTGTCTGGATAAATTACGCCTTTGTTTACCACTGCAGGCTCCAGTACATCTTAATCCCATTGCACTGCTGATTTACAGCCTTCCCCTCCTCCGTCTTTCTCTCTTTGCTTTTTTTTTTTTTCCATGCTTCACTTTTTTCTCTTTTTTCCCCTTTTGCTTAGGAAATGATTTTCAACTTAGTTGAGCTGCATCTCTGACATTCATTGGAAAATCAATATTTGTTTTCTGAGGCAAAGAGACTCGTTGGAAACACTATAAACGGTAAAACCATGAAAGCACCTTCAAGCTTAACACTTAGTGGCTAACCAGGTTGGAGATTTTTTTTTCTTCCTGTACAGGGTTGTAGATAGAAGTGAGATTGTACGTTTATTACAGCGCTAATTGCAATGCGGGTGTTCGATTTCATCAGTGCTAATCGCGGTGATCCGGGGTTGTCAATGCGCTAAGCACTACGAGTTATTTTCACCGTGTTAGCTCATCATCATTTTCCAATCAAAGCCTTCAATTCATGCCGCTAAATATGCCTTTCTCACAGATGAACCCTTGAAATAACCTTCTGGTCTCAGGGAACCCCTGATAAAAATGACCATATCTACAACAACTATAGTACATTAGCGTGATGGTCAGTGGGAAGAACGTTACTTAAGCCCTATACACACGATAGGACTTTGTACAAACTTTCCTGTGGATTTTTGTACAAAGGACGTTGGCCATAAGTTTGTATTGCATACAGACGGCAGGACTTTTCCAGCCAACTTTCACCAAATCACGTGGTTTTTCAGCTCTTTACCACCACCCTTTGGTCAACTTCTGTATTGTTGTCTGATATTGTGTCAATCTCGCCGCTTTTATCGGCAAGATTGACACCTTGCAAGCCGGGTTCACACTGGTGCGGGGATCTGACTTGGATCCCTGCCAATGCCAGGCACTGTGTTTGGTATGAATCTTGAGGGGGAACTCCATGCCAAATTTGAAATAAAAATCCGGCATGGTTTCCCCTCCAAGGGCATACCAGGCCCTTAGGTCTGGTATGGATTTTAAAGGGGAACCCCTACGCCGAAAAAAAGGCATGGGGTCCCCCCCAAATCCATACCAGACCCTTATCCGAGCACGCAGCCCGGCCGCTCGCTCGTCCCCACCCCTTTTCCTGACCGACCGGGCTGCGTGCTCGGATAAATGTATGGTATGGATTTTGGGGGGCCCCACGCCGTTTTTTCAGCATAGGAGGTTCCCCTTAAAATCCATGCCAGACCTAAGGACCTGGTATGCCCCCAGAGGGGAATTCCCTCTCGTGCTCGCCGCAATAGGAAAATGTTTTTTTCCTATTGCAGCCAGCGCAAGATGTACAGTACCCTGTCACTGCGTACTGTAGATTATACAAAAGTCCGATGCTTTTGTGTACACACAATCGGACTTTGCTCCATCGGACTTTTGTTGCTGGAAAGTTTGTGTGTTCGCACAGCCAACAAAAGTCCGATGGAAACAGAAAAAGTTTGTCCGATGGAGCGTACACACGGTCAGATGTTGCTCCAAAACAGCTAATTTGCATGTTTGTCAAAAAGTCAGATCGTGTGTACGGGCCTTTACACTTGTGGTCATTGGGAATAATTCCCACCTTACAGAATAAAGAGCAAAAAAAGATCAATAGAGATGGGCCAAACACCCCCTGGTTCAGTTCGCGCCAAAACTCTCGAACATCTCAAAAGTTCGGACCCGAACGACGGTCCCCATTGAAGTCTATGGAACCTAAACGTGAAAAATCAAAATGTCCCTATTTTGAAGGCTGATATGCAAGTTATTGGCCATAAAAAGGGTATGGGGGCACGGGTACTGCCCCAGGGGACATGTATCAATGCAATTTTTTTTAATGGTCCTTTTTAAAGGGGCAATGATTTTAACCA
This sequence comes from Lithobates clamitans, assembly GCA_037952925.1. Taxonomy (NCBI): domain Eukaryota; kingdom Metazoa; phylum Chordata; class Amphibia; order Anura; family Ranidae; genus Lithobates; species Lithobates clamitans. The sequence goes on from JBBGZY010001326.1 coordinate 989,973, forward strand.
CTTGCCGACCAGCCACCGTCATTATATTGTGGCAGGTCGGCACGTTCCCGCGAGTCGTCATAGCTGCACTGGGGGGGTGCTGATGCTCGTGGCCGACGGTCGCAATGACCCCCGGCCACGAGTGATCGCGGGCACGAGAGGCAGAACAGGGATGTTCTGTTCTGAGAGGAGATGGCGATCGTGAGTTCCTAATAGCTAGGAACCACGATCTGTCTTCTCCTATAGTCAGTCCCCTCCCCCTACAGTTAGAACACACAGTCAGGGAACACAGTTAATCCCTTGGGCACCCCCTAGTGTTAACCCCTTTCCTGCCAGTGACATTTGTACAGTAATCAGTGCATTTTTATAGCACTGATCGCTGTAAAATTTTCAATCGTCGCAAAAATGTGTCAATAGTGTCCGATGTGTCCTCCATAATGTTACAGTCATGATAAAAACACAGATTGCCGCCATTAATAGTAAAAAAATAATTATAAAAATGCCATAAATCTATTCCCTATTTTGTAGGCGCTATAACTTTTGCGCAAACCAATTAATATACGCTTATTGCGATTTTTATTACCAAAAGTATGTAGAAGAATATATATCGGCCTAAAGTGAGAAAAAAATTAGCTTTTTTTAAAAAAAAAATTGGGGATATTTGTTATAGCAAAAAGTACAAAATAAAAACCACAGAGATGATCAAATACCACCAAAAGAAAGCTCTATTTTTGGGAAAAAAAGGACGTGAATTTTGTTTGGGTACAGCACCGCACGACCGCGCATTTGTCAGTTAAAGCGACGCAGTGCCGTATCGCAAAAAATGCTCTGGTCATTGAGCAGCCAAATCTTCCAGGGCTGAAGTGGTTAAAGATGCTTAAAGTGAAACCATAAAAATGAAAATGTCCATTAAATATAGTGCCGGGGGGGGGGGGGGGCTTAGTCTGTCTGTAAAGTGGCACATCTGTACCATGTATAGAACCTGTTGCAGCAAAACTAACATTTATACAGAAAAATGACATTTCAATAGATTTTCCCTGCAAGCTTTCTTTAATTAGTAAACAATGGCTTGGGGAGCCAGTCTGTATGATTAACCTGGGACCTCTTCTGTGTCTTGCAATGACTCTTCTTGCTGACCTACCTGAGATGCTGGACAGCACCCTGCCTGATCCATTGGACAACCCTACCTTGTGTCTTGATTTCTGTTGAACTTTGAATGCTTTGCTCCTCCCTGCATGTCTCTGCACTTCCTGTTGCTAAGTTATTGTGGTTCTTATCATGCCTGCTGCCTTGATCTACCTCTATTTCTACTTGGAATTTACCTTGGCTTGTGATCCCGACTACAAAACTCTTCTCCTGCATCGACCTTGGCTTGTGACCCCAACTACAAAACTCTTCCCCTGCATTGACCTCGGCTTGTGACCCCCAACTACGAAATTCTTCTCCTGCACCGACCTTGGCTTGCGACCCCGACACTGATCATCAGTCTAACGGCTCAGACAATTCAACCTCTTACAGAACTGAGAACTGTGCTTAGCCTGATGTTATCGGTCATTGGTCTCCACTCACTACAGGTATTCTAACAGAATAATCTGACCAAAAGAACATGGAGACTTCTGCAACTCCACGACCCCTGATTGAACATGTTGTTTCCGCTAACTGAGGCTGTTACAAGTCAATCCCAGATGATTAAAGGCTTACAAGTACAAGTAAAGGAGGTACAAGGGGAAGTAACCAAACTGCAGTCACAACTTGTGCAGCAACAACAACAAACAACTACAAACAGTGATTCTAAATGCCTCCCTTTGCCTGATAAATTCAATGGGTATCCAAAACATTATAGAGGCTTCTTGGATCAATGTTGACTGCACTTTCAGCTGCAACCTTCCCGATTTGCAACCCCACGCTCCAAGACAAGCTTTATTTCATCTCTGCTCATTAATGAGGCCCTGGAATGGGTTTCTCCATATTTGGAGCAAGACCAGACTAGTCCAGGAGATTTAGATGGTTTTGTGGCAACCATGGATTTCATTTTCAATCATCAGAATCGCAGTGCAACTGCTGAAGCTGTTTTACTGAACTTACACCAAGGGAAATGTCCCGTTGGTGAATATACTGCCGAATGAGGGCCTGGAATGGGTTTCTCCATATTTGGAGCAAGACCAGGCTATTCAAGGAGGTTTAGATGGTTTTGTGGCAACCATGGATTTCATTTTCAATGATCAGAATCACAGTGCAACTGCTGAAGCTGTTTTACTGAATTTGCACCAAGGTAAATGTCCCGTTGGTGAATATACTGCCAAATTTCATTGATGGGTAACTGATACCACTTGGAACGACAGTGCAAAGTGATTTCATTTTAGAAAAGGACTTTCTGGGGATATAAAAGATGAGCTATCCAGAATAGATACACCCAATGCTTTTGATGACTTTATTAAATTGAGGATTAAGATCAATAGACAATTTATAGAGGGAAAAATTGAGAAACAAAGATCAGATGGCTTTAATTCCTCTTTCAATCTTCAACCAGTGGCTAAACCGTTTACTAATTATGAACCTGAACCTATGCAGATTGGATCTCTCAGCTTTGCTGAAAAGAGATGCATACATGAACTGAATCTTTGCTTCTAATGTGGTCAGTCAGATCACTTCATCCTCAGTTGTCCAAATACATCAACAATGACAAACAAATTCAGAGGCCGGTGAAAGAGAATTGTCCACATCTAGGGAACATGTGGGATCCATTACACAACCCTTGTCTTCCATAACGCAAGTAGAAAATGAGATGGTCTGTCATCACCCACATTTTACTTTAAGCATCACTCTTAAGGAGAAAGACCAATTATTCTCCACCTTAGCAATGCTAGATTCTGGGGCTGGTGGTAAATTTATGGATTTGAAGTTTGCTGAAGAAAATTGCATCACCCAAATACCTAAACCATACCCAGTACATATGGAGACAGTGGATGGCTCTCTACTCATTTCCTGATTAATCACTCACGGGACTGTTTCTCTGTGGTTAAGTATCGAGCCTGGACACCAAGAGTTTATATCTTTCAACCTGATTCCTTCTCCTCACTTTCCTGTTATTTTAGGAATACCATGGCTATCAGTTCCTAACCTAACCGTTGACTGGCAGGCCAGAAACCTTGCCTTTTCTTCTGAACATTGTCACTTACATTGTCTAAAGAAGGACATTTCACCCACTGTTATCGGAGTGATATTGACTAACCTGGAAAGATTGCCCCCCCCCAGAACCAAGACTTTAAAGACATTTTGTGATAAGAAAAATGCAGACCAACTGCCACCACCCCGAGCCTAGGATTGCCCAATAGAGCTTGTACCAGGTGCCCCAATTCCCTTTGGTTGCCTCTACAACCTTTCTTAGCCGGAACTGAAAGCATTAAGGTGGTAATAAAAGTGATTTCGCGCTTAAAATCTATCACCTCAAAATATAGTGCATACAATAACATAAATGAAAATTCTTATAAGTGCAATGTCAAAAAAGTGCTCCATAGTGCAATACGTAGTTAACAAAAGTGCTTTTGTGCATCAAAGATAACATAAGACATGAATGAAAAGTTCATCGGAAATAGATAAAAAATTATATTGTGCAACAATATGCAAAGTTTCTGTTGTGCTATTTCTCTGGGATCATTTGGTGAGAATGGAAAAAATATAATAATCTTGAGATTGGTGATCCGGTGGCACCGGGCTCTCTAGACTCTCACCTTAGGGAAGATGAATTTGGGCATCAAAAACCAATTCTTTGTTCTTTTGTGGTGGTGTTGTGATGAAATTTCTCTGGTGCTGTATCGATACTCCTGCTTGTCAGCACCTATTAGATATAGGAACAAAGAGGGGTTGCCCACCTGGGCTCCACCAGTCCGGTGGTTAAAACAGGAAGGGGAGAGAAAAAGGATGCCTCCAATGGTGTAGTATATTTGTAAAAAAATTATAATTTATTAAAAAATCAGGTGGTCTCTTACATTTAATCAGTTAAAAAACAGCATATACAATAAAGAGTTGAGGAGCGGCGTCTGAGGCGCCTTCTTACTGGTTTCCGGTTTCGTCTGTGCTCGGCCACGCCCTACGCGTTACGTCACCGCTCGTGACTTCAACTGGGGAACCGGATTGGTCCGAGAGAAGTGTCTTTTATGTGACGATACCGGAAGTTGTGTGTCGGCCATTTTTGTTGTGGTACAATGTCCTAATGTCATTGTTGGTCTTCTTAGCGGCCATTTTTAGTGTTACAGTGCGACTGTGTTGTCGCGGCCATCTTGCAGGAGCACTGTAACACTAAAAATGGCCGCTAAGAAGACGCTCCTCAACTCTTTATTGTATATGCTGTTTTTTAACTGATTAAATGTAAGAGACCACCTGATTTTTTAATAAATTATAATTTTTTTACAAATATACTACACCATTGGAGGCATCCTTTTTCTCTCCCCTTCCTGTTTTAACCACCGGACTGGTGGAGCCCAGGTGGGCAACCCCTCTTTGTTCCTATATCTAATAGGTGCTGACAAGCAGGAGTATCGATACAGCACCAGAGAAATTTCATCACAACACCACCACAAAAGAACAAAGAATTGGTTTTTGATGCCCAAATTCATCTTCCCTAAGGTGAGAGTCTAGAGAGCCCGGTGCCACCGGATCACCAATCTCAAGATTATTATATTTTTTCCATTCTCACCAAATGATCCCAGAGAAATAGCACAACAGAAACTTTGCATATTGTTGCACAATATAATTTTTTATCTATTTCCGATGAACTTTTCATTCATGTCTTATGTTATCTTTGATGCACAAAAGCACTTTTGTTAACTACGTATTGCACTATGGAGCACTTTTTTGACATTGCACTTATAAGAATTTTCATTTATGTTATTGTATGCACTATATTTTGAGGTGATAGATTTTAAGCGCGAAATCACTTTTATTACCATTTTTATGCTAAGTGTAAGTGAACACTTTAGATTTTGCCGCAGTCCACAGAGACATCATCACCACTCACTTGCACTTTATTTCAGTCTATCACAGAAGCATTTACATAACCTACCAACTCAATTCAGCGCGAGGGATCACACCATATAATTTTGAAAGCATTAAGGGACTTTCTACAAGAAAATCTGGCAAAGGGGTTTATCCGCCCTTCAACTTCCCCTGCTGGAGCCTTGCTATTCTTTGTTGAAAAAAAAGATGGGACCCTACGCCCACGCATTGATTACACAGAGTTAAATAAAATGACAGTTAAGAATCGTTACCTACTTCCATTAATGCCAGAACTATTTGGAGACTGAGAACAGCCAAGATTTTTACCAAGCTTGATCTGTGTGGTGTCTATAATCTTGCAAGTATTTGACCTGGAGATGAATGGAAGACGGCTTTTCAGACAAGATATGGGCATGAAGAATCCTTAGTAAAGCCCTTTGGACTCTGTAATTCACCAGCTACCTTCCAACATTTCATAAATTATGTTTTCAGAGACTTGTTAGATCAATTTGTGGTGGCTTACCTTGATTTATCTTTTCTACCAACTTACAGGAACATCAGGATTATGTCCGTACAAATTTAGAATGACTACGACAAAATGAGTTATACATTACGTTGGAAAAATGTGATTTTGAACAGACCCTTATACAGTTTTTGGGTTACATCATCTCTCCAGAAGGGCTGAACATCACTGCAAGATTCAGGTCATCCTAGACTGGCCTACCCCAAAAGACGGTTCGTAGGCTTCGCCAACTTTTATCAGAGATTTATTTTAAAAACATTCAAAAATTGTGGCCCTCATTACTCATGTGTCGAAGAAGGAGGCACGCTTTCAGTGGTCCACAGAGGCAGAAATGACCTTCTCACATTTGAAACAATAACACACTAACTCACTAGTAGCAAACAGAGCCCAGCTCTATCTCCACTCCAACAACACACTGCAAAAGGTTCCTGTGGAATGGAGCCTTTTATAGTGTGGGGTGGAACTATGAGCACTAGGCCATGATTGGGCAAAGTCATCATCACTTTGTCCAATCATGGCTCTGACTGTGCTCTGTGCCCTGATTGGGCAAAGCCTTACACCAACGGTCAGGTGCATTGCTTCATCCAATTAGGGTCCTAGAATGCACTGTGCGGCACACAGTGCATTCTGGGGCGCTTGGCGGGCGAACACCCTGCCGAGCACCCCGCAAATGTGGGTGTTTGCTGAACGAGAAAACAGGCGATATTTGGCCTGAACTTTTGCTTGGCTCTAACTGTTCACCCAACTTTATCCGAGAGCCAAAAATTGCTCATTGCTCAAGGAACCCCTAACAACCTCTGGGGATACCTTAGTTGAGAAATCATGTAATGGAAATGATAGCGAGATACAATAGAATGATGGAAATGATAGAAAGATACAATACGGTGATGTAGGTGATAGAGAGATACAATAGAATGATGGAGATGATAGAGAAATACAATAGAGCGATGGAGATGATAGAGAGATACAATAGAGTGATGGAGATGATAGAGAGATACATGGGGATATACTGTGTGCATGTATACAGTATCTCACAAAAGTGAGTACACCCCTCACATTTTTGTAAATTATTTATTCTATCTTTTCATGTGAAAACACTGAAGAAATTACACTTTGCTACAATGTAAAGTAGTGAGTGTACAGCTTGTATAACAGTGTAAATTTTCTGTCCCCTCAAAATAACTCAACACACAGCCATTAATGTCTAAACCGCTGGCAACAAAAGTGAGTACACCCCTAAGTGAAAATGTCCAAATTGGGCCCAATTAGCCATTTTCCCTCCCCGGTGTCATGTGACTCATTAGTGTTACAAGGTCTCAGGTGTGAATGGGGAGCAGGTGTGTTAAATTTGGTGTTATCGCTCTCACTCTCATACTGGTCACTGGAAGTTCAACATGGCACCTCATGGCAAAGAACTCTCTGAGGATCTGAAAAAAAGAATTGTTGCTCAACATAAAGATGGCCTAGGCTATAAGAAGATTGCCAAGACCCTGAAACTGAGCTGCAGAACGGTGGCCAAGACCATACAGTGGGTTTAACAGGACAGGTTCCACTCAGAACAGGCCTCGCCATGGTCCACCAAAGAAGTTGAGGTCACTTGCTCAGCGTCATATCCAGAGGTTGTTTTTGGGAAATAGATGTATGAGTGCTGCCAGCATTGCTGCAGAGGTTGAAGGGGTGGGGGGTCAGCCTGTCAGTGCTCAGACCATACGCCGCACACTGCATCAAATTGGTCTGCATGGCTGTCCTCCCAGAAGGAAGCCTCTTCTAAAGATGATGCACAAGAAAGTCCCCAAACAGTTTGCTGAAGACAAGCAGACTAAAGACATGGATTACTGGAACCATGTCCTGTGGTCTAATGAGGTATGCAAACTTTTGAGCATGATTGTGTGTGTGTGTATATATATATATATATATATATATATATATATATATATATATATATATATATATATATATATATATATATACATATATATATATATATAAAATCGTGCTCAAAAGTATATATATGTATATGTATGTATGTATGTATGTATGTATATGTATGTATGTATGTATATGTGTATGTATATATATATATATATATATATATATGTATATATATATATATATATATATATATATATATATATATATATATATATATATATATATATATATATATATATATATGTATTTTTTATTTTTACTTTATTATTATTTATTTTATTTATTTATTATTGCTGTTTTTATTATTATGATTATGAACAATATTGTATTTCTATAAATAACTATATTATTAATTAATAGACCTTACTGTGTGTGGGCAGGCTTTATTAGGCTTATTAATTATTTGAAATTTGTAGAATATCCTTTTGATGAATGTAGAACCCAAACTTCGGGACTCTGAAGACCGTCCCTCCTCACAGTTGCCTTTCTTTGCACAATACAACTCGATAAAACAACACTAAACTGCAAGACCATAAAAAGGCTGTGCAGAGGAATATTTGCCTTGGAGAATCAGAACGCTAAAATGCATCCATAAAATATTTCCTGGCATGTCTGATTATTCAATTATATGAAGATACATAAAAAATATGCAGTGAGATGTTCTGCCACTATATGGAAAATTAATGCTTCATAAATGCCTTGGATGACTGGAATGCTGCAGAAACGCTATTGGTTTCCTTGCCTGCAGCGAGTGTGATGATTAAGAAGTTATTGCCTTTGTAGGGCGATAAATCAAATGTAGCAATTCCCCTATTTCTTAACCACACAGAGAGTGGCACACATTGACATAAACTCAATGTTATGTTTTTTTCTTTTTTTTTTTGCTCCTTCTAGACCGTCAAAAACTGCTAAAAAGCACCTCCAGGAAACATTATAATCATTCACTGAACTGCTGATGCTTTGTGGAGCCTCCTTGCTCGGTGGTTGACCTCCAGTCAGTAAGTGAATGGGCCAACAGGGGTGTATATACACTCACCGGACACTTTATTCGGTCCACATTGCTAGTACCGGGTTGGACCCACTTTTGCCATCATTCTTGGTGGAATAGATACAACAAGGTGTTGAAAACGTTCCTCAGAGATTTTTCTCCATAGTGACATGATAACATCACACAGTTCCTCCAGATTTGTCGGCTGCACATCCATGATGCCAATCTCCCGTTCCACCACATCACAAAGGTGCTCTATTGGATGAGATGTGGTGAGTGTGGAGGCCATTGGAGGACAGTGACCTCATTGTCCAGTGGTGAGATGATTGGAGCTTTGTGACATGGTGCATTATCCTGCTGGAAGGAGCCATCAGAAGATGGGGACACTGTAGTCATAAAGGGATGGATATGGTCAGCAACAATACTCAGGTAGACCGTTGTGTTTAAACCATGCTCAATTGGTACTAAGGGGCCCAAAGTGTGCCAAGAAAATATCCCCCCCCACACCATTACACCACCACCACCACCAGCCTGAACCGGTGATACAAGGCAGGATGGATCCATGCACCAAATTCTGACCCCACCATCTGAATGCCGCAGCTGAAATCCAGACTCATCAGACCAGGCAACGTTTTTCCAATCTTCTATTGTCCAATTTTGGTGATCCTGTGCCAATAGTAGCCTCGGTTTCCTGTTCTTAGCTGACAGGAGTGGCACCCGGTGTGGTCTTCTGCTGCTGTAGCCCATCTGCTTCAAGGTTGGGAATGTTGTGCATTCAGAGATGGTATTCTGCATACCTTGGGTGTAACGAGTGGTTATTTGAGTCACTGTTGCCTTGATGTCACCTGGAACCAGTCTGCCCATTCTCCTCTGACATCATCAAGGCATTTTCCTCCACACAACTGCCGCTCACTGGATATTTTCTCATTTTCCCACCATTCTCTGAAAACCTAAGAGATGGTTGTGTGTGAAATACTCAGACCGGCCCGTCTGCCACCAACAACCATGCCACGTTTAAAGTCACTTTAATCCCCTTTCTTCTCCATTCTGATGCTCGGTTTGAACATCAGCAATCGCCTTCACCACGTCTAGATGCCTAAATACATTGAGTTGCTGCCATGTGATTTGCTGATTAGCAATTTGTGTTACCAAGCAAATGAACAGGTGTACTCAATAAAGTGGCTGGTGAAGAGATTTTTTTCTTTTTTTATAAGTTACATAGTTACAAAAAGACACTAGTCCATCCAGTTCAACCAACATAGAAAAAAAACAAAAAAACACAAAAATAGAAAACCTCCATATACACTATTGTAGTGATATAAATCCGAGTCACGGCACCAATGTAGTCATATAAAATTATTGTGTGGATATAGTGGTATCGTGGGTATGATAATTAATTAGTAAGTACTCTTCCGCAGCAATCCAATTCTTCCAGAGAGATGCACTTTATTGACTTCTAACATAGAACAAAGTCCAAAGTCCACAGATGACAAAAATATCCAGCAGAGCATATCATTTAGAGTCCTATGTTCCTAGGTCTGTGTGTCCATACACAGACAAGCCAAACTTAAACTATAGACTGAATGCCGTGTTATATTCACTAGACACTGAATGGATGAGCAATTTGATTGGCCGTTTCAATTTAGGACTTTGATTAGATTCATTCTTTCAGACAGACAACAACCCCCAGCCGTGAACAGCTGTAGTCATAAACCACCCCAATTTGCACTCCCGCATATCAACATCAACAAGTCCCCTTAGATATGTGTAATTAGATTAGATTAACAGATATCACCTGAACACCCTTTTGAGCCCTTGGAATACCTACATTCCTAATCTGTATTCTTGCATAATAATATCAACAAGTCCCCCTGATATATTAGCCCCCCGGGAGGGAGCCCCTGCTAGGCCAACCCAAAACACTCCTTGATCCCATTGTTACCCCCTCAAGTCTAATTACCATCAATAAATACTTCTTCTATGGTCCTTTAAACAATGTACCCTTTGAAATGTTCAATTAGGTTAACAGCCCATACCTCACACCCCTAGGTAGACTTGCATAAGACCAACACATCAAAGGGTCTTCAGCTGTTATATTAAAATTGAGTTGGCTTGGACAAATCGACCATTGTCAACTCAATTCTGGGCTGGTTAATATTGACTGTATGTGTACATACATATAATAATATAATGTCCCACATAAATCTATCCCAGTGATGGTGAACCTTGGCACCCCAGATGTTTTGGAACTACATTTCCCATGATGCTCAATTACACTACAGAGTGCCAGAGCATCATGGGAAATGTAGTTCCAAAACATCTGGGGTGCCAAGGTTTGCCATCACTGCACTATCCTATGGCCACGGTTGATCTAGAGCAGGGGTCTCCAAACTTTTTAAAGAAAGGGCCAGTTTACTGTGCTTCAGACTTTAGGGGTGCCGGACCATGGCTACTGCTAGTAGGAGGAAATTATTTCCCATCTTTAGTATTAGAGGAGCTATTTTGCGCTAGCCAATCAATATATGCTTATTGGGATTTTGTCATCAAACATTTTTAGCATTTTTTTAGCATATTTTTTTAGCATTATTTTTTACCAAAAATATGCTGCAGAATACATATTGGCCTAAATTGATGAAGAAATTCGATTTTGTAATTTTTTTTTTATTGGATATGTTTTATAGCAGAAAGTAAAAACTATTGTTTTTTTTTTTGTTTTTTTTCAAAAGTGTATTTTTTTGTTCATAGCGCAGAAAGTAAAAACCGCAGAGGTGATCAAATACCACCAAAAGAAAGCTCTATTGGTGGGGAAAAAATGATATACATTTTACTTGGGTACAGCATCGCACGACCGCGCCATAGTCAGTTAAAATAACTCAGTGCCGTATCGCAAAAAATGACCTGGTCATGAAGGGGGGTAAACCTTGCTTTTTTTTTCTAAATTGTCGCTCTTTTTTTTTGTTTATAGCGCAAAAAATAAAAAAACGCAGAGGTGATCAAATACCACCAAAAGAAAGCTCTATTTGTGGGGAAAAAAAGGACGTCAATTTTGTTTGGGTACAGTGTCGCACGACCGCACAATTGTCAGTTAAAACGACGCAGTGCTGAATCGCAGGAAGGGGGTAAATCCTTCCGGGGCTGAAGTGGTTAAGCTCTGTTTTAATGGGGGGGGGGAGCCTGCAAAAAAAAAAGAAAACAAATGCAGCCACCCACATCTGAAGGCTGGTAATCTGAAATGTATTACATTTTTCTTCTATGTTTGGATACAGTTTAATGGAATATCAAGTAACAAGATATATACAGAGAAAATATTGCACAGCAGGCAGTATACTTTTCATTCAGAAAACCTTTATTCTTTCAGGTGAAATTTTTATATAATTCCATGATATGTGATAAAAGCTCTTTTTTTTTTTCTCCCTCTTTTCCATCTCTCCTTGTAATGCAGAATGCCGCATTTTAAACAATAACGCACCAGAGGGAGCAATTAGATGTCTGTGAGACCCATAAAAATGTGTAAGTGTGAGTTATCTCAGCAGAAACACAAAATAGGAAATATCGGAGCTCATCCGGTGGGGGAATCCGGCAATGAGAGGCAGAGGGGGAATTTACTACCAGCCAAGATGACAAGATAGATGAGGATCTTTTGTACACTAAAAAATTTGCAGCTGCTGAAAGTGAATGTATAGTCTTTTTGTATATATTTTATGTATTTACGTTCATTTTTTTTTTATTCTTTTTGGTCGGGTAAATATGATATATTGCATATAAATATTTCAGAAGTAGTACTAGAGATGCGCAAACCAGTTTGTAGAAGGAAGAACTTATCGGGGTTCAAACAATTTCAAGAGACCCGAAAAAGAACTAAATAGAAGATAATGACTTTAACCACTTAAAGAGGAGTTCCCATTTAAAAAAAAAAAAAGTATAAAGTCAGCAGCTACAAATACTGCAGCTGCTGACTTTTAATTGGACACTTACCTGTCCCAGGATCCAGCAATGTGGGGGATCGAAGCCCCGCTCGTCTCCCCCCTCCATTTGGCGGCGCCGGCATTGCAACTGTGGGCGCCGGGCTGTGGCTTCACAGCCGGGCACCCACTGCGCATGCGCGAGCGGCACCGCGCGCCGTGATTGGCCGCTCAGTCATCTGGGACCTGTAAGGGGTCCCAGATGATTGACAAGAGGGAGGGAGCAGAGCTGAGCCCTTCCTGTGCCGAGGGGAAGTGATGTCACCAGCCCAGGCACTGAAAGAGGCAGACTACGAGGCATTTAGGCACATTCATGTATTTTTTTTTTTTGCGCGGAACATCACTTTAAAGCGGGATTCTGGCCAGCTAAAAAAAAAATTTAAAGTCAGCAGCTACAAACACTGTAGCTGCTGACTTTAAATAAGTAGACTTACCTGTCCTGGGTGCCCGCGATGTCGGCGCCCGAGGCCGACCCGTCCCTTGGCTCTCGGGTCCCGGCACCGCCATCCTAGGTAAGGGAAACAGGCAGTGGAGCCTTGCGGCTTTACTGCCAGCTTCCTACTGCGCACGCGCGAGCGGCGCAGCGATCTGTGAATGGCCCCGTGGTGTTCTGGGAACACACACAGTTCCCAGAAGACAACGGGGCCGCTCACCGAGGAGAAGAACACGCCGCGGAATAGGAAGAGGCAGATTAGGAAGACTGCCTAGCAACAAGGGTTTAGGTAAGTATAAAACATTTTTTTTTTCCAAATTTTTTTTTTATTATTCTTTTAGGAATTTTGGTGGCATTTTTTTTTACGGGTGGCCCTCCGATTTAAGGTTGGGGAACCTGGTCCCCAACTGAGGCTCACTGAGGGAGAGAAAGGAAGCAAGTGGACTCACTTGGTGCAATCCAAAAGGGATACAATGAAATACATGAACAGTCATAAAAAGTTAAGAAAAATTATTGATACATAGTACATGACAGTAGTGAATTAAAAGGAAGGTGACTTAACCCTTTCATGACTAAGCCGTTTTTTGACATTTGGTGTTTACAAGTTAAAATCCATATTTTTTTGCTAGAAAATTACTTAGAGCCCCCAAACATTATATACTGTATATATATATTTTTAGCAGAGAATCTAAAAAATAAAATGGCAATTGTTGCAATATTTTATGTCATACAGCATTTGTGCAGCAGTGTTTTAAACGCAACTTTTTGGGAAAAGGGACACTTTCATGAATTAAAAAAAAAAAACAAACAGTAAAGTTATCCCAATTTTTTTGTATAATGTGAGGGATGATGTTACGCCGAGTAAATAGATACCAAACATGTCACGCTTTACAATTGCACGCACTCGTGGAATGGCGACAAACTACGGTACCTAAAAATCTCCATAGGCGGCGCTTTAAAAAATTTTTTTACGGTTACCAGGTTAGAGTTACAGAGGAGGTCTAGAGCTAGAAATGTTGCTCTCGCTCTGACGATCGCGGCGATACCTCACATGTGTGATTTGAACCGTTTACATATGCGGGCGTGACTTCCGAATGCGTTTTCTTTTTTTTTTTTAATTTATTTATTTTTATATTAATAAATTGAGTTTAGGAAAAAAATTTTGATCACTTTTATTGCTGTCACAAAGAATGTAAACATCCCTTGTGACAGTAATAGGTGGTGACAGGTACTCTTTATGGAGGGGTCTGAATACTGTATATTTTTTTTAAACCGGCGCCATTGGCAGCCGAGTAAACAGGAAGTGACGTCATGACGTCGCTTCCGTGTTTACAATTAGGAGTCTGTCCCTAGCTGCCGGAGGCGGCGGATAGGTGATCGAGCCTCCCGGTGGAGCGGGAGGCCCGGTAAGAGCAGCGGGAGGCAGCAGGAGGAGGGGCATCCCCTCCCGCTCCTCCGGTATAACAGCTGAGCGGGATCGGTTGTTATACCTGGAAAGCCAATCGCCGGCTCTAAAAAACAGTAGGGATGATGCCTGCAGCTGCGGGCATCATCCCGATATAACTCCCAAAAACCGAGTACACACATCTGCTTACGCTCGGGGGAAAGGAGTTAAACAGTGTTTCAACTAGTTTCGCGGGGAAAAACGCTTCATCAGGAAATACATTTGTAATTAAATAGACACAAGATCAATGACAATATAGTCAAACATATATGGAAAAGTATATGTTGTACAATTCAACAGTGCAGTCCCTTTTTACATATATGCACTGTTGAATTGTACAACATATATATTTCCATATATGTTTGACTATATTGTCATTGATCTTGTGTCTATTAAATTACAGGCGTATTTCCTGATGAGCGCGGTTTTCTCAGCGAAACTAGTTGAAACACTGTTTATGACCAAGTCACCTTTTTTTTAATTCACTACTGTTATGTACTATGTATCAATACATTTTTCTTACCTTTTTATGACTGTTTATATATTTCATTGTATCCCTTTTGTATTGTACCGAGATAGTCCACTTGCTTCCTTTCTTTCCCTTGGTGAGCCTCGGTTGGGGATCAGGTTCCCAAACCTCTATTCCATTAACTCTTGGATGATGGTACAACCATTGTTTTAAATTATATACCCATTGATACTGTTTCTAGAGGCCACCCAATTTTTTTTTTTAACCACTTAAAGTCCGAGCCTATTCTTCAAACTTGGTGTTTACAAGTTAAAATCAGTTTTTTTTTTGCTAGAAAATCACTTAGAACCCCCAAACATTATATATATATATTTTGTTTCAGACACCCTAGAGAATAAAATGGCGGTCTTTTCAATAGTTTTTGTCACACCGTATTTGTGCAGCGGTCTTACAAGCGGAATTTTTTTTTAAAAAAATACACTTTTTTGAATAAAAAAAAAATAAGACAGTAAAGTTAGCCCATTTTTTTATCTTCTGAAAGATAATGTAACGACAAGTAAATTGATACCCAGTATGTCATGCTTCAAAATTACGCCCGCTTGTGTAATGGCGACAAACTTTGACCCTTAAAAAACTCCATAAGGGACGCTTAAAAATTTCTACAGGTTACCAGTTTTGAGTTACAGAGCAGTTCTAGGGCTAGAATTATTGTTCTTGCTCTTGCGATCGTGTCGATACCTCACATGTGTGGTTTGAACACCGTTTTTTCATATGTGGGCGCAACTTACGTATGCACGTGAGCTCGGCTTTACATTTTTGATTTATTTTTATTTTTTTACTTTTTAATTTTTTTTAAACTGTTCCTTTAAAAAAAAAATTGGGTCATTTTTATTCCTATTACAAGGAATTTAAATATCACTTATATAAGAAAAAAAGCATGACAGGACCTCTTAAATATGAGATCTGGGTTCAAAAAGACCTCACATCTCACATTTACACTAAAATGCGAAAAAAGCTATCTGCTGCCATAACCCCGGTATTCTACGTCAAAGTACCGATGTATAATGATGTAGGGTGGTCCACAAGTTGTTAACCCCTTCAATACTGGGCACTTTCACCCCCCTTCTTGCCCAGGCTATACCAACATTTCTGAATTTCCGAATTTTTCAATTTCCGAATCTTCTAATTTCCGACAATTAGAAATTTTGGAAATTCGGAATTTCGGAAATTTGACATTTCAGAAATTCAACATTTCTAAATTTTAGACATTGGAAATTTCGGGAATTTGAAATTCGAAAATTGGAAATTTCAGGAATTTAAAAATTTGAGATTTCAGAAATTGGAAAATTTCAGAAATTGGAAAATTTCAGAAATTGGAAAATTGAAAAATTCAAATTCGGAAATTTAAAAATCTGAAAGTAGGAAATTTGAAATTTCAGAAATTCGAAAGTAGGAAATTCGAAATTTTGGAAATTTGACATTTCAAAAATTTGGAAATGTGAAAATCCAAAAATAAGAATGAAAATCTGAAGATTCAAAAGAATGAAAATCCGAAAATTCGAAAACCCAAAAATCGGAAATAATATCTAACTAATAATAACTATTAAATTATAGGTATTGGAATTTCCTTTCATATTTGGCTGTTAGCAAATGTAACGAATACGAATTTATACGAAGTTACGAATTATCTGAAATAACGAATGTCGTATCTAAACAAATGGAACGTAATGATTTAATAATAATAATAAAAAACAATAATAATAATAAAACCTTTTTATTATTACTTATTATTAATTTGTTCCATTACCTTTGTTTAGATGCGGCATTCGTTATTTCGGATAATTCGTAACTTCAGATAAATTTGTATTCGTTACATTCAAAAACAGCCAAATTTGAAAGGAAAATCCAATACCTATAATTTAATAGTTAGTTATTATTAGTTAGTTATTATTTCAAATTTTACTGATTTTCTCTTTTTCAGATTTTCAGATTTTAGAATTTTCGCATTTTTGAATTTATGAATTTTCTAATTCCAAAATTAGAAATCTTGGAATTCTAAAATTCGGAATTCTAAAATTCGGAATTCTAAAATTTTAAATTTGGAAATTTGAACATTCGGAAATTTGAAAATTCGGAAATTTGAAGTCGGAAATTTGAAAATTTGGAAATTTGAAAAATTGCAAATTTAAAAATTCGGAAATTTGAAAAGTCGAGAATTTGAAAAATCGGAAATTTGAAAAGTTGGAAATTTGAAAATTCTGAAATTTGAAAAGTCGGAAATTTGAAAAGTTGGACATTTGAAAAGTCGGAAATTCGGAATTTCTGAGATTTCGAATTTACAAATTTCCGAAAAAAAGCAAAAAAACGAATGAAACGAAAACAAAGAAATTTTTTGTAAGTGCACATGTCTACAAGTTACATGACACCGTCCATGGATGCAGATCTGTGACCTGTGAGTGTTTAACAACTTAAGCTCCGGAAGATTTTACCCCCTTCATGACCAGGCCATTTTTTTATTTTTTTGTTATTTATCTC
This sequence comes from Lithobates clamitans, assembly GCA_037952925.1. Classification (NCBI taxonomy): domain Eukaryota; kingdom Metazoa; phylum Chordata; class Amphibia; order Anura; family Ranidae; genus Lithobates; species Lithobates clamitans. Next base: position 1,007,233 of record JBBGZY010001326.1, read on the forward strand.
AGACTTTCCAGCCTAGAGGAAATATATGGGGACTTATAGATCCCAGATCTCTCCATAAAGAGGACCTGTCATGCCCTATTCCTATGGGATGTTACATTACTTGTAATAGGAAAAAAAAGTGATATATATACAAAAAATTTATGTGTCAAGATAAAAAAATAAAAATAAAATAAACAAAAAATGAATAAAAATTAAAGTGCCCCCATTCCTCGCACGCAGAAGCGAACACTTACATGGGTCCACACGTGAGGTATCACAACAAAGGTTAGAGCGCGAGCAATAATTCTAGCCAAATACCTCTTCTGTAACTCTAAAAAAGTAAAAATGTTTAAAGCCTAGCCTATGGAAATTTGTAAGTAACGAAGTCCGGCGCCGTTCCGCGAGTGTGCGCAATTTTAAATCGCGACATGTCAGGTATCTATTTACCCAGCGTAACATCATCTTTCACATTATACAAAAAAAAAATCGCCAAACTTTCGTTTTTTTTTTTTATTCATGAAACTTTTTTTTTTATTTAAAAAAAAAATTGCGCTTGAAAAATTGCTGCGCACAAGTTTCCTGACAGGGTGTCCGGGGGTGAGGACCGACATCCCTTTTAACTGGAGCCTTGCATTTGTTAAAATCCCAAAAGGTCTTGTTTCCTGTTCATTTGTCCGTTCATACTCCTATATCCTTGCTATGTTATCTACACCTAGTCAATGTATCTCACCAATTAGACATTGTCAATTCTTTTAGTTCCGAATTAATTTTTTAACAAATTTTGACAAATTCAATAATTCCGAAATTTCCGAATTTCCGAATTTTTCAATTTCCGAAATTTCTGAATTTCGGGTTAGTGAACGTAACAAGTACGAATTTATCCAAAGTTATGAATTATCTGAAATAACGAATGCCGCATCTAAAAGAATGGAACATAACGATCTAATAAAAATAAATAACAATAATAATAATAATAAAACCTTTTTATTATTATTATTTATTATTAATTTGTTCCATTCCATTTGTTTAGATGTGGCATTCGTTATTTCGGATAATTCGTAACTTCCGATAAATTTTTATTTGTTACATTCACAAACAGCCAAATTTGAAAGGAAATTCCAATACCTATAATTTAATAGTTAGTTATTATTGGTTAGTTAGTTAGTTATTCTTTCAAAATTTCCAGATTTTCTTTCTTATTTTTGGATTTTCGAATTCTCGAATTTACAAAAATATGAATTTTTGAAATCACGAAATTACGAATCTTCGAATTTTACGAATGTTTGAATTTACGAATTTACGACATTTTGAATTTATGAATTTATAAATTGTTATAACAAATGACCCAAAAAAACCCCAAAAAACGATTGAAACAAAAATGAATACATAATAAAACCTTTTTATTATTATTATTATTTATTATTAATTTGTTCCATTCCATTTGTTTAGATGCGGCATTCGTTATTTCGGATAATTTGTAACTTCCGATAAATTTGTATTTGTTACATTCACAAACTGCCAAATTTGAAAGGAAATTTTGGAAATTCGGAAATTCTGAAATACGAATTCTGAAATTTGTTTAGATGTGGCATTCGTTATTTCGGATAATTCGTAACTTTCGATAAACAGCCAAATTTGAAAGGAAATTACAATACCTATAATTTAATAGTTTACTTATTATTAGTTAGTTAGTTAGTTATTCTTTCGAAATTTCCAGATTTTCTTTCTTATTTTCAGATTTTCGAATTTACAAAAATATGAATTTTTGAATTTACGAATTTACGAAATTACGAATCTTCAAATTTTCAAAAATACGAATTTTTGAATTATACAAATTTATAAATTGTTACCATAACGAATGACCCAAAAAAAAACAAAAAACGAATGAAACAAAAATGAACCTATAATAAAACCTTTTTTTTATTATTATTATTTAGTATTAATTTGTTCCATTCCATTTGTTTAGATGCGGCAATCGTTATTTCGGATAATTTGTAACTTCCGATAAATTTGTATTTGTTACATTAACAAACAGCCAAATTTGAAAGGAAATTTCGGAAATTCGAAAATCCGAAATTCGGAAATTAGAAAATTAGAAAATTCGGAAATCCAAAAATTCGACATTCGGAAATTCGAAAATCCAAATTTACGAATTTTGAAATATTCCGAATTTTGAAATATTCCGAATTTTGAAATATTCCGAATTTTGAAATTTCTGAATTTCTGAATTTTGAATTTTCGAATTTCTGAATTCCAAATTTTCAAATTTCCAAATTTTCGAATTTCCGAACTTCCGAAGAAAGCAAAAAAAGGAATGAAACAAACACATTTTTTATCAGTGCACATGTCTATAGCAACCTAATATACGATGAACAATGTACACAGTGTTTCTTATACATTTGTAAAACCAATAAAAATTGACATAAAAAGTTGTGACCTCCACTATTTTATTCCCTAGGGTCTCTGCTAAAAAAAAAAAAAATTAATGTTTGGGGGTTCTAAGTTATTTTCTAGCAAAAAAAAGATTAAAAAACAGCGATTTTTACTTATATGAGAGAAATGTCAGAACTGACCTGAATGGGAAGTGGTTAAGCGCTTAAGCGCTACACAGGCGGCAAGCTTATAATAAGAATGAATAACTAACGCAGCCGCCGTGTCTAACATACAACATATTACATTTTTATTTTTGAATTTTAAAAACACTATCAGCCCATAGCCTCCCGCCATCTGCCTTGCCAGGTTCACCCATTTAGAGTCTTCCAACGTGAAATAATCCACACCGAGTTTCGCGATTTCCGTTCAGAAAAAAAAAATAGAAGTGATTAGTGTGCAAATCCATGGCCTTCGGCACGCGTGACTCTGTGAATGTAAACAGATTAAAGGCCAAATTAACCGTTTTAGGATTGAACGCGCGGTCTCGCCTCGCCCGTTACTCGTGACTGAACTCCAATCCTCTTCTTTTTTTTTTTTCCCTTTAAGGCCTGACCTTGTATTAATGACAAATCCCCCAATAGCTGGTGTAAAAATATATGCAATCCTTCTTTAACACGCTGTCAGCAGATTACTAATGACCAAACGAGCTGAGAGGTCCTTTAGCATTCCCTCAGCATCCCTCTCATGCTGATAATTAACATACTAATAAAAGAAACGAAAAAATCGCACATCAGATCTCACAGCTGGGGTGTGAAAAAAATCTACTTTTTTTTTTTCTTTTTTTTTACATATAAGAACAAGTTCTGAGGCCTGCAAAGTTTATTTGGAATATCTTTTAATTCAGACATGAATAAATAATGATTTTACTGTCAAAGATGAAAAATGGTGTCTAGAATTAATGGCTGGACTTATTTTTAAAGGAAGTTACTAGAACGCTCATTTTTTTGAGTTAATAAAACTTTTAGAATTTTATTCTGAGCCTTACTAGGCTTTCATAAATTTGTATTTATTTATCGCAGGTGCTTTTGTAGTGCCAATTCTCACACCGCTTTACATGCTCTATCTCACTTATAGCTGCAAAGGGTGGACCAACTCAATGTTTGAACCCTACGGACTAAGACTGGAGTGTCATTAAAGTAGGGTGACCAGACATCCCCGGTTCCCGGGGACAGTCCCCGGATTGAGGACACTGTCCCCGAACCAAGTCTGTCCCCGTTTTTGTCCCCGGATTGGATTTGAACAGGGGTTGGGGCAATTTCAAAGACAGTCAGTGCAGAATTAAAAAAAAAAAATCTGAATTACACCCCCCCCCGCTCTGCCACTCCTACTAGCTTAGGGGGTGGGGGTGTATTTTTTTCATTATCTGTGCCCCTTTCTGATGATCATGTGCTGGTCGGAGAAGAGAGAATATTTCTTCAGTTTCTGGTGCATGCGCGTTCCGCTGCTGCTCACATGTTCTTCTGCCTTGGCTCAAGTCCCAGCCAGCCACCTGCCCATCTCCTTGCCTTCCCTGGCAGGGTGATCTTCCTCTGCTCCCCACCCAGTAGTAGCCGGGGCCCGGAGAGTAAGACTTGACAGGCTGTGAGGCGGGTGGCGGCGTCGATGGGCATTGAGTCGCCATTACTAGTAAAAAAAAAAATATGTCCCGGATTTCATTTTAAAAAATCTGGTCACCTTAGATTAAAAGTCCATGTGCGTGTAAAGGCAGGTGTCCCAATACTTTTGACAATATAGTATATGTGATAGAATCACCCGGGACAGAAGCTTTTGGAAGGGACTAAATGCTAGCTTCTTGCCTACTGACTATGGGCCCTGGCATTTGAGGGAGGAAAAAGGACAATTTTAACTGCTTGCCGCCCGCCCACCGTCAAATGACGGCAGGACGGTGCGGCTCTCGTTCTGGGTGGACGTCATCTGATGGCGTCCCAGAACAGCCACTCTCACGCGCCCGCGTCGTGTTGCTAGGACACGGTGCGACCTCGATCTCTGTAAAAAGCCGCGGCTCTTTAACCATGTGATCGGCTGTGTCCAATCACAGCCGCTCACATGTAAACATGGAGATGCCGGTAATCGGCTCTCCTCGCCTCACACTGACAGAGTGTATGGCGAAGAGAGCCGATCAGCGGCATCTCCACACAGGGGGACATCTAGGATTGTAATCAGAGCACCAATCATCAGTGGGAAGGTGGGCTGTAGGTGGTGGGCTTTAAAAGGAAATTCCAATACCTATAATTTAATAGTTAGTTATTATTAGTTAGTTATTATTTCAAATTTTACTGATTTTCTTTCGATTTTTCAGATTTTCGGATTTTCACATTTTTAAATTTCTGAATTTTCGAATTCCAAAACGAATTAATAATATTAAATAACAATAATAATAATAATAAAAACGATTTATTTATTATTATTATTATTATTATGATTAATTTGTTCCATTCCATTTGTTTAGATGCAGCATTCGTTATTTCTAAAAATTCGTAACTTTAGATAAATTCGTATTCGTTGCGTTCACTAACAGCCAAATTTGAAAGGAAATTCCAATACCTATAATTTAATAGTTAGTTATTTTTAGTTAGTTAGTTATTCTTTCGAAATTTCCAGATTTCCTTTCTTATTTTCGGATTTTCGAATTTACGAAAATACGAACTTTAAAATTTATGAATTTACGAAAATATGAATTTACAAAATTACGAATTTTCAAATTTCCGAAAATACGAATTTTCGAATTTATGAAAATACGAATTTTTGAGTGTACGAATTAACGAAATTTCACATTTTTAAATTTACGAATTGCGATCATAATGAATGACCCCAAAAAAAAACAAAAAAAAAGAATGAAATGAAAATGAACACATTTTTCAGCAGTGCACATGTCTAATAAGCAGATTGCCGTTCTGCCTGTGTCCTTAAAGGGGGTTCCGGCCGCAATATTTTTTTTTTTTTAAAGTCAGCAGCTACAAACACTGTAGCTGCTGACTTTTAATAAGGACACTTACCTGTCCAGCGAGCCCACGATGTCGGCCCCCCGAGGCCGATCTGCCGATCGGATCGGCCGCAGGCGCCTCCATCTTAAAGAAGGGCAACAGGCAGTGGAGCCTTGCTGCTTCACTGCCCATTTCTTACTGCGCAAGAGCGCAATTTGGCTTTGTGAATGGCCCCGTGGTTTTCTGGGACACACACAGTTCCCAGAAGGCAACAGGGCCGCTCGCCGAAGAGGAGGAAGCGCCGCGGAATAGGGAGAGGCAGATTAGGAAGACTGCCTAGCAACAAGGGTTTCAGGTGAGTTAATTTTTTTTTTTCAAATGTTTTTTTTTTTTACATTTTTTAAAGATTTTTGATGCAATTTTTTATTTTAGGGTGGCCCTCCACTTTAATGATCAGTGGGTGCCGGTGGACATCATGTCTGCAGGACCTGCTGTGTAGAATCATGGTAGCAGCGAGCCTCCGGCAGTGCGCACTAGTGCCTGATACCCGGAAATGCAGGATCACGTATATACATATACGTTATCCTGCGCAACGCGGCCGCCCTGTAGCAGTAAAAGAGCTAAAGAGCCGTCGGCAAGTGGTTAAAAATTGCTGAGACAGGAGAAGAGAACACTTTTAGCACACAAAATAGCAAATAAATGATACAATTCACAGGATGTGACCCCAGTGATTGGCTGGTGTGAAGAACAGTAGAAGAAAAAAATAAATAAACACCACTAAGTCAAACACACATCTCTGTCCCCTGGGAGGGTTTTCTTTTTTTGTGGTGGCAGCTGCGGGTATTAGGCCGAAGTCCCGGGTGGGTCGCGTTAACAGATCTTTTGCTTCAAGAGTGCAAAAAATTAAATTAACACTGTTTGCTAAAGTGTAATTCATCGCTCTTCCCGCACATCGAATATTCATCGCCTACGCCAATTTCAAGGCGTCCAACAGTTTTCTCTTTGCTAAGAGTCACCAAAAATATTTACCCCTGTCTCTGCCTCGTTGAGTGATTATTGTCGGGGGAGTCGTTTTTAATCAAATTGTCGGCGTCTTCTGACACAGATGGTTTTTCTTTGTATATTAAACTCTCCACTGTACGCTGACTGCCAAACAATTGCGAATGTATCACTTTTATTGTCTAAAGCTTATCGCTGTCTCCGAGGCTTTAAGAGTTCATACAGCTGGCAATGAGAGCGAACGAAAATAGGAGATGTTCAACGGGACATAGAAAGTGTTGTCGCTTCGGCAAAAATAATGGTTTCCTTCCAAAAAAAAAAAGAACGTTTCCAAATGTGAAATATCTGTAACACATGGATTGCAATTAACGCCTTCCTGCCGGGCGTATACTGTTGTCATACGACATCATCACTGCGGTGCGATCTGTCACAGCCAATGACTGATCACTGTACCGGCCTGCTGCCAGTACCATGTGATCTCTGTGACCAAACACAGCAGATCACATGACCGTTACAAACAATGGATTTCATGTCATTCATTGTATAGAATTGTGTTGCTAGCTGTGATTGGTCACAGTGATCACATGGTACAGACAGGGCCAATCACAGCCTATCTGTACCATGTGATTAGCTTTGGACAATCACAGCTAGTCACTAAGGATGAGCCGAATACCCCCGGTTCGGTTCGCACCAGAACGTCCGAACAGGCAAACAATTAGGAAGAACCCCGTTAAAATCTATGGGACACTAGTATGAAAAATCAAAAGTGCTAATTTTAAAAGCTTATATGCAAGTTATTGTCATAAAAGTGTTTGGGGACCCGGTTCCTGCTCCAGGGGACATCTATCAATGCAAAAAAAAAGTTTTAAAAACTGACGTTTTTTCGGGAGCAGTGGTTTTAATCATGCTTAAAGTGAAACAATAAAAATGAAATATTCCTTTAAATATTGTGCCTGGGGGGTGTCTATAGTATGCCTGTAAAGTGGCGCATTTTTCCCGTGTTTAGAACAGTACCGCAGCAAAATTACATTTCTAAAGGAAAAAAGTCATTTAAAACTGATCACGGCTGTAATGAATTGTTGGGTCTCGGCAATATAGATAAAACTCATTGAAAAAAACGGCATGGGTTCCCCCCCAGTCCATTACCAGGCCCTTTGGTTCTGGTATGAGTATTAAGGGGAACCCCGAACCAAAAATTTAAAAAAAAATTGCGTGGGGGTCCCCCTAAAATCCACACCAGGCCCTTCGGGTCTGATATGGAAATTAAGGGGAACCCTGAGCCAAATTTTTTTTTAAAATGGCGTAGGGGTCACCCCAAAATCCATACCAGACCCTTATCCAAGCACACAACCTGGCAGGCCGCAGGAAAAGAGGGGGGATGAGGGAGAACCGCGCCCCCCCTCCTAAACTGGAGTAGCCCCCAAAGCACCTTGTCCCCATGTTGATGGGGAAAAGGGCCTTATCCCCACAACCCTTGCCCGGTGGTTGTGGGGGTTTGCGGGCGGGGGGGCTTATCGGAATCTGGAAGCCCCCTTTAACAAGGGGACCCCCAGATCCCGGCCCCCCTATGTGGATTGGTAAAGGTACCCCTACCATTTCACAAAAGAAAGTGTCAAAAATAGTAAAAAAGACAGGAGACACTTAGGGACAAGTCCTTTATTAAAAGGTAAAAAAAAATAAAAATGTCCTGCGATGTCCTGAAGGGTCTGGTGTGGATTTTGGGGGGGACCCCTACACCATTTTTTTTTTAAATTTGGTGCAGGGTTTCCCTTAATTTCCATACCAGACCTGAAGGGCCTGGTATGGATTTTGGGGGGACCCCCACACAATTATTTTTTTAAAAATTGGTTCGAGGTTCCCCTTAATATTCATACCAGACCCAAAGGACCTGGTAATGGACTGGGGTGGGACCCCATAACGTTTTTTTCAATGAGTTTCATCTATATTGCCGAGACCCGACAACTCATTGCAGCCGCGATCAGTTTTAAATGACTTTTTTTCCTTTAGAAATGTCATTATACTGCGATACTGTTGTTCTAAACACGGGAAAAATACACCACTTTACAGGCATACAATAGACACCCCCTCAGGCACGATATCTAAAGGAATATTTAATTTTTATTGTTTCACTTTAAGCATTAAAAAAAATCACTGCTCCTGAAAAAACGGCCGTTTTTAAAACTTTTTTTGCATTGATCCATGTCCCCTGGGGCAGGACTCGGGTCCCCAAACACTTTTTATGACAATAACTTGCATATAAGCCTTTAAAATTAGCACTTTTGGTTTTTCATGTTAATGTCCCATAGACTTTAACGGTGTTCCGGCGGCTTTTGAATTTGCCCTGAACACCGCATAATGTCCGTTGTTCGCTGAACGTCCGAACAACCAAAGTTCACCCATCCCTACTAATCACAACAAAACACACTTAACCAGTTGCATTCAGTAAAAATGGTTGCTTATACCACCAATAATTCTAGCGCAAGAACTCCTCTGTAAGAGCCCTTGCACACTGGGGCGGTTTGCAGGCGCTATTGCGCTAATAATAGCGCCTGCAAACCGCCCCAAAAGTGCCGCTCCTTGCATTCCAGTGTGAAAGCCCCGAGGGCTTGCACACTGGAGCGATGTGCTGGCAGGACGGTAAAAAAAGTCCTGCCAGCAGCATCTTCGGAGCGGTGAAGGAGCGGTGTGTATACCGCTCCTTTACCGCTCCTGCCCATTGAAATCAATGGGACGGCGCGGCTATACCGCCGGCAATGCGCCTCTGCAGAGGCGCTTTGCGGTGGTATTTAACCCCTTCTCGGCCGCTAGCGGGGGGTAAAACCGCCCCGCTAGCGGCCACATACCGGCGGTAAAACGCCGCTAATAATAGCGGCGTTTTACCGCCGACGCCGCCCCCCGCCCCAGTGTGCAAGGGCTCTAACTCTAAACTGGTAGCCTGTAAAAAATGTTAAATGCGTCGCCTGTGGGGATTTTTAAGTACCTTAGTTTGTTACACAGAGTGTGCGCAACTTTAAAGCGTGCCATGTTAGGTGTCTACTTACTCGGTCTAACATCATCTTTTACATTATTCAAACAAATTGGGGTAACTATTGTGTTTTGTTTTTTTTGTTTTTTTTTTATTTTTTAAAATGTATTCTCTTGGGTCTCTGATAAAAAATATATATATTGTTTGCGGGTTATAAGTAATTTTCTAGGACAAAAATAATGATTTAAACAAAAAGTTCTACAAGCATGCAATGGAGGGTAAGATATTCTCTTGATATAAAATCTTCTTATTGGGTATATGATTTATGTTAAGTCCCACTTACCTATCCCTGTAAGTGTATATTATTTGGTTTGCGTGGAAGTTATTATGTCTACAAGAAAATTGTAATATATATATACTGGAATTTTTATTTGGTTATTTATTTTTTATACCAGTAACTGTGGCGATCAGCGACTTATAGTGAGACTGTGATAGTGCAGTGGAAATCTGGCACTAACTGACACGGACTGGGGGGTACACTAACAGACACGGACTGGGGGGTACACTAACAGACACGGACCGGGGGGTACACTAACAGACACGGACTGGGGGGTACACTAACAGACACGGACTGGGGGGTACACTAACAGACACGGACCGGGGGGTACACTAACTGACACTGACATTAAAGAGGAAGTAAAGTCTTCCTCTTTAATTGTACCTTCAGGTAAGTCTATAATAAGGCTTACCAGTAGGTACTGTAAATATCTCCTAAACTTGCACCGTTTAGGAGATATTTACTATATACGCTGCCGCAGACGTCATCGGCGCATGCGCTCTGAAGGAACGGCCCGCTCTTGCCATTTCTTCAGGGCCTGTGCCGTGACCAGGTGGCACCCGCATGCACGTGCGGAAGTGGTGTAATCGCAACTCTGTCCAATCACAGTGCCGGAGCCCGCGAACCCGGAAGTAACTTCGGGAAACATGTCGGCCCTGTGAGCGATGTGAGTGATCCAGGACAGCATTCTAAGGTAAGTATTTCATAATGAGCTAATGTGCAATGCATACTAGCTCATTATGCCTTTGTCTTGCAAGTTTTTTTTGGGGGGGGGTTTTTGGAGGTTTACAACCTCTTTAATAGTGACACTAATACAGTGATCAGTGATAATACTATACATTGTCACTTTACTAATGACACTGTGTAAGGAAAGGTCTTCTTTTGTGCACAGGCTAAAAAGTGTTCCTTTTCATGCTCACAAGCACTGGCTAATAAATATGCGCATGCGCAAACTCATGCGCTCACATATTCTCGTGCGTGAAAACGCACACATGCACCTGTGACAGATGTTGGCGGCAAACAGGCTATTTAAACTCAGCCAGTGCTCGAGATCAGTGCTACATTGTCTTACAGCCTTTCCTGCATCCTGTATCCTGATTCCAGTTGCTGACCTGGCTTGCCTAACCGCTCTCTGAACTCTTGCACCTACCCCGGCTTGTCCTTCACCTCCGCTTCTGCCTGATCCATTGGTTTCCATCGCATGTATTGGCTCCTGACCTGGCCTGTACCCTGACCATGCTATTGCCTGCTCTTCTGTACCTGATCTGTCCTGCCAGTGCATGACCCAGCTTGCCTGACTCTGCTTCCTGTTTCATCCTGCTGTATCTGCAGTTCTTGTCAGAAACCATGAAATCAGGCAGAGACAGAAGTACAGTTAAATCACACTTGCTTAATAATAAAAGTAAAAAGAACAAACGTAGTCAAAACATATCCAAAGTTCAGTAACCGTAAGGGATAGTCAGCTAAGCCAGAAGTCAGGGATCAATGTAGTGGAACAGCAAGCAGGATCTGGAGCCAGAAGGGATGTCAGCAAAGCAAGTCTTGAACAGGATCACAGGAGATAGTTTCTGTGATGTTGACCAAGGCGAAGGTGCATTTCGTTTCGTTCCGAATCGAAATTCGGATGAATTTTTCATTATTCGGAAATTCGGATGCATCCGAATTTCCGAATTACAAAAGTAACGAATTTAAACGAATTCGAAAAAAAAAAACGATCTAATTCGAAAACAAATTCGATTTGAATTCGAAAACAAATTCGAATCGTATTCTAAAAAATACAATAAAATAGAATATAAAATCATAAAGCAATAGAATATATATATATAGATAAATATCTATATATCTATATATATAGATATATCTATATCTATAATATTTTTTTATTATTCTGTTCTATTGTTTTTCTATGCTTTTCTTTTCTATTATTTTCTATTCTATAAGTCTTTTGTATTCAAATTCAAATTCATTCTATACGAAATTCGAATTTCGGAACATGGCTTCTGAAGTTCGAATTTCGTATAGAATGAATTTGAATTTGAATAGAAAAGATTAGAATAGAAAATAATAGAATAATAACAGAATAACATATTTTTCTATTCTGTTCTATTGTCTTTCTATGCTATTCGTTTCTATCATTTTCTATTCTGTCAATAAAGCTATGACACAACATTTTTGAGGTGAGAGTTCTGAGAGACCATAGTTACAAGAAGTTTGAAGGGCAACACTATTATACCTTACGATTAAGAAACCATCTATTGGATCCATATCATATCTCTATTTAGGACTTCCTACAACAGTCCATCCATCTTTGAGGACTTAATTCTTCCATTTATTATTTACGCGGACTATTCACTATTTATTACACTTTATTTACGGGCATTTTTGATAGCACTTATTAGCTATGTAATAGCATTCACAAGTGTATTCGTTGATTATTACAGATCATTTATTATAGAATGTTTATATTATACACCTAGGTTAAATGGTTACTTTACGTAGTATTTTTACCACACGATTTGTGTTTAATTTTACATATTTTACCTAGAGGTATTTATCCCAGGTCATGCAATTATTGCGTGAGATCACATTTTGATTTGTTAATGGGAGGAATGGTGCCTCATCATTGATGTCAGTGGAATGCATGGTGCTCCATTGTTGGTGTCAGTGGAAGGAATTGTGCCTCATTGTTGGTGTCAGTGGGAGGAATGGTGCCCCATCATTGGTGTTAGTGGAATGCATGGTGCCCCATTGTTTGTGTAGTGTCAGTGGGGGGAATACTGTCCTAATGTTGGTGTCAGTGGGAGAAATGGTGCCCTATTGCTGGAGTCAGTAGGAGGAATGGTGCCCCATTGTTTGTGTCAGTGGGAGGAATGGTGCCCCATTGTTGGTGTCAGTGGGAGGAATGGTGCCCCATTGTTGGTGTCAGTGGGAGGAATGGTGCCCCATTGTTGGTGTCAGTGGGAAGAATGGTGCTCCATTGTTGGTGTCAGTAGGAGAAATGATGCCCCATTGTTGGTGTCAGTGGGAGGAATGGTGCCCCATTGTTGGTGTCAGTGGGAGGAATGGTGCCTCATTGTTGGTGTCAGTGAGAGGAATGGTGCCCCATCGTTGGTGTCAGTGAGAGGAATGGTGCCCCATTGCTGGTGTCAGTGGGAGGAATGGTGCCCCATTGTTGGTGTCAGTGAGATGAATAGTGCCCCATTGTTGGTGTCAGTGAGAGGAATAGTGCCCCATTGTTGGTGTCAGTGAGATGAATAGTGCCCCATTGTTGGTGTCAGTGAGAGGAATAGTGCCCCATTGTTGGTGTCAGTGAGATGAATAGTGCCTTGTATCACACAATTTGGAGACCACTGCTCTGAACGATTGCAGCTGTTATAGTGATAAATCAGTAAAAAGGAAAAGCAGTGGTGAAATCTATTTTACCCATCAATTTTTTTTGTATATACGTTTTTCATGGTCCATGTAATTAGGGGTGTGGCTTTAGCCTACATAATCGGTGCCCCATTGTGTCCCTCTGTCCAATCACAGACAGGTGGGTGGGATGCTACATGCAGGCATTTATCGATTCCACTCAATATATTTCTTTTATTAACATCATTCCCACCTCTCACTTTACAATAACGGAATTTAGATGTTCAGAAACTATGTAATAATGGGACTCAGAACATCTGCTAGTCATCTTTTTATAGAAATGCCTAATTAGGTCAATCGATTCACTTATTTAATGTGTAACAGCTACACAGATCATGACAATGTGTGAGAAATAATATTAATATCTCAATCCTCATTAACAAGTAATGTTATGTTCGTGTTAATTGATGCATCTTGAAGTCACCCTTTACCATGCGATAATTACTGTTTCATTTGGGGGTTTTCCTGGCTCCAAAATTAAGTTGGAAAGACACTGAAGTGCATATTCCAACCAATCACAGCATTCCGAGATAAAACTTATAGTGCAGTGGTCTCCAAACTGCGGCCCCGAAGCCGAATGTGGCCCTTTGCTTGCTTTTATCTGGCCCTCAGGGCAGTGTTCCTGTCATACAAGACATTATTCCTCCCACGGATACCAATGATGGGGAACTATTCCTCCCACTGACACCAATGATGAGGCACTATTCCTCCCACTGACACCAATGATGGGATACTTGTCCTCCAACTGACACCAACGACGGGGCACTATTCCACCCACTGACATCAACAATGGGGTACAATATCTTCCACTACCATTGATGGGGCACTATTCCACCCACTGACATCAATAATGGGGCACTCTTCCTCCCACTGACACCAACGATTGGGCACTATTCCTCCCACTGACACCAACGATGGGGCACAATTCTTCCTACTGAGACCTACAGTACAATGGGGTACCATTCCTCCCACTGACACCAATGATTGGGCCTTATTTCTCCCACTGACACCAATGATGGGGCATTATTTCTCCCACTGACACCAACCATTGGGCGTTATTTCTCCCATTGACACCAACGATTGGGCATTATTCCTCCCACTGATACCAATGATGGGGCATTATTTCTCCCACTGACACCAACCATTGGGCATTATTCCTCCCACTGATACCAATGATGGGGCACTATTCCTCCCACTGACACCAGTGATTGGGCATTATTCCTCCCACTGATACCAATGATGGGGCATTATTTCTCCCACTGACACCAACCATTGGGCGTTATTTCTCCCACTGACACCAACGATTGGGCATTATTTCTCCCACTGACACCAACGATTGAGCGTTTTTTCTCCCACTGACACCAACGATTGGGCATTATTTCTCCCACTGACACCAACGATTGGGCATTATTTCTCCCACTGACACCAGTTGTGTGGATTGTGAAATAAGTGGTCTAGGGGAGTGAAGTGCGACACAAGTATTGGGTCAGTGGACATGCGGTTCCAGAATGTGAAGGAATGACATAGCGTAGGCGCCATAATAGGACGTCTAGCTTTAGAGGAACGCCAGAGCAGGAAATGTATAATGTCGGTGTTTTAATACACATTGAAGAATTTTACTTGCACTGGCTGCCTCTAAGGATGGTGGATTTGGACAGATGAAGATTTTACTTTATTTTCCAGCGCTGTCATTTATTTTTGAAGTGTCCTTGATAATATGCCCAAACCATTGTGACTCCATTTTAGATTTTAGCACAAGAAAACTGCTTGCACAGCACCATACTCTTTATATATCATTGTGGTTTGGTTTGTCCTTTCCTGTTCCCTGTTCTGTAGGCCATGGGACAGGATGCATGACTTATGACTCATAACCAGATGGTCTGTTGACCCATATTAACTCATGATCATTTATCTTAAAGGGTCACCGACTTGTATAATCATATAACTATATATTTCTATACAAATACATCATTTACTATCCACTCCCCCCTCCCCTCTTTCTATTGGTAAGCTGAACCACATATAAGCTGTATACGCACCTAATAAAAGCAGACATTTTACGAATGCACAACCTGCCTCTCGTTTCATTCTGTGTCTCCAGGTATCTGAGGGCCCTGTTGGTGTACCTAATAGATGTATGATCGTCCAGAATACCTACCATTTCCTTTCAGACAGGTGACTACTAAATGTGCAGCACACCAAAGCAGAGGTCATCTAATGTTCATACAGTGGTCATCAACCCTGTCCTCAGGGCCCACTAACAGGCCAGGTTTTATGTATTACCTTGGGGAGATGCAGACTAGAATACTGCAATCACTGAGCATCAAATGATATCACCTGTGATGTATTTCAGTTATCTTGCAAACCTGGCCTGTTAGTGGGCCCTGAGGACAGGGTTGATGACCACTGTGTTAATAGAGGTCCTAGATTAGACTGAAGAGTAGATTTAACATCTCAGATTTTTGTCCATGGGGAGAAAGAACCCACTATCGTTCATAGTTGAACGAATATTTAACCTCCAAAAAATGTGAAGAGTGTTTTAGTTGATAGGAGTAAGTACGAGTTGACCTCTTAGGTTGTGAGGTCCTACCATCTGGTGAGTGAGCACATTGAGTGTTTGGTAGTAGCTGGTGTTTTAATACACATTGAAACATTTTACTTGCACTGGCTGCCTCTTAAGATGATAAAATTGTACATTTCATGAAATCAGATGAAGATTTTACTGTATTTTCCAGCGCTGCAATTTATTTTTGAAGTGTCCTTGACAAGGTGCAGCACACCGAAGCAGTGGACATCTAATGTTAATAGAGGTCCTAAATCAGACTGAAGAGTAGGTTTAGGTTCTCATATAGGTAAATAGTTCTGTACATAAAGTACCACACACTACGTGCTGATAAATAATGGTTTTAATATATATTATTTGCCTTCGTGACAGACATATCCAGATTTTTTTTTCTCTGTTGCCGTAAAAATATAGTATCTGTGAAATCTCAAACCATTTATTTTACATGCCAGCCATTATACAAACCGACTGTTGAAATTGTCTTTCATCTTCCAGAAGTGTCAGCTTGTTCTACAGTGTGAAATTGCACCTACTTTACTTCTCTCTCCTGTCATAATGGGAGTAATATCTGTAATGTTTCGCTCCATCATTATTTCACATCGTGCTTTCTCCAGTGTGGGATTATGAGACATTTGCACTTATTTTCCTGCACAATTAAAAATATTCATGGCGAGTTATTTTGGGTGGCGTGGAAATAGCTAGAGCAAAGTTTGTGAGAAGATGAAAGTAGGTTAAAAGGATGCGTAATGAGAAAATGGAACTCAAATCATCTTGTGACCGTCCGTGATAATGGGCCTCCTTTTTGATGGTTTTTTTTTTTTTCTTTGCAATTTTTTTAAATTCAACTATATTATTGTGTACTGTGAACATGGCTTATCGCCGAAACGCATCTGCCACTGTCTGTGTACTCACGGGTATGGCAAAACAAAATACTTGAGGACTATGTGTCAGAAACCATGAAATCAGGCCGAGACAGAAGTACAGTTAAATCACTTGTTTAATAATAAAGTAAAAAGAACAAACGTAGTCAAAACATAGCCAAAGTTCATTAACCAGAACGGATAGTCAGCCAAGCCAGAAGAAAGGGGTCAATGTAGTAGAACAGCAAGCAGGATCTGGAGCCAGAAGGGATGTCAGCAAAGAAAGTCTTGAACAGGATCGCAGGAGAGCGTCTCAGTTTCTGTGATGTTGACCAAGGCGAAGGCAGAGCTCCTCTGGGCTGGACGGCTTAAGTAGGCAGGACTGACGAGCAGGATATCATCAACAGCTGAGTAACTGTGGAGAGATAGGAGCTGGCAATTAGCCGACAGCTGAGCAGCCAGCTCAGAGAAAGAAGGGCTGACTCCAGCCCTGACACTATAGAGTTGCCAGCTGTCTTTTCTCGATGCCTGTCTTGTCTTTTGGTGGATGGGAGAACACCACAACTTGGGCACCCAGATTGCGACTTCCAGTTTTTACCTAAACTCCACAGCTCTGAGCGATGCATCATTTTGTTTGAATCAAAAATATTTTCCCTTGTATGTTTTCATACACTCAGGTTGTAGGTTGCAGAGTTCAATTTACAGAACTTTATTGTACCCAAGACTCAAAGCAGGTTTGGAGGTCAGGCTATATTGTTAGGCTCCAATCACACCAATGCGTATTTTCATGCTTTTTTGCCTTTTGCAGAAATGCAGGACATTTTTATTCAACATGAGTGACTATGGAACATGTTCACATCAATGCATTTTTGTGCCTCTTCGTTTTTGGAAAGGGTCAGGGACTTTTTTAAACACAAAACTGTGCTTTTTTTTTTTTTTTTGGTTCAATAGACTTCAATGGAGAAGCTTCAGAAAAGCATGTATTGCATTTTCTCAGCATTGTTTTACCATGATTTTGCTACGATTTGCTTTTAGCGGTTTTAAATCTGCCCAACAGCAAATTTTCAAAAATAAAAAAAAAGCATAAAATCGCAAATTTCGGCAAAATAGTTGTAAAATCGCGGAAAGCAAAGCATAAAGCACTGGAAAAACGCTCAAAAGCAACATGCATAGATGTGAATCGAGCCTAAGAATTTTAACTGAAATAGATGAAAAATAAGAAAACAACCCCTTAGGCCTGGTTCACACCTACCCTGTTTCCCCGAAAATAAGACCTAGCGTGATTGTCGGTGATGGCTGCAATATAAGCCCTACCTCCCAAAAAAGCCCTAGTTAAAGTCCTTGTAGGTCTTATTTTCAGGGTAGGGCTTTATTTTGGGCAAACAGGGTAAGGCTTATTTAGGAGGTAGGGCTTATATTGCAGCCATCACTGACAATCACACTAGGTCTTATTTTCGGGGAAACAGGGTATGCTTTTTTTTGGTGCTTTTTGCAGAAACACACCACAGTCCATTTAACAAGGATTCCTATAGGACACGTTCACATAAATCTCTCTAAAACCGATCTGGTAATATTTCCATCACAATCAATAATACAACCATCAATCCCTCCCCTCACACCAAGGGTACTAGTTGTAATCCTAGACTCTGACCTGTCTTTTAAGCTCCAAATCCAAACGTTGTCAAAAGCTTGTAGACTTCACCTCCGTAACATCTCTAAAATTCGCCCCTTTTTAACTAACGAAACCACCAAACTCCTCATTCACTCCCTCGTTATATCTCACCTTGACTATTGCAACTCCCTTCTCATTGGCCTGCCTCTCCATAGTCTATCCCCTCTCAAGTCTATCATGAATGCCACCAGACTTATCCACCTTACCAACCGCCCCGTGTCTGTCACACCTCTCTACTAATCCAAACACTGGCTCCCGATCGCCGAAGCGATCAGCGAATAAAATTCAAAATACTAACTTCAACATACAATGCCATTCACAACTCTGCCCCGAACTACATCACCAATCTTGTCTCCAAATATCACCCAAATCGTCCTCTCCGCTACTCCCAAGACCTTCTACTCTCCAGCTCCCTTGTCTCCCCCTCCCATGCTCGTCTCCAGGACTTCTCCAGAGCCTCTCCCATCCTCTGGACCTCTCTACCTCAATCTGTCCGGCTACCTCCTACTCTAGCTGCCTTTAAGCGATCCCTGAAAACTCATCTCTTCGGGGAATCCTATCATGCCTCCAACTAATTGGTTACCACTTCCATCAGCTCATTCCCCACAGTTACAACCTTTTGTACCACTTGCCCCATCCAATTAGATTGTAAGCTGTTCTGAGCAGGGCCCGCTTAATACTCTTGTTTTTTTCTTTTTATTGTATCTGTATTGTCTCCATTCTATATTGTAAAGTGCTGCGTAAACTGTTGCGCTATATAAATCATGTATAATAATAACAATCTATGCTTTTTTCAGCCGCTGTGTATTTGGAAAGGGTCAGGGACTTTTCTAAAGGCGAAAATGGTGCAAAATGGGCAAAAAATGCAAAAAGCACTTTAGAAATACTCAAAAGCAACATGAATAGATGTGAATTGAGCCCTTAACTGCTTTTTTTTTTTTTTTTTTGCTTTTTTGGTTCCATTGACTTCAATGAAGAAGCTACAGAAAAGCATGTGTTTTTGTTCTGCTTCTGTGAATGGAGCCCACAGTGTCTTTAAACCTGTTCATTTGCCTGTTTAATGATTTACAGTACGCATTGTTTAATGGCATTGCCATAACACATCTAATCAATGTACCACCAAGTCGCTTTTGGCCTACTTTCTGTGTATTCAACAGAAATTATGAAAAATCCATGCTCAGTCATATACTGCAAAAAGAAAACAGTCGGCAGCCGCTTATTTAAGGCGAAGTTCAACCCAAAAGTGGAACTTCCGCTTATATGCTCCCCCCCCCCCTCTAGTGTCACATTTGGCACCTTTCAGGGGGGAGGGGGGAGCGGGGACCCATTTTTGACAGGTCCCCTTTCCCCACTTCTGGGTGACGGGCCCGTTCTCCTGGTAGTTCTCCCCCCCCGCTCCTTTCCCCGCCGCCAGGCCAATTAGAAAGTGCAGCCCGCTTCGCACATGTGCAGTAGGAAACCAGCATTGAAGCCAAAAGTCTTCACTGCCTGGTTCCCTTACCAGGAATCACGGCGGCAGCACCCGGGAGTCGATCCAAAGATCAGCTGGGGTGCAGACATCGTGGGCTCCCTGGACAGGTAAGCACCCATATATTAAAAGTCAGCAGCTGCAGTATTTGTAGCTGCCGACTTGTACTTTTTTTCACCCAGGCTGGACCTCCTCTTTAACTGTGATACCAGCTAGTGTATAATATGAAAAGATATATAAGCAGCGCTCAAAGGTAAAGGGGATTGTGCAAAATAACTCAATAAAAAACACATAAAGTGCAAGAAATTGTGTGTGTGTATCTATCTATATATATATATATGTGTTTGGGGTCGTTATCATGTTGGAATACTGCCCTGCGGCCCAGTCTCCGAAGGGAGGGGGATCATGCTCTAGTTCAGTATATCACAGTACATGTTGGCATTCATGGTTCCCTCAATGATCTGTAGCTCCCCAGTACCGGCAGCACTCATGCAGCCCCAGACCATGACTCTCCCACCACCATGCATGACTGTAGACAAGACACACTTGTCTTTGTACTCCTCACCTGGTTGCCACCACACACGCTTGTCACCATCTGAACCAAATAAGTTTATCTTGGTCTCATCAGACCACAGGACATGGTTCCAGTAATCCATGTCCTTAGTCTACTTGTCTTCAGCAAACTGTTTGCGGGCTTTCTTGTGCATCATCTTTAGAAGAGGCTTCCTTCTGGGACGACAGCCATATAGACCAATTTGATGCAGTGTGCGGCCTATGGTCTGATCCCTGACAGGCTGACCCCCCACCCCTTCAACCTCTGCAGCAATGCTGGCAGCACTCATACATCTATTTTCCGAAGACAACCTCTGGATATGACGCTGAGCATGTGCACTCAACTTCTTTGGTCGACCATGGTGAGGCCTGTTCTGAGTGGAACCTGTCCTGTTATACCGCTGTATGGTCTTGGCCACCGTGCTGCAGCTCAGTTTCAGGGTCTTGGCAATCTTTTTATAGCCTAGGCCATCTTTATTTAGAGCAACAATTCTTTTTTTCAGATCCTCAGTTCTTTGCCATGAGGTGCCATGTTGAACTTCCAGTGACCAGTATGAGAGAGTGAGAGCGATAACACCAAATTTAACACACCTGCTCCCCATTCACACCTGAGACCTTGTAACACTAACGAGTCACATGACACCGGGGAGGGAAAATGGCTAATTGGGCCCAATGTGGACATTTTCACTTAGAGGTGTACTCACTTTTGTTGCCAGCGGTTTAGACATTAATGGCTGTGTGTTGAGTTATTTTGAGGGGACAGCAAATTTACACTGTTATACAAGCTGTACACTCACTACTTTACATTGTAGCAAAGTGTCATTTCTTCAGTGTTGTCACATGAAAAGATAGAATAAAATATTTACACAAATGTGAGGGTGGACTCACTTTTGTGAGATACTGTATATATTTTTTAGTAGAGGCCATAGAGAATAATATGGTGGATGTTGCAATTTTTTAATGTCACATGGTATTTGCGCATCAATTTTTTAAGCACAATTTTTTTCAGACAAAATACATTTAAGGCTGGGTTCACACTATTGCGAATGGGATGTGGGATTTTCTGTATCCAATTTGCATAGCAGGAGATTGTGACCGGCTCTCTATGGAGCTACGGTGCAAACTGCACAGGAGTCCTGTGCGTCTTTTGGTCCATTTCAGGTCCGAATTCAGCCAAAAATTCGGACTGAAATTGAACCTGAACCAGTGAATGGAGATACACCGGACCCCCTGATGTGAGCCGTACCCTGCTGCGGTCTGAACCCAGACTTAGTGAATTTTAAAACACAGTATAATCCCCACTGGATGACGTCAGCTTGTGACGAAACGCGCCTGGTTGAGGGACATGCTGACGTCATCACGTTGTTTATGTTCTTGATTCTACTCTTTGTGTAAGTGCATTACCATTTTATACATTAAAGGTGTGGTTTGATTTTACACTATGGCAAGTTTTTTCTTTTTGGGTCATTCTGGCTGCTCTGATGTTTATGCCCACTGATCACGAAGTTGATCCCTGATCCATATGAGATTACTAGAACCCTTGCTTGGCCTCTCTTCGGTGGATGGAGTTTTGTCTGTGAGTTGACACCTGATTCACTCTTTGAAAGAGGCCCTGGCTGGATATTAGCACCCAGCCAGGGCCTTCCCTAAGCTTGCCATCTGGTAAGCACACAATCTATGTGGTGGAGGTGCACACTGCACAGTATTGTCGTGGTGTATAAGGTATATACTTCAATGTCACCAGAATTGAAAGGAAGGAAGCTGATTGGCAACCATGCATATTTAAAGTGATTTGTGCTTATGTGTTACACCCTCTGCAGAGGGCAGCACCCAAAAAGTTTAAATGCCTACACGCGTTGCGTCATTCAAGACGTCATCTGAATGACGAAACGCTTAGGTCAGAGTTACAGAAAGTCCTTGCGTCCCTTCCGGTCAGGGCCGTAGATAGGATTTTTTCTCGGCGCCTGTGTTTTCATTGCATGTCTGTAACTTTTAGAGCAAATGTGAGTATAGCTCTGCACTCAATGTGAAAAGGACTGTCTATAATTTTGGTCTTTTATTATTTATTATTTTTATTATTTTGTGTACACTTCTTTTTATCAAGTTTTTTTTTAATACACTTTAGTTGTCATTCTATTGAAGATGAAAATTGAATGGCGCAAACAACAGATTGTGCATTAAGGATTTATTGCGTTAATAGCAGGGGGTCAAACCTCCTTACGTTTCATTAATGCCTGTGATACGGAAAGCAGGAGTAAAACACATAGGGGTTGTCATTTTTTACACACACCATCAGAATATGTCATCATTAACCCTGTAGGCTTTTAAACTTTTTGGGTACTGCATTCTGCAGAGGGTGTAACACTTAAGCACAAATCACTTTAATTATATGCTAAGATTGTCACATATATCTATTTTAGTATATCACACAGACCTTTTGGCTATTAATTTTTAGCACTTGCCACTTTATTTACTCAAATCACCTTAAAGTGGTGTTCCGACCGAAATTATACTTTTTAAATAAAAATACCCCTATAATACACAAGCTTAATGTATTCTAGTAAAGTTAGTCTGTAAACTAAGGTCTGTTTTGTTAGTTTATAGCAGTAGTTTGTTATTTTATAAACTTACAGCAGGCCGTGGCCATCTTAAGTGTGGGCATCTGAAGCCAGACTGTATTTCTACCTGGATCTCATCCTTGCCTTCCCAAAAGGCATTGCAAACAGGAAATGATGCAATGGGCCGCGGCCAGGGAGGAGGAAGTGAAAAATGAATACAGCAGATATACAGTAGGTGCTGAGAAAAAAAATTAAAAAATATCCAATTTGTTTACAGTGCACAGTTTAGTGAGGGATGCTGAAGAGTTGTAAAAGTGGGTGGAACTCCACTTTAAGTGTGGGCCAGACTGTATTTCTTCCTGGATATCATCCTTTCAGATCTCGCACATGCTCAGTGCAGCACAAGCAGTGTAATAGGTTTCAGGTCAGGTTTCCATAGCAACGGCTGTGTCAGGGGAAGTTGCTGCCTCTTCCCAGAAGGCATTGCAAACAGGAAATGATGCGATGGGCCACGACCAGGGAGGAGGAAGTGAGAAATGAATACAGCAGATATACAGTAGGTGCTGAGAAAAAAAATAAAAAAATATCCAATTCGTTTACAGTGCACAGTTTAGTGAGGGATGCTGAAGATTTGTAAAAGTGGGTGGAACTCCACTTTAATATCAAATATATAAGTCTCTCTAAGAGGAACAGCACCACACCTACACCCCTTCCAACCAATTTATCTTTACTCCGCTTAGGTGGTAGTATTTTGTAGGGGGCAGCAGTTCTCTCTTACATCTCGTATCCACTTTGTACATTTCTCTGCACGGAATCACACATAACCTTTTCATTAACCATGCACAGTTGTATATCAGATTTTGCAAAGTTTTAGTAAATCAACTCCAATTTGTATCAATTTTATGGGATGTGGTGCCCTGTACCTATATATAATGTTGGGGGGCTCTAGGATACCACCTGATAGAGGCACATCCTAAACTAAGTTTGTTTTGATACATTCAAAAGAAAAAGAGAATTATCAGGACAAGTAGGATTTTCCGGGCACCGTCACAAGACTTTACAACATAATATTTTAACCACTTGCCGACCGACTACTGTCAAACGAATCACGAATCGCGGTAGCTGTTCAGTGGGCGCATTAAGGAGAATAGGGGGGCATGCACGCCCGCCACGTGACGTAGGTGCCAATGTGCATGGCCGCGATGGCCGCCAGCTACCCGCGATTGCTCCTGAGGACAGAAAACAGTAAAACACGTAAACAGACAGATCTCCGTTCTGTCAGGGGAGTAGAGACAGGTCGTCTGCTCCCAGTACTTAGAATCAGCGATCGGTCTCCTCCCCCAGTCAGTCACATCCCCCTACAGTTAGAAACACACATGAGGCAACACCCTTGACCGCCCCCCAGTGTTAACCCCTTCCCTGCCAGTGACATTTATACAGCAGATGCTCCCAAAATAGTGTCCAAAGTGTCCGATCTGTCCACCGCAATGTCGCAGTCCTGATAAAAATCGCAGATCGCCACCATTACTAGGAAAAAAAAAATAGTAAAAAAAAAAGGCCATAAATGTATCCCCTACTTTGTAGACGTTAAAACTTTTGCGCAAACCAATCAATATACGCTTATTGCGATTTTCTTTACCAAAAATATGTAGAAGAATATATATCGGCCTAAACTGGGAAAGAAATTCGTTTTTTTATATATTTTTTGGGGATACTTATTATAGCAAAAAGTAAAAAACATTACTTTTTTTAAAAAAATTGTCAGTCTTTTTTTGTTTATAGCGCAAAAAATAAAAAACGCAGAGGTGATCAAATACCACCAAAAGAAAAATTTGTGGGGGAAAAAAGGACGTCAATTTTGTTTGGGTGCAGCGCAATTGTCAGTTAAAGTGACGCATCTCCAAAAATGGCCTGGTCAGGAAGTGGGTAAATCCTTCTGGGGCTGAAGTGGTTAAAATAACGTTTATTTGAATACTATCAACATACAAGTTAAAAAAATGAACATTGAGAAACACTTTCACTCTAAGTGGTCATGCCACCTCTGTTGGGATCCCACCGGGAATGAAAGATATCTCCAATTAACATTACATAAGCTCCCGGGAGCTTGACCCTAAATGGTCTATGGGAGCTTTATTGATATTTGTAATGTTAATTGGAGATATCTTTCATTCCCGGTGGGATTCCAATAGAGGTGGCATGACCACTTAGAGTGAAAGTGTTTTGCAATGTTAATTTTTTAACTTGTATGTTGATGGTATGTAAATAAACTTTATTTTAAAATATTACCATATGTTTTAAAGTCTTGAGACGGTACCGGGAAAATCCTACTTGTCCCCATAAATCATTTTTCTTTTTTGAATCTTGCAATATTGGGGTGTTGGCACCCTTAATTTTGTCTTTATATACCTGAGCATTGATTGTTTAGCCACCATTCCAGACCATCGCACGCCAATATACGTCCTAACTTTGAAGAGGGATAATTTTGTTATGGCAGCAGCTAGCTGCCAAAACCCTGGTATCCTCTTCTTCGGCGGGCGGTCTGGTTTCCGATAATAGTGGTCTCTGCAGCGGATTCGCCGCGAGATCACTTTTAATCGGCGGCAGGAGAGGGCCCCCCTCCCTCCCGCCGCGCTCCGGTGCCCTCTGCCGCTTACCGGAGCCATCGGCGGCGGCGATCGGATTCTTCTTCCTGCTAGGCATGGAGATGAGTGAGGGGAAGATGGCCCTCACCCTTCTCCATACCATTGCAGGGCGGAAGCGACGTCAAAACGTCACTTTCGCGTCTTAGCTCTTAAAAGGGAAATTTTTTTTTCAAATGACAACATTTTTTTTATTCTATATTTTTTTTTTTTTGCATTTTAGTGTAAATATGAGATCTGAGGTCTTTTTGACCCCCCAGATCTCATATTTAAGAGGTCCTGTCATGCTTTTTTCTATTACAAGGGATGTTTACATTCCTTGTAATAGGAATAAAAGTGACAAGTTTTTTTTTTTTTTTAAAAAGAACAGTGTAAAAATAAAAAGGTTAAATAAAGAAAAAAAAAATTTAAACGCGCCCCGTCCCGCCGAGCTTGCATGCAAGTGAACGCATACGTGAGTGGCGCCCGCATATGAAAACGGTGTTCAAACCACACATGTGAAGTATCGCCGCGATCGATAGAGCGAGAGCAATAATTCTAGCCCTAGACCTCCTCTTTAACTCAAAACATGCAACCTGTAGAATTTTTTAAATGACGCCTATGGAGATTTTTAAGGGTAAAAGTTTGTCGCCATTCCACGAGCGGGCACAATTTTGAAGAGTGACATTTTGGGTATCAATTTATTTGGCGTAACATTATCTTTCAAAAAAAAAAAAAAAATTGGGCTAACTTTACTGTTGTCCTATTTTTTAATTCAAAAAAGTGTATTTTTTCCAAAAAAAAGCACGATTGTAAGGCCGCTGCACAAATACGGTGTAACAGTACCACCTGCCATTTTATTCTCTAGGGTGTTAGAAAAAAAAAATGTGTAATGTTTGGGGGTTCTAAGTAATTTTCTAGCAAAAAAACCCTGTTTTTAATTTGTAAACAACAAATCTCAGAAAGAGGCTCGGTCCTTAAGTGGTTAGGTTTGTTTTGAATATTAAAAAGGAATTCGGTTTTAATCCATGGTGCTCTGCTCAGATACAGTTTAGTTCCATTTTAGGTACAGTAAAACGTTAACGAAACTAGAAAAAAATATATTTACTGTACTTTCTAAAGTATATGACCTTAAAGATGGAATTGCCCCGAAAAAAAAAGCAACAAAATAACAACCTTATACAAATAATCCTTCCAAAAAGTGAGTGCTTAAATGCTGTAAAAAAAAAAGGTCAAATGAACATAAGCACTTACATTGTGTGCAGAATGAGCCATACATTTAGGGAAAACAGCTATGCTTAGCACAGATTAGAGGATACATAAAATTCCGTAGTCTGTATTTAGCCAGGTACAGAAAGTTGGGTGCATTGTGTTCAACGGTGCAGATAAAGGTTAGCCAAGTAATCATAAAACCTTTGCATCAGCATTCCGCCTCCACCAGAGAAAAGCAAATGTTTTGCCAGATAGCTCGTTCTCTTTCCTGCTTTATGGGGACTCGTTGCTCCAAGGTCTAATGTCCCCTCAGAGGCCAAAATTACAGTCTTTTATCATTAAATGATTTATAAAGATTGTAGGTGTAGCTGTATATTATCCCGGAAGCTGCAAATGGCCTTTTTTTCTACATGGCAGCACAAAAAAAGAAAGAAAGTCCAGCTACTGACATACGGTCTAATTCGAATAAAAGAAACAGTCGATTAAAGTAAGCCTGACGTGCACAGAAAATGATCAAGTTGTAGCCCAAATCCAACCAAAATATTTGTAATAATTTTTTGACAAATTGAGGAAAGGCTTGAATGTTTTCTGAGCTGTAGAACAGTCCGTACACATTCATATTAGTTGTGTTTATTGCTGTTTTCAAGATGATAGGAATGCAACTGTAGCACCCCTTGACACCCCAAAGGCAGGATAGCACCTCTAGAGGCCAGGAGTGGAATAACTGAAATGGGGGGGGGGGGGGGGCGAAGAAAGGAAATTGGGCACCAGTCACTGTTGTCTATTGAGGCTGGGTTCACACTAGGGCAAATTGGATGCGGGTTTCCGTGCATACAGTTCGCATGACAGGAGTGTGTGCTCGGCCCTCAATGGAGCCGGTTCACACATCTCCGGGGTGGCTGCGGGGCGGATTGCACAGGGGTCCTGTGTGTCTTTGGCTCAGTTTCAGGTCCGAATTCAGGCAAAAAATTCGAGCCTGATTCTTGCCTGCAATGGAGAACAGGGACGCACCGGACCCCTGCTGTCAGCCGCATGCAAATTAAGTGTGAACCCAGCCTTAAAGTTTTATGCGGTAATGGAGCTGAGGGTTAGGGGTCCCGGATACAGATCACTTACAGACTCTCAAGATCAATGTGCAGCTGCACAGTGTCAGAACCTTTAACCACTTCCCGCCCGGCCTATAGCAGAATGATGGCTGGGCGGTGGTTCAGTTATCCTGACTGAGCGTCATATGACGTCCTTCAGGATAACAGCCGCCGCACGCCCGTGGGTGTGCACATCGCGGCAATTGGTGGTGCGGTGGGTCAGTCTGACACACCGCTACACCGATCACGGTAAAGAGCCTCTAACAGAGGCTCTTTACCATGTGATCAGCCGTGTCCAAGCACGGCGGATCACGATGTAAACAGGAAGAGCCGGTGATCAGCTTTTCCTCACTCGCGTCTCACAGACGCGAGTAGAGGAGAGCCGATCAGGGGCTCTCCTGACAGGGGGGTCTTCGCTGATTGTTTATCAGCACAGCCCCCCCACGGATGCCCATCCAGGACCACCATCATGCCGCCCAGGACCACCAGGGAAGGGGGCAACATGTGGATGGCCAGATATGTACACCATGGCCATCCACATATGAAAAAATGTGCACAATACATGCCAATCAGTGCCCACAAATGGGCACTGACTGGCAACATTATGGTCCAGCTAAAAAAAAGTGATGCCCAGCAATGCCACCCATCTGTGTCATCAGTGCCACCCATCAGTGTCATTAGTGCCACCTCCCAGTGCCCATCAGTGCCACCCATCAGTGCCACCCATAAGTACCCATCAGTGCCACCCATAAGTACCCATCAGTGCCGCCTATGAGTGCCCATCAGTGCCGCCTATGAGTGCCCATCAGTGCCACATATCAGTGCCGCCTATCAGTGCCCATCAGTGCCGCCTATCTGTGCCTATCATCAGTGCTCATCAGTGCCACCTCATCAGTTCATCTCATCGGTGCCGCCTTATCAGTGCCCATCAGTGCAGCCATATCAGTGCCCGTCATTGAAGAAGAAAACTTACTTATTTACAAAAAAATTTAACAGAAACAAAGAAAAACCTAATTTTTTTCTAAACTTTTTTCTTTTTTCTATTTGTTGCGCAAAAAGTAAAAATCACAGAGGTGATCAAATACCACCAAAAGAAAGCTCTATTTGTGGGAACAAAATGATAAAAAATTTGTTTGTGTACAGTGTAGCATGACCGCGCAATTGTCATTCAAATTGCGACAGCGCTGAAAGCTGAAAATTGGACTGGGCAGGAAGGTGCGTAAGTGCCTGGTATTGAAGTGCTTAAACTGACCTGGAAACATAGGTCCCAACTGTCCCTGATTTTAAGGGACTGTCCCTGATTTGGAAGTCCTCTGTACCTCTTTCCTCCTCATCTGTCCATCATTTTGCTGGGTTTGCTGGAGATACACTTCTCTGTGTCTGGAGATCTCCTCTGTGAGCTGCTGGTTGCTGCACTGACACCGATGAATGAGTTGGGTGTCACTCTATAAGGAAGGACACCCTATCCTTCTCTTAGCTCAGCACCCTGAAGGTTGCCAGCTAGCTTAGCACCTCTCACTGTGGACTATCACAGCCCATCTTGGGTTTTAAGACACTCTGCTGGACTAAACTTCACCTCTGAGCTCCTCGCCTGCCTTGCAACTTCTTCAGTTGGATTGTGTAAGCAGAATCTGGGAACACCAGAATCCAGAAGAAGCATACTGATCTAAAGAATGTACCTGTAACCCCAGAACTTCTTTTCCGAGGGGATAACTTGACTTGGATGTTCATATTGGGCCGGCAAAGGTGACCTTTTGAATCTGAGTGGCAATCCTGTCGCAAAGGTGGTGGAGTGAGACCTTCCAAGCTGCCTCTGTAATTAATACTTGGATTACCAATGCCTTATTGATTCAGTACTACTGTATCTGACTCCATTAGATCCAGTAAGCGCAATGCCCGTCCTTGGTGGTGGAGGCCCATGTATTGATGTTCTATATGGACTGTAATCATTACCATTCATAAACACTTTGATCACATTGGAACTTCTACAACCTCTTTGAACTTTCTTTGAGATATATGAATTATACATTTTTTCTACATTTTTTTTTCCTTTTCAATTTTTTGCACTGTACACTTTATATCCACTTGTTATATGGTCTTGTGAGAT
This sequence comes from Lithobates clamitans, assembly GCA_037952925.1. NCBI lineage: Eukaryota > Metazoa > Chordata > Amphibia > Anura > Ranidae > Lithobates > Lithobates clamitans. The sequence goes on from JBBGZY010001326.1 coordinate 1,036,976, forward strand.
TATCATTGTTATGTCACTTATTATCATTTAAGCGCTGCACTTTTTATATATATGTGTCCCTCATTTTGGTCTGATCTATATAGTTGTATATAAAATGCACTTTAAATCTTTAAAAAAATGTTTCTCAGTGCTAAATCTTTCATCCAATTTCTAAATTGCTGCATTTATACGTTTCAAAATCCAGTATAAATGAATAGTAGTTGTAAAAAAAAAAAAAACACGTGGATTTAACAAATCTTTTTTTTAATATAATTTTCCTTTAAGGGGGCGTGGCAGGGGGTCTTTCCTGTGCCTACATACATATGCTAATAGGTTCCCATCGTTCCCATCTCACAAAGTTGGGAGGTGGTGTCAGAAACCATTAAATCAGACCGAGACAGAAGTACAGATAAATGACACTTGTTTAATAACAAAAGTAACTAGAACAAACGTAGTCAAGTCAAAGTTCGGTAACCGGAACGTATAGTTAGCCAAGCCAGAGGGTCAGGGATCAGTGTAGTGGAACAGTAAGCAGGATCTGGAGCCAGAAGGCATGTCAGCCAAGCAAGTCTTTAAACAGGAACGCAGGAGTTTTGTGGAGGACACTATGCACCCCCTAACTGTTAAAGTGAGAGATAATACTGGGGAACTAGCAGCTCTCCACGCCAAAATTGACGATTTGGAGAATCGTTCTAGAAGGAACAATTATCATTTTGTTGGATTCCCTGAACGCGCGGAGGGCTCACACCCTGAAAAATTTTTATACTCTTGGCTGAGAGATATCTTTGGCACTGATGTGCCATCGTTTTCATATGTGATCAAGAGGGCACACCATACACCCCCACGTCCTCCCCCAGATGGAGCACCTCCACGTTCAATCATCGCTCGCATCCTAAACTTCCAGGATAAAGTGGCCATTTTACGAATAGCAAGAGAGAAAGGTCCGCTTAAATACAATGGCAACAATATCTCTATTTATCCTGACTTCTCCGCTGAGGTGCAGCGCCAGCGCATATCATTCTCAGCAGTGAAGAATCGTCTGCGTGAGGAGGGATTGAAATATGCCATGCTTTTTCCTGCCAAGCTTCGCATCATATTCGACGGTAAAGCTTACTTTTACTCCAGCCCTAAAGAAGCCATGGCTTGGCTAAATGACCGCTATGGGCCCGCAGACAGGCGCAGAGGTCACTGACAGCTTCACCTGTTTAATGGTCCCCTCTGCTGAACTCCTTATGGATGAAACCATGCAGTCCCCCATCCACTAAATGCCAACCTCATCATATGGGGCTACCCACCTATACCAGAGGTCTTACAAAAAAGAAAAATCTGTAATCCTGCAACAACCTTTAACATTCCTGCTTGGCCTGTCATTTCTTTTTCTTCTCCTCGCTATTAAGAAGGACTGATTCTTATTTTTCTTTTTTTTGGTCTTCCTACAAAAGTACCGAAAAGACATCCTGGATCAGGACTAGGGATGAGCTTCGAGTTCGAGTCGAACTCATGTTCTACTCAAACATTGGCTGTTCGCAAGTTCGCCGAACAGCGAACAATTTGGGGTGTTCGCGGCAAATTCGAATGCCGCGGAACACCCTTTAAAAGTCTATGGGAGAAATCAAAAGTGCTAATTTTAAAGGCTTATATGCAAGTTATTGTCATAAAAAGTGTTTGGGGACCCGGGTCCTGCCCCAGGGGACATGGATCAATGCAAAAAAAAGTTTTAAAAACGGACGTTTTTTCAGGAACAGTGATTTTATTAATGCTTAAAGTCAAACAATAAAAGTGTAATATCCCTTTAAATTTCGTACCTGGGGGGTGTCTATAGTATGCCTGTAAAGGGGCGCATGTTTCCTGTGTTTAGAACAGTCTGACAGCAAAATGACATTTGGAAGGAAAAAACTCATTTAAAACTACCCGCGGCTATTGCATTGCCGACAATACACATAGAAGTTCATTGATAAAAACGGCATGGGAATTCCCCACAGGGCAACCCCGAACCAAAAAAAAAAAAAAAAAAATGATGTGGGGGTCCCCCTAAATTCCATACAAGGCCCTTCAGGTCTGGTATGGATATTAAGGGGAACCCCAGCCAAAATTAAAAAAAAAAATTGACGTGGGGTTCCCCCTAAATTCCATACCAGACCCTTCAGGTCTGGTATGGATTTTAAGGGGAACCCCGCGCCAAAAAAAAAACAAAAAACGGCGTGGGGTCCCCCTAAAAATCCATACCAGACCCTTATCCGAGCACGCAACCTGGCAGGCCGCAGGAAAAGAGGGGGGGACGAGAGTGCGCCCCCCTCCCTCCTGAACCGTACCAGGCCACATGCCCTCAACATTGGGAGGGTGCTTTGGGGTAGCCCCCCAAAACACCTTGTCCCCATGTTGATGAAGACAAGGGCCTCATCCCCACAACCCTGGCCGGTGGTTGTGGGGGTCTGCGGGCGGGGGGCTTATCGGAATCTGGAAGCCCCCTTTAACAAGGGGACCCCCAGATCCCGGCCCCCCCCCTGTGTGAAATGGTAAGGGGGTACTTACCCCTACCATTTCACTAAAAAACTGTCAAAAATGTTAAAAATGACAAGAGACAGTTTTTGACAATTTCTTTATTTAAATGCTTCTTCTTTCTTCCTTCATCTTCTTCTTCTTCTGGTTCTTCTGGCTCTTCTGGTTCTTCCTCCGGCGTTCTCGTCCAGCATCTTCTCCGCGGCGTCTTCTATCTTCTTCTCCTCGGGCCGCTCCGCACCCATGGCATGGGGGGGGAGGCTCCCGCTCTTCTCTTCATCTTCTTCTCTTCTTCATCTTCTTCTTCATCTTCTTCTTCTTCTTCTCTTCTTCCTTCTTCTCTTCTTCATGTCTTCTCCGGGCCGCTCCGCAGCCATGCTGTGGCATGGAGGGAGGCTCCCGCTGTGTGACGGCGTCTCTTCGTCTGACGGTTCTTAAATAACGGGGGGCGGGGCCATCCGGTGACCCCGCCCCCTCTGACGCACGGTGACTTGAGGGACTTCCCTGTGACGTCACGGGGAATGCCACAGGGAAGTCCCGTCATGTCACCGTGCGTCAGAGGGGGGCGGGGTCACCGGGTGGCCCCGCCCCCGTTATTTAAGAACCGTCAGACGAAGAGACGCCGTCACACAGCGGGAGCCTCCCTCCATGCCAGCATGGATGCGGAGCGGCCCGGAGAAGACATGAAGAAGAGAAGAAGGAAGAAGAGAAGAAGAAGAAGAAGATGAAGAAGAAGATGAAGAAGAGAAGAAGATGAAGAGAAGAGCGGGAGCCTCCCCCCCCATGCCATGGGTGCGGAGCGGCCCGAGGAGAAGAAGATAGAAGACGCCGCGGAGAAGATGCTGGACGAGAACGCCGGAGGAAGAACCAGAAGAGCCAGAAGAACCAGAAGAAGAAGAAGATGAAGGAAGAAAGAAGAAGCATTTAAATAAAGGAATTGTCAAAAACTGTCTCTTGTCATTTTTAACATTTTTGACAGTTTTTTAGTGAAATGGTAGGGGTAAGTACCCCCTTACCATTTCACACAGGGGGGGGGCCGGGATCTGGGGGTCCCCTTGTTAAAGGGGGCTTCCAGATTCCGATAAGCCCCCCGCCCGCAGACCCCCACAACCACCGGCCAGGGTTGTGGGGATGAGGCCCTTGTCTTCATCAACATGGGGACAAGGTGTTTTGGGGGGCTACCCCAAAGCACCCTCCCAATGTTGAGGGCATGTGGCCTGGTACGGTTCAGGAGGGGGGGGGCGCACTCTCGTCCCCCCCTCTTTTCCTGCGGCCTGCCAGGTTGCGTGCTTGGATAAGGGTCTGGTATGGATTTTTAGGGGGACCCCACGCTGTTTTTTTTTTTTTTTTTTGGCGCGGGGTTCCCCTTAAAATCCATACCAGACCTGAAGGGTCTGGTATGGAATTTAGGGGGAACCCCACGTCAATTTTTTTTTAAAATTTTGGCTGGGGTTCTCCTTAATATCCATACCAGACCTGAAGGGCCTTGTATGGAATTTAGGGGGACTCCCACATCATTTTTTTTTTTTTAATTTTGGTTCGGGGTTGCCCTGTGGGGAATTCCCATGCCGTTTTTATCAATGAACTTCTATGTGTATTGTCGGCAATGCAATAGCCGCGGTAGTTTTAAATGTGTTTTTTCCTTCAAAATGTCACTTTGCTGTCAGACTGTTCTAAACACGGGAAACATGCGCCCCTTTACAGGCATACTATAGACACCCCCCAGGCATGAAATTTAAAGGGATATTACACTTTTATTGTTTGACTTTAAGCATTATTAAAATCACTGCTCCTGAAAAAACGGCCGTTTTTAAAACTTTTTTTTGCATTGATTCATGTCCCCTGGGGGAGGACCCGGGTCCCCAAACACTTTTATTGACAATAACTTGCATATTAGCCTTTAAAATTAGCACTTTTGATTATTCATGTTCGTGTCCCATAGACTTTAACGGCGTTCGCGTGTTCGAACGAATTTTTTTCCTGTTCGCATGTTCTGGTGCGAACCGAACAGGGGGGTGTTCGGCTCATCCCTAATCAGGACATAACTTTATTTTTTTCTACTGTCAGTTGAGAGCCACACCGATCTCCACGTTACCTCCCCACCAGACAGTGGTGTGACCACGGAATAGTTGGACCCTCAATAACATTTCCCCCCCCTTTTTTTTTACGGGGTAGGAGGGGTCTATTTGGGTTTTGGGATCCAAGGCTCGCTAAGTTGGGGATGGCCGAGCGGGGTGGGGGTTATGGGTTTTTCAAGCACGGTTTGCTCTTTATTGTGCTCTTTTTTACTTTTTTTCCCTTTTTTTTCTCTTTTTTCCTTTTTGCAATTTATATAGATGCTGCTCGGAACGGTTTATTGGCTTGCTCGGGTCTGTATACTGACAGTACAGACTCAAGTAATCATAGATATTTGAAATGTGATATAAATATAATTGAATGCATGTGGCCTGGCGCGGCCTGTGAGGTACTAGATAAGTATGTGCTTATTTGTCCTTATGATCATGATATATTGTTTGTCTTACAGTGACAGGGTCCTTAAAAATAGTGTCATGGAACACTAGAGGTTTGAATGCCCCTCAAAAATGATCTCTCGTTTTTTCAGTCCTAAAGAAGTGCCGTCCTCATGTGCTGTGTCTCCAGGAGACCCACCTAACTGACACTAAGGTGAGGGCCCTTAAGCGTCCATGGCTGGCTCAGGGTTATCACGCTACACACACAAATTACTCTAGGGGGGTTTCTATCTTAGTGGCTAAATCCCTCCCAGCAGAAACTTTACAGGTCAAGACATATCCAAATATGTCTGCAAATCTCCTCAATAACGTTTACTATTGTCAACCTCTATATTCCTCCGCCCTTTTCAGCGGAGGTATTATTGAAATTGTCACTGTACTTGTTGAATAGACCCCCCGGACCTCTCCTCTACATCGGTGATTTTAATGCTATACTGGACCCAGCCATGGACCGCTTGGGGGGTGGGGGTAGACCCTTTCCCTCCCTTTTGAACTGAATGCAGGTTTATGACCTTACTGAATTATGGCGCTGGAAACACCCAGATGATAGTCAGTTTTCTTGTCATTCAGACTCATTCCACACTATGTCTCGAATTGATATGGCCTTCGCCCCAGCAGACACTCTTCCCTTTGTCGCTGCAGCTTCATACCTGCCTAGAGGGGTTTCAGACCATGCACCCCTTTCTGTGGACCTCACCATCCTTCCGGGATCTGGCCCCTCCATTTGGAGGCTAAATTCTTATTGGCTGGAGGATGAGGTGGTACATGTAAGCAAGGTATCAAGGAATACTGGAGGGACAATGTGGGGACAGAGGACCCTTCTATAGAGTGGGAGGCCTTCAAGACCTCATTGAGGGGCACCTTTATGTCTGTCACTGGGGCCTTGAGGAAAAACAACCAACAACGTATGGCAGAACTTGAAACTGCCATGGTACAAGCAGAATCTGTATATGCCTCTGACCCGACCCCTGACACAAGAGAAACATGGCTATTGAAACGTAGAGAATATGAAATACGTCTGTTAGACCTTACAAAAAAGAAATTGTTACACACAGCACAGAAATCATTTGAACATGGTAACAAGGCTGGACGCCTTTTAGCATATCTAACAAGGCCTGATCGCCCTCCAGTATCCATTCCTCGTATCTACACTAAGACAGGTCAAATGAGTGAGGTCTCTGGGGATATTATGGAAACTTTTTTAAACTTCTACACAGAACTTTACACTTCCAGGGCTGAGTACACTGAACCCCAGCTAAATGAATACCTTGCTGACATATCTCTCCCCTCCATTTCTACTGAGGGTAGGGAGATGTTAGACGCTCCCATCTCGGTTGAAGAGATTGCAGTAGCCATTGCTCAAATGCCAGCCCACAAGACTCCTGGACTGGATGGTTATCCCACTGAATGGTATTCACAATTTAGGGACTTACTGTGCCCATTTCTGCTACGTACCTATAATAAGGCCTTGGATGCTGGTATCCTTCCCCCCACCATGCGAGAAGCCTTGATCGTGCTCCTGCTGAAACCCTGAAAAGATCCACTTAAATGTGAATTATACCGCCCAATATTCCTCATAAATGTGGATGTTAAGATCCTAGCAAAAGTGCTTGCAAACCGCTCAAATACTGTAGTTACGTCTCTGGTCAATAGTGACCAAGGGGGTTTTATACCTGGACGGTCCACAAGAATGAATATCCGCAGACTATTCCACAACCTGCAATACCCTCATGAGTGTTCCCATACACGTGCCATTGTGTCTTTGGACACATGTGAAGCATTTGATAGTGTGGAATGGCCATATCTCTTTCGTGTGTTGCAGGTGTATGGTTTCGGTCCTTGCATGGTGGCATGGATTAGACTACTTTATACATCCCCCAAGCCCGAGTGCGAGTTAATTCCTCAATCACTAAATCATTCTCCCTCACAAGGGGCATGAGGCAGGGATGCCCTTTGTCACCGCTTCTGTTCGCCTTGGCTATGGAACCGCTGGCGGCACGAATTCGTACATCCCCTTCCATCAAAGGCCTGCCTATTGCTACCATTGAGGAGCGTATTTCGCTCTATGCAGACGACACCTTGGTGTATCTGGCAGATACTAATGCTTCACTTCGGTCGCTATTGGCCAAGATCAATAGGTTTGGAGATTTCTCTGGATTCCGGGTGAACTGGGACAAATCCAGCCTGTTCCCTCTGGATTCTGCAGCAATCTCCCAGATCCACCTGGACTCCAACTTACAGGTAGTAACCTCCTTCCGATATCTTGGGGTCTTGGTACAATCGCCTTTATCCACCTACATTACTAACAACTTAGACCCCATACTGAGTCTACTACAGGAACAAATTAAACAGTGGATGGACCTGCCCCTGGATCTTATGGAAAGAGCAAGTCTACTTAAAATTATCTACCTACCGAAACTGCTATACGTGCTGGCTAACTCCCCTTGCAAAATCCCCAAATCTATTTTTAAAAGGATAGATACGATTTGTACAATGTTCCTGTGGAGTGGGGGGACCTCCAGGGTGGCACTGGAGACGTTAAGACTGCCATCACATATGACGGGGTTGGCGTTTCCAAATTTTTTTCTTTATTACTTAGCATCACAGCTAGTACATGTGCATGTTTGGCTATGTCCGGTCCCGGCAAATGCATGTACTACCACTGAGGGAGCCATTGCGTCTTCTATGGAAACTCTACATATCATTGTTTATAGATGTAGGGTCCCAAATCGACCAGGCACCTCTATGCTAGCCACTTCTCTCTTACTTTTTCGATATATCATTACAAAAATCTCTAAACATTCCTGGTCCACATCCCCAAATAATCCCCTGTGGTTCAACCCTACTTAGCAGGAACTATACTCATTGCCCGACACTAAGCGATGGTACTCCAAGGGAATAAAATACTTGTATATGTAATTTGTATGATGCCCAAGGGTTTAAAACTTTTCAACAACTGAGATTAGACTTTGACCTACCACGTTCTTATTTGTTCCACTATTATCAACTTAGGCATGCTATACGAGCTCAGTTTGGCTCCTTAAAGAATCCCATTAATTTACCCCCATTAGAGAGACTACTAAGACAACCAGACCCTAATAAGCTTATTTCTACCTATTATGCAGCCCTAACGACAGACGTTAACCCCCGATTTAGTAAAGCGCAGGAAAAATGGATATCCATGGACATTTCATTTACTGAGGAGGACTGGACTGAATTCAGAGACACATATAAAGCCACGGTCATCTCATCCAGAGATAGAGTTATACAGATTAAATTTTTTCACCACTCTCACCTTACTCCGGCCAGACTACACAAAATGGGGCTGAAGTCCTCCGCTGAGTGCTTTCGTGGTTGTGGAGGGAGTGCTGATTTCATGCACTGCTTCTGGACCTGCCCAGTGGTTCAGGACTTTTGGGTGGAAGTAGGCTCCTTCATTTCCTCTGCTCTAGGCCTCCCCAGTATCATCCACCCAAAAAATGGTCTGTTTGGGATCTTTGGAGATTTACAACTATCAACACAGGCAAAAAGATTACTACGAATCCTCTACTTTTATGTTAGAAAGACCATTCTACTGTCATGGAAGGGTGTATCAACACCCTTGAAATCCCTATGGCTAAAATTAATCAATGATGTAATACCACTGTATGGACTTACCTTTGAACTGAGGAAACGGACAAAAACATTCCATAAAATTTGGGGTAGGTGGCTTGCTAGCCCTCTGACCCTCACCTTGTAGGATATATGTAGTTGGGACATTTACAGGTCACGCCAGGATAGCATATAATTTATGCAGATTATTAATACTGTTATATACGGACGAATTGCTTGTATAAGTAGTTTTGTGCAAATATTAGCAGATGCACCAATGTCTGTCTTTCTTTATATCAGCTACATATTGTTGCTGTTTACCAATGGCTGACCGAGCATATTAAGTGGTTGTTTGTTGTGCTTGTTTTGTACAACTGGTTTGTAAATAATTAATAAAAATATCTTTAAAAAAAAAAAAAAAAAAAAACAGGAACACAGGAGATCTGTGATGTTGACCAAGGCGAAGGCAGAGATCATCTGGGCTGGATGGCTTAAGTAGGCAGGTCTGATGAGCAGGATATCAACAACAGGTGAGTCACTGTGGAGAGATAGGAGCTGGCAATTAGCCAACAGCTGAGCGGCCAGCTCAGAGAAGGAAGGGCTGAGCCCAGCCCTGACAGGTAGGCCCTGAAACACTGTAAACACAACCCCAAATTTCAGTGCGTCCTCCTAGTGAGTTACCAGGCCCTTCTGAGGGACCAGACTTCTTCCCAGTTCTCTCCAGCAAGGAGCCTCCCCTGGGTCTTCTCCTTGGCACAGCTTCCTTCACACCAGGCAGGACAGCTTCAGGTCTACTTCAGCATATGTTAGTCCACAAAAACAAGCTAGTGGGCCTAACAGCAGAGCTCCATCCAGCAGCACCTCCCTAGGCCTCAGCACAGGAGAACAGAGAGAGCATATGACCTGCCTCAAATATGTGTATCCTCCCCTCAGCATGCACCGGTGGCCTAACCTTCCTACTGGAGTTCCTTGAAGAAACTATAAATATTCATAACTTAGTTTTGTTTGTGAAATCTTATACTATGACCAGTGATACCAGTGACATCTACTGGCAACAGTGAAAATTTACAAGGCAAATTAAGCTTTGGCAAAAACCAGGTGAAAAACTATGCTATCAGTCAAAGCTAACTACAGCCCAGCCAAAAACATAATTGACATAGTAGCCACTGTTTAAGACAAGGGGCTACACAACAATCAAGCATTTCAATACAATAAAACATTCAGTACACATTTATGATATTTGTCAATTTTATTTTGGAAGTGTATGCAAGACCCCATTCACAGCGGGTGATTTGGAATTGTGGGTGAAATTGATGCGATTCTGACATTCTTCTCCTCCTGTACCTGTCCTCAGGCTGAGGACCTCGGCAGTGCTGATTTGCTCCCATTGCTATGGGAAATGGACATGCTCACGGAGTGCTGACAACAAGCGGCTATCCCATCCACCACATGTACAAGCTTACGACAGGCCACTAGAGAAACCCTTGTTACCCTTGGTAGTCACTGATATCTTCACACTTTATTAACTTTTTTACCATCATCATCATACCCTCGAAGTGTTTAGTTGACCTGAGCTGTAGACTATGTGTGCCGGTTACACACCTTGAATAACTTTAGACCAGGCAAAGGCAAAGTTTCAAAGGCTCTACTTAAATGACTTAGCATGACAGTCAAACAAAGGCAACGGTCTTTCCCCAAACTAGTCCCTAAATCAGTCCAAGATAATAGTATCCAGGTTTGCCATCTTCAGGGTGAATTACAGGTCCCAGCAATCCCCCCAGGCTGTAGACAGATCTGGTGGCCAGATTAGTGACTATGTTGGCACTCTGGACTCAGGGACTATGTTGGCACTCTGGACTCGGCATATTAGCAGGCTAGCAGGACGACTCTGGCAACGGTAACAGTGGCAACCGCTCTCTCTCGATAACTCTAGAGAGCTCCAGCTCGCACCCTTTTCCATTTTATAATACACAGAACCAGTGGGTCGAACCCAACAAAGCCTGCCAAGAATGAGCCAAGAAACAAGTTAACACTAACCTTCCTGACTGGGGCAGGATACAACACCTAAAGGATATTGCACAAATTATAAAAAAATCAATAATTCATGTGCCAAATATATATATATAAATAAAGTGATGTTCACCAATATGGATCTCCCAAAGTTAAGTGTACCCAAAACATGTGCAAATGAGCAAATAAATATAAAACAGAATATTTCATAAATGTGTATTCACACTGCAATAGTAACTAATAAGTGAATAGGTACCGATATATAAATGATCAAATACAAAAATGCTTTAATTGTGCAAATTATATTCATCCACTGATATACTGTGGCTGTATATTCAACTTAAAAACTGAGCAATGTACGTCCATATAGAAATCAGTGCAATTCACTATGATGCTTTTAAATAGATGGTGTATCCCTTCACCGTGTGGGATAGATAAGTGCTGAATGGTGCCTTAGATTTCCAGTGTTGTGACACGTATGTGCTCTCAAGCCTCTCATCTTACTTCAGTAAGGTAACAGCATGTGCTAGTATCTTAATCTGGTGGTCTGTGCATTTCTGCTCGCCTCTAGGGGGCCTCCAATGGTCTGCCTGGCTTGCGGGTCTTTATGGTAAGTGTGTCTCCTCTATGGTGGTCCTGGAAGTCCCTCTCAGTATCATCCATATTGAATTCATAGGCGTGCGCACAGGGTGTGCCAGGTGTGCCTGATGCTTTAAAACTATTTATAGTTATACTATTTACTATTTACTATTTATAGTGTTATACTATAACACTGTCCCTCTAATTTTGTTTTCTAATAATGTTATTGCTATCATGAGAGATGAACAACATCTCTTGTGACAACATTAGCCAAGACAGGTCCTCTTGATGGAGAGATCTGGGGTCTATTAGACCCAAAATCTCTCCTCTGGCCTCCAATGCAGCTGATCAGACACAGATTGGTCTGATCGGCTTTTTTCCTGGCCACTAATGGCCAGGTAAACAGCTTCCAGTTTCTGGGGTCACAGAGAGGAAGGAACAACGTCAGTTCCGGGGTGCTCCTGGGCTCAGCGATCAAACAGTAGAGCTGGGGAAAAGTGGCTGTGGTGGCAGGAGGGAGGCGGGAGGGGTTCAGGCAAATTGGCTGGTTGATTGGATCAGCCAGTCCCTTTAAAACCCTTTATCGAAGATCACAAGACGAAAGCCTAGGCAAATAGCCATGTGAAGGCATTGGTTATCTGTGCATGGGCCCTTCTCCACCTCTGTATTTGTAAAACCACATTGGAAACATTCCTGGTTTAGTCATTGGACCAGTGGATGGTTTCCCAGCATATCTATGCTTTGTCTTACTGCCTAAAATATTTTATAATTGTTCTGGTTAAACACATCCCCGCTGTCTACTCTTGCTGAATTCTTAAAGAATGACCTTCCCCGTCACCTCGAAAGACATTATTGCATCTCACAGTCAATTATTTGAACATTTTTTTTATAGTTCTTTTGAATAATTCCTCTGAAACTGTTGAGAAAAGTTAGATGTTTCTTGTAGGCATAACAAGATCTATGTCTTCCCTCTACATGACCTGCTAGAACAAGCCTGAATCATGCATTTTGTTGAGTCACCAAACGAAGACGACCATCTGAATTAATAGCAGACTTTTATTAACATAATTGGAGCTGAGTTCTTCCTAATGAATATTTCAACACATGTAAAAATGCAATTATATCCCAGGAAACCAGATTCAGGTTCTCTATAGGAGAAGTTTTATGAAACCTGTGTTACCATGAGTAGGATTTGGAAATCAAGGTGAACATGTTATCTCTTTTCTTTGACCGAAAAACGTCATTGATGCCCGTGACCTCTCACAGAAAATAAAGATTACCATGGTAATTTCAGATGCATTTTAAAGGGAAATTTCATTACATAATGGACTGTCCTTCAGGGCCGGATCTAGGGATTCACAGAGAGAAAAGGATACCTTGGAAATTTCAGATGCAATTTAAAGGAAAATACCAGGCAAAGTCAATCACGTACTGGGCTGGATCTAGGCAGTGCTGGGGTGAGCTGAGCCCCCCTCCAGATTTAATTCATGACCCCCCAGGACCAGTAACATTGGGGAGAGGCTGAAGAGCACTGTTAAGTCTAAGTAATGATGAGTTATCATGGGTGCACAATGCCCTGCCCCCAACTGCTGCACCACATACCGTATTTATCGGCATATAACACGCACCGCTGTATAACACGCACCCCAAGTTTAAGAGGGAATTTTAAGGAAAAAAAACTTTTAGGAGGGAAGTTTAAGGAAAAAAACTTACATTTAAATGCCCATCAATGCAGCCTTGTCAGTGTCCATCTGTAGCCTTGTCAGTGTCAGTGTAGCATTGTCAGTGTCCATCATTGCAGCCTTGTCAGTGTCCATCTATAGCTTGTCCATCATTGCAGTCTTGTCAGTGTCCATCTGCAGCCTTGTCCATCATTACAGCCTTGCCAGTGTCCATCTGCAGCCTTGTCCATCATTGCAGCCTTGTCAGTGTCCATCTGCAGCCTTGCCCCTGTGTCATTTGCAGACTACTGCTGTTTAAAAATGGCGCCACCGCTCTTGGCGGCTCTCTGCCATTCTCAGTGTGTCTTGGCCGCTCTCGGCCATTCTCGACATGTCTCGGCCGCTCTTGATGGCTTTCGGCCATTCTTGGCAGCGTACGCGGGACCGCGAGAGCCGCCAAAAGCAGCTGAGAATGTCTGAACGGGGCTGAGAGCCACCGAGAATGGCCGAAAGCCACCGAGAGTGGCCGTAAACCCTCAAAATGCTCACAATCGGTGGGGGATCAGCGTATAACATGCACCCACGGTTTTCCCCTGATTTTAAGGGGAAAAAAATGCGTGTTATACGCCGATAAATACGGTAATTTGTTTCCATTTGATGGGAGATATTCTGATGTAAAGGGGAGCTCTGATGTGATGGGGGGACTCTGGTGTGACGGGAGATGTGAATAGATGACTCTGATGTGAAGAGAGGCCCCTTGTGTGAAAGGTGGGGGAGCTATAGTGTAAAGGGGGAACTCTGATGTTTAGGGAGCACTGATGTGATGAGAGGACTCTGATGTGTAGGGGGGGATTGAAGCTCATTACTTTGATCTGCATATGAATGGAACAGAATGGATTGAAAAGGAACAATGTTGCAATGGGGTTAATTTACTAAAGGCAAATAGACTGATCACTTTGCAAGTGCAGTTGCCCCAGGGCTTAATAAATGAGGTGAAGCTCTGCTGACTTCCATCTTCCAATCATGTGCAAACAGTTACTCGAGAGCAGGAAGATCAACAAACTACGAGGATGCTCACCAGCGCCTCAACAGTTCACTGAGAACTACAGTGCCTTGAAAAAGTATTCATACCCCTTGAAATTTTTCACATTTTGTCATGTTGCAACCAAAAACTTAAATGTGTTTTATTGGGATTTTATGTGATAGACCAACACAAATAACAAATGGTTTCCACATTTTTTTTTACTTTCAATAGTTTTTTATTGAATTTTTCATGAATAAAAACAAGGTATGCATAAGCCTTAACTCATTCCGTCATAGAGAAAATTAGAACGAAGAAATTTCCTATATCATTGTGTTGACAAGGTTAAGAATTTTTTTTTTTTAAATAAAAGGAAAAACTCCCCCGTAAGATAGAGGTTGATGTATAAAAGTGAAGAATCGGAGATGTCCCTCTTGCCACGACAACCCTAAAGGGATCAAGCTGAGTCATGTTCTGCGTGTGCATCTGCCGTTTCTCATAATATATCAGAACAGCAGTGTATTTAATACTTGGTTTAGGAGAATAATCCAATGTGCAACTTAACTGAAGCTTACACGAGCGGTTGCTTGTGATATATATATAAAATAAGAAAAATACTATAAAGATTTGCAAATACATCCAAGTGCACCCGCTCACGAAACGTGTCCACTTTTGATGACGTCATCCCCCTGCAGCCAGCCGCTCCTTGTGCTTCACGCCTCGTTCTGAGGCCGCCTACCGGAGTCGGCGAATCTATCTGTCGGAAGAGCCACTGCTATCAGCAGTTTATCTACGTGGACCAGAACCCGGGAGCGTCATCTTGACATATTTATACCATGCCTGTAACATCCATCCAAATGTGAGTTGATCTTATTACGTTATTAAAGCTGTTTGTTAAAAAAAAACTACTGCACCCAGAGGCGCCTCTCCACTTGTGTTTTTTTTTTTTCATGTATCAGTCTGCTGCAGGCAGGAGGGAGCATGTCCTCAGTCCCCCATCACACAGTGATCAGAGCCTAGCCTAGGAAGTAGATGGTGACCTTGGGTGATGCTTGAACAAAGATAGCACCGCCTTCTGAAGAGTAATGGGGCGTACACACGGTCGGACTTTTCGGCTACAAAAGTCTGACGGACGCCGACGGAAAAAATCTGGCGGACAATCCGATCTTGTGTGGGCTCCCCCGGACTTTCAGCTGACTCTTCCAGTCACAAATCTGATGGACTTTAGATTTGGAACTTGCTTCAAATCTTTATGTCGATTCGAAATCCGCTCGTCTGTATGCTAGTCCGACGGACAAAAACCCACGCTAGGGCAGCTATTGGCTACTGGCTATCAACTTCTTGTGTGATCGTATGTAGGCAAGTCCGTTCATTAGTCCGCCAGAAGTCCGCCAAAAGTCCGTCGAAAGTTTGTTGCACAGGCTGTCGGACTTTTGTAGCCGAAAAGTCCGACCGTGTGTACGCCCCATAAAAGTAGATGAAGGCATTGTTGGGGGAATACTGTGACCTCTGTGAGAGGTTCTATATCCCTGGAATGTTACACTGACACATTACTTAGCATGCTGCACTTAGCAAGAATAATATATCTCATGCTAGGTCAGCTTTAACAAATAAAATTTAAAAAAAAAATCCTCCCACTCCCCAATAAATAATCTGGTAATTTTAGCGAGTAACATTTATTTGACACTGAGCCTGAAGCAATAATAATCAATCCAGAGAGAATGTAGGTGTATCACGGGATTCCCAATAAAATCCTTGGGCAATTATATTCCCGATCCGTTTTTATTTTCAGACAATAAGCTAATCAGCGAGCTGCCTTGTTTGTTTTCGTTGGAACGAGGCGGAGAGAATACCAATGTCGTGAATCAGGCATGTCTTTAATCTGGGAAGACAAAGGCATGTAATTGTCTGCTTGCTTGAATGATATTCCGGTTATTGCTTGTTGAATTTGCATATTAAAACCGAGCGCGGCGGCGGAATCTATAGATACGAGGGCGCGGGCTGTCATAAACGGGGCCCTGATCCACGGAGCTGGGTTTTTGTTTTCGAAGAGGCAAAAATATGGCGAGATAATAATTTACAGTTTCACAAGATTTGTTCATGACTTATATTAACGCGTTTAAAAGGGAAGTCTGGTGAAACGTTAAAATGTTGCTTTTAAAAAAAAAAAAAAAAAAATGATTTGGGAGGCAAAGGCTGCCCGCTAAATGTCTCCAGTTTCTATGGTGCTGCTTGTTTTCTAAAGCTGGTGGCGTTGCTATCTATAGCTATTGCTGGATTATCCTCCTACTCGGAACTGAAGTGTGTGGAAATGGAGATGTTCCTTCATTCCAGTGCTGTCCTCCCTCGGAGCCCGCTGCTGTCTTGTCTATGCACATAAGAGGGATGTTTTATAGCACTATATCATCTCAAGGTCATCATCTATGGTTTAAAAACCATAGCAAAAATGGAAACTGAAGTGCAGGGGCGGACTGACCATTCGGGCACTCGGGCATTGCCCGAGGGCCCCATGCCACTAAGGGGCCCCATCAGGGTTGCCAGCCTCATTAAAACCAGGGACAGTATGTAAACATCTGTGTTTTAAAAAAAAAAAAAGAGGGTTAATGAGGCCCAGCCCTCTCCTTCCCCCTCTAGTTGGGCCCTGTACTCACTTTGTGGCATTTGCATAGTAATGGCTTTCTTCTGGCGACTCGACCATGCAGCCCAAGTGCCTCCTTATTGTGCATCTTGAAACAACCACACCACATGTTTTCAGAGAGTCCTGTATTTCACCTGAAGTTATTTGTGGGTTTTTCTTTGCACCCTGAACAATTTTATTGGCAGTTGTGGCTGAAATTTTAGTTGGTCTACCTGACCGTGGTTTGGTTTCAACAGAACCCCTCATTTTCCACTTCTTGATTAGAGTTTGAAGACTGCTGATTGGCATTCTCAATTCCTTGGATATCTTTTTATATCCCTTTTCTGTTTTATACAGTTCAACTACCTTTTCCCGCAGATCCTTTGACAATTCTTTTGCTTTCCCCATGACTCAGAATCCAGAAACGTCAGTGCAGCACTGGATGAAAGAATAGGGTCTGTCAGGGTCTGTCAGGAGTCCAGAAACTCATTGCCCTTTTAGCCCTGGTCCACACTAGAGCATTTTGACTGCAATTGCCATCAATGGCACTGTCCTAATCGGTGCGACGCCGCATCTGCAGCGCTGCACCGATTTCAAAGAGTAAATTCTGTACTACTTTTTGTGATTTCGGGCTGCGATTTACATCAGAAACCTGCACAGATGTCTCTGAAATCGTGGCTGAAATCGGGACTGACATGTGGGAGTGAAATCGTGTGAGTTTAGCTGAACTCGCAACGGCTTCATTCCCGCAGCTCAGCGTGAACCTGGGCTTATACACACACACTAATTACAAGCAAACAGATCTCAGGTGAGGATGGTTACCTTTAATAGCCATTCAAACCCCTTTGTGTCAACCTGTGTGCATGTTATCAGGCCAAAATCACCGGGGTATGTAAACTTTTGATCAGGGTCATTTGGATAGTTTCTGTTGCCATTATGATATAAAAAGAGTAAACACAGTTGATTGACAATAAATGGCTTCAGCCAAACACTAACCATGAGTGAAAGAAATGTCTTTGTGTTATCATTCATATTCTCTGAAAAATGGCCACAAAATCATATATTCTGCCAGGGTATCTAAACTTATGAGCACAACTGTATACTGCGATTCTGTACTTGCCAATTATGCTGCAGAAATCTCCCTCCCACTGAGTCTGGCTGCAGCCATTTTAACTGTGGGCAGCTGAAGCCGCTGCCTGTTCGCTTCCTGGATTTACACAGACACACACCTCCAGCTCTGCAGCTCTCATTGGCCCTCTTATGACTCATCCCCCCTCCCTTCCTGGCAAACTCTCACGAGAGTGAGAGGGAGATCTGTGTATGATGTCATAATCCTAGGCCAATGACCAGGCAAGAAACAGGAAGTGGGCTGTATGAGGGATTTACTGGCAGGAAAAAAAAAAGGTTTTACTATCCAAAGTTAAAACAACAACAAGGGCAGAAGATTTAATAGATGGAAAGATAAAAAAAAATTTTGCTTTAAATTTAGCAAATGTTCTCTGGATGACGTTGGCAGTTCAATGGCTTGTTCTATACATTATCTGCAATTGTACTTCAATTGCTACCCCATTTAAAGAACAATAATTATCTAGAAAGTTCAGTAGCCCAGAGGAGCCAATCAGATTTCAGATGATTACTGCTTATTGATTAGTATTGGTCACTGTTACTGCTTATCGATTGCTATTGGCCACTGCTACTGTTCAATGATTGCCATTATTCACTTTTACTGCTCATTGATTGCTATTGGTCACTGTTACTGCTCATTCATTTCTATGGGTCACTCTTTATACTTATTGATTTCTATTGGCCACTATTACTGCATTGCCTCTGGTTGCTTTTCTTTCTGCAATTCTATTTTCTTCACTAAATAAGCCAAGCGTTCATAGATCTTGAGATGAAGGCTATTCTCACACACGGAAGGTAATCTAAGGTAAGACTATTTGTGAGTTTTATGGCAGTCAGCGATTCTGTCATTGCCAGGAAATGTATAAGATAATCTAACCCTCTTGTATAATTCTTGTGTTATTAGTCGTCCATGAGAGGTTATTTCACCCTGCATAGTACAAGGCTGACAGCCAAACTTTTTTAATGGGCAGAGGATCTTCTTGGTGAATTTAACTACTTGCCTACCGATCACTTTCACCCGCTTCCTGCCCAGGCCAATTTTCAGCTTTCGGTGCTGTCACATTTTAAATGACAATTGCGCGGTCATGCAACACTGTACCCATATGAAGTTTGTATCATTATCAAATAGAGCTTTCTTTTGGTTGTATTTAATCACCACTGGGGTTTTTATTTTTTGTTAAACAAAAGAAAAATTACCCAGAATTAAAAAAAAAAAAAAAAAAAAATCTATATATCTATATATATATATATATATATATATATACACACACACATATATATATATATATATATACCCTGTTTCCCCAAAAATAAGACCTAGCGTGATTGTCGGAGATGGCTGCAATATAAGCCCTACCCCCCCAAATAAGCCCTAGTTAAAGTCCTTGTAGGTCTTATTTTCAGGGTAGGGCTTATTTTTGGGGAAACAGGGTAGGGCTTATTTGGGGGGTAGTGCTTATATTGCAGCCATCACCGACAATCACGCTAGGTCTTATTTTCGGGGGAAACAGGGTATATATCATAGTTTGTTATAAAATTTAGCAAACAGGTAATTTTTCTTCTTCACTGATGGGCACTGATATACTGCACTGATGGGGCTGCACTGATGGACACTGATAGGTGGCACTGATGGCACTGATGAGGCTGCACTCATAGACTGCACTGATAGGCACTTGTAGGCGACACTGATGGGCACTGATGAGGCTGCACTCAAAGACGGCACTGATAGGCACTTGTAGGCGACACTGATGGGCACTGGTAGGCGGCACTGATAGGTGGCACTGATGAGAAGGCATTGGTGGGCACTGATTGGCAGCACTTGCACTGTTGGGACTGCATGTCAAGGCTGGCCTCAGCCCTTCCTTCTCTGAGCTGGCCGCTCAGCTGTCGGCTAATTGCCAGCTCCTATCTCTCCACAGTTACTCAGCTGTTGATGATCCTGCTCATCAGTCCTGCCTACTTAAGCCATCCAGTCAAGTTGGTCTCTGCCTTCGCCTTGGTCAACATCACAGAAACTATCTCCTACCTTTCCTGTTCAAGACTTGCTTTGCTGACATCCCTTCTGGCTCCAGATCCTGCTTGCTGTTCCACTACATTGATCCCTGACTTCTGGCTTGGCTGACTATCCGTTCCGGTTACTGAACTTTGGCTATGTTTTGACTAGATTTTGTTTTTTTTACTTTTATTATTAAACAAGTGTGATTTAACTGTACTTCTGTCTCGGCCTGATTTCATGGTTTCTGACACTGCACTGATAATCAGTGCCCTGATTATAAGTGTCGATATCCCTTTAACACAAGTAGGTTATGGGCTCTCCTTTTCTATCCTCACAACAAACATAGATCTATAGTCAGATAAAACAGTTAAGAAAAAAAAATCTAAAATATGTATAAATTGAAAAAAAAAAAAAAAAGCCCACTTGAAGGACCACTTGGTCAATTGTCTGCCCTCACTTTTCTATGTTTACACACGCAATAGATTTCACCGTATGCTTTCACAGAAATTTGTATCGTTTACAGATTCTCCTGTGGCGATTCTGACTTTTCCAGTCTGTATCACTCGCTGCCACATCCAGACAGGATTGTAACAGAGTTTACACTGCGTTTTTTTCAAAAAAAGTCAGGAGTCTTTAAAGTGGAACTGGCAAACAGGCAGGATTTTAATGTATGTCTCTTCTGCGTTAACATGTCTTACCTGTCTGTCCACTCTGGACACTGAGCTGTGATCTGCACAGATTAAACTTCAGCTTTAAAGAAAAATTTAATTCTCACACTAAGCAAACGGTAATTTTACAAATCTGTATTATTAAAGTCTTTGCATGTCACAAAAAACACTCCACAGTATAATTTTTATTAAAATTTTTACTATTTTACTATTAAAATATCAGCCCATAGTTTTAGCCCATAGTAATTGTAATATAATATATATAATTGATATATATATATATATATATATATATATATATACACAGTATCTCACAAAAGTAAGTACACCCCCATATTTTTGTAAATATTTTCTTCTATCTTTTCATGTGACAACACTGAAGAAATGACACTTTGCTACAATGTAAAGTAGTGAGTGTACAGCTTGTATAACAGTGTAAATTTGCTGTTCCCTCAAAATAACTCAACACACAGCTATTATTGATAATTAATGTGTGTGAATGCGCTACTCATATATCTACACCACTCACAGTTTTACATTCCTTTTCCTATTATTGTGTCAAAGAAAATTATTTTATATCATGTGACAATATCCCATAAAATATACCAATTGCAATACCATGTATACAAATCACCAAAATAAACCAAACCATAAATCAAACTAGCTGACATGTACAATGTACATCATAAAGTCCCAAAAAGGTACAAAATCTTCTATCAATTGCTGTGATTATATTCTTAACGTGCTCCTGTGTATCTTCTATTTTCATATGTGACTTAGTGACACACCACCACCTTTTAGATTGGCAACTCACCAGATACTTCTTAAATGATGCACCTTTGGTTCATTCATGGGATAACCACTCCACCTTAGTATCACTCCTCACCGGCTATGCTCGAACTTTAATTTTCCTCATGCAAAGTATATGGACAAACGATCATTGCGCAATGCGTTTAAAACTTTTATTATATAAAATCCAAAAAAGTGTACACAGCTTCCTGATGACGCATACTGTGATGCGAAACGCGTAGAGGCTGCTGGGAGATTTTTGTATCAGGTGAGCGGAAACGTCCGTAGCTGTTGGAAACGCGAATGGGAACGAGGGGTGGAGCGCAAGCCGAACACGGAGGTCACACAACTACATACAGGCGGACCACGCAATCGTTCAACACCCGTCCTTAACTGCTGGAATAGCTTAGTGCCGGCTCGAGGGCACTTTTAAATGTGAGTGTACACTTTTTTGGATTTTATATAATAAAAGTTTTAAACGCATTGCGCAATAATCGTTTGTCCATATACTTTGCATGAGGAAAATTAAAGTTCGAGCATAGCCGGTGAGGAGTGATACTAAGGTGGAGTGGTTATCCCATGAATGAACCAAAGGGGCATCATTTAAGAAGTATCTGGTGAGTGGCCAATCTAAAAGGTGGTGGTGTGTCACTAAGTCACATATGAAAATAGAAGATACACAGGAGCACGTTAAGAATATAATCACAGCAATTGATAGAAAATTTTGTACCTTTTTGGGACTTTATGATGTACATTGTGCATGTCAGCTAGTTTGATCTATGGTTTGGTTTATTTTGGTGATTTGTATACATGGTATTGCAATTGGTATATTTTATGGGATATTGTCGCATGATATAAAATAATTTTTTTTGACACAATAATAGGAAAAGGAATGTAAAACTGTGAATGGTGTAGATATATGAGTAGCGCATTCACACACATTAATTATCACACTTAGCCCATTCTAATGAATGTTTATTTGAATGCAGCAACTCTGACAGGGTTTATAGGGGTAATTGAGTGAATAGTGTTTTTGCGCCGGTGACACATACACATTAATACACAGCTATTATTGTCTAAACCACTGGCAACAAAAGTCAGTACACCCCTAAGTGAAAATGTCCATATTGGGCCCAAAGTGTCAATATTTTGTGTGACCACCATTATTTTCCAGCACTGCCTTAACCCTCTTGGGCATGGAGTTCACCAGAGCTTCACAGGTTACCACTGGAGTCCTCTTCCACTCCTACATGATGACATCACGGAGCTGGTGGATGTTAGAGAAATTGCGCTCCTCCATCTTCCGTTTGAGGATGCCCCACAGATGATCAATAGGGTTTAGGTCTGGAGACATGCTTGGCCAGTCCATCACCTTTACCCTCAGCTTCTTTAGCAAAGCAGTGGTCATCTTGGAGGTGTGTTTGGGGTTGTTATCATGTTGAAATACTGCCCTGCGGCCCAGTCTCTGAAGGGAGGGGATCATGCTCTGCTTCAGTATGTCACAGTACATGTTGGCATTCATGGTTCCCTCAATGAACTGTAGCTCCCCAGTGCCGGCAGCACTCATGCAGCCCCAGACCATGACACTCCCACCACCATGCTTGACTGTAGACAAGACACACTTGTCTTTGTACTCCTCACCTGGTTGCCGCCACACACACTTGTCACCATCTGAACCAAATACGTTTATCTTGGTCTCATCAGACCACAGGACATGGTTCCAGTAATCCATGTCCTTAGTCTGCTTGTCTTCAGCAAACTGTTCGCAGGCTTTCTTGTGCATCATCTTTAGAAGAGGCTTCCTTCTGGGACGACAGCCATGCAGACCAATTTAATGCAGTGTGCGGCGTATGGTCTGAGCACTGACAGGCTGACCCCCCACCCCTTTAACCTCTGCAGCAATGCTGGCAGCACTCATACGTCTATTTCTCAAAGACAACCTTTGTAAATGACGCTGAGCACGTGCACTCAACTTCTTTGGTTGACCATGGCGAGGCCTGTTCTGAGTGGAACCTGTCCTGCTAAACCGCTGTATGGTCTTGGCCACCGTGCTGCAGCTCAGCTTTAGGGTCTTGGCAGTCTTCTTATAGCCTAGGCCATCTTTATGTAGAGCAACAATTCTTTTTTTCAAATCCTCATAGAATTCTTTACCATGAGGTGCCATGTTGAACTTCCAGTGACCAGTATGAGAGAGTGAGAGCGATAACACCGAATTTAACACACCTGCTCCCCATTCACACCTGAGACTTTGTAACACTAACGAGTCACATGACACCGGGGAGGGAAAATGGCTAATTGGGCCCAATTTGGACATTTTCACTTAGGGGTGTACTCACTTTTGTTGTCAGCGGTTTAGACATTAATGGCTGTGTGTTGAGTTATTTTGAGGGGACAGCAAATTTACACAGTTATACAAGCTGTACACTCACTACTTTACATTGTAGCAAAGTGTCATTTCTTGATCTCGATTCAACCCTCCGCCCACAATCTTAATTCGTCATTTCAATGATTCACGTAACAAGTGCAGAGCCGTTCTCTGCTCAGAGCTGTAAAAAAAAAAAAAAAAGAAAAAAGCCAGCATAGTTTATCACAACATTGCTCAGCGCTGAGAGATAAAAAGAAACATTGTATCATTTGGTTCTTTTTAGAGAGCAAAGGAAACAACTTCAGTCTGCAAATGAGTTCAGTTTAACTACTTAAAGACTAATGCCATGTACACACGATAGGATTTTCTGACAACAAATGTTCGATGGGAGCTTGTTGCCGGAAATTCCGACTGTGTGTAGGCTCCATCGACCATTTTCCGTCGGAGTTTCCGACAAACAAAATTTGAGATCTGGATCTCAAATTTTCCGACAACAAAATCCGTTGTCGGAAATTCTGATTGTGTGTACATAACTCCGACGCACAAAATTCCACGCATGCTCGAAATCAACCAGAAGAGCCGCACTGGCTATTGAACTTCATTTTTCTCGGCTCGTCGTACGTGTTGTACATCACCGCGTTCTTAAAGTTCGGAATTTCCGACAAGATTTGTGTGACCGTGTGTATGCAAGACAAGTTTGAGCCAACATCCGTCAGAAAAAAGTCCATGTTTTTTTTGGGGGGAAAATCTTATCGTCTGTACAGGGCATAAGTCTTTTTCTGAGATTTGGTGCTTACAAGTTAAACTCAGTATTTTTTGCTAGAAAATTACTTAGAACCTCCAAACATTTTATATATATATATATATATTTATATATATATATATATATATATATATATATATATATACACAGTACCACACTGTATTTGCGCAGCGGTCTTTACCCATGTGATTGGTTGTGTCCAATCACAGCCAGTCACATGTTTTGGCTCTCCTCATGTTTATCGGCTCTCCTTGGCTCACACTGAGAGAGTGTGTGGCGAGGAGAGGTGGTCAGTGGCATCTCCTCGCATTGGAGACCTGTACAGGTAATCAGGGCACTAATGATCAGTGCCTTGATTACAGTACAGCCCCAGCAAAGCCCATCAGTGACACCAATCAGTGCCCATTAGTGATGCCTTTCAGTGCCCATCGGAGCCTGCTCATCAGGGCTGCCCATCACTGCCACCCATCAGTGCCGCCCATCACTGCCGCCTATCATTGCCCACCAGTGTTGCCCATCAGTGCCACTTTTCAGTGCCCATCAGTGCTCATCAGTGCTGCATATCAGTGCCACCTATTAATGCCTCCTCGTCAGTGCCACCTAATTAATGCCCTTCAGTGCTGCCTCATCAGTGCCCATCAGTGCCGCCTCATCAGCGCACATCAGTAAAGGAGAAAAATTACTTATTTAGAAAATTTACTAACAGAAACTAAGAAAAACTTATTTTCCAAAATGTTCAGTCTTTTTTCATTTTTTTGCAAAAAATAAAAACCCAGTGGTGATTAACCGCTTCTGATCCGGGCCATTGCCAAATGACGGCAACAGCGCGGATCTAAATTGCCGGGACTACGTCTATAGACGTCGTCCCATGCACGAGCGGCATGCGCGCCCCCTGCAGGGCGCGCTCGGCGCGCTCGGTGATCAGCGAGTCTATGAGACTCGCCTGATCACAGATCAGAGTAAGGGGTCGGTCCCGACCCCTTACCACATGATCAGCTGTCAGCCAATCATGTGATGTAAACGGAGCCGGTAATCGGCTATTATTCCTCCTCACGCTGACAGCGTGAGGAGGAAAAAAGGAACCCGATCACCGGCAGCCGTGAGAGGGACATCAGTCCCGATCACGGCGCTCTTCTGATACAGAGCAGTAGGCAGCAGTGCCACCTACCAGTGCCCACCAGCGTCACCCATCGGTGCCCACAGTGCCATCAATCTTTGCCCACAGTGCCACCCATCAGTGCCCACAGTGCCACCCATCAGTGCCCACAGTGCCACCCATCAGCACCCACATCAGTGCCACCCATCAGCACCCACATCAGTGCCACCCATCAGCACCCACATCAGTGCAACCTATCAGTGCCCATCAGTGTCACCTACCAGAGCCCATAAGTGCCCATCAGTGCCGCCCATCACTGCCCATCAGTGCCGCCCATCACTGCCCATCAGTGCCACCCATCAGTGCCCCCCATCAGTGCCGCCCACCAGTGCCCCCCATCAGTGGTACCTATCAGTGCCCATCTGTGCCACCTATCCGTGCCACCCATCCGTGCCACCCATCAGCGCCCATCAGTGGCCATCAGTGCCGCCTTATCTGTGCCCATTAGTACCGCTTTATCTGTGCCTATCAGTGTGGCCTTAACTGTGCCTATCAGTGCCGCCTTAACTGTGCCTATCAGTGCCGCCTTAACTGTGCCTATCAGTGCCGCCTTAACTGTGCCTATCCATGCCCATCAGTGCAGCCTATCAGTGCCCACCAGTGCCGCCTCATCAGCGCATATCAATGAAGGAGAAAAATTACCTGTTTGCAAAATTTTATAACAAACTATTAAACATGATTTTTTTTTTTCAAAAATTTCCATCTTTTTTTGTTTGTTTAGTAAAAAATAAAAAAGCCCAGCTGTGATTAAATACCACCAAAATAAAGCTCTATTTGTGGGAAAAAAATGATAAAAATTTCACTAGGGTGCAGTGTAGCATGACCGCACAATTGTCATTCAAAGTGCGACAGTGCTGAAAGCTGAAAATTGGTCTGGGCAGGAGGGGGGTTTAAGTGCCCAGTAAGCAAGTGGTTAAATACCACCAAAAGAAAGCTCTATTTATGTGAAAAAAAAATAAAAATTTATTTGGCTATAGTGTTGCATGACCGTGCAATTGTCATTCATAGTGTGAGAGCGCTGAAAGCTGAAAAGTGGCCTGGGGCAGGAAGGGGGTAAAAGTGTCCGGTAGGCAAGTGGTTAACAAATAAACGCCTAGTATGTTTTAAGAAGTACCAAAATTATTTAGGGGCCCTCATGAAGTGGTTTGTTTGTGGATGGGGACCATGCTGGACAAATTTAGTTATTTTAGTCTGTATTAAGTAGTTCCATGGATAAATGGGGATCTACAACTCTTTGGAAGTCTGGGCTGCTACCTAAACTGGTCTGACTATGATGTCACTTCGGTAGGAGGGACATTCCAATAAGAAAAGAGGAGCGCCCCGTGTGCAGAGTGATGACACACTTGATGTAAGCATATCTTTAGTTTATTGAGAACCAAGAGTATACAAATTGAGCCAACGCATTTTGCCTGCCTTGTAACATTCTTACTAGACATGTGCACTGCCGAAAAATTTGTTCTTTTTCATTTCATTCGTGTTTTTTTTTTTCGTTTTTTTGAGTCGTTTGTTATGATCGCAATTCGTAAATTCGAAAATCCAAAAATAAGAAAGATAATCAGAAAATTCGAAAGAATATCTAACTAACTAATAACAACTAACTATTAAATTATAGGTATTGTAATTTCCTTTCAAACTTGGCTGTTAGTGAACGTAACAAATACAAATTTATCCAAAGTTACGAATTATCTGAAATATCGAAAGCCGTATCTAAACAAATGGAATAGAACAAATTAATAACAAATAATAATACGTTTTTATTACTATTATTATTATTATTGTTCTTTATTATTTTTAATTCGCTAAATTCCATTCGTTTAGATACAGCTTTCGTTATTTCTGATAACTCATAACTTCTGATAAATTCGTATTTGTTACGTTCACTTACAGCCAAATTTAAAAGGAGATTCCAATACCTATAATTTAATCGTTAGTAATAGTTAAGTTATTATTAATTAGTTATTATTTCAGATTTTTTCGAATTTTTGAGTTTCCAAATTTCAGAATTTTTGAATTTACGAATTTTCAAATATTCAAATTTATGAATATTCAGAAAAATTTGTTACATTCACCAACAGCCAAATTTGAAAGGAAATTCCAATACCTATAATTTAATCGTTAGTAATAGTTACGTTATTATTAGTTAGTTAGTATTTCAGATTTTCGAATTTACGAATTTTTGAATTAACGAATTTGCGAATTTTCAAATTTACGAATTTTCAATAATTTGATTTTATGAATATTCAAAAAAATTTGTTAAACGGGTTTTCATTAATTCTGATATTTCCAAATGAACGAATTTGTCGTAATTCGTAAAAATAAAATGAATTCCGAACTTAGCGAATTGCTCCTGTCTAATTCCTACCACCATCTCTCAGTGCCATTGATGCGTACCAATAGCCCTGAAGAAGGGGGAGGCAGTTTGTATACTCTTGATTCTCAATAAATGATTGATATCCTTACGTCAGGTCTGTCATCAATCCAGACACCGGGTGCTCCTCTTTTCTTACTGATCGAGCCCTGATGAAGGAAGATGCCTTAAACCCCCGAAACGTGTTGGATTTTTATGATATAAGAATCTGAATAAATTTAAATCTGCACTGTATTTTAGTGCTTTCCTTCTTGCACACCAAGTCACTAATAGAGCAAAAATCTGACCTTTGGTCACCACTCCTGGAGCGGATGCTTAAGGAGAACCATTCCCTCTACACTGGAAACACCTTCTGCATTAAGAGATCCATTCCCCCATACCTTTCTTAGGTTTCCAGAAATAAAAAAAAACTTAACAGAGAGTCTTACCCTCATCCTCACTCTATCAAAAAAAATTAATAAATAAATTTTGCCTGGAGGTATAGGCATTAAGTCTCTGGCACTATCAGACTTCAGTTCTTCTCCACAAATCAAAATTTCTTTTAATTGTTCGATCACTCAATAAAAAAATTTAGTGGTTTCACCTCTAGAGAAAGGGCACGCAACCGCAAATAGTGAAGCAAACACCACCGCGCGCCAGGCTAATTCTTCAGCCGAATATATTTCGTTCTTGAGGAGTGAAAAAAAAAAAAAAATTGCGAGGGAGAAGCATTATTTTCACCCAACCATGAAATTAACATTTAATTAAGCCAAAATGGAATCTGAATTTCATTTTATTCCTATTAACTGAATAGGGTGCTTCATTATTCTTGTATGCATCTACAAAAGAGTAGTTGAACCAGGTTCATAAATCCTGCTATAAGGGCGTAATTATTTAGTTCCCCAACTCAATATGACCATTTCTCACGCAGATAATTCTTGAAGCAGAAATTGATGGCCTCCCACTTATCATTGCAATTACAGTTTGGAGCCAAGTTGTATTCACTGCCAGCAAAAAAAAAAAAAAAAAGATCTTTAGGAACACACCAGCCAAACAGGTCCTCGGTATTAGGACAACTTTCGTTATTTAAAATGTATCTAAATTTAAAAAAAAAAATTACTATATTACAGCTTACCTGTCTTTGGATGCTGTAGCTGTATTAGTTTTTCCTTTTTTAGGATTTCTTTTCCATTTATGTTTATCTGGTGATCCTGCCAATAAGGCACTTACTGTCAAGGGCAGCGGCGCCCCGTCCATACAGGGTAAAGGGGCGCCGTCACCCTAATCCATATGCTCGTCCCCTAATCTACATGCAGAGCACCAGACGCATGGATTCCAATGTTTTTTTTTTTTTTTAAGAAGCTGTCAGAAACCATGAAATAAGGCCGAGACAGAAGTACAGGTAAATCACACTTGTTTAATAATAAAAGTAAAAAGAACAAGCGTAGTCAAAACATAGCCAAAGTTCAGTAACCAGGACGGAAAGTCAGCCAAGCCAGAAGTCAGGGATCAATGTAGTGGAACAGCAAGCAGGATCTGGAGCCAGAAGAAATGTCAGCAAAGCAAGTCTTGAACAGGATCGCAGGAGATAGTTTCTGTGATGTTGACTAAGGCGAAGGCAGAGATCAACTTGACTGGATGGCTTAAGTAGGCAGGACTGATGAGCAGGATCATCAACAGCTGAGTAAATGTGGAGAGATAGGAGCTGGCAATTAGCTGACAGCTGAGCGGTCAGCTCAGAGAAGAAAGGGCTGAGCCCAGTCCTGACAGAAGCACATGATTAGAGCCAGAGGCTCTAATTGGCTTCAAAAAAGGGTGGGCCCGGAGCGCAGAACACTATGCCCTGAGTCCACCCAGTTGTGTGACAATAGCGAAATACTATTTGCTATTGTTTTACAGACTCTCATCCCGTTCCAATCAGGAAGCCGGTCCTGAGACTCGATTGGCCAGGGAGTATTAGGACTCTCTGGCCATTCGTATCTCAGGACCCACTTCCTGTTCAGCCAGGAGGAGAAGCAACGGGTAGTCTGTCTAATGACTTCCTGTCCACCTTCCGTCTCCCCCGGGGGGGTGTCTGGGGTTAGTTAGCCACCCAAAATATATTTAGCACCAGCCGCCACTGGTCTTAGGGTGACAAGGCTCATTCACTATACTTGTCACTCCAAGCTGCTCTCCTGATTTGGACTGAGAACACATTTCCCTCTCCTCATCTACGTTGCGTAGTGCAGGGGTCTCCAAAACGAAGACCTACAGACCACATCTGGCCCACTACGAGATTTTATTTGGCTCTCCACTAGGGTCACTGGTGTATCTTCCCTGTGCACAGAATAAGGACTCAGCAGAAGCTGCCCATGGTCTACACTCCTCCACCACCATCCCACACAGTCTCCAGTGCAGCTTACCTTCAGCATGTTTACAAGCTTGCCCCTGCATTTACAGGAGGCTGGAACCTCCTCTGCACAGGCCTACTTTGCTCCCACATTCCACCCTGCATCTACAGTATGATGTAAGACGTGTACACACGAGCGGAATTTCCAACAGAGTCAGATGGGAGCTTTCCATTGTATATTCCGACTGTGTGTATGCCCCATCGGACTTTTTCTGTTGAAGATTCAGACGGACATGTTCTATATTTTTCCGACAGAACAAATTACTATCGGAAAAAACGCTCGTCTGTATGCAGTTCCGACGCACCAAAAACGACGCATGCTCTGAAGCAATTACAAGACGGAAGCCATGGGCTACTGGCTATTGAACTTCCGTTTTCTAGTCCCGTCGTACGCGTTGTACGTCTCCGCGTTCTGGACGGTCGGAATTTGGTGTGACCGTGTGTAGGCAAGACAGCTTGAGCGGAATTCCGTCGGAACTCCGTCATAAAAACCTTCAGAGTTTATTCCGACGGCAAAACAGGTCATGTGTATGCGGCATTACAGTAGTAAGAGAACTCTGATGAGGACCCTGCTGCAGGGGGGCTTTGATGGAGGCCCTGATGTAGGGGGAGGGACTATAAAGAGGGTTCTGTTGTAAAGGAGGACTCTGATATGAGCCCTGATATAAGGGGGGACTCTAAAGAGGATTTTGATGTAAGGGGGACTCTGATGGGGACTTTAATGTAAGGGGGTACTCTGATGGGGGCCCTAATGTAAGACGAGTACTCTATAGAAGGCTCTGATGTAAGGGGGGCTCTGATGGGGATCCTGATGTAAGAGGTGGCTCTGATGGTGGCCCCAATGTAGGGGGAGAAACTCTAAAGAAGGTTCTCATGTAAGGGAGGCTCTCAAGGGGACCCTGATATAAGGGGAATTCTGATGTGGGGGGGTGGCTCTGATTCTGATGTAAGAGGAGGCTCTGATGGGGTCCGATGTAGGGGGAGGGACTCTCTAAAGAAGGTTCTGATGTAAGGAGGAGTCTGATAGGGATCGTGATGTAAGGAGGGACTCTAATGGGGACCCTGATGTAGGCAAGGGACTGTAGAGAGGGTTCTGATGTATGGGGGGCTCTGATGGGGACCCTGATGTTGGGGAGGGACTCTAAAGAGGACTCGGATGTAGGGGGGCTCTGATAGTGACTCAGATGTAAGAGAGACTTCAATGGGGAACCTGATGTAATAAAAAAAAAAATTTTTGGCCCTTAAATATTTTTCAAATATACAATGTGGCATTAGTACAAAAAAAATGTGGAGGCCCCCGGCATAGAGGGTGGAATTTGTTTTTTAATTCACAGAAGGTAGCTGAGAAAGCTAATAATATTGTTTTAGGAAATTTTAGGAAGTTTCAAGGACCAGCAGGATCAACAGGTGTTTTTCTGAAGTTTCCAAAAATGTACCCAACTTGAAAGAAGATAACTAATGCAGCCAGCACAAAATAAAAACATTATCTGCAATATAATGCATTTTTGTTCTTGGGTTTAAAACAGAAAATGTATTATCAAATACTTACCGTAATCTTCCTTTCCTGATGGACTCCATGGCAGTCTATGTGTGGGTTAACCCCGCCTCCACTCCAATGCTATAGGACCCCACTCCCAGAAATTTGAGCTCACCGCTAGAGACTGCGTCCCGTAACTAGCCAACTCTTGACCGATGGGTGGGAACTCCGTCTGCCATGGAGTCCATCAAGAAAGGAAAATTGCGGTAATTATTTGATAATCAATTTTCCGTTTTCCTGACAGACTCCATGGCAGTCTACCTGTGGGAAATAACTAGCTAGACCACACGGGTGGGTATGCTGATCAAAAGAAATTTAACTCAGTCTCTAGCGGTGAGCTCAAATTTATGGGAGTGGAGTCTCATAGCATTGGAGACAGTGGCGGCCCGTGCCACCCCCTCTCTCCTGCCACCCCCTCTATCACCAATAGATAAGATTCATGCATTGCATGAATCTATCTATGGCCGCCACTGCCACCCCCTATTCAGGCACCCGGCCCCTTTTCAGGCACAGGGCGTCTGAATTATAGTGGCGGGGGGTGTTTTTGAAGCACCTGATTACAGCCATAGACTCTAATAGGCGTCAAAAAAGGTGACCTGCGAGCGCCATGCTGGGCGCTCGCAGGTCACTCAGCTGTGTGTTAGAAAAGCCAATGAATATTCGCTTTCCTAACACTAAACCGCCTCTCCGCCAATCAGGTGCTCGGGTCTGTTACCTGTCACCTGATTGGCTGAAACGACAGGCGCCGCTATTGGACGTCTATCAGGAGGAGAGGACGGGAGATGAGGACGGCAGGAGACGCACGAAGGACCCCGCTCGTCGCCGTCACCCGCTGCCCCACCAAGACAGGGTAAGTGCTGGGCAGTCAGCGAGCGGGCGGGGGTCACACTGGGGGCATTCAAGGGCACACTGGCAGCATTTGATGGGCACACTGGCAGCGTTTAATGGGCACAGTGGCAGCATTTGATGGCACAGTGGCAGCATTTGATGGCACAGTGGCAGCATTTGATGGCACAGTGGCAGCATTTGATGGCACAGTGGCAGCATTTAATGGGCACAGTGGCAGCGTTTAATGGGCACAGTGGCAGCGTTTGGCACAGTGGCAGCATTTGATGGCACAGTGGCAGCGTTTGATGGCACAGTGGCAGCATTTAATGGGCACAGTGGCAGCGTTTGGCACAGTGGCTGCAATTGATGGCATAGTGGCAGTGTTTGAGGGCACAGTGGCAGCATTTGATGGCACAGTGGCAGCATTTGATGGCACAGTTGCAGCATTTAATGGGCACAGTGGCAGCGTTTGGCACAGTGGCTGCAATTGATGGCACAGTGGCAGCATTTGAGGGCACAGTGGCAGCGTTTGAGCACCAGCCCCCCCATGATTGGAGAGGAGGCGGGGTTAACCCACACGTAGACTGCCATGGACTCTGTCAGGAAATATACTTTGATAGAATTTAATTGCATATTAAGGGAAGGAAAGGAGTAAGTGAAAAGATTATCTATATCCGACACATCATATAGCTGCCTCTTAAAGGCCAAGGGGTGAACGGTGTAGGAAGATCAGTTTCAAAGTGATAATAAGTCTTTCTTTTTTTTATCTCTACCTTAAAATAATAAGTGATGTGATAAGAATAACAATGAACTGTTACCTTTATCCTGGTAACTAGATGGTTTAATAAAAATTCTCAACTCCATATAGCACAAATTTTCAAGTGCACACCAAGCCAAAAACTTTTTTCTAGTTTTGGGCAGAGTGGGGGAGAATTAGAATCCTTGTGTGATGGATGTTTTGTCTTCTGATGCATAAAGATAAATCCAATGAAAAATTCACCAAAATAATATGGGGGAACTTTTGGAAAGCATTGGTAAATTTAGCAATTCCCCTATATAAAGCAACGTACCTTTCCAGGGGTTGTGTAGCTAAGTTTGACAAAGTTTGGAACGTTTGGATAGAGTCCGATCCAACTAATGCCACTCAGTAATTATACTCCATTTAGTAGGTGGATGCCATCTGCTGAATGGTTTGGGTGATATTGATTTTGCTTGACAGTTCCTAAATAATCACTTGGGGTAACCCATGACTTGGACCATGCTATCCTCCCTCTATGACAATGTGAGACATACATATCGTCATACTATTATGCCGCGTACACACGACCGGTTTTGCCGTCGGAATAAACTCTGAAGGTTTTTACGACCTGTCTTGCAAGCTGTCTTGCATACACACGGTCACACCAAATTCCGACCGTCCAGAACGCCGGTGACGTACGACACGTACGACGGGACTAGAAAACGGAAGTTCAATAGCCAGTAGCCAATAGCTTCCGTCTCGTACTTGCTTCAGAGCATGCGTCGTTTTTGGTGCGTCGGAACAGCATACAGACGAGCGGGCTTCCCGATGGTAATTTGTTCCGTCGGAAAAATATAGAACATGTTCTCTAAGTCCATCTCAATTTTCGACAGAAAAAGTCCGATGAGACATACGCACGGTCGGAATATACGATGGAAAGCTCCCATCGGACCCTTTCTGTCAGAAATTCCGCTCATGTGTACGCGGCATTACTCCTCCCATCAATGCGGGTTGAGCAGTTAAAGGTCATGGTTAGCACTGGCTGTTTTTTTGGTGACTGATCATGTTTGTTTGTTTTTTTTGTCTTTTGATTTTTTTGTTCTTTTGTATTGTATAAAGTCGGGAATGCCCAGACGTTGTGTACATTATTCAATTTAAAAAAAAAACAAAAAACTAATAAACAGAATTTACAAAAAAATAATAATAATATGAGAGAGCTTGACGATCCAAAATGTAAGTGGGGAGAGGGGGGGCAAGTCAGGGTAACAGGGTGGTTGCTCATCATGTCCTCCAAGTAAGGGTCACATGAGAGCCTACCCTGGGGTGGGTTCTTCTGGGCTATGCTAGGCACCTTGTACAGGGTCATTTTACTACACATGAGGTACTTTCATCAATTCCCTGGGACAAGGCTGAGGCTGAGGCCGCTGTGGGAGAATGTTAAAAGAAAAACTGCGCTATTATCTAAAAAGGACCAAACTGCAACTCAAGGCGTTATACGACGCCAAAACAGAAATACACAAAATGAAGCTGCGCGAAGGATTGATAGTAGAAACCATAAGAATTGGGCCAATGAGTTCACCAATAGCAAACAGTACATGCAAATTAATTAAACAAAGGCAGATGAAGCCCAATACAAATACCGTGTGAATGTAAACACACAAAAAATGTATATATATATATATATATATATATATATATATATATATATATATATGTATATATATATATATATATAAATAAATATTGTATGTGAAACAATATACCGGTAAATGCAAAAACACTAATGCCCTGTACACACAATCGGACATTGATCGGACATTCTGACAACAAAATCCATGGATTTTTTCCGACGGATGTTGGCTAAAACTTGTCTTGCATACACACGGTCACACAAAGTTGTCAGAAAATCCGATCGGTCTGAAAGCGGTGACGTAAAACACATACGTCTGGACTATAAATGGGTCAGTAGCCAATAGCTTTCGTCTCCTAATTTATTCTGAGCATGCGTGGCACTTTGTGCGTCGGATTTGTGTACACACGATCGGAATTTAACCGATCGGATTTTGTTGTCGGAAAATTTTATAAAAAAGGAAAAAGCGTTCTCATGCGTGTTGGAAAGAGGAGGCAGCAGGGAAGCCTGTATTCACTGCGGGACACACAAGGCTGATGGGGTCAGTGTAGAGAAGGGGGTGGTAACGCGTTTCGGAGCATGTGCGGCTCCTTCGTCAGACCTACGCCCACACTCCTCAAGCTGGCTTATAAATGGTGAGGGGGAGGAGCAAGGGGAGGAGTGTGGGCAGATACTAAATACACAATAATAAGGGAAGTGACAGATGTATTATGAGGACGGCCAAGATGACCGTGCACTCGCAAAATGGATTATTAACGTCAGTGCTATATACAATGAAGTCCTGAAGGAATTTGACACAGGGGTACAGGGCAAAGATGGCAGTGGTTAAATTAACAATAATAAATAAATAAATATACAAACATAAGGTTGACATTGAATTAATATACAGGTGTGTTACATGGTCGGCCGGGTGTCTATATGAATGTGTTATAAAGGCGGCCGGGCGTTTGTACACATACAAATAGGGTTGTAAGTCTAATGTTGAGTTGACAATGAATAAATCTACAGCCGTGTTACAAGGGCGTTACCACCCCCTTCTCTACACTGACACCATCAGCCTTGTGTGTCCCGCAGTGAATACAGGCTTCCCTGCTGCCTCCTCTTTCCAACACGCATGAGAACGCTTTACAGCTGCTGGACGGCTCTACACTGCTCTCTACCACCGTGCTGAGGATGGACACATGCCACAGATGAGGACTCCTGATTTTATCATGTCTTTTAACACTCAACAATCTTGTAAGTGCTTTTAACCCTTTGTGCACTTTATTAAATTTGACATACTGCACTTAGAGGCGCCTTTCTTTTCCTTTTTTATATCTTCAGAGTTGCTTCTCTTCTAACCAAAGTGCTGCCAGAAGTGCCAGTTCATCACTATCATCCCTCTGACCAGCTACCCACCTCCACCAGAGCGCCCTTATCACCTCTCTGGAAAATTTTATAGCCTGCTCTCAAACTTTGTGTGTCAGAAATTCCAACGGAAAAAGTCCGATGGAGCCCACACATGCTCTGAATTTCTGACAACAAGCTTCCGATCGCACA
The DNA here is from genome assembly GCA_037952925.1 of Lithobates clamitans. Taxonomy (NCBI): domain Eukaryota; kingdom Metazoa; phylum Chordata; class Amphibia; order Anura; family Ranidae; genus Lithobates; species Lithobates clamitans. The sequence continues at coordinate 1,073,314 of JBBGZY010001326.1, forward strand.
TTTTCTGTCGGAAAATCCGACCGTGTGTACAGGGCATAAGTGTATAAATAGATGAGGTAATGAAACACAATCTCAAAGTAATATAGTGATGGCAAGAGGTATGGCAAAAAAATAATGATTAATAAAAAACATTAGTGACAAAATGTAATAATAAACAAGTGAGTCCTGACTGACAAAAAAAACAAAAAAGTGAGTCCATATAATATGTGATATCTGATGGAAAAAAAACAGATAAAGAAAAGCAGATCCAAATTAAGTCCATAGACAATGTGTGAAAAACTTGATCACGGTGAAAAAAATCCAAAACACCACAGAAACCGTGCAGAGAGTCAGAAAGATGCCTCCACCTACAGACACACCGCCGCATACCGGAACAATACGGTCCCTTATGACCGGGGACCCAGGAGCGCAAGTGGCTTATAACCCAGCCTGGGGGTCTCAATGGCAGGCACAAAACTCCTCCAACCCAGCAGAAGTACTCATCATCTCAATGAAGCCAGATGGTTGAATCCCCATAAAGATAAAAGAGGGCTTGAATAGTGTAAAAACCTTTATAAATCTATTAATCAAAAAGACGAATGGACACTTACAAAATCGTTGGTTAAAATCAGCGAACAGAGAACAATCGAGCCGGCCAGCTCTCAACAGCAGCCCTTTACTTCCGGGACTAGCGCAGCACATGGTGACGTCAGCAAACCGCTCCTCCCTGCGCGTTTCGTCACTACAAACGACGTCATCACGGGGTACGGGCGGCACCGCTTAAATAACAAAAACACATCTAGCCAAGCCTCGCTCTAAGTCCTGTATCGCCGTCAAACAGCGCCATCTTGGCTGTGGGAAAAGAACACCAAGTATGCATATATTAATGCCTTAAAGAAAGGGCAAAAACTGGGCATCCATTTGTGGGGACATAGAGGCTCAAGTCCATAAAATCACAGCTGGATACATGGAGTACGGTCTAGGATCTATTTGAATGCCGCGTACACGCGATCGGAAATGCAGCCAGCAAAAACTCAGCCAGCAAAACTCAGATGAGAGCTTTTTGTCAGAAAATGCGACCGTGTGTGTGCTCCATCGGTCTTTTGCTGGCACAATTCCAGCCAGAAAAAGATTGAGAGCAAGTTCTCTATTTTTCGGTCGGGAAAAGTTCCTATCCGAAGATGCAGTTCGTCTGTATGCAATTCGGACCACGCATGCTCGGAAACGATTTGACGCATGCTCGGAAGCATTGAACTTCATTTTCTCGGCTCGTCGTAGTGTTGTACGTCACCGCGTTCTTGATGGCCGAAAGTTCAGAGAACTTTTGTGTGACCCGGGTGTATGCAAGGCAGGCTTGAGCGGAATTCCGTCGGAAAAACCATCCAAGTTTTTTCTGATGGAAATTCCGATTGTGTGTACGCGGCATAAAAACTGGGAGTAAAAACTGGCGCGTTGCTTAGTAAAAACAGCACACATTACATACACATTGTTAGGCACACAATTAACCCCTTGATTACCCCTAAATGTTAACCCCTTCCCAGCCGGTGTCATTAGTACAGGATATTGGATATGTTTTATAGCAGAAAGTAAAAACAGATTGCTTTATTTTTAAAAATTATATCTTTCTTTTTTCATTTATATAGCAAAGAAGCCCAGTGGTGATCAAATACCACCAAAAGAAAGTAGGTATAAAGTGATCAGCGCAATTTCTTAATTGTAAACATCAATAATAGTATACAAAATACAAATACTCATTAACAGTGACGTGCTAAATGTCACAAACAATAGTGCATAATAATCTAAAGTTCAAAAAAATTCTTCCAAGTGTCAGTAAAACAGTCCTTCCAATTATATTTCCTTGCAAACAAAACTCCCGTGACTTCACAAAATTGCTTAGTGCTCACAGAACTCTCACCTCTATGTAGTGTTGAATCAGCCTTATAGGTATCTTATGGTAGTGGCGGGCTTCCACTTCCAGACTCCCGATTACCAGGTCGCTCAAAGTTCCGAATGTCATGTGATAATAAAATAAATGCCTCCCATAGTGTAAAATGTTTAAACAACTAAAGATTTATTAAAAAGCCAAATAGATTTATAAAAGTTTTAAAAGCGCATGTAAAGTGCAACAACGGCATTCCAGACGCCTCTTATGTCACTTCCAGTCCGCTCTGTATTCCCGTCCTACGTGTTACGTCACGTGACTTACGTAACAGAAAGTTACCGCATATAAATATGAGTATTTGAGATCCAATCCGGTCCCCCTGATGAAGTCATGTGATGTGACGTAACACGTGGCCAGAAATACAGAGCGCACCAGAAGTGACATAAGAGGTGTCTGGAACGCTGTTGTTGCACTTTACATGCCCTTTTAAAACTTTTTTCTATGTAAGAATCCATTTGGCTTTTCAATAAATATTTAGTTGTTTAAACATTTTACACTATTGGAGGCATTTATTTTATTCTCACATGACATCTTTTGAACTTTGAGCGACCTGGTAATTGGGAGTCTGGAAGTGGAAGCCCGCCATTACCATTAGATACCTATAAGGCTACCTATAAGAGGTTCTGCCTCTCTGTGGAGTGATCGCGGGTGGCCGGCAGAGGTAGAGTCCGCCGGACCCGCTGACTGGCTCCCCCGCTAGCAAATGGGCATGCGTGCGCACCTCCGGCGGCACGCGCTCACAGATCACCGTGTATGTGCCCAACGTACAATGACGGCAATTCGCACAGAAGAGCCAACTGGCCACAGTACAACTGTGGCGGCTGGCTGGGAAACCGGTTAAAGTAACTCAGTGCCGTATTGCAAAAAAAATGGCCTGGTCAGGAAGGGGGGTAAATTTTCCAGAGGTCAAGTGGGTAATAATATTAATTGTAGCGCCCTGCTCCTAAAGAGCAGACGCAATTCTTTTGAAATTTAAATTAGTTGAAGCTACAGTTTAGGCTCAACTTACCTTTGCCTAAATGAATGGTTTCTGTGCCAGATTGGCTGGACTGTGCAGATTTCCATCCAACCATGGGTGGTGCTGTCATCATTGGTGGATCGGGAAATACAGTCTAGTCAAACACAATGACTACTCTTTGGTCAGAAACTTTTCGGTGGGAGTGACATTTCTGGGTAGGGGTATTTAAGGGACGGACGCCATCTTTAGGGAGTCGTTTTTTTGGCCTTCGGTTGGTCCGCGCTCCCCCTGGGGGGGGGGGTTGGCGCTCCCCACCTCGTGGCCCTCCTGGCATGGGAGACTACGATTCCTTAGAGTTCAGCCTTGAGGTTGGCAGACCTAAGGCCTAGCTACAAAAGGAAGGATCAGAGTCTTCGTGGCCTATGGGTCGGCATGATGGTCTTTTTGCTGTCAGGCCTGCGGGAAGAAGCAAGGGATTGCAGTGACCGGAGGAGGACTCTTCAGGAGAGGACCGAGCATAAGGCTGGTATCTTGAGAAGAGCCTGGGAACTCAGTCGGAGACGCATCTTGGATTAGGTATCACAGTCAGTTTCTTCAAGACTGTACGGTCTGTGGCAGAGACCGTTTAGATCACCACAATTTGTTCACCCAGGATTGTAGGGTCTGTGGCAGAGGCTGTGTTCGAGCATTGCATCGGATGCTAGGTCAGTGAGAGGGGCCTATCAGGTGGTTGCTGAATCCAGCTGTGAAAGTGTTATTCGCTGGATGTAGAAATTATCTCCAACCGCAACATCCAAGGTACCTGAATCCCTTTTCACCCTCTACCTTTCTATTGCGTATGTTGTTACTAAATAAAACTTGGAACAAAAAGAGGACTAATGCCGCGTACACACGGTCGGACTTTTCGTCTACAAAAGTCCGACGGACGCCGACAGACCAAAGCTGGCTGACAATCCGATCGTGTGTGGGCTTCCCCGGACTTTCAGCTGACTTTTTCAGCCGCAAATCTGACGGACTTTAGATTTGAAACATGCTTCAAATCTTTACGTCGTAACTACGCCGGACCCAGAAATCTGTATGCTAGTCCGACGGACAAAAACCCACGCTAGGGCAGCTATTGGTTACTGGCTATCAACTTCCTTATTTTAGTCCGGTGTACGTCATCACGTACGAATCCGTCTGACTTTTGTGTGATCGTATGTAGGCAAGTTCATTAGAAAGTCTGCCGCAAGTCCCGCCAAAAGTCCGCCAAAAGTCCGTCGAAAGTCTGTCGGACGGGCTGTCGGACTTTTGTAGCCGAAAAGTCAGACCGTGTGTACGCGGCATTAGTGTTGAAGCCAGTGTTTCAATTGAACAAGTGATAAGTACCCCTAGGTTGGACACAGGGAAGATGGTAACGGTGAGCTCGAAAGTAAATAATTAGCTGTTGCTTTGCGGTAACGCTACATAATGATAATTAAAAATGTACAAAAAAAATGCAGCGCTGTGTGATACTGAACCTTACAAATGCATTAATAGTGCCATAAACAATAAAAATCAATATTGCTAAAAATTGTAACTATGAATATAAAAAAATGTTACTGTGTAACAAGCAAGCTCACAGTGAAAAAAATGTAGTATTATCTCTCAATAACAAGTGTCCAAAAAAAAAAAAAAGAGAGATTTTTTTCTCCCAATTTGCATCAATCTACAGAGACAAAAGTGCAAATTGGGGTATTATACGTATTAAAGTCCCAAGGGACATTCTTGTTTTAAATTGAGGACAACTTCTCTGGATTTTCCTGTGGGATCCTACTGAAGACAGTTTCGCTTAAAGTGGATGTAAACCCAACGTCATCCTTTCTAAACTCCTGCCATGGGGGTTATCTATAGGGATAGACACGCCTCCTGCATGTATCTTTACCTGTAAAATGTCTCCCCTCTGTCTGTTAGGAGACCCGAAAAACTGCAGATTCTGTGGGCGGGTCTGTTGTCTGGAGCTTGGTGGGTGGAGTCGTGATGTCAGTGGACTCCCCGCCCACCTCTACACTCCCCTTGTCAATATGCATTTTCTCCTGTGTATTTCTTACACTGAACTTCTGCTATGATCTCTAACATCCAGTGAAAAGACAGGAAAGTAACCACATGACTTCAGCATGCCAAATCATGCTGAGGTGTGGAACAGCCAATCCTGGCAGAGCTGCTGAAGAAAGGAGTGGGGGAGGGAATTAAAAAAATAATGCCTGTGTTTTAGGCTAGTGCACGAGATGGAAATCTCCTGTCACTCACAGCAAGGGGGAGGATTTGACAAAGTTTTTTTCTGTTTGTCAAGTTTTATCTCACTGAACAATAAAAGAGGATTGCTCAGAGATGGATTAACTCTGTGTGGCAAGACTTGGCTCAAATGATAGCAAATATTATACTCTACAGTATGATAAAACAAAAAAAAAAAAAAAAATTCGGGTTTACATCCACTTTAAGTCACACTGCTGGAGGTGAGCGCATTCAAACAGGGGGGAGGGGAGCACGTGTGTGAAGTCACCCTCTTCTGATCAGGATTATCATCACTAGAGTCACCTTTTGGACAGTAATACGTATATTACCCCTATTTGCACTTTTGTCACTGCGGATTGATGTAAATTGGGAGAAAAAGTCTCTTCTTTTTTTGACTTGTTCTTAAGGAATAACTATTACATTTATTTCACTGTGAGCTTGCTTGTTTCAAAAAAAAAAAAAAATTATATATTTATAGTTACATTTTTTAGCAATATTTGTTTTCATTGTTTATGGCACTATTTATGCATTTGTAAGCTTCAGTATCACACAGCGCTGCATTTTTTTGTTTTTTTTGTGTATATGTTTTCATAGATTATGGGATTGTGATCAATGCTTAGCAGCTGTGAATTTGCACTTTGTTTCACAGGAATTGTTATACCACACCTGACGGCTGACGCTGGGTTGTAGCCTCAGGTTACTTTATACCTGATGCTGATTGCAGTCTCAGGTCGCTCCAGAGTAGCTCGCAAGATTTATATATTTTCACAATGATTTAAAATGTGTTACTCTTTGCAAATGCACAATGCTTTCCTTTTAGGAACACAAGAAGACAAACGTGTGATCAGAAATGTTACAACTGAAAATAACTAAACTGGACAAAAAAAAAAAAAAAAGAATCTTCAACGAAAAAAAAGCTCAACAAGTCATTGTTATAAAAAGGGATCTGCTCAATTCTTTTATTAAACCAAGACCAATCAGATAGGAAACACGTCTCTAGTGACTGAAGCCTAAAAGGAAAATGTTGGGGGAGTCTGGAGACAAAAGACGGGTTCCCTCGAGAGTCGTCATCACAGGTTGGAAGCATTTTAAAAAAAGATCAAACAACATCAAAAAGGATAAAGGGGGAAAAAAAAATGGAGCATCCAGTTGAGGAACAATGAAGTGATAATTGGAGGAGCACCCAAGCCAGGGCCTTAATCTTAAGAGCCTCATAGGCCCCCCGGGGCAATACAGTGCACTGGGGTCCTGTCTACACAACCACGCACGATTGCGCAAAGTTTGCACATTTTCTCTTTCTCCTCTGCAGCCTTTTTTTTTTCCTCTTCTGTGCTCCGCTCAAAACATTACGTTTCATTTCTGCTCTAAAGGTTATTTTCACCAACACGTAATAAAGTTTCTTTTTCCTCACCTTTCTTACACTTCCTCGAACTAGTGGCAACTCTGATGCCGCGCACACACGAGCGGACTTCTCAACGGACTAGGTCCGACAGTCTTTCCGACGGACTTTGCAGCGTAGGTCCGCTGGACTTTCAAACGAACGAACTTGGACACACACGATCACACCAAAGTCCGACGGATTCGTACGTGATGACGTACACCGGACTAAAATAAGGAAGTTGGTAGCCAGTAGCCAATAGCTGCCCTAGCGTCTTTTTTTGTCCGTCGGACTAGCATACAGACGAGCGGATTTTTCGACCGGACTCGAGTCCGTTGGAAAGATTTGAAACATGTTCTATTTCTAGGTCCGTCGGACTTTTGGGGAAAAAAGTCCCCTGGAGCCCGAATTGTCCGACGAAGTCCGGTCTGCCGGACCAAGTCTGCCGGACAGTCATCTTGTGTGTACGCGTCATAAGATTAGTATATAAGGGGGACACATAAGATATTACAGTCAAAACTTGGGGGGGGGGCCCGGGCACTAATAACTTTCACCATTAAATCATGCAACTTTAAATCATGCAATCATGCAGCCAAGCATCATTCAGATGTCATAAAGTTCGCTGCCGCATTGTGCCAGTGCTGTGCGGTGGGGCTCCCTCACAGAGACAGAGTGCCGCGCGATCAGTCTTGATATCAGTCAGCAGCTCAGCGGCGGGCAGTGTGGGTCAGCTGTCACTGTGAAGAACGGAGCCGATGCTTTCTGTGTAGTTCCGGCTCTTCACATGATATGAAATCCACTCCGCCTGTGACAGATACAGGAAGCATCGTCTCTGCTCTCTACTGCAGCCGCATGCTGCCGCTTCCTGTCACACTTCCACGTCTCAGAGGAGCCAAGCGGCAGTACCCATGCCAGCATTAATACCCACCAGCACCAGCAGTACCCACGCCACGTTGGTGAACGTAACAAATATGAATTATTCGAAATAACAAATGCCTCTAATGCATCTAAACGAATGGAACCTATCGAATCAATAATTAAAAAGAATAATAATAATTAAAAAAATGGTATTATTATTTTTATTTATTGTGACCAGCAGAAGGCTATCTCCCAGGGGCCATTTGACTATTGTCCTTCTCTCAAATTACTCTATAGGGATTATACCCTCTGTCTAGGTATAGGATGTTTTGCAGGGTAGCCATTAGGATATCTTGGCCGTGGTGCCTTAGTATCCTCCAGCGTTGCTACTGGTCCGGAATCTTTTACTATGGCATTGCTTTGGCGCTGCTTGGGAAATACTTGGCCCCTGTGGTTTCTGATCTACTTATATTAGCAGACTTGGGTGTCTCCAATCATCTGGAATGCAGACGATTGAAGTAACTCCTCCCCCTGGATTATATTGCTGAACATCCTTTTTATTTGGATACTGACATATGAGGTTCACCCTTCTGTAAGACAGTGAGATCCGTTCTCTTTTCTTCTATCTTTGAAACCTTGAATGTGTCCTGAAGAAGCCTAATGGTGAAACGCGTTGACGCACAAGGGCTCACTGTATACTTTGTATCATTATATATGATTTTTAACCCTTGAACTCTCTATTCATGTATTGTATTTTCTCAATAAACATTGTTATTTTTTCATACTTCGCTATTGTTTCTTACGCCTTTAAAGTCAGACCTAGGGATACTTAGTAAGTATCCTTTTTCTTTTTGTTCCCCTCTAATTTACGGATGTGGCTATGTGAGTGCCTTCTTTCATATTATATATTATTATTTATTATTATTAATTTGTTACATTCCATTTCTTTAGATGTGGCATTCGTTATTTTGGATAATTCGTAACTTCTGATGTTCACTAACAGCCACATTTGAAAGGAAATTCCAATACCTATAATGTAATAGATAGTTATTATTAGTTAGTTATTTATTATTTTGGATTTTCAAATTTTCGTTCTTATTTTCGGATTTCCGTTCTTTTGAATTTTCAGATTTGTTCTTATTTTTTCGAATTTTTGAATTTCGATTTTCGAATTTCAGGTTTTGGTTCTTTCGAATTTTCTGACTTTCAAATTTTCGGATTTTCGTTCTTTTGAATTGCCAAATTTTTTAAACTTTGGAAAAAATTCTTTAAAAGGGTTTTCGTGAATTCGAATACTTCCGAAGTAACGAATTTGTCGAATTTCATTGAAAAAACTAATTCGTAACGAAACGAATTGCACATGTCTAGAGCTGTCTTTGCTTGGCTACTGTAACTGGGGAAACAGGTAATCAAGCACAATGTGTGTTTGATTAGCTACAGTGGAGAGCATAACTCATAACTATGAGTTATGCTCATAACTATGGAGATATCTTTATGGATATATCTCTATATTCATAAAGATATCTCTATAGTTATGAGTAAGCACCAGTAGTTAAGCTGTGAAACATGTTAGCGATCTACTTAATCGTTTGTTGTATGGATTTTTACCAATAAAGATATTATCGTTGGAGTGCGGCCATCCGGATAAAATGTTTTCTTTATAAGTGCATTGAGCACTGTTGTTACTATAAATGCACTCTTTCAATAAAACTCAATAAAACTCTTACTAATAATAATAACTCTTTCAATAAAAATAATGAACAAGAAATGTAGCAAAAATGTAGCAAAAATAAATACATTTTGGCTTAAATTTATGAATAAATGATATTTATTTTCAAAATTTTATAACAGAAATTAAGAATAGCATGTTTTGGGGGTTTTTTTTCAACATTTTCTGTCTTCTTTTTTAATCTAATAGAAGATAAAAAAATGAATAAAATAAACAGTGGTTAAATACCACCAAAAGAAAGCTCTATTTGTGTGAAAAAAAATGATAAAAATTGCATATGGGTACAGTGTTGTATGACTGCGCAATTGTCATTCAAAGTGTGAAAGCTGAAAATTGACCTGGGCAGGAAGGCGGTGAAAGGGTGTACTAAATTCAGTGTACTAACATTAATTTTCGAGTTTTTTTTTTTTTTTTTTCAAAAAAAATATGCATTTGATAAACAGTTGTACAAATACCATGTGACTAAAAAAACTCTTTTTAAAGCCTACAACCTTTTAATCACCCCTACAGATCAGTCACAACTGCCCTGCCTGGGGAAGTGGGAAGCAGACCTAAAACGCACTTTGTCATCGGGACAGCAACAAAACATAGTTAGGTTTGCCTTAAAATCGTCCATTTGTGCAAAGATTCAGGAAACCAATTAAAAAATTTAGACGAGGTGGTACCGTACTCGTACTTATCGGCTTCATAAATTCTTCCCTAACGTCACTGACCTCCGTTGGAGGTGCCAGGAAGATAGCAGAACATTGCTCCATATCTTTTGGTCTTGCCCTAAACTTGACCACTGCTGGAAAGAGGTCCGGAGGATTATCCCGGAGTTTACTGATTACGAGATCCCTGACGATCCAGCTTTTTTCTTATTACGTGTCTCAGCCATCCCGGCAAAAATGAATAAAAAAAATCAATAATACATAATTTACTGAATGCCGTCAAGTCTATCCCCTTTAATTGGAAGAACCCGCAACCACCATTCATCAGTTGTTGGCTCCGTAAAGTGGAAGAAATCATTAAACTAGATCTAAAGGCCCATACACACGATCGAACTTTTTGAGAACAAACATGCAAATTACAAGGAAAAATCCGACCGTGTGTACGCTCCATCGGACAAACGTTTTCGTTTTTTATCGGACAAATGTTCGCTGTGCAAACAGACAAACTTCCTATGGAGCAAAATCCTATCGTGTGTACACAAGTCCATAGGACTTTAGTCCAAGGTACAAACACGCATGCTCAGAACCAATGCAAAAGATCAGACAATAGTACAGAAGTTGACCAAAGGGTGGCGGTAAAGAGCTGAAAAACCACGTGATTTATTGAAAGTTGGCTGAAAAAGTCCTGCCGTGTGTATGCATACCAAGTTCACGGCCAACGTCCTTTGGACAGAAATCCACGGGAAGGTTTGTACAAAGTCCTATCGTCTGCATGGGCCTTTATACTTACAGCCCAACATAAACATGAAAAGTACTCTAACTAATGCCCCGTACACACGATCAGACTTTCTGACAACAAAACCGTGGAATTTTGTCAGAAGAGCGTTGGCTCAAACTTGTCTTGCATACAGACGGCCACACAAATGTTGGCCAACAATCACAAACGTAGTGACGAACTACGTGGTTTTTCAGCTCTTTAGCGCCACCCTTTGGGCTCCTTCTGCTAATTTCGTGTTAGTAGAAGTTTGGTGAGTGTTGATCCGCCCTTTTCTTTTCGCGTTTTTCATTTAGCACTTTTCAGTTCTTTTCTGAACAGCCGTTCGTCATCAAGACATGTTGCGGAATCAGAGGAGATAACGTGTTATTTATTATTGGCCTTGGAGTTATTGCTTTAACATTATTTTTTTGGTTGAATAATAATGATTTGATTTGGTATATTTTCTATATTTTTGGATGCATAGAATGCACTTTTTGGTTAAGTTCTATTGGCAGATAGCATGTCTAATTGTATTTGTTTTCTTTTTTTAATGCACAATAAAAAAAATTGTGTAGAATAATACTTGGCTATGTGTTTTACTTCAAATGACAGTTTGGGAGTCGGCAGTTACATTTTATAAAATACAATGTAAAATTAACAAGGGGCACCAACATAGTTGTATCTTTGATCTTAAAAATTACGGGATAATGGTGTTGTGACAAAGAAAAAAAATAACAAGCATAATAATATTATTCTTGATATCACTAGAAAAAAAAAGCCTTTGAAATTTCGTTTGCAATAACTCCATCAGTATCACCAGCAAAGCAGCTTCATTATTATCCCATTAAAGAAGAAGAGAATTGTGCGCTGCATTTCCAGATTTCATAATTTGCTGCGTCACAAATGTTAATTCTCCATTACGAACGCTAGTTTACAAGACCGATCGCTTCCGGCTCGTCCTTGCTTCTAAACATGCGTGTTTGTACTTTGGACTTTTGTCCGACGGACTTGTGTACACACGCTGGCGGAAAGTCCAACAACAATTGTCCGATGGAGCGTACACACGGTCGGATTTTCAGCCAACAGCCTTTCATCCAACATTTCCTGACGGAAAATCCGATCGTGTGTACGGGGCATAAGACCTGGAGACTATGGAATATGTTTGTCCTCTCTGAATATGGGA